>CM034238.1:19806075-20433030 GCA_019916065.1 Vitellaria paradoxa
TTATTAAAATGAATCGACCTGAATGACATTTTGCCGTGTTTGATAAAAGTACGGGGTGCGCGCCACGGATCAGTTACTTGCTGGAGAACTGCTCGAACGACAATCTTTAAGGATCCGAACTGCTTGGATGAACTTACATGATGAACGATCGTGAGAAGACTTCAGTTCCTTGCCAAATACCTGAAAAGAAGCTGCCGGCCAGGTGGGTTTGGTCGAGAACCCCTCCGTCGATCAAGTTAGTATTCTCAGGTTTTTACGTAGCAAATTAAGCTTTTTGGGAATTCAGTATCTAACCTTTTTTTCATCCTTCTCAGATGGTATTTATAGGAACGAAGCTCATCCCTGCTACACCGAATGATCTGAGCACGTTTTGAAGTGGGCGGACTTGCTGAGACATGGATGGAAGTGGGAAAACGGGATCACACCGCGAGTGGAGCCGTACTGAGACACGCGTAGGCAGGCTATCCATTTGCTCCCAAATTTTGTCAATTACGTTTAATTTTTACGCTAATTTTACGTATTTAATCTGCTTTAAAATTTATTTTTATCTCAACACATACAAAGATTTTGTACTTAAAAGAAAGAAGAGGTCAAAATCTTAATTCTATCACTACGAATTTTGACTTCGTTATTTGTCAACTCTACTTATCACACTACGAATTTTGACTTCGTTACTTGTCAACTTTACTTATCAAAAATTCTGACTCCGCCATCGGGCCACACCCCATCTTCTAGGACGTTAAATATATCTGTACCTAGTAGATATCCCTTCGCTCCTCCCGTTCGGAGAGGGTATGGGGATATTAATAGCAGGGACGGGGACGAGTACGGAGATTTGAAATGTTATTCGAACGGGTACGGAGACGGGAACAGGTACCATAGTTCTCACTCCATCCCGTACCCATTTAAATATTTATTTATTAATTTTGTTGGCGTCGTGACTCCTTTAGAAGTCCCACATCAGTTTCTCACAAAAAAGTGGAGGCCTTGTGAGCTTATAAATAAAGACCTCTTTCTCTTTAGTTAAGTGCACTAGTCAAAGTCAAAGATTTATATATATTTTTTTAATTTTTATTTAATATATATAATATTTATAATAATTTTAAATATTTATTTTATACATATAATAGATAATTTGTGATAACTAATATACTTGGCGGGTAAACGGGGACGGGGACGGAAACGAAAAATTCATTATCTCGTAGGGATGGGTATAGGAAAATTTTTTTCTTTGAAACAGAGATGGAGACGGAGACGGAGACGGAGAGGAAGATGAAAACGGATAAAGATATTGTTAAACAAGTGTGAGGACACAAAAGGTTATACCTGCCCCAAACTTGCCAGTTGAAATCCCTACTATCTCCCATTGACCTCCACCAACTTCGTGCGGAGAAGTGGGAGCGCAGATGTTCGCCACGTATACCTTCATCCGAGTGATTGCCACGTGTACGTACGACTCCCTACACCTGCAAGTACCATAAAAACAAGCATAACGAAATCTAAAACGCAGTGAGTCGCTCGCGTAATATGAGAAGATTTTGAGGAAATTAATTTTTATGAAATTAATCTTCGTTTCAGTAAGTATGGTGGTTATATAAAGTAACGTTTCTATTTCTCCGCTGTTACGCGAGTTCGCGATTTACCGCTATACATGTTGAGAGACCGGTATATGTGGCACAAACCAAAAGAGATTCACTCTCTAGGGGTTTGGCCTAGGGAGTGAATCTCTCGAAGTCAAATCCTTTTTTTTTTTTAACGTTTTTATGTATAAAAATCTGGTCTATTGATTGTTCATTTTTTTTTTATATATTTATATTATAGCCAAAGAAAAGTTAAAAAAAAAAAAGTAACTTAGTCTAAAGACCTGTTTGGTACACCAAACTTTGATAAAAATTTCTAAAAACTTCTGAAATTTTCTATTAAATTTTTACACATTCTTATCTTTTCAAAGTTCAAGAAAAAAAGTTCAATACCTTCTAAAAAAAAGTCGATAACTAAAATTTGATTAATCAAATAACAAAAAATTTTTTTATTACTCTCACAACATACTCCCAACCTACTGAATAACACCAATTGTGACTATTTTTCTAAGGTTGCAGAAACTATTCCGACAGATTCACACAACCAACTTCCGTTCAAACGGATTATAGAAACTATTTCGAGTCCGATTTGGTCTACAAAGAGGCCATGACTGAAATAAAATTTTGAATCTATCCAAACAGAAATCAAATCCGTCAAAACAGGAATCTTACTATTCATTTTCAAAAAATGTGATCTGAGATATGCACACCAAATGCAAAAAGTTTCCCTAAACCATATTTTATCTCATTTTATTTCACTTTTTTTCATTCCAAACACACCCTAAATATAATACGATTATCTAAAATATATATAACTTAAAATAATTTATTGGAAACTAACTGATTTTTAAGTTAAAATTTTATATATAAATATATGTATATATGTATAAGGGAGAAGCTAAGTCAAGCACATTCTGTTTACATCTGAAATAATTTAAATATTAATTGAATAAAATATTATTAAAATTATGATGGGCATTAAGAATATCATCAACATAAAATTTACATTTTAAATATTTTTTACTTTTTTTTGGGTAAATTTTAGAAAAAAAAAAAGAGATCAAATTAGTGATTAAAAAAAAAAATACCAAACTAGGAGTTCTGATGATGCTCTTAAGAGATGATTTAATAATGGAAGAAGTATATTGCAATTTTTTTTTTTTTTTTTTTTGGTCTCCTTATCGATTGGGATTCTGTAAGGATTTAATTGAGTTTTCTATTTTAATTTTTTTTTTAAATTTAGGAACTTAATTCTTTTTAATTAAGCCTATTTAAAGATTCTTATAAATAAAATTTTTTAGACCCTTTTTTTTTTTTATTTTGACGGGGGATTCAAAGCCCAAATTTTGTTTTCTTCTTCTTCGTCATATATATATATATATATATATATTTACTTCTCTTTGAGTTTTTGGTTATGACTTATATTAACTTAGGTTAGGGTGGATCATGTAATTTTTTGTTTTTTTGGTCTTAATACAAGTTTTTATGTTTTAGTTCTATATTCTATTGATTTGATGGATGATTGTTTTTAATATTTTTCATAAAATTTACTTTTGTTATATTTTTTTAAGATAAATTACACTTACTCCCTTCAACATTTAAATAATTACACTTAATATCTATAATATTTAAAAGTTACATTTATCTATCTTATTTTGAAATGTTATTAATATTAACTTCTTTGCAATAAAATCAATTATTAAAACTTAATATAAAATGCCAAATTAATCAAAATTTTAAGTATATTTCTTATTTTACCTCTCCATCTCTCACATCTCGTCAGTTATCTTTATAAAAGTTCTCAAAAACTTTGTATTTTTACTTATTTTCATTTATTTTTGAAAATTTTTATAAAAATTAACAAAAATATGAAAGAATAAAGGATAAAATAGAAAAATACCTAAAATTTTAATTATTTTAACATTTTCGTTACAGTTTTAAGTGTCAATTTTATTGAAATGAGTTCAGTGTTAACCACATTTCAAAATAAGAGAGGTAAGTATAATTTTTAAATATTGTAGGAGATAAGTGTAATTACCTAAATATTGAACGAGGTAGATGCAATTTATTCAATTTTTTATTACTCATAGATGGAGATAGCATATTTCGCACGACAAATGCTCAGTAGTTTTTTTTTTTTTTTCACTGTGTACAAAAAAAACCATACTTTGACATAATGCTTAGATTTTCTGTGTTCTTAAACTTTAAACCTACTTTCTTTTACTTTGAAAACGTCAAAATGAGTTTTATTGAAAATCTTCCGTTTGAGCTCTAGCATTTGTGGTTGTTTGGTTAAGTTATACAATAGCGTTGCAAAATTAAATTACATATTAAAATTAAGGTGAAACTCACCTGTTAAATATTCGTTAAAAAGACTTACTAAATATTGTTCAAAAATTGAATTTTTTAAATAATTGATGTGTTTTTTATAATACCCAATAAATATATTTGTGAATATATATTTAAATTTTTTGTATCAAGGTATTTATTATTCTCCATGTTAAGCAAAAATAAAAATAAAAAATCTCACCCAAACAAACTAAAAAAAAAAAAAACTACATATAACTTAAATCATTACTTATATATTCAAATGCCTATACAAAACTAATTATTTAACTCTCAATTTAAAATGTGAACAACCTAGGAATAATTCACGTCAAATAGTTATAGACCCAAGAGTTTAACTACTTTTATTTGGGAATAAAATCATAATTATTTAAATATATGTAATATATTATATTAAATGAGTATTTAGTAAATACCTTATAAATAAAAATTTCTACCGGATACTGAGGATTTCATACACAAATCTCAAAGTTGTCCCAAATCAACACGAGTATTAAGCTCAATCCAAACATATCCTAATATTATTACAGTATTTCTTAACAAATTTTTAATAAATTTAATTGAATCGAGTACGTTTTTATACTCGTCACATTGACTTCCTAAATCCTATGTGTTGATTGACATGAAGCACTATTCATATTCTAAACTCTCTCTTCCGAAGTAGAAAAAAAAATATTTGATATATTTGAGAAAATCTTATCTTTTAAAGCCACATTGATTGAAAATATGAAATAAGGATTGATTATTTACTTTCTATTTATATTACTACCACCGCTAAAGAAAATCGAATATTTATTCCATTTAATGGCCCGTTAATATATATATATATATATATATATCTGTCCACATACATGCATTAATTTATGTGAATAATAATTAGTGCATATATATTCCGTTTAATGCCTCATTAACATAATTGTAACATTAATATATATATAATTAGAAAACTCAATAATTTAAATTTGAGATATTTTCAATCATTGTATTTATTCAATGGTCACAATTATTTTTTTTCTCTTTACTTTAATTATTTTTTCGGTTATTTCAAATGAAAATACACTTTCTCACTCTTCTTATATTTTTTTGAATATTTTTTATAAAGTTTTTAAATTAATATTTTAAAAAATATGATAATAATCAATAATAAAATTTATATATTTATTAAACACTGTATCGATATCTTAGTTTATTTTGTTTAATGTTTTTATTTTTACAGATTATTTTTTTATATAAATTTATTTTATAAATTTAGATTTAAGCTCTTCACAATAGGCCAAATTATGTTTCTTTGTATTTAAGTATGGATAATTCCTAGTAATTTATTGGTTTAGAAGAAACCTATCAAAATAATTTTTTATCTTCATTAATGAGAACATATTAGTATACCATTTAATGCCTTGCCAATACTTAATTAAAAAAAAATATTACAAGAATATATAAATATAGTGCTAAATTTTGTACAAAATTCTGTAATAATATTATTTCTTAATTCTGTTTTGTAATTGCATGGTTATGAGTTTTAGAGAATCTCTCTCAAAATCTTCTAGATTTACTACCATATATATTACTACATCTCTTTGGATTCTATTATTCATTAGACTTTCCAATTTTGTCCAAGCCTCCTAAGAACAAAGTTCAACTTTATAACATATGTGAAAAACATAAATTTAGTTTGATTTGGACAAAAATGTAAATCAAATACCACATTTAAGAGATGTTAAGAATGTGAAAAAAAATATGAAAAGTTATAAAAAAAATAAGAAAAAAATAATAAGTATTTGATCTCATTTACATAAATTCAACGGTCCATTTGGATAGAGTGAAATGGGAAAAAAGTAAGAAAAAAATTATAATTTATTACTTGTTTGTGAATTTGTTTGCAGAAGAAATAAAAAGAAATGTGAATAAAAGTGAGTACTAAAATTTTTAAAATTTCATTCTCCTAAAAGTGAGAAAAAATGTAGAGAAGAAAAAAGTGAATTAATAAAACTTATAAAATGATATATTTTTCTACAATTAAAATAATAAAAAAATTACAAACATATCCTAGGACTAAATAAATTGACAACTCATTAACTCCTTAAAGGATTTAATAAATAACAATGTACACTTTATTTTTCTTCTATTTCTTCTCAACTTACAAACAAATAGAAAGAAAGTTATTATACTTTCTTTCAAAAAATAGAAAGAAAATATTACAATTTATCTTTTTTATCTCCTAATTAATGTTTTTCATTTTTTTTTCTTTCTTCTCCTAAACTCACAAACAAAGTCTAAAATTAAAAAGATAATTGTTATCTAAGGTATCACTTACACTCAAATTTAGAATCAATCATAAGTGTTACCTTTTAAGTGTGTAATGGGATTGAGTGTTTCTGAAGTTAAAATACAATTTTGGAAATTGAAATTATATTTTTAATTTTTAGATTCTTAAAGAAAATTTGTCCAATCGTCATTGTTAAAATCTTTTCATTCATTAAATGAATTTTCAAAAGAATTCAAAGGTTAAAAATATAACTTCAAACTCCTAAAATTAAATTTCAACTTCGGGATCCTCCATCGGTGTAATAGACACTCTATTTATCTCTCTAAAAACTTAATTTGTAATAAATATCATAAAATAATAACTTATTTTAACATGTTTTACTAAAACTAAAATTAATTACTAATAAAATAATATCTCAGTGTTACAATTTGTTGTTTTATTAAACTAAAAATTAATTACAACTAAAAAAGAATTGATTATCAAATAAATAATCATTTACTATTAAAATTGTTTATATTAAAATTAAAATTAATTAACATTTTCATAATTTTTTATTTTTGAAATAAATAATTATTTATTATTGTAATTAAAATTAATTACTCTAAAAAAATAATCTTTATTTAATATTTTATCAAAAATAAAATTAATTACTATTAAATAATAATTTATTATTAAAATATACATTTTAATGCATAATTAAATTATACGAATAAATTATTATTTTAACTATAAATACTGAGATATGGATTGTTTTAGTTATTAAACCCTGTGTGATATAGAGATTTGTCATATTATATATTTATTTTAATCTTTAATTAGATTTTATGTTAATAATCACTTAACAAAATAATTTTTATTAAATTATATACAAAAAATAATTAACATGTTAAATAAATATTTTATTTATTAACAAATAACATGTATAATTAATTTAACTTACCAAAAAAACATGTATAATTAATTTATTTTTACTAATTAAAATATCATATGATAAATAAATTATCATTATCAATTAATTATATTCATCGAAAATCAAAATTAGATAAAATTCATGAATAACATGAAATAGTATGTTAAAAATAATTAGATATGAAAAATAATAAAAATTTAAAAATTAATTTATTACATTATTTTTTATTTTATAAAATTTATTAATTTTAATTTAATTTGATGTTAATGATTAAAGTAGAATAGATAAGATAATGATAATATTCGAATTGAAATGTAATTCTATAATAGAGTAAAATTTAATTATTATTAAAATAAAAAATAGAAGAATAATAAAATTATTTATAATTCTAAAGGTTTACTGTCAAATAATAATTTATCTTTCATTTTATTTAATAATATTCTATTTATAAAATATTTAAAAAATAATAAAATAACTACTGATATATTATATAATTCAAAAAAATGTTAAAAATTTAAAATAAACATTGTAGTAAATTATAATTAGAATAAATGATAAAATTAGATTAAAATTTATAATATAATTTAACTAGATTTTGATTAAAAAAGATATATATATATATATTTTGGTAATTAAAAAGATATATATTTAATGCTAGGATTTATTATGAATTTGTATTCTATTTCAGATAAAAATATATGTTAATTAAAATTACCAATTACGTTACAACTAATACATATCGCATGATATAAGTTGATAACTATAATAAATTATAAACAATGTCATGTGATTTAAAAATAATTTATCTATTAACTGTTTAGCTCTCTTTGTTAATGGCCTTTATATTGGTTAAGAATAGAATTTAAATAGCTTGTGATTAAGAAGATATATTTAAAATTATAAAACTATGAATATAAATTATAATTTTAAATTCATAAAATTATATTTAACATGATATATTTTAAAACAAAGGATTCTATCTAAAACTTATATTTAAAATTTAAAATAAATTCATAAAATTATATTTAATCAAAATATATTTTTAATAAGACTATAAAGTTATCACTTAGTACTATAATTTTAATTTAAATTGAATTTGAATAATCAATGTGGACATGATAATTTAAAACTTAACAATGTAGAATTTAATTTAATTGACAATGAGGATAAGGATAAAAATTTTAATTTATTAAATAAATTCTATTAGGTAAATAATTAAATTAAGATATGATTTAAATAGAGTTATAAAAAGTAGTTTTGAAAGACACCTGTTACAATCAGAGTACCAATTAAGTGTCACGTATCATCATCGTAATGTGAGTTAAATTTTATAATGTGAGTTAGATCTTATGTGGCGTAGCCGAATTATCAGATTTGTCTTTTATATATATATATATATATATTTAATTAATATAATAGTTGACAAAAATACATTTTTCCAATAATGTAAAATTTACACGTGTAATATTTTATACTATGTTTATCCTGTCTAAACGTGGCCTTAATAGTAAAACTCTTCAAAAACACATCCACGCATTAAAATTCTTAATTATTAGAATCTATATAGACTCTGTGCATGCACTCTCTCGAAATCACATACACACCCTTCAAGTCGTTTGACAATTCTCTCAAATGAAGAAAGCAGTCTTTTATCACTTCCTTCCATCCAAGGCCGAGGAGGAAGAACATACGAGGAGTGCAGGCGCCCTCCGGTGGGAGATGGCGGAGATGAGGGCGGAGCCACCGCAGCTCCACCACTTCTTTCCGTGGGAGATCAACAAGGTCCTCACGCTTACCGACGTGGGTCACTTCGGGAGCCTCGAACTCAGCCCCGACCAAGTTCGCCGCCACATATTCAAGCACTGGGATGAGCAGACGGTGGCGCGTGTGGTGGACCGCGGCGAGCAGATTCCGATTGTGATCAGTGATCTGGACACCGGCACCGACCACAGATTGTTCTTCAAGAAGTGGGCGAGCGATGAGAACTTCTCCATTTATTCTTGCTGGATCAGGGAGTTTGTGGCCCGGCGAGGACTGAAGGCCGGGATGTTGATCGGGATGTACTGGGATGTCCGGTCGTCGGCGTTCCGTTTCTCGGTGTTGAAGAAGCTTGAAGATTGATCGTGCCAATGTTAAACTAGCTAGCAAAATCGATTAAATACATCTTTTGATATATATATATATATATATATTTGTATCCTTGTTATCTTGATGAAACTAATGTTGCTTTGTCAATTGAAAATTTACTTTTGTGGCATTATAAATTTGTCAATATTTTGGTAATTGTCGTCTTAAATCTTAGTAACTATTTACAATTATGGTCGTTATCGTCGTAACTAGCTATATCAAATTATTTGTGAAAGAGGTCAAAATAAAAATAGCCTATCTGCTAATTATATCATTTAATCAACATCAAGATAAATACTTCGAAGTAGAACTTGAAAATTTTATTTAAATATATATATATATATATATATAATTCTTTTAACCGTTTGAGACAAAAAAATCATTAAATTTGTAATTACTATTAATAATCAATAAATATACTATAAGTGATAATTATTAAATATATTTTTTAATTGTATAAATCACTTTTAGAATTTAAGATGAGGAAGAATAGCCTATCATTAGTGAAAATAAACGGAAACAGAGTTTCATTTAAATTAATATTTTTAATAAATATATATATTATAAATATTTTAAATAAATATATATTATAAATACTCGATATTATTTATATAAATTAAGATAAGTTTTAAAACTATTTAGGATGATGATAAACATATTTTTCTATTAATTAAAATAAGTTACAAAATTATTTGAGATTATGATAAGTATTAAAATTAAAAAGATGGTAAAATTCAAGCACTAGTTATCATATGAGAAATGGTAAAGTCACTCTATTATTTAATTATTTCTTATACTCATCCTCTCATAATAAATAATATTTTTTTAGAGTATAATAAATTAAAAATAAAGTGGAATGATACATCATATATGGGTGAAAATTATAGTAAGGCATAGTTTGAATCATGGCCACATACAAGGGGATCGGGGCCGCCTGATCCCATTCAAAAAAAAAAAAAATTTATTATATATAATTATTTTATATCTCCTAGCATATATAATTTAATTTCTTAATCTTCTTATATAATTTTTTAATTCACCTTTATTGTTAACTTGTGATTGTCGTTTCTTTAGTACGGGGTACATATATAAAGCCAATTGATTGTCAAATTATTATTTTTTAAAATAATTTTAAATCATTTAAAATTATTCTCGAAAATTTTGTTCAGTTACCACAATTATTCTTAATTTAATTTTATTATGAAAACATTTTAATTTTCTCTCGAGACATTATGATGAATCAGTATCCTTGTTTTCTTCAAAAGATTAGATCCAAGTTCGAGAGTTGTCTGGAGCATCGGTGTGGTGTTTGTCAAGAGATCTCCGATACTTAAGTTAGCAAGAGAGTTCAAGAATTCAGTTTTTGTAGAGTTTTCAGTAACGAAAGTGTATCATACCTAGTTTGTGACGAAGTCTCGATTTTTATATGGAGAGTACTCATGTGCATTGACGAGCATGCAGTTACGAGTAACTGCATGTAATATGTTTTTCCTTCCTGCAAGTAGATGATGCCACCTATACTTGTAAATCTTTAGGAATCCTAAGGTTGGTTCTTCAATCTGTTAATTAACATGCCTCGACGTGTTTCCCATTGATATGATTGATTGCAGCGTTTTTCATAGACGTATTTATAGAGATCGTTAAACAGGGGTGAAACACGTGACTCTGTAATGTTAGTCGCGCTGAGGGAACCGAGCAGGAATAATGCCCACTCGGGTCTCCATCTGGATAGTAAAGACCGATGGGGAAAGATGTGTTTAGGGTCCGATTGGGAAAATAGGCTAGTTCAGTAAAAACTTCACTCGAGTAACCCGATCAAGTAAGAGAGGCCCACCCGATGCCCCCAACCGGGCACGGGCTCTCCCCATATCACATTATGTAATTTTTTGCCCCATGTAACCAAGAAGGCTGGTTTCGCACGCCCTAGTTTGGATGTTGAAAATTTACCTTTTTTAACAAATAAAATAATTTAGAGTGATTGAGATATTTTTTAATTTTTAAATTCATTTGAAATAATTTAAAATAAAATCGAAACGTCACCTTGTAACCTTTTATTTCAAGTAAAAAGAATAAAATAATTTTACTTTTTTGGGTGCTACCCAAACGAAGTTTAAAAGTACTACATAAAACATCAGTAACATAGTATATCAATTGATTTTTATTTATTTATTTATTTTTAATTATAAAGGCAACATAACTATGAAACAAAACTTTTTAATATGTAAAATGAAAATAATGAGAATTTACCGAGTCAATACATACAAATAAATTGTATTTTACAACCCCTATATTTGCATTAAATTGCATTTCATTGACCAACTTTTTTTTTTTTGAAGCACCCATAAGACCGTGGGCCCCACCCATAATTCCTCACAGAAGGTCGATTTCTGACCTTTACATTGTTCACAGATCCCTGATTGTCCACAATTTGTGTATAAAAGTTTAAAATAGTAATTAAGAATCATAATTTTATACACAATTAATATATCCCTTAATAAGATTTCACATACAAGAAAACAAATAGTTCAAGATGTATATTAAAGATTTAAAATCTTACTAAAAGATTGGGACTTTTTTTAATTACGGTCAATTTGTTGTGTTTAGTTTAATATTATTATATCAAGTATTATTAATTCACTTAGTATCCATGTGATTTACCGCCATTCTCACTTTAATCTCTTTACTTTAATCTAATTCTACTTTGCCTTTCAATCAGAATTATCAACGAAAAAGGTCAACGTGTCTATCTTTCACATGGTCACATTACAATTTCTGCCACATTGTTTTTTAAACGATAACTAATGGAAAGTAGCAGTGTAATTTGATTAAAGTTCGAGGAACAAATTGAAATTCAAATGAGATTTAAAACATATTCCATTTGATTTACTGTAAACTTTTGAAAACTTCTAAAAATCTTTAAAAGTTATTTAGGTGACATTTGGTTTATTTTTTTGTTTTCTCTTTTTATTTTTTGTGTTAAAAATTTCAAAACGATAAAATAAAAAATACTATAGTTTTATTGTTTTAAAATTTTTCTTATTTTTGGCTAAAAACTCTCAAAAATAACTTTTTATCATTTTTTATTTTATATGTAAACTCATTTTCTATTTTCTAAAACAAATTTTAAAAATACAAGTAACCAAATAAGTTCTGAGCTCTTTTACTTATTTTCAAAAGCACAAAATAAAAAATGAGCTTAAAATAGAAAATAAAAAACCAAAATACAAAACAAAAAATATAAAAATAAACCAAATGACACCTTACTTTACTTTTTATTTTACTGCACGAGTTACGAACTCACAACTTATCTCATTTTATCTTACTTTTTATCACTCCACACACACTCATAGAAGCTAAAGTGAGATTTAAGTAAAGTATAAGAACATTGAGTATAATTTACCCATATTATTATAATCTAATATAATACCACAAATTTTAATATTAGATCATACCGCCAATTTTCATTGTACATTTGCAAAATAGGGTATGTTTGGAATTATATAAAAATGTATAAAATAGTATAAAATTGTTAAAATAAATATCTCGTAATTCGTGTAATAAGTGAAAAATTTAAATTTTATTATCTTATAATTCGTATGTAATAGAGATTTGTAAGATTTTATTTTATTTTGGCGAGCTCCAAAGAGAGCCATAATAATAATAATCATCATTATCATCATCATCATCATGCAAAGAGAAACTACCATTCCCATTTATGCAACTCCTTCCACAGGCGCATTCATGACTGTTAGTGTGTATACATATATACATACAGTAGAACTATACAACAAGCTCCCGGGGAACAAAAGAGAAAAGAACTACAGAGAGGAAAGAGTGTTTCCATATGAAACAACCCTCCCACTCCCAGAAAGGATACAAACTTCACTTCCTCAGTATCCAGGTTGCTATATATACACTTGAGCAACAAAACCAGCTACTTAAAAACTCTTGGAACTAAATATGATCTTTTTAACAGGGTAAATCAAGTGACCCACAGTACTCATCCCAGTTGATCTCAAATATGGGGTCGTTGGGCTGCGCATTCTTCAATAATCTACTGGCTAATGCAACTGCAGATTCATCTGCCCCGAAGAAGTTTTCGGGAGTAGTCTGTAAAGTCACATGGTAGTCGCCATCTGTTTCCAACGGCACGCTGTAGCTGCTGACGATTGGTTTTGTGCTGCACGGCAAGTTTTTTGTCTTGAAACTAATGGTGTTCTTACCCTCATTGTAGGCAGCCATTTCGCGGATGAATCTTTCCTTGTCCTTCTTGCTTTCCTCAATATATGGCTGTAAATATGGCAAAAGGAACAAAATGAGATTAAACAATGGACTCTGTGATCAGGGCCCGGGCCTAGGGTCAAAGAAAACAGCACAAAAAAGGGTCCTTACTAGTTTCTATAGTTAGAAAGGAGTAGCAGTTTTTTTTTTAACCCGAATATAACTGTCTAATACGTTTTAAATGCCAAAAAATAATTAATTCATTAGATCCAATAACTTTTTATAGGCTTATTTGTTGATTTATTAGATAGGGCCCCAAATAAAATCTCATTTTTAGGATTGGCCTTGGATCTCAAAAACCTTGGGGCCGGGTCTATCTGTGATGGATGAGGCTTTCTCTCACACTTAACAAAATCTTTCTTCATACATTTGTTTCTCCTGATGGGCTGCGATTAATGGCAATTCCAGTTTCTGATACCAGTGATGGATGGTCTTAGGCCTATCTCAATCCAAAAGCTAGCTCAAGCTCAGCTCACCCACTAGTCCCTTCCACAAAATCCCCAGAGAGTGGGTAAGGGGAGAGCTAGCAATATGTCCTATATCACCTCTCCAATTATCAAAGCTCACTACTCTAGAAGAAAGTTTAAAGGATTGGCACTAAAACTAAACCAATCTAGAGTAGAAATTTATTCAGTTACGTCTGTGCCAGTTCGGATTTTTTTTTTTTCTTTTGGTGGTAATCCATTCAAAGGGAACTTGGGTATGAGTAAAACAAAGGATGCACTGAGGCAATTTAATTTCATAAGCAAATTGCTGCCTCTAGAAAGTTACCTGCTTTTCTCTCTGGGAGAGATGCCTCCAAGCATCTATTGCCATGTTTCTGATATTTTGGGTTGCAGAGGTCTCCCCGTGGATTTTTTTCAGCCGATTGCATTCCTTCCGGAGGAAGATCTGATATCCAGTTCTCAATCCTACAGGAGCATTCCGGTCTTTCTTCAATTCATCTTTTGGGTCTTTCTTTGGTTCATCTTTTGGCGAGGTTTGAACAGCCAATTTCTGTTCTGCTGCTGAGATAGGCCCTGTTTTCCAAACACCATGAATGAGAACTACGGATGATGTGCACCTTCTTTAGAACGATAAAGCAAACCAACTAATTCTCTAATGGCTGATCAAGAATAAATTTGATATCTTTATGGTGTTTGGGCTTTTGGGATTTCTTGCGCAGCAAAAATATATTGACATTTCATAATATCCTCAGCGTGATCTAACAAATTAGGCAATATTCAGTTATTTTCTCATCATTTCTTAAACAATAAAAAAAAACAACTCAGTGCATAAGATTCTAACATTGCAGGATTTGGAAAGAGTCAAATATAAGCAGCCTTCTCACTGTAAACAAAGAGACTGATTTGGGGAGAATCAAATATAGGCAGCCTTCTCTCAGTAAGCAAAGAGACTGATTTCAAAGTTCAAACCATTGGCCCCAGTCACAATGTAACAACCTTACTGCTCCAAGCCAACATTTCTCATTTCATAAACAAGTGAAATCATTAATGCATAAGCTACGGCTAGCAGAAAAGAATACCAAAGGTTTCGAAACCAATAATTTGGTGCATGTTATAGAATGGGCAATATCACACAGCACCTAATGTGTCAACAAGTTATCATGGAATTTTCTTTATGGTGACAAATCCAGTGTCAAATACAAGCCATTGAAAAACCAGAGAAATGCAAGTCATTGCTGATAGAAAATGATTGATTTAGAGTCCTAAAATCAGTATTCCATTTCAAATCGAAAAGGCCATTTTTGAATCAAGGATTTGCTAAGGAAAAAGAAAAATGATAACAATTCGATATCATTTACTCATGTTTGATTTTTTTTTTTTATTTAAAATGGCAGGGAAATCGCATGGTATTTGAGAAATTAAAAATGATTAAATTTTTAGAAAACTAATTAATTGAAGAATGCTTTTTATTTTATTATATTTTTGGATCCATTCAAATAAGAACAATATATTTGAAATTTTATGCTTCCTTCCCCTTGTCCCTAGAATTTTTCTTTTACATTTTTTTTCTTTTCCTTCAGCAAATCCTCACTCCAAACACATCTAAAAGGACAGTTTGTGGCTTGCACTAAATTTTGGAATCACACAGCTTAAGCATGACTCCGTATATTCACTACTCTTGAAATCATATTAACTTTATTATGTCATCAAGATTTAAATTTCGTACAACTTGCTCGAAAACATAGAAATAAGTGTAATAGATAAATATTTGCTTGCTTCTAATTTTCGCTCTAAAAGTTGGGAATAAGCCAACTTGTTCTCAGGCAACAGCAAACATTCTCCTAAAACAAGAACCTGTTGACAATTGATTAGAATTGTCGTTGCACTGCCTTTTAGTGGTTGTACCATCCTTGGTATCGGAATGAACTTCTGACATGTCAGAATTGTCACACCGCTTCCTCTTCCCTGCTGGGCAACATAAGCTATCTCCAATACCGGAAGGATGACCTACAGAATGTATGCCAATGAAATTGAAAACAGTCTTAATGTCTCATATCTAGTGAAGGACAAAAGCTAGAATATATGAATGGTGCTGAAAAAATTATATATCCAAGTTCATTCGACTCAAACTATTAAAGTAGCTCATGTACCTGAAGTGTCGGCTACTTTTGCTGGAGAACGAAAATGGTATATTTGCTCAAATTGGTAAAGAAAGTTCGCATAAATCTTTTGAAGTTGAGTTGTTGACATTGAAACAATGGTTTTTGAGTTCAAGGTGGACGAAACTTCACCCCATTTCGCAGCTTTAGTAACCTATTAGAGGAGTATATAAAGTAATTGTTTAAAATTTTAAATTTAAAATACAGCCCCATTCAGTATTTTGCCAGGAACAGATATGAAAAAGTCACCATGTTGCTATTCCTTGTAACGCAAAGTGTTTCCGGCCACTAATTATAAACAAGATCAAGAATAATATAAATAGCTCATTTACCACCCCCCCCCCCCCCCCCCAAAAAAAAAAAAAATTCAGACATGAGTAATACCTCCAACCTTAACTATATCAGGTCATCCAAATTCATCAATATCATAGACTACAATTGAATGGTCTGCCATAGGAAAACTCAACTAATGAGAAGGAGAAAGAGGTACCTTTTTCAAGTTTGTTTTCCACAAAACAAACAAAACATATGTATATCAGATAAAAGGTGCTTGGCTCACCAATGAATAGAAAAGAAAATTGTTTTGGTAGAGTTATGACATTGCTACAATATAAGCAACACAAACCAATATCACATTACCACAACAAGTGGCCACACCCAGTGATAAGTGAAAATACCATACTTTCTAAGACATTTTGGCCACTAAAACAAACAGACCATAGGGCTCCATTTGTTTCAATGTAAAATGTTTTCCGATTCCATAAAACATTTTGACTTGAAACAAATGGAGCCTTAGAATGCAAACAAGATATCTTAGAAGATTTGCCTCCAGCCTGATTTCACCAAGAAAGAAAAAAAAATGTTGTCTATTGTTCCATGAAATTCAAGTATTAATGGAATTATTTCAAAACTACTCAGGCTTAATGTTAAAAATCACTATTTGTCCCAAACGCTGTAAGGAAATGAGTGAATAACGTATATCAATATATTTTAACACTCCTACTATGAGTGTATAAAAATAGATGGGGGAAAACACAATAACAAAACTTCAAGCAAGGACCATCAAGAATGATAACACTGAAACCATGTTAAGTCACCAATTATCCAAAAGTTCAAGTTGTTAAGAAATGAACCTTAAAATGTATATCAAGGTAAGCTAACACGTAACAATAGTTGTTGATGGCATTATCCAGCCACTCGATCAAGAAGTTAACTTGCTTAGAAAAAATGATTCCTATTCCTCAATGTATCTTATTAATTTATTCGATAAAATTTCATCTTTAATATAAGGGAAAAAAAAAAGGAAGATAGATAAACCACCGTAAAGCTCGAGCATTTGAGAGATAAATTGAAGAAAGATTTAGATCTCATTAATGAAAGATGCCTACTTAAGAAGACCATACATTGTACACAAAAAGCTATCCAATCTATACATGCATCACAATTATTGAAATAATTTGATACACATTGTTAGGGCCCATTTTCTAACAATTTAAGTTTTGGGGATGTTTGATGACTTGACTTAGTATCAAAGTTTTAGTTCTAGAAGGTTCTAGGTTCAAATTTTGTTATTAATGTTTATGTTCCATTTGTTTTTGTGTACTTTAGTCAAATTGTGTTGGTTCACCTTGTTTAATTTAGTTTTTTTTTTTTCTCTACTCGACAAGCGAGTCAGGATCACACGTGAGGGATAAGTGGTAACTTAATAATTACCACACAAAAACTTATTCAATAAATGATTTGACTTAAACTAGCTACTCTCATATGCTGGTAATGAAGGGAAAAATCACCAGCAACATAATTGCAGTTTTCATAAATCAAAAACCATAAAATTTTTTTTTTAAAGGTTCATTTTTTCAAAGTGAATTAAAAGTAATTCCTTTTTGCGGAACAATTCAATACACAAATCCAATTAGTTAAACGGAGGGTCAGATATGCTATCTGAATTTCACTTAAAAACTTATGTTATGCCAAATCTTAAAACCTAGAAGACACTATAAGTCTATGAAAGCAAGCTTATGAGTTTTTTTAGGTTCTACTTTTGTAATTGACAATTTGTGAACAAAACAATGAGTTCAAACTCTTAAGACATTGGGTGAGGATGTAAAAGTATATATGTTTAAAGGGTTTTTGAAACTAGAACACAGCATAACAGAATACAACAGAACAGAGCAGAGACCAAGGTGAATAGCAGCTCTCTGGACGAGCAAGCTACTAGGGAGCATGTTGCAGGGGTGTTTTCGGCCAAATTTTTCTCCAGTCTCTCATACTATGGTCACTGAATTGTTAGATTGCATTGGGACTTACTAGGAAAATACGAGGCTTTAAAATGCAAGTCTGGAATATTTATATTTCATTGGAAAGCTCGTTGGGAGTCACAAGGAAAACAAGATTTGATGTTTTCAAGCTGGGAAATTTTGGAGCTCACTGGCTCTCTCATCCAAGTGAGTGTCGGGAATTTTCAAAACTTTAAAGCTATTCCAAGTCCCATTCAAGGTTGGATATACTCCTGCTCTATATTAAGGACCTTCTCAGAGGGTTCTAGAGCAAAGGAAAAGAATATAGTCATCATAGAGAGTTCTCTCAACTTAGCCACAATAGATAATCCATCAAACTCTTTGTTCATGGGTTATTCAGAGGCGTAAGGGAGTTCTTCATCAGTTATTATTGAAAATTCTTCATCATGTATTGGTGAAGGCATCAATTATGATTTGTATGTTAAGGTAAGAAATAGCAGGCTGTGTATGTTACTTTGGTCTTCTTTATAAGCAAGTTACGCATGATGAAGATATTTGGTCTTCGTGACTGACCCAAATTTTTTTTCCATTATTCGCAAAGGGTTTTCCACGTTAATTTGTGGTGTTCATTCTCTTTAATTTTCCACATTGTGAGATTGTTTGTTTGTGCTTACTGATTGATCATTGGCGACTCATACTAGCATCTTCAAAATTTCATGCTTTCACAAATAAATCTTCCCTCATTATCCAGCACCGAGGACCTAAAAGTGGTTGCCTTTGACATAGAAAAATCACTAATCAAAATAACCAATTAGATTTAAGCTAAATGATTTTCCCCTCAAAACAGGATCATTGAACACCTACATTTCCTTTAAGCAGTCAAGAAATTCTCCACTTCATGATGACATTGATAATACACAACTGTACAATATTACATTCAGGGGTGGATTGAGGCTTGGGCTGGCCCGGGTAGCTTGGCCCAATTTTTTTTGTTATATTTTTTCTTAAATTTAGCTCATTCTAAATTTTTCTAGGCTAGCCCACTCTGTCATAACAAACATTTATTTTTTTCTATTTTATTTTATTTATTTTACATGAGCAACAACTAGACTTTTTTTTTCTTTTATTTTTTTATGACAAAATCTTATATCAGCAGGCAGCCCCTGATTACATTGTTTAAAGAAGAAGAATGTGCAATCATTTAAGCAACACCATTATTGATGCAATTCGCAAAGACAATATATAAAAAAACCTAAATCAGGAAAAAAAGAAAGAAAGGAAAAAAATACCAGATTATATCCTCCCCGTTCAGTCACTTCTTTATAGAACATGTACAAGTCCAGGCTTGTTTCCCGGAAGTTAAAGCTGCCATTTGGCGCATTAATTTCATTGAATCAGTTTTCACCAGAATTTGAGATCACATATGCGAACATATATCTATACATATATTCTACAGAACCTTCATCTATGCATTTCACCAGCATTCTAGCACCGCAGTACTCTGGTTGCCTCCCGAGAAAACCGAGGAAAACAGCAGAGAAAAAAAAAATAACTTGTTCGTTTTTTTATTTCCTTTTTTTTTTATCTGAATTTGTTTTGGGTCCAAATAAAATTTTGTCTTCTGCCTTATTGCTTCTGAAAAAATTGAAACTGAGATTTTAAATTTTGATTTCGTCTCTTTTCCAGCATTTTCTCGGGAACCAAACAGAGTCAACAGACGTTGTAAGATATTCAACCAAAGATTCTAGAAGCTTGAAACCCTCTATCTCCGTACATATATATATGTAGTGAATGGCTAACTCACAGGAGACTCAGTCCGGAGGACTCGTAAAACTTGCAGAGTTTCTGGTAGAAATTATCGACCGACGAGGTCATTGTACCGGTCACCGCCGACGCAGAGTTTCCACCGTCGACAGAGGCATCGGGATTCCGACTGCCGGTTAGATCAGAACCGTCGATTACGTTCTCCGAGCGCATTCTTTTTGCTACTGTCCGAATGCTTCGGTGGCATCTTCGAGTTTAAATATATACTGGTGATTGAATACGTGTGATGTACGGAATATCATATTATATATTTATTTTAATTTTAATTAAAATTTATATATATAATCACTTGAGAAAAATAATTTTTATTAAATTATATTAAAAAATAACTAAGTTGTTAAATAAAGATTTAATTTATTAATCAATTACATGTATAATTAATTTATCAATTTATTTTTAATTATTTAATAAATATCATGTAATAAAAAAATTATTATTATCACTTAATTATGTCTATCGAAAATATGAATGATTTGAAATATTATGTTAAATTAGATATGTAAAATAATTAAAATTTAAAAATTAATTTATTATATTATTTTTATTAATAAAATTTATTAATTTTAATTTTATTTGATCTCAATTATCAAAGTAAAATGAGATAAGATAATGATAATATCTAAGTTAAACTATAATTCTAAATTTATATAATAAAATAATTTAATTATTATTAAAATCAAAATATGATACAAAAAATTAAAATTTCACTAATAATAAAAAATGTAATATAAATTTAATTAACAATCACATAAAAAAATTAAAATCTAAAATATTAGATCTCATATTCTTGAATGGACGGATTGAAAAAAAAGTCAAAAAGTATAAATAAAAAATAATTTTATTGCAAAGAAATATTATCTAATAAAAATAAATATAGTGATAAATTTAAATACAAGATCAAACAAATTGAAAAATAATCGTGAAAATAGGTTTTTACTGAAATTTAACACACAAAAATTTTAAATTTTAACAATAATAAAAGATATAATAAATTTTAAAAAATTTATGTCAATAATCACATTTAAAAAAACAATAAAAATTAAAAAAAATCATACTTTGTATTTTTTTTTTTGGTAAGTAATACTTTGTATTTTTGAACGAACAAATTGAAAAATATAAAAAAGAGTAACATTTCCTCGTAATACATAAAAAGATTAAAATTTCATCAATAATGATAAATATAATAAAATTTAAAAATTAATTTTAATAATCTCACCAAAAAATAGAAACTTAAACCTTATATATTATAATAATCACGTTAAAAGATAGAATAAAAAAACAAACTTTATATATTTTAATATACCAATTAAAAATAAGTCAAAAATAAATACATAAAAAAATTAAAACATAAACAAAACAATAATTTCAATATAGAGAACTCATTTTCATTCTTAATGACTTAAAAGAAACTAATAGAAAATCACTCTTAACCATATTAATGATATACAAAAGCCATCAGAATAAAATTTTAGTAAATTTTTTGGGTGTAAATGCTATTTTAGACTTTTTTTAAACTTGCTATATGTATTGGAATTTCATGTGAATTTATATTTCATTTCAGAAAGAAATATATATTACCTAATCCAATAAATATCAAATTAACTAAACTAATTATTTATTAAAATATAGAAAAAAAATAAAAAATAAGAAATTATATGCTAAAAAACAGTGTAAATTAAATAAAAATATTAAGTGATATCAATGAACATTCTAATTTGAATATAATTAGGAATAAATGATAATTATGTACAATGCTAATTGCTTTTAGATTATATAATTATAAATTAAGATAATAATAATTATAAATTGATGTTAATAAATTAAAAATTTTAATTTAATAGGGGAAATATTTTTTTACATTATTTTGTTTAATAACAATAATAATATTTATTATGTTTTAAATAATAATTTATTTTAATATAGAAAAGCCAAAAATAAAAATAAAAAATAAGAAGTTATATGACAAATAGAAGTGTAGAATAAATAAAAAATTAAGTGATATCCATGAACATTTGAATTTGATTAAAATTAAAAATTGTGAATAAGTAGTAATTATATAAAAACTAATTTCTTTATAAGATAATTAAAATAACTATAATTAGGTATCACGTGTCACAATCGTAGTGTAAGTTAGGTAATACATGGCATAAGATAATTATAATTAGGTGTCACGTGTCACAATTGTAACACAAGTTAGGTCCTACATAATGTAGTGGGTTGCCATACTTTATATATATATATATATATATATATATGTGGTGCATTTGGCACACTGAAAAATGTTAAAAACTTTGAAAACTTCTAAAACCTCTAAAACTTATTTACTTTTTTTTTCATTTGATATATTTGTCTTTTATATTTTACAAAAAAAAATTAAATTTAAAAAATGTAATTTTGATAAATATTAAAAAAATAACCAAAAAATTGAGTAGTCAAAAAGTTAAGAATTTATGTGACTTCCTAAACGGAGCCTTAAATAAAAAAAATTTACTTTTATTGTTTTCGATGGTGATGTAAATTGGGTTGATTTAATTTTCACTTGACCTTGGTCTTAGATTAACCCAACCTTCAGTCCAACCCTACTTTTATTCTTCCTCTTTTATCATGTTGAGGTAGAAGTTGTTTGTCTTGTTCAAATTGTTCCTGTTCTTAAAACTAAATGCATGATGAAAGTGAAAAACTGTAGGTTGAGGAAATGATGAAATGCAAGAATGTATATACATAAATATATAACAACACTAGCATGTTTAATGCATTACCAACTTTATGATTTAATCTTAATGTGATTATATTATGCTTGAAAGATAAAAGGTTAAGTGATTCTATCATATTTAGAAATTGTTGATGAATTATTGAAATTTTGAAAAAGTGAGATTGAAAGAAATTACATTGAGATTGAAACAAAGCTAGGACTCGAGATTTTGGGTTTTTTGATGGAGTATTAGTTGTGCACATGAGGCATTGGCAAACGTGTGCATGGAGATTGGGCTGGGTTAGGAGAGTGCATGAAAATCATTCTTAACGCACACGAGATATGTCTTGCTAGGGCGTATACACAAGGCAACCTAGACCTTTCCAAATTTCTTGCCTACTTTCTGCCTAAAGGTGTATGACATGGTTTGAATGGTATGAAATGATGAAATAAAAGGAACTTAGTATTTATTTTAATATTTAATCAAACTGATTATACGAAAGGAAAGAGAATTTAGAAGATGAAATGGATTTGAATTTTAATATGAATTAATGAACTTTATAAATTAAAATGTGATTCTAAATGTGAGATTATAATAATGAGATGTGGAACTTTGTTCCCTATGTTATTGATGAGATAATGTGGATGTGTTGAGTAGCTTGGGTTGGATTATGACGTCCTGTAGGGGATTGAAATGTCCTATTGTCTTATGTGTTAGAACCTCTATTTTTGTTGATAAGACGTGTTGGAATGTGTTGTCCTGCTTTTGTGGTGTGTGTAAGTAGATTTTGAGTCAGGATTTACTCTGAAATAGAGGGTATACATATCTATAGGTTGAAAGTCTGCGAACCTTTACAATGGCTGGTTTTCATTTCTAATGAGCTAATAACCTAGAAAGCCACCCAGATATCCCAAAGACGTGGTATTGTCTTTGGTTGAAAATCACAAATGTCTATGATGGAATATGTTTATTGCCCAAGCACTGGATGTTAACACTGCTGGTGGCTAGACGTCGTGACTACAGGCTAGTCACGCAAAATACATACCCGTATGTGACGTTGAGTGTGTGCATAGTTGTGGACGAGTTGTGCTGATATTGTAATGACAGACAAAAAATGGGAGCATAATAAGATAATGATGATGATTCCTATAACTGTTAATTAATAAAGAGAAAATGATGATGCAATGCTGTAATGAGATGTTTAGTTGACTTTGATATCATGATTTAAGATGTTAAGTTACTATTACATGTTATCATGATTGTTGTTATTATTTTGAATGATATGCATCATACATGATCACATAGTAGCATGACATGAAATATTATGTATATTGTCAACATAGTAGGTACACGTGGATTTGTGTTATAATTATTGTCATAGATTTTGAGATAAGCTTACCCAAGGAGTCTTTGAAATAGGGGACTGAGACTTTTCCAGTTACTTCTTTTTTAATTATCTTTTGATGTATCGTTTATGTATTCATTTAATATTTTATGTGTGAATGAACCTTTTATATAGTGGCGATAGGTTATGTTTATTACTAATATTTCAATAGGTTGTAATGGACTGGTTGAGCCTTATTTAGATTTTGGAGCATTGTGCCCAACAGTACTTGTGGCTTTACTTTACTTTTGTTTTCAGTTATATTATATTGTAGTTTGCTCCAATTGTGTATTGAATTTGATTGGGACAAGGTTAGGGTTATGTGACAAAATGAATGATTGCATTTGATTTAGATTATGTCCCTAGGTCATGAAATTTAAGGCAAGACAATCATAATCAAAATCAACATATAAGTGTCAGGAAAAGTCATATCTTACAAACTAGCTTTGGGAATGAGAGAGGTTAAGGTGTGACAATCATAATCAAAATCAGTATATAATCGTGAGAGAAAGTCTCTACCTACAAGTTAGCTTTTAGGAATGAAAGAGGTCTAAGACCACCTAACAACTGGGATCAGAGCCCAAGTGTATCATTAATAGCAATCCATTGGGAGAAACGGATTACCCAGGTGTACTATCAATCTCAGTCCATCGGGAGGAATAGGTTATTGCTTTCTTCAACTAAGACTCGATATGTAAAGGAAAAGATTGTTAGGATTCCTATATTGGCCACATTGGTTATGGAAGAAGGTTTAAGGTCTAATATGTAAAGGAGGAGATTGTTGGAATTCTCACATCGATCGTGGAGGGGACTAGTCGTCAGTATATAAGTGTTAAGGAAATCTTCACCCTACGAGCTAATTTTTAGGAATGAGAGAGGTTCAAGACCACTCAACAAATTCTTATTTTCAAATTTATTTACATTCTTTATTTTGTCTAAAGGTTTTGATTTTGATTTATTTGATTTTTTTAAAATTGATTTTTTTGGACTTCTTATAGAATTTTTTCAATTTTATTGATGAACGATTCCATCTCTTCAAAGTCTATGTCCTTACCATCTGACTCGTCTTCCTTATTATCTTGTACTATCTTTAAGACGATGCTTTTTGAATTTTTTGGCGATTTAAGATTATTTGCTTTAGGGGTTTGAAAAAGATTCAACAAAGTCTTCAATCTGCATCTTATCTTTGTTCCTTACTTCTTCGATGGCAGTAGCTTTAGAATCAAACTTCTAGAAAGAAATCATAGAATTGATAAATTACATTGTATCATATCATCAACAACTTATACCACCATAATCAACCATTTCAACAATCTCAATTTATTACACTATCATATTAATATATTATCCTTTCAATCTATTATTTCTTCATCCCACAAACATAATCTCAACTTAATTTATAATCAAACATCGCTAAAGTTCCATTAACAATATTGAAACAATTCTATATGAAGCATATATTATGTATATGATGTGTATTCATAAGTTTAATATTATGGCAATACTAAACATGTCTTAAAAACCAATCACTCTGTCCAAGTATTTCTTTTCACACTTTAATTCATATACTTTTCACCTATTTAATCAATCTAGGTTGTCCATTTAATGTCATAAGGGTTGAGATTGAAAATATACAAGTTTTTATGCAAAGGAACGAACTGGGCATTCTAGACAAAGGGTCACAGGCACCCCTCAAGGTTCATGGGCACCCCTCAAAGGTCCACAGGCACCCTTCTGTGTACAAAAAGGTTACTATGTTTTGTCCAAGTTTTATTTCAAGATTTTAGGTTCCAAAGTTTATCAAATCCATTATTTAATTCAAAAACTTGTTTTTAGATGTTGTTTAGAATCCAAAGACTCTAGAAAAGCAATCAAAACTATGTTTAATTCACCCATTTCATTGAATCAAAATTTTAGGTCCAACTTATACATACACATATACATTTATATTACAACACCTAATACACCTCCCTATGCTTTCAAATCCTTAAATAAACATCACAACAATATTCTTCTAAGTCTTCACATCTCATATATGCAAATAAGAGGCTAAGAATCCCTACCTCAAGTTTGAACAAAGTGAAGTAAGAAAATAATAAACTTCTCGGTTGTGGCTCCTAAATTTGGATTGATAGATCGCCTTACCCTTTAATCTAAGCTCCCAAGCCATTCGGCTTCCTCCGATTCCAACTCTCCCTCTTGGTTTTCCTCTTCCACTAACCAAACTCTCGCTTTCTCTTATCTCATATATACATACATATAAATAAAATCTATGCTTGGCGCCCAAGCATACTACAAGAGCCTAAACCCCTCTCCTACTCTCATAGCCTTGCACAGACGAGACCAAAAAGGTGACAAATGAGTGATTGAAACAACTAATCTTGTTTGACATTCTACTGAATCTCATAGGCACCCACATGCATTCATGGGCACCCCACTATGGACATAGGTGCCTCACAAGAAGCATGGGTGCCCCCCAAACTCCATTTTTGTGCCAAAAATGGCTAAATCCGGAGATTAAGTTCTTTTTCCTCAAAACTTCAACTAACAACCTTCTTAATGACCCACATTGATCAAATTAACACACCATCACATCCTAGACTTGTTAAAAACATCAATTTAATTTCCTAATGCCTTTCATTAATCAATATAACAATCCTCTATGTACTAAACTCATCAACAATCTCCAATTCATCTCAATATAGAAATCCGGGTTATTCCACCAAGTGAACAAGTTCAAAAGGTTTTGAAGTTCTGATTGATTTTATCTTTTTATGTGCACTCTTAACTTTTTTTCCTAATTGGCATGGATCACACACACATACTATTTTTATGTTTTTCTACTTTAGGTATACCCTTAATGAGTTTAGACTTGGATAGTTTGTGTAAATCTTTATAGTTTATGTGCCCAAGTCTTTGGTGTCACAATTTTGTCTCATCTAGGGTGGCAGAACTATAAATGAATCCTTCAGAATTTGCTACCTCATAGCAATTATCAAAGGTGCGAACATCATGCAAGATTTATTGTCTCTTTTTATTAACAATATTACACTTGGTTTTAAAAAAATTGGACAACATGGTCAGCATCACACAATTGACTTATACTGATAAGGTTCGCCTTAAGTCCCTCAACGTATAAGACATTTTCTAAACACTTGAAAATTGTGGACTTAATCTTACCTTTACATTTTACTTGTGATTTGCTACCATTGCCAAAGGTCACCATACCACCCTAATAGGATTCAAGTTTTAAAAACATAGATTTATTTCCACTCATGTGGTTTGAACATCCACTGTCAACATACCACATGTTAGAGTTTAAAGCTTTCAGGGCTATTTGTGAAATAAAATAATTAAAATCTGATTTTGTAACCTATATAGCATTGGTTTTAGGAAAAGAAGTCTTGACAAGGTTTTTCTCGTGTCTTTGACTTTTGTTTGAATTCTTTTTCTTTGAAAATTTGTATTTTTGTGTTTTTGAAAGTTTAAATTTTTAGGTTTTAGAAAACGAGGTGAGTTTTCAAAAGTATTTTTAGAAAGATTAGAAAAGGCTTGAAACCTACTTGTCACAGAAACTCTAGAAGCAAGGTTTTTAGAAAATTTTTAACGTAGTTCAAGGGGAGACCATGGAGTTTGTGACAATTGGGGTGGATAGAACCTTTGATTCCACAATGGTGACATACAGGTACAAAGGATTGGGGTTTAGCAGAATGTGTACCTTTCACCATGGAGGAGGATACTAATGATATTTGAACTTATGAAAACTCCTCTTTGGTAGTGCAGTATGCTTTGAGAAAAATTTTGGAATAGCTACAGGTTTTGGAGCACTCTTTTGAGCTGTGGCTGATTGTGGGCAAGACTTTGGAGCTTCTGGACTAGCTAATGATGATGCAATTATACTCTTCTTTTCAGTATAGCCTAGGCTTCATTTGTTTCCATGCGGCTTTTGTTTGCTGCAAATCTCTTCAATCTTATTTGAACTAGAATTCATTTTTTCTATTATCTTGTCATCATTCTTAATCTTTTCTTTCAACTCATTGATATTTGTTTGCAATTCTCTAATGATTTTCTCCATATTTTCAATCTTTTTGTTCTTCGCTTAAGCTTTTCTTTGAATATTTCTACATTCTGAGATTAAGAAATTCTATTAGATTTTAAAGTAGATAATTTATTTGTAAGTTTTTCATTCTCAGTCTTCAAGGCATCTCTTTCACTTCTCAGCTTACTGTTTTTATGATGTTGTACTTGTCTTTATTTCTTTAGATCACAATATTCTGCAAAGAGTCCATTGTATGCTTTTTTAAGATTGTTGTTGAATTTGTCCACAGAATCATCATCCTCGTGGTTTGATATCTCAGTGTTGCTTCAAGATCCAAAAAGTGTTCTTGCAGAGGAAGTGTGAGAAGCTATAAAAGCAATAAAATTACCTTTGTTATCAGAAGAGGCTGATGCAGAGGATTCATCTGAGTCAAAGTCATCATCAAGCGTGGCATTCATTACTTTGATTTGTTTTTGCTTCATTTTCTTATTTGCACAGTCTTGAGCAAAGTGATCGTAGCCATGACATTCAAAGCACTGTATCTAGTTCTTCTTATCTTTTTCTTTGTCATTATTTTTTATTCTTACCTTTATCTTTGGACATCAACTTCTTCTTATTATTTTTGTTGAACATTAATTTTTTCTCTCTTTTCACATGTTTTATGAATTTCTTTGCCATAAAGGCCAATTTTTTATCATATTTTTCTTCTTCTACAGTCTTGAGAGCAACCCTTTGCAACTTTTCATGGTTTAAGCACATTTGCCTCGAAGGTTTGAAATGATCCCATAAGATCTTATATTCTCATGGAATTTACATCCCTGACTTCTTCAAATGTCGTAACTTTAGAATCAAAAGTGCAAGGAAAAGAACGTAAATACCACTATGTATTCAGGGATGGGCTTTCCAAAATTATGGCAAGAATTGACAACGTGACTCAGTCGAACATAAAAATCATCAAATCTTTTATCTTTGTTAATTCTTAAGCCTTCAAATTCAGAAGTGAGTTTTTAAAGCTTGCATGTTTTAACTTACAAGTTCCCTTTATGATTATTCTACAAAATTAGCCAGGCTTTTTACGCACTTGCACAACTTGAAATTCTGCAAAACTCATTGGAACAGACTGCTGCAAATATGGCACTCAAAGCCTTAAAATTCCATTTTGAGCTTTTTTGTTCAACTTTTGTCCACGTTAGAATTGGCTTCGTTTCAATATGACTGTCGACTTCACACATTAGCTCTTCTCGTCCTTAAACCACAAAAGTCCAAACTTTATAATTCAAACATAACAGATGAGCTTACATTCGTACCTTCTAGTAAGAATATTTGTGTCATCAAGCCACGGGCCTCTGGTGCTTGAACCTCCTTCGCACAGTAGATCCATTGATTTGGATCAAGAACTTCACTTAATGAGCATAGAGAGACCTACTCTGATATCAATTGGAAATTTTCCAAACCAAACAATCACACACAATGCAAAAATAATAACACCAGAGAATAACGAGGAAACCCTCTCACATGGAGAAAAACCTTAATTACAAACCCATGATCAACAGGTTATAAGATACTGCTTAAATTCTCTACGAATCACTCGCACAAATTGTTTTGTTGATCTTTCTCAACTCATTCGACTAGCCCTACAAGCGGAATTTTTGTTTCACGCAGAAAGTAAATAAAGAACAACGAAAGGCTAGAGTGAGAATACTTAAGATCTCAAGAATAAACTCTCTCTAAGTCTCTATAATATGTCCCTGTTGTATATTGTTCATTAAGTTTGGATATATATTTATAAAGTTACAAAAAGTTGCCCTAACTTGGCAAAATAGGAAACAAATATGTTCAAAATATACATAGCTCGAACCCTTGAGCATCCTATGCCGTGCCTGCGCCAATGGGTCGAACCCTCGTGTATCCATCCTCTTGCTTGTGGGCCTCACTGGAATTTGCTTTAGGCCAAATATCAAAAGGAACAAACACGCGAGCTCCCAGTAGGCTCCCAGGGGGCTTCGAGCACAGCTACGCGCTCCCCGTGTGCTGCCTGTGACATATACTGAAATTTTTTGTGCCTTTATCTGCTGACTCTTAGTCCATGTATGATTATAATTGCTCAACTTTTGACTTGAATTAGAATTGTGTAGCTTTTGGAAACTTGAATTTAATGTGATTTGTGTTCACCTTTAATTTGGAATTATCTATATCGTCTTTCCATGTTGATTTTGGAAATATTCTAGCTTTCAATAGTTAACTTAAGATTTTGAATGGATTTGCCACACTTAAAACTTTATAATGATGTCATAAATATATTTATTTTATACTAGAGATTATTATTTTTTAAATATGCAAAATGTAACTAACAGTTTTTTTTTTTTTTTGGATACTTTAATAAGTGAGCGAGCAATTACAATCTGATTTTTTTTGAAAAATATCACTTATGCATATAAATTACCTTACCATGATAAAAATTTTTAACTCCAGAGTTTCTTAAAAAATATTACTTATTATGAAAAAATTCAAATTAAGTCTTCAAAAGAAAAGTACTTATCATTTGTTTGATAAATCTATCTAAAAACTTAAATTTAATTTTTTTCAGTTCATTGATTTATTTAGTTAAATATTTTTTTATAGTTTTATAATTTTTTTTTATACACATGAATGGTAAAAAAAATGAAAAATTGTCTTTTGAATTTAGGACTTGTGAGAAAAATTAATAAGGGTAAAGGATAATTAGAAATATAAATTTATTATTATAAAAAAAGTAGTATTAGTGACATTTTCTCCGGTTAACCATATTGTCTTTGAAAAAGCTATTTAAAAATTCTATAGGCACATATGAATGTCACTAAAAAGAATTTAATGGGATTTATGAGTACACAAAAAGTACTTACTTATGACATTTAAATTATCATTAAAATATTATATAATAGTATTTTTTAACATAATAATTCTCTTTAATAAGATTTCAAAGCGCCACCAAAAGATTAGCAGTTCTCAAAATATAAATTCCATTTAGTGACATTTTAAAGTGTCAAAAATATTGTCTATAATGACACTTAAAGTGTCATGAAACAAGTCATCTTAATTATGTTAAATAAAAAAAAAAGTGAGCCTATTTTTGCACTTCACAAGTAACTTCTTGCACTTCATTTTATATTTTTATTAATTAAAATTACACAATTATTCAATTTTCTTTTCATCTATATTTCACATACTTATAATATCATAAAAGGCCTGATACAAAAACTCAATTCTAGACATACTTATAATGTCATAAATATATTTATTTTATAATAGAAATTATTTTTTTTAAATATATGCAAAGTGTAACTTACTAATTTTTTTTCTTAGATATTTTAATAAGTGAGCGAGCAAAGTGTGACAATCTAATTTTTTTGGAAACAATCATTTATCCATACGAATTACCTTTCTATGATAAAAATTTATAAGTCTAGATTTTTTTAAAAATATTTATTATTATAAAAATTCAAATTAAGTTTTCAAAAAAAATACTTATTATTTGTTTGATAAATCAGTGTATAAACTTAAATTTAATTTTTTTCAATTTATTAACTTTTCTAGCTAGATATTTTTTTAGTAGTTATATACATATATATATATATATATATATATATATTATGCACATGAATGGTGAGAAAAATGAGAGATTGTATTTTGAATTTAGGATTTATTAGAAAAATTAATAAGGGTAAAGAACAATTAGAAATATAAATTTACAAGTAGTGTTAATTTAATGTTTGCAAACTTTATGTAAGAAAATTTTATTTTGAAAAACTAAAATAAATTTTATTTATATTTATATTTTTGGCAGTCATATAAAATAAATTTTAATTTATTTTATTAATTAATTAAATTAAAAAAAACTTATTTCATTTCAATTTATTTACAAATTTTTATCATTTTCTATATTATCTAGATATTATTTATTTATTTTACAAAATTTTCACAAATTATTTACTCTAAAATTTATTGCACTACCATTTTATTTCATTACATTATTTTAAAAATATACTACTAGATTATGAGAACTGAAAGGATTGTGTAGAACAATGTTACTAAATGATTCGAGCATGATGGCAAAAATTAAAATAATAAAAGTTCGTAAACTAAAGGAAAGAAAGAAATTATTTTTTGTTTGATTAAATTAAGAAATAAAATAAATAAAATATATTTTTGTATGATTGTTAAGAGTATAAATGTAGAAATTATCTTGTAGGGTTTTCAATTTATTATGTTTTGTTTATAAATGATAACGTCATTTCAAGTTAGACAAAAGAATATTTAGTAAAAAAAAAAAGAAAAATTTTATCATTTTACTTGTTGAAAAAAGTAGAATAGAATATAAGAAACCACTTACAAAGTGCAAATAATTTCATCCAATAAAAAAAAAAATGCTATTGTTGTCAAGTGTAGAAAAGAATACCATTTAAATATAAACTTATGATGAGTTGAACCCACAACTTTATTTTTATTCTACAAATTTTTTCTAAAATCCAATATCTATAAACAGAAAGTTGCGGGGTTTAAAAAATTGAACTTGAACTATCATCCTACTACAATTTTTGTCTAAAGTGTTATTCTTCCTCAGGTATTAAAATGCTTCGTGGGTATGTAATTATGGGGATTGAATCCATATTACTCCGCTCTTTAGCATCCCCGTAGCGAGCCACCCTCTATGTAAGGAATCAGCAGCAGCAGCTCCAAGATACTTATGGCTTTGACGATCCTTCAAGCAATAAAATTTTAAACTCTGATCAGGTTCCAAGTCGTGATAATAGATCTTATTTGCAATGTCCCCTGATGCCGGAACCAAAAATGAAGTATAAAGGTCGACAAATATGGCTTGATTTGGTAAGCTACTCTCAATATTCCAGTTGCTTGATGACCAACTAAACTTGAATAAGCGGCAACCATTATCATAATTAGGAGCGATGCATGCCATCGCCAGTAAGAGCCCTCCTTCACACTCGATGAGGTGAGGTCTTGCGAGACACATCCCATCTAATACCTGCATTTGCTGCGGATTAATAAGTTGGACCCAGTCCTTTCGGGTGACACTATATGCTACAAGCCTATGAAAATTGGTGAAGCAACAGAGATATCCCATTTGGGCAGTGTACAGCACTTGCCTAATTGGTCCGTGCCAATTCGCTTGAATCATCCTCTTGTCAAATACTCGAGTGGACCAATTTTGATCGCCTCGGCGGCATGTGCTGACGGCAATTTTGTTACAATTACTAGGAAAGAAGTGGTCGCGGAGCACGAAGAATTCGCAGTCAGGATCGTTGTATGGATCCGACGAAGAAAAAGTGGCGTAAGAAAAAGTCTTAAGGGCGGACGTGGATTTCAAGCCCGGGATACAATCGTCGTCTAAATAAGGGAGGTGGATGAATTGCTGGGTGAAAGGGGAAAACAAGAAGAAGAAGGATGTGAGATTATTATTGTGCTTTTTCTTCTCGAAAAAGAGCCAACCGTGCTTGGAAGAACAGATTCTGGCTCTTCTTCTATCTTTGAAAAGGATTTTATTGACAGAGTAAGGGTTGGGTTGTTTTGGATGAAACAGCTTGCAATTCAAGCCGCAGGAGGATGTATCATTATTATTATTGTTACTACTACTACTTCTCCTACTATTATTATTAATGCTGTACTCCTCCTCCGCGAGGTTGTCGGTCCAATCCACTGTCACGACCCATGGCAGCTTGTTTATTTCGGCGTTGTCGACGCGATCGATTGGCAGTTGTTGCCACCTCTTACAAACGGCGCGGAAGCGAATCTTGTCTGCCCATGAACAATTTTTTACCATTATATCTATGAGTAAATCCGCCGGTAGGTCGGACCATGGCCGCTTCTCTCTTTCCCTCCTCTTCTTCTTCGTCAAATTATTTCTCTGCTTAAAAAGAATCACCTCCTTAATCCTCCTCTTCTTCGTCAAATTATTTCTTTGCTTTACAGGAATCGCCTCCTCAATCTTCTGCTTCTTCTTATAGCATCTCTTCTTCGGGCCCATTCTGATTACTATTTTTACTCTCTCTCTCCCTCTCTATCTACCTGTAAATTAGGAATATGACACCTTAAAACACCCACATACTCATATTTATATACACATCTCAATCCGTTATCTAAAGAAACTCGGACTCTTTCTGACTTGAATTCCGTTTCCTAAAGAAACTTGAATTCTTTTTGACTTGAATTCCTAGAGAAGCTTGGACTCTCTGTCGCTCGTAAAGCGCTGATAAGATAGATTTAAGCTAAATGATTTTCCCCTCATGACAGAATCATTGAACACCTACGTATATATACAACCTTCGTCTATACATTTCACCTGCATTCTAGCACCGCAGTACTCTGGTTGCCTCCCGAGAAAACCGAGGAAAACAACAGAGAAAATATATATATACATGACTTGCTCGTTTTTTTGTATTAGAATTTCATGTGAATTTATATTCTATTTCAAATAGAAATATATATTACTTAATGCAACAAATATCAAATTACCTAGTCCGATTATTTATTAAAATATAGAAAAAGTTAAAAAATAAGAAGTTATAAGTTTTAAAAAACAGTATAGATTAAATAAAAATATTAAGTGATATCAATGAACTAGTTTGAATATAAGTATGAATAAGTGATAATTATGTACAATACTAATTGCTTTTAAATTATATAATCATAAATTAAGATAATTATAATTATAGATTGATGTTAATAAATTAAAAAATTTTTATTTAACAGGGTAAATATTTTTTACATTATTTTGTTTAATAGCAATAATAATATTTATTATGTTTTAAATAATAATTTATTTTAATATAGAAAAAACAAAAATAAAAATAAGAAGTTGTATGATAAAAAGAAGTATAGATTACATAAAAAATCAAATGATATCTATGAACATTTTAGTTTGAATAAAATTAAAAATTGTGAATAAGTAGTAATTATGTAAAATACTAATTTCTTTATAAGATAATTAAGATAACTATAGGTAGGTATCATGTGTCACAACTCAATTGTCATAACCGTAGTGCAAGTTAGGTTATACGTGACATAAGTTAATTTTAAGTAGGTAGCACGTGTTACAACTGTAGCACAAATTATGTCCTATGTGGTGTAATGGCATTGCCATGCTCTACGTTTCATATATATAGGGTGCGTTTGACACACTGAAAAATACTGAAAAACTCTGAAAACCTCTAAAAATCTCTAAAATTTATTTACTTTTTTTTATTCATTTGATATATTTGTCTTTTATGTTTTACAAAAAAAAAAAAAAAAAAATTGTAATCTTGGTAAATTTAAAAAAAAGAACCAAAAATTTGAGTAGTCAAAAAGTTAAGAATTTATGTGACTTCCTAAACGGAGCCTTAAATAAAAGAAGAAAAAAAATTAATTTTATTGTTTTCGATGGCGATGTAAATTGGGTCAATCTAATTTTCACTTGACCTTGGTCTTAGACTGACCCAACTCTCATTCCAACCCTTCCTTTATTCTTTCTCTTTTATCATGTTGAGGTAGAGGTTTCTTGTCTTGTTCAAATTGTTCCTGTTCTTAGAACTAAATGCATGATGAAGGTGAAAAACTGTAGGTTTAGGAAAGAATGAAATGCAAAAACGTATATATATATATATATATATATAACAACACCAGCATGTTTAATGCATTACCAATTTTATGATTTAATCTTAATGTGATTATATTATGCTTGATAGATAAAAGGTTATGTGATTCTATCATATTTAGAAATTGTTGATGAATTATTAGGGTTTTGTAATAGAGAAATTGCAGGAAATTGGTTTGAGATTGAAACAAAGCCACGACTCAAGATTTTTAGGTGTTTTGATGGAGTATTAGTTGTGCACATGAGGCATTGGCAATCGTGCTCATGGAGCTTGGGCTGGGCTAGGAGTGTGCACGAAAATTAGTCTTGGTGCACACAAGATACGTTTTGCTAGGGTGAAACGAGGCAACTTAGACCTTTCCAAATTTCTTGCCCACCTTGTGCCTAAAGGTATATGACATGGTTTAAATGGTATGAAATGATGAAATAAAAAGAACTTAGTATTTATTTTAATATTTAATCAAATTGACTATGTGAAAATGAAAGAGAATTTAGAAGATGAAATCGATTTGAATTTTAATATGAACTAATGAACTTTATAAATTAAAATGGAATACTGAATGTGAGATTGTAATAATGAGATGTGGAACTTTGGTCCCTATGTTATTGATGAGATAATGTGGATGTGTTGAGTAGCGTGTGTTGGACTATGATGTCTTGCAAGGGGATTGCAATGTCCTGTTGTCTTGTGTGTTAGAACCTCTGTTCTTGCTGATGAGAGATGTGTTGGAATCTGTTATCCTACTTTTGTGGTGTGCGTGAGTAGATTTATAGTCAGGAGTTACTTTGAAATAGATGGTCACTACAAGAAATCAGAATATAGGTGAGGAAAGTTTTTGCGAAGAAGCCACTTTCCTCGCTAATAACCTCTTTTTAGCGAGGAAAACTTGAATTCCTTGCTAAAAATTCTAGAACTTTTGGCGAGGGACATTTTCCTCGCTAAAAGCTATATTTAGCGACAAAAATTTAACTTCCTCGCCTATAGTAAATAAAATGTCGCGCCATTGCATTTGGAGGTGGAGGGAAAATGTTTATAATTTTAGGCGAGGAAATAATTTCCTTGCTAATATATCTTATATATCTTATATTTATAGTCACGCATTAACATTGACGTGAGTCCCGGGAGTATGGGACGAAAGAGGGTGGAGGACACTTTCAAGGCCCGACTGAGTGACTTACGGCACAAATGGCATAAACAGTTTAAGAATATGATAGAGAAGGGACTCACTGTGGAGGAGGTGAGAGAACATTGCCCATCTGATATATTGCAAGTGGATTGGGAGTGGCACATCGACAACAAAAATACAGACACTCGTTACCCAGTTAATATAATTTATATTGAAATGTATTAAAAAATATAGTATAATTATGGCTTTAACGTTGAACATGTTTTTTTTTTTTTTTTTTTTTGTAGGAGAAATGTTTGAAAAATGCACAGAATCGATCTCATCAGACTGTTAAACACTCGATGGGTTCACGTGCATTTGTTCCTGCTTGTCATAGCGTGGTAATTATTAGTTTACGTGTTTTATTTATATCATTAGTCTTGTACTTATATATTATTTTTCATAGGTGGATCCTAAAAGTAATAAGCCAATTAGCTTCTTTGGATGGTGGAAACACGCGCATACAAACAAAAGTAACCAGTGGTGTTGCCCGATGGTGAGAGAGTTACATGTAAGTTATTGTAATTTTTATCTGTCATTGAAATTTTTTAGTTATAATTTAGCAATATTTTCACATTAATAATAATGAATTTTAGGATGAGATGCAAAGAGTGAGGAATGAACCTACCCCTGATGGCTATGCTGCATTAAGTGAGGATGAGGTGGGGATGCAAGTCTTGGGGAGGAAATCTGGTTATGTACGCGGGATGGGTCATGGGCCAAAGCCTTCTTTAGTGCGTAATCTTTACTGCTTGGGTTGTGCTGCTTCGAGATCTCGTGAGGCACAGCTTCAGGATAAACTTCAAAGTTTCATGGAAAAAATGGAGCAAATAGAGACTGAGCGAAATGTCCTTTCTAATAAAGTCGATAATCTAATGCAAATGTTTGAGGAGTTCCACTCTGCCAGGACTACTTCACCTCTCTAGTGTTAGACATTAATGTTAATTTTGTTTATTTTATTTGTTTGCAATCTTAATATTTTTGTTTTGTTTTTTGAATTTTGATGTTTGTTGTTGGATTGTTGGGTTAACTTTTACAATATGATAATTTGTACGTTTGGTTTTAATGTTGTAGCATGTATAATATTTTTGGTATATATTGTAACAGGTTTATTTTATGTTTGATTTATTATTGTAACAGGTTTATTTTTGTTGGATTATTACTATAACAGGTATTTTTGAAAAATTAAATATTTAAAAAATTATTTTTTAACTAATACTTTTAGTGAGGAACATATTTCCTCGCTAAAAGTAACTTTTTTCCTCACTAATATCCTTCTCATTGTACTCAGCCAAGTATAGACGATGACCAAATTTTCTCACAAAAACTAACTATAGGCGAGGAAATGCCTATTTCCTTGCTAAAACTTAGAATTAGCGACGAAATTATTTCCTCGCTAAAGGTGACTATAGGTGAGGAAAATATAATTTCCTTGCTAAAAGATATAGACATTGGCGACTTAAGTTTTTCCTCGCTAAAATCTACTATAGGCGACAAAATCCTTTCCTCACTAAAAGGCACTATAGGCGAGGAAAATAAATTTCCTCGCTAAAAGGTGCAGGCATAGGTGACAAAAAATTTTCCTCGCTAAAAGCCACTGTAGGCGACAAAATGGTTTTTCTCGCTAAAAGCTACTATAGGCAAGGAAATTATAATTTCCTCGATAAAAAGTATAGGCGAGGAAATATGCGAGGAATATTTTTCCTCGTCTATAGTTTTTAGCGAGAAAAAATGAGACTTTGGCGAGGAAAATGTTCCTCGCCTATACCCGTTTTTCCTGTAGTGGGTATACATACCTATGGGTTGAAAGTCCACAGACTTATACAATGGCTGGTTTTCATTTCCAGTGGGCTAGTAACCTATAAAGCTATGCAGATATCCCAAAGACGTGGTGTCGTTTTTGGTTAAGACCAAAATCACAAATCTCTATAATGGAATATGTTCATTGCTCTAGCATTAGATGCTGACACCAAAGAATAGTGTGCTGGTGGCTGGACGTTGTGATTACAGGCTAGTCACGCAAAATATATGCTTATATGTGACGTTAAGTGTGTGTATAGTTGTGGACGAGTTTTGTTGATAATTGCAATGACTAACAGAAAATGAGAGCATAATAAGATAATGATGATGATTTCTATAATTGTTAATTAATAAGAGAAGATGAAGATGCGATACTATGATAAGATGTTTAGTTGACTTTGATATCATGATTTAAGATGTTAAGCTAATATTGCATGTTATTATGATTATTGTTATTGTCCTAAATGATATGTATCATACATGATCACATAGTAGTATGACATGAAATATTATGTATTTTGCCAATATCGTAGGTACACATGAATTCATGTTATAATTATTGTTATAGGTTTTGAGATAGGCTTACCCGAGGAGTCTTTAAAACAGAGGACTTAGATTTTTCTAGTTACTTCTTTTTTAATTGTCTTTTGTTGCACGATTTATGTACTCATTTAATATTTCATGTGTGAGGTTTATATTGAACGTTTTATCTAGTGGCAATAGGTTATGTTTATTATAGATATTTCGATAGGTTGTAATGGACTGGTGGAGTCTCATTTATATTTTGGAGCATTGTGCCCAGCAGCAATTGTGGCTTTACTTTGCCTTTGTTTTCAATTATATTGTATTGTATTTTCCTCCAATTGTGTTTTGAATCTGATTGAGACAAGGTTAGGGTTATGTGATGAAATGAGTGATTGCATTTGATTTAGATCACGTCCCTGGGTTATGAAATTTAAGGCGTGACAATCATAATCAAAATCAGTATATGAGTGTGAGGAAAAACCTCACCCTATGAGCTAGTTTTGAAAATGAGAGAGGCCTAAGACCACCCAACAACTGGTTTCAGAGCCCAAGTGTATCATTAATCGTAATCTATTAGGAGGAATGGGTTATCCAAGTGTACCATCAATCTCAGTCCATCAGGAGGAATAGGTTATCGCTTCATTTGACCTAGGACCCGATGTGTGAAGGAAAAGATTGTTGGGGTTCCTTGTGGAGGGGGGCTTAAGGTCCAATGTGTGAACGGGGAGATTGTTGAAGTTCTCACATCGATTGCGAAGTGGGCTGGTGGTCAGTATATAAATGTTAAGGAAATCTTCACCCTACGAGTTAGTTTTTGGAGACGAGAGAGATTCAAGACCACTCAACAAATTCTTATTTTCAAATTTCTTTACATTCTTTATTTTGTCTAAAGGTTTTGATTCTGATTTATTTGATTTGTTAAAATTGAATTTTTTGGACTTCTTATAGAATTTTTTCAATTTTATTGATGAACGATTCCATCTCTTCAAAGTCCATGTCCTCACCATCTGACTCATTTTCCTCATTATCTTGTACTGTCTTTAAAGCAATGCTTTTTGAATTTTTTGGTGGTTTAAGATTATTTGTTTTAGGGGTTTGAAAAAGATTCAACCAAATCTTCAATCTGCATCTCATCTACGTTCCTTACTCCTTCGATGGCAATAACTTTAGAATTTTACGTACCACTTTGGGCAGAGGAATTAGTTCACCAAGGTTGAAGTAGGAATTGATGATATTGCTCTGTCGCATGTAAAAATTATCAAATATTTCATCATAATGCATCTTTATGGCTTCAAATTCTAACATCAACTTCTGTGGTTTGGATTTCTTGAATATCAGATTTTCTTTATGAGTGGTTTGAAGTATAAGCCATGTATCCCGTGCATTAATTGCATTTGAAATTTTATAGAATTCATTAGCACACTACTGCTAAAAATATTATGCTCAACGCCTTAAAATTTCATTTTGAACTTTCTTATTCGGACTTTGTTCTAAGTTCCATAAACTTAGAAATAACCTTGTTGGCAACTTCAGAAGCATGTTTGTTTAATATAAAAAATTCAAGCTCCCATTGAGTAGGCTGTAGGGTCTTTTGGAACTGTTTTTTGAGTACTTCAGTGGTTCAGATATGCTGCAGCTAAGTTACAAAGCCTTCCGTTTTTCGTTCTACAAGATCTTAAGATTATCTAGGTTAAAACTTCTTTTTAGTTCCACTCTGGACCTCCTAGTATATCTAGTAATTGAACTTTGAACTTCAACTTTAACTTATCTGCAACAAAAAAAATTAAGGTAAGTTACACCTATTTTCTCTTAACATTTGAATAATTACACTTATCACCGAGAAAACTGACGATGATATGAGAAAGAGAAGAGTAAAATAAGAAAAATATCTAAATTTTGGTTGTTTGACTTTCTCTATTAAGTTTTAACGGTTGATTTAACGGAATGGGTTTAATATTAATCACATTTCAAAATAAAAGAGACAAGTGTAACATTTGAATATTAAGAGATGATAAGTATAATTAGTCAAATGTTGAGGAGTGGTAAGTATAATTTGCACAAAATGTTAACCCAATCCATGAGTTGTTTGGAATTTTCTATTAAATATTTGCACTTATTATTCTCTATTACTACCATGCAATAAATAATTTTTCATTCACCAAAGATCCTAATCCTTTATATAGTCATAATAATTTTTGGGAGTAATTGATAAAAAATACTTGATCTTTTTCAATTTAAAAATCAATACATAACACTTTCAAGCTTTGGACTAAGTATAAAATTGATTAAAAATTTTAAATTTAACTACATTTATGTCACACATGTTATATATAGTTGTCCAGAACACATTATTAGAAAAATAAAAACAAGTTAAGTTTTTTTTTTAAACATAAAAATGAATAAAAATGCATTTTGTTTACTTATTTTTGTAAAAATATTTGTTTCTCAAGAGTCAAGGCATAAGTTTAATTAAATTTAACAAATTTAGTTAATTTTGTACTCTATTCCAAAATACGATAAGATTGTGTGTGAACTTTTAAACTAAAGAAAAGTTATGTATTTTAGGAGAAACTCCAAATAAGTAACCGAGTAAAATTTAATTAGCCCTAATTTTATGGGCCTAAATCAGATGAAAATACTTCAGAAGGTAAGTTCCATACGGATAAATTACAATGATTATCCCTTATACTTTGATTAAAATACATAAAATATTAAAAAATGTTAAATGCACTCTTTCATTAGCTTTCCTCACTCCACATTATATAGTCTTTTTCATTAAAATAATTGTGGAGTGGGGGAAGTTAATAGAAAAGTGTAAATATTCTCACCTAAAATATATTTTTAATTTTTAAAATTATACTTTTTACTCTCATTTTTAGATTATATTACAAATTTTTTTACCTAATTTGGTCCGATATATTTTGATAGTGCCTGCTCGTATCTGATTGATGATCAAGACTTGTGTATGTATTTCGACAATTCTAAACTATTTTGGCGGTTTGCACATTCATAAGTTAATTTACTCACTCACCATCCAAAACTCATAGATCACGATTTTTAAGAAATACGATAAATTTTGACTTGAGATTATGTAATTGAACAATAAAATTTCAATTGGTCTTATCGGAGAGTCATGAAACGATCAGATCTATTCGAATCATCTTCAAAGTACCGTGGTGCCGATCGAGGGTTGTTTGAAGTAAGAAAAAATAAGATAAATTGAGAATAAATTGTGATTTGGAGAGAGTTCGTAATACGTGCAGTAAGAGAAAAAAAGTTATGTGATATAAAATTAACAGAAATTTATAAAAATTTTTAAAATTTTTAACAAATTATTACAAACCAAACGGATCCCGAGTGAATTATGTTGGCATCATCACTTGATGTAGCTTCTAGCACTGTGCTATCTGAATTTTTGTAATCATGTGTCTTTCTTTACAGTACATAAGTCAATCTTCTTACCGATACTCTGAAGTCAAAGTGAAATTTATAACGAAAGTAAAAAAATAGCGGTATAATTTCAAAACTCACAAAAATATTTTTTGTATTTTCATCATGCCTTGCTTTAGTTATTTTAATCCCTCCTTCAAAATAAATATTGGGTTACGCAAAAGCTAATAAGAGAAGAGAAGAGAAGAGAAGAGAAGAGACAGAGAGGTCATGAACTGGGTTCTCTCCTCTTGCTTCTCAAGTGGCATTTCCAGAATGCATTTTCATTGATCCAATCTTCACTTCTTCGTTGTTCTTCACTTCCTTTCTTTGGGTGCACTGGTGCTGAGCTCTAATAAAATCAAACGCGATGACGGAAACATCTTCGCACTCGGCATTGTGGTGGATCTGTCCGGTCACGGAAATTTTACCAAAGTTCAAGCAGCCATTGATTCAGTCAGGCCATGTAGTAATGCTTGGACGCATATTCGCATTAAAGCCGGAATTTGCAAGTAATCATTATTGCTTTATTTATATCATTACTAATGTGATTAAGCATTGTTTGGATACAAAAAAAATTTGAGCTTCTTTTTTTTTTTTTTTTTTTTTATTTTAAAGCCGCTGGCTAAGGCCTTGTTTGGAAATTCAATTTTTAGCAACTTTTAACAATTTGTGTAAAAAGTTGGTAGGTGTAATTTTTTATGTATTTGATAAAATAAGTAGTAATTTTTAACAATTTTTGGTGATTGGTGAAAAAATATTTTTAGCTACTTTTAGCATCTTTTGGGTATTTGATAAAAAATTTTTGTGTATTTAGTAAAACATATAGTAATTTTTTAATAATTTTTGAGTGTTTAATAAAAATTTCTATTATTATAAGAAAAAAATGACAAAACTTGGTGCTGATTTTGAGTGTTTGGCTAATTTCTGTTGATTTTTGCTCCTCTAAACGGAGCCAACTCTGCATTTGTTTTCTTTTTTCCATTTGACATGCTGAAAAACTAATTTCAAAATAAAGTAGTTTTTTTTTTTTTTTTTTCCACCTGACTTTGTTCGTTGATAGTGTTGCCCTTCGTAATAGGGTATTCTATGTAAAGAGAAGGTTAGAACGGTCATTTTACATCAAATAAATCAAATGACTATTATTATTATTATTATTATTATTATTATTTTATGTTGCCAAATGCTTATTACTTTTAGCCATGGACCATGATTCTCAAAAGGAGCTTTTTAATTGTCCAATGATCTTCCAAGTGTTTTTTTCTCTTTCAATTAACTTGTTACTCGATATATAAATATATATATATATATATATATATTTTCTCTGCATAATGAGAAAATCATAATTCCTCTAAGGGGAGGAGTTCTTCTTTCTTGAGAAAGAGAGTAGAAAGGCAACAATGATTCAGTGGCGAGATGGTTCAAGCATCACTAATACTTCCATTTTTACAGTATTAGTTGACAATTTCGTTGTAAGTAATATAATATTCAAGATAAAAACAATTGTATTGACTATTTCTCTTTTTGTGATAAGAAAAAGTTAAATTTACATTTTGTTAATTACATATGGTATTGTTGTATTTTATCAAAAATTTCATTTTATTTTATTTTTTTATTTTAATCATTTCATTTTATTTGTTATTTATTAGAATTATCTTATTTTTAATTTATTAATTAAAATGTAATGTATATATTTATTTTGTACATAAACATGAAATATTTTTCATCACATTTTTTATGGATAACTGACCCAAAAAAGAGTAAAGTAAATGATTTTAAATTATAAGAGAAAAAATGGAACCGATTAAAGTCCATGGGCAAAGTAAAATTAATTATAAAGGCAACAGTGCTATGCATTATTTATTTATTTTTATGCTATACATTATTTATTTATTTTTTTAACTTCTTCTTCCTTTCCTCTCGCCTTTTTGAACGCGACAAATCCAAGCCTCTTATTTATTTATTTATTTTTTTGCACTGCACGACTACCCCTCTCTCTTTCTATATATATATATATATATATATATATATATATGTAATAACCTGGATTTTTTTCCTTAATTAAATTATTTAAGTGTGGTAGTGATATTTATTATAGTAAAAATCTAGAAATTTGAGCATTTGAAAATTTTTGGAATGATAAAAATTAGTTGAAAAATTTTTCGGATTAAATTTCACCCTATGTGAGAGTTTAATGTAGAATTTCTAAAATTTTTATCCAAACACTTCTTAGCCCAATTACTTATTTGGTTCAAACCAAGACCATTAACCTATGGGTCAACCATTTTCTTTGATTCACCTCAACTCATTTCAACTCACTTTATCACTCAATGAATTGACTCATGAATAGTTACTCTAAATTATTTCCCGACAACTTCATTTCCATCTTCCATACACTCTCGCCATCTTTCAAAATTATTTGGCTAATTGGACAAAGAGAAGACCCACATTGATGACCTTAAAGCATATTTTTCAAATTATTTAACAAACAAGATTTAAAGCATTTTGTTTGAAAGCTAGCATGATTTAAAGCATTTGGTTAAATTGTCAAAAAGCTAGCATGATTGTTTAAATTTGTCAAAAAGTTAGCTTGATTCCCGGATCATGCCACCTCCATACATCTTCCCCAATGCTTTTCTTAAATGATATGGTTAGATAGTCAAAAAGTAAGCATGATTCTTGGATCATGCTACCAATTGTATAGGCATGATCTTACCTTAATTGATTTTTTTCTCCACCAATAATTTTCTCTACACTCCCTATAAATTGTGTGTCTTCAAAGAGAAGAAAATAGGAGAGAAATAATAATAAATTATTAATTAGTGAGGCTGAAGATTTGGTGTTGCTTGGAGGAAGAAGAAAGGTTTGAAATTTTCCAATTTGGATGGTGTTCAAAGCTAACTCATTTTTCCTTCTCAGACTTGGTCATTAATATCTTCATTGAGGTAGGATGATGAATCTCCTAAAATATATTTGATGCATTTTCTGGTTTGAAGTATGAAACTTGATTGTGATAAAAATAAATACCCATATATTGGGGGTAGGGAAGCCAAATTTTTGACTGAAGTAACTCAGTATGCTGACAGCTCTCTATTTATAACTTCTTATGTGCTTCTAACCCCTAAAACGGTGGAATTAGGCTTTGGCTAAAACATAAAAGTTGTAACTCTTTCAGTTTTCTTTTCAACCCAAAAAGAATTGCATCAATCCGATTTGTGAGTCAAAAGTTATGCCCAAAATACTGAGCACGTGTAAAACTGTATTTTCTGAACAAACTGAATTCAAAGCTGTTTTTGTACCTTTAGACCTTAGAATTTTAAAAAGTGTAAAACATGAAAGTTGTAGGTCTTGAAGTCTAGTTTCTACAGATATAAAGTTTATAGATATTGGAGTCTTGCTCTATTTTATATGAATTTTCTTTCAAGCTGCTATTCTGCTTAGCTTTAATTGATGCTTGTTTGGATTTGTTTAGAATATTATGTTTAAAGATTTATTTAAATTTCCAATTTCCTTCTGTTAGTTATTGTCATATTAATAATTTCTATTGATATGAAATTATTTTAAACTAGATATTATGTATTATTTGACACTCTAATATTAATGATAATTGACTTAGATAATCAGTTTCATCATGGATAGTTGGATGACTTATTCAAACTAAAATGCTAGTATTTGATAAAATGCCCAAAAGAAACAATGGACTTGTTCTTTTCTCATTTGGTCTTTCTTAAATGAATTTGATTTATTTTTGGCATTGTTTTGTCAACCTAGCAAGTTATATAATTATATTTTTATGATTAAGTGAATTTAATGAAACTCATTTAATACCTTCCTAAACATTGGAATAATTCTGTAGACATTTGTGGATATCTTGAAGCCAAAAACCTATGATAAGGGTTTGGTTATAAATAAGATGATGATTGAAAATTTATTTAAATTATTTTTGAATAAAATAAAAATTATCAATTTTGCTAAAAATTAAATATAAGTCCAAGAGCTATTTATTATCTTTATATTCCATAAAATAATAAAATAAAAGGTAAAAGAAGCAAAAACCGATATTTGCAACCAATAAGGTTCGAACTTGCGACTTTAAATCGCAATTAGGGTCGCCCACCCACTAAGCTACCAATCTCGGCCTAATTAATATACCATTAGAAATAATTTTATTCTTATCAAATTTGGTACGGTAAACTTATCAAAACAATTAACTAAAATACTAATTTGTATTCTAAATTTTTTTTTTACTTGCTAATTATTAATTTACATATAGTGCCTACCTTTGTGATAATGATATTGATGACTATGTTAAATCTTTGATTTATTGAGAATTACTATTAAAGTATGGATATAGATAAAGTGCTTAAAAATATACTGCATGTGACTAAATAATCTCACTTTTGATTCATCGCCCGGGAATATTGCCAGTTGTTATTAAAAATGTCTAATTTCCATACAAGGTACCCTTGGAATGTAAAAGGGTGAGAAGAAATTAAGGCACTTGGTGCTAAAGCTATTTTTGACAATGGGGTGATGGGTGGGTAGAAATGGCCTTTTAGATGAAGATGGGAACATGCATTTTATTTGGGAGATGCTCCCTTCTGACCTGGCCAGTCAGGTAGTCGGTCGCGACAGTTAGGTTTTTGGTAGGTGACACCGTCGGTATGCATTGGATGCTAAGCCCGTAAAGTCACTGGTTCCCAAGGCTGGGGGTAGAGGAGGATAGGAGTACGATTATCTTAGGAGGATTTAGATTAAACTCCTTTACAAAATTTTACTATGACCAGCAACCTCTCTTGTTATGTATGAATGATGTGTTGGAATTATTTAATTATATTTAATTCCTCTCGATTAATATTTTATAATATATATATATATATATATATATATATATTATGTATGAAACCTGTATCGCTACGGGGTTTGATCCCGAGACCTTGAAGATCTAAATCTGAGATCCCTACCACTGCGACACAGACTTCATTGTGGTATACACATCAGTATTTAATTATTTTACATGTAAGTAAAATAGTAGTTACGGTGATGGTTTCATCGAACCGTTGTAAGTATAATTTACATTATTCAGTTGAGATCTATTGAATTAATTGTTGCATAAATAGTATACCACTTAAACACATTCACTTAATACAGTGTAGTATTACAACCACTGCATATAGGCACCTAGGAGATTCTGATTACTGGGCTTTAGTAACTCACCCCTTGTGGGAATATTTTGTTCAGGATATTAAGTACAGGGATACAGAAGATGAGCTGGAAAGAGATTAATTTCTCTTAAATATTCCATCAGAAGAGTAATCTATTTTTTTTCTTCCTTCCTGCACAGAGCCAGAGGACTTTATTTTTGGTCTGTAATAATTGTTGGATGATTGTAATTATTAAGCATAGACCTAATTTGCTTTTATTTGGTATGTAACGTTAATCGCGTGATTGGGACACTTAGATGGCTCTGTAATATTTTTCTCTATCTTTATTTTGTGCCCTGTAGTTGAAATCTCATCAAATGGTTCAGTCCAATGACTTATAAATATTGTTTGGGATAAACATGAGATTTTGACTATCTTAAATTTTTCTTACGGGTCAACCCCAATCTGGAGGAAAACTCTGGGGTGTGATAGCGTGTTATTATCATCTTATTTTTATGCCTAACAAATAAATTCCAATCACCCCTGGGCATTCGGTTATGAAAATCCGGGGCGTGACAATTGTTACTAAATAGGTAGGCTTTTAAGTTTTTATTCATTTTTTTTACTACAAAAATGAAAATTAAAAATTAAACATAGAAATTAAAAGTTAAATATAAAAATTAAATACAAAAATTAAAAAATTGACCATTTTACCAAACACACGCTCAACAATCCGTTTTTCAGTTTTTTTTTTTTTTAGTTCTTACTGTCAAACAAAGTATAGGTAGAACCATGCCACTGATAATATATTCAGTTTGAAAAGTCTCACTTCCCAAAAAAACACAGTCACAAAGAAAGAGTCTGACAGCCACGCTACAGCAAGAAACAACATGTCTCGATCGCTTGCACATGCCGGCACAAGGAAATAATTAAAAAAGAAAAGTAAAAAATGCTACTGTGATATAAAATATGAAATTACCCATAGTTACCTCTGTAATTATATGAATGACATTTGGACTCCGAAATTTTGGCATTGTTTGTGATATGCAGAACGAAATGAGAAATATCAGATGAGGACTAAAATATTTAAATTTAATAGGAACCAATCATCTATATTTAAATTTTTTTTACTACAAAATACTAAACATTCACCACAATTCTGATAGTCATGAGAATATCCATGACCTACGCGGTCCCCTATAAGTTGCAGGAGAGATCGTTCAAGGAATGTTTGCAGTGAAAATTTAGCGAGGAAAAAAAAAAAGGAATAAAAAAAAAAAACGTAAGAAAAAAAAGATGAAACAAGACATAGGGTCTGTTCAGTGTACTAATTTTTACTGAAAATATTTGAAAATTTTTAAAAATAATTTACTTTATATCTCATTACACGAATTACGAACTTACAAATTATCTCAATTTATCTTATTTTGAGTGTGTTTGGAGTGATAAAAAGTGAGATAAAATGTGATTTGAAGAAATTTTTTGCGTTTAGTGCACACATCTCAAACCACATTTTTTGGAGATGAACAGTAAGATTTCTGTTCCAACGGATTTGATTTCTATTTGAACAGATTCAAAATTTTGCATCAATCATGACTTCTTTGTAGATCAAACCAGACTCGAAACGGTTTTTATAATCCGTTTAAATGGAGTTAGCTATGCAAATCTGTCGAAACGGTTTCAGTAATTCGTAGAAACGGTTTCTACAACCTCAGAAAAAATAATCAAAATGAGTGTCATTCGGTAATTTGAAAGTCCATGGTGAGAATAGTGAAAAAAATTTTATTATTTGATTAATCGAATTCCAGTTATCGACTTTTTTTTATAAGGTATTAAATTTTTTTCAAACTTCGAGAAGGTAAAAATTTGTAAAAATATAATAGAGATTTTCAGAAATTTTCACTGAAAGTTTAGGTGCATCAAATATACCATTTATCTCACTTTTTATTATTTTAAACATACCAATAATAAAGTACAACGAAAAATAATTAGAAATGTAACGGAAGGGAAGGTTCCTGAAATTGTTACGTAAAAGCTAATTTTCAAACTATGAAAATAAGTGGAGATTGAAGTTCATCAACTTTCACCGCGTCTTTTACCATAGATTATAACTATAGATAGGATAGAAGGAGCAAAATGTCAATATTTTGGGGGTTGGAGGAAGAGCGGGGGGGGGGGGGGGGGGGGGGGGTTTGCATTTCTTCTTAAAAATAAAAAAATAAAGAGCATTAACTAACCATGCTCCGACTCAAGCAAAATCAGCTTTGACAATATCTCCTCAATTAAAGAAAAGTTATTGTTAAACCCTTGTATTTTCTTATATTTTTTAATAATAAGTTTTTTTTTTAATTTTTATATTTTCATCTATTTTTCTATAATCTTTTTTTCTTTTCGCTCACCAAGTCCTCAGTCCAAACACTTCACCATGTTTAGAACACGAATTTGCAAATGAAAAACAAAAGTAAAGGTAAGATAAAAACACTAATTTTGTATAATATATTTTCTTTTTTTTTTTTTTCTGCTTGACCAAGTAGAAACTACTCTTTTAATTTTTTTTTTCCAAAATATATATTCGTTTTCTTTTTTTAGCTCAATAAAAAGAATAAAACAAGTACAAACTTTTCACGTCAACTTACAATCTTATCATTTTGCTTGACTTTCTCATTCCACCTGCAAATTCATAATCCAAACGTAACATTAGCGCAATGCAAATGCATAATGGGAAATCATTTCCAATCCCACTTGCACAATAGGAACATTGTTGAAATTCTATGTAAAAAGCTCATCTCTGCAATGACTGCAGGGTCCTTGTACGTAATACAACCATCAACTTCTCCTGAAATACCTGAAGATAATAGGTAGTAGTAATAGTTAGTTCAGAATTCAAGCCTTCTTTCAGAGAGATCTTGAGTTCGATCTCAAGTCTTGAGACTCCAGCTCTAAAGGACTCCTCATGGGGGTAAACCCACACAAAAAATTTTCAAAATCCGTGAGTTTACCCAATCCGCATAATTTGTGAACTATTGGACAAGTCTAATAGATTTATCCAGTGCACACCCGAAAAATAATGACTAGGTTACAGTGATGAAATATTTCCAACTCCCTATCATATCAATATAAACACCAGTTTTAAGAGCGTGATTACCACCCTAAAGTGTTCCAAGCTCTTTCATTAGTTCTCCGTCAATGTCTTGAGCTAATTAAAGGTCGAACCGTAACAGGTACAAAGGGCTGATCTCTGGGCTCACCAACAATCTGCACCCAAAACAATCAATTAGAAAAGAGAGTTCCAAAATAACAAGAAGAAGCCGTGCTCATGATGAAACTGCATATCCATCAAACGCATAACTTCAATTAAATATCAAAATTTGACTTCAAAAGGAGTTTATGATAATTTTGAATTTAAGTTTCACAATGTTGAAATTTAAAGTATTACTTTTTGTGGGATGTCATTCAAGAAAATAGGCTACTTTCAGTAGATGCCTACACTATGTAGCAAACGCCTTATTCGGTACATTAAACACTCATTTTAGCAAACACCTTACTCAATACATTAAATACTAATTTTACTGATTTCAATACTAGAAAGAAAGTGATAAAATCCAAGAAGCATAACACCATGGACTACCTTAGGTCACTTCTATTATTCATGTCGTAGAGATATATTATTTGTAATGCATATGCCAGAACAATAAAGCACTGTACTTATGGGATATGCACATTTCCTTCTATTCCAAAACATTGATTTTTGTTCTGATCCCAAAACTCTTCCCATTTGTTTCTTTAAAAGGTTATCTCAGCAAATATAATGCAGAAATATATAGGGAGACAGCGATAGTGCGGTATTGGTAAGACAAAAGTGTGAAAATGGGTCATAAAATCTTATTGCTGCTAATGTGTTTTTACCTTATTAATATTAAAACAAAAAATCTCTATTCTATTGAAAGTTTAAGAGTGTTTGGTAACGCTATCGTTTTTCTATTTATATTTATATTTTCTATTTTTTATTTTCTGTTGTCGTCTTTTTTTTTTTTTTGAGAAATGAAAATGAAACTGTGTTTGAAAATATAATTTTGCTTACAATTATTAATTTTTTATTTTCATAAGATATTTAATTTTATTAGTTTTTAAAAAATTAATTGAATTTAATAAATATATTTCATATTAATTTAATTTAATTTAATTATATTATTTATTAAAATAATTGAATAAAATATAAATATTATATCATTTAATTTAGTAAATATAAAATATATTAATTATAATTTAATTATATTATTTACTAAAAATAATTGAATAAAATATATTTCATAATAATTTAAATAATTTAATTACAGTATTTATTAAAAATAATTTAATAATATATATTTCCTATTGATTAAACTAAATAATTTATTAGAATTTAATTAATAATTGTTGTAAATTAAAAAAAAAAAAAACAAAAGACAAAGAAATAATAGAATTGGAGAGAGAATAATATAAACGCTACATCTTGTCATATATATTTCATAAACGTGAAGAAGATGCCTTTATATAAGGTTACAATGAGAGATATGTATAGTAATGATTTACATATTAAATAAACTTAACTACTTACTAAGTACTAAAATATAGAATATTCTAATATAGGTAATATATATAAATAATATATCATAACCTAATATAGAATAATAGCTTCGTTTGGAGCTCCAAAAAAAAAAAAAAATAAAATCCTACAAATCTCTACAAACACGAATCACGAGACAGTAAAATTTAAAATTTTCACTCACTGCACGAATTACGAGATATTTATTTTTACTATTTTATACAATTTTATACAACTCCAAACACCCCCATTCTAACAATAATATATATTACATATTAATTTAATTATATTATTTATTAAAAATAATTTTAGTTTAATAAAAAATTTGAATAAGATAATCTATTTTAATATGGTGAAACGAAAATAAACAAAGTATTAGAATTAACAAAATGTTTATAAAAAAAAATAGAAGGAAAAATACATTTTTTTGTTTACATTTTTCTTTTAAGTTTTCATTTTTTTGGAGACAAAAAATAGTAGACAAATTTAACAAATATGTATTTATTGTCAATTTACAAAATTTTAAAAATATAAACAGAAAAATAGAAAATAAAATATTATCAAACGGGATCTTACTCAAGAAGTACTTTTTTTTTTTTTTAATAGTGTCACGTATACAACTCCGTATACGAAAACAATTTATGTTTCAAGCAATGTGACATGCCCAAGTCACTTACTCATCGTATCCAAATACTATTTTTAATCATGGCAAGAGGTCGCATGGCATATATCCGAGGCTTTGCAGAGAAATTTGAACAAGATACTGGGAAAAATAAACCGAGGGTGAAAATAGGCCTATTCATTATTCCAAGTTACAAAAACTATGAAATATAACCGGAACACCATGAAATATAAATAAGATTATTTTGGTATAAAAAAGATTATTTCATGAATTAGTTTATCTAAAAAAATAGGTTATACAGTCTCTTTTTTTTTCACATAAAAATATATCTTATAGAATTCAAATAATAAGTTATGACTGGTATCACAAGTGTGTTATGTGATTTTTTTATTTGTTTAAGTTTTTTATGGTCAGTTTGGTTTGAAATTTTTCATAACTTTTTTTATGATTTTTTTTTACCAAAATTTAATTTTTTTAAAAAAATATAACTTTTAAACTAGTTAATCACATTTTTTAAAAAAATAATAAAACTCAAAAAATCTCATTTATTTGATTAAAACTTATCTGTTTGCTTAAAAAAAGCAACTGATATCCTATAAGTATATAATATACTATATTAAATCGATATCTAACGAATATCCTAAGTATGAACGAATAACACCTATCGAATATTTTACATGTAAAATCTGAAATCATTTTAAATTTTCGCAGACATTAAAATTTATTATATTTTGTAAAAGTAATACGTAGTGAAATTTAATTAGAAGAATTCAAAAATTTTTAAGGTTTTTTGAACAATTTTAAGACTTTAAATAGAGTTATATTTTTTTTTGATAATTAAATAGAATCATATTAGTTTGTGTGATAAGTGTGACATAAATTAAATTAAATTAAATATTTTTAATAATTTAATGCTTTAATTCAAATAAGAATATTATATATTAATTTTTAAAATAGAGAAGAGTAATATATTTTTGATCTAAACTACCAATTAGCGCCAAAAATATTTTGCATCAAATGGACTTAAAACTGGATGATAACCTGTAACAAAAATTTTTTACATGATTCACATTATCATATCATGGAGGCATGTTTAAATTTTGTTGCCTGGCGAGGAAAAGGGCAAATTGCCAAACAAAGTGATGGCCCGTCTCGTAATTTACCTCATGTTCAGGGCCAAACACATATGTAACAAACAAGAAAATATCTAATGTGCTGTAAAGTCCGAAATCTCTCTCCAGTAATCCGAGTTGCTTTCTGTTTCTCTCTCCCTCCAGTAAGCCGCCGCTTCTCAAACAACCCTCAACTGTCAAATCGGTTGAGATATGACAGCCTGTTCAGTTGCACCCACCTCAACCGTCACACCTGTCAGTAATATTAAATATCCAATATATCCTGAGATTAAAACCTATATTTGCAGGGGCATTTAAGGGAAAAACCCACCCGCTCTTTCAAAATCTAGCGGGTAATCCCAATATATATTTGGAATCTGCAACAATCTTTCGATCCACCTTCAACAAAGTTGACAGAAACTCTCTCTCTCTCTCTCTCTAAAGTTCATCTTGAAAAAGAATTGATTTTCTTCAACCATGCTAATCCCCATTTTTGAGGCGTGGAAGAAGAAGAAGCAGACCCCCAGAATCTATGGGCTCGATACGTTCGCAGACTCTGAACACCGAATCCCAATATCTGGTGCCTTTCGCGAGACTGTCCGAATTTTCCTTCAAGAATCCGCCGAACTGGTCCCAGAAGGGTATGTCCCAGAAGAGTATAAAACACGGGGAATGCAAGTTTGGTGCACAATCCTCGCTCATAAGAAACGCGGAATTATGGCTCCCCCCTACACGGTGGAAGAGAGCGTCGAGACTTCTCCCAAGCCGTTCTGCCACCACTGTTGCTACACTGGTTAGATTTTGCAATTAGGTTTTGTCAAAGTTTATATATATATGGGTTATATATATAAATATATATATGTTTTCAGGTGGGGTCAGAATTTTCTTTCTAAAAAGAGGTACCATTTTATAATTCCGATTGAAAAGCAGTGGCATAAGCCTCTGGATGAAGGTCTTTTGGATATGCAAAACCATCTCTTGCACGGTTTAATTCATGGTAATGGTTTTGGTCATTTGCTCTGTCTAAACCGGAATGAAAGTGGATCCAAGAACCTTTCCGGCAAAGAAATTATGGAGCTCTGGGATCGGCTATGCACACAGCTGCCGGAAATTATGGAGCTCTGGGATCGGCTATGCACACAGCTTCACGCACGGTAAGATAACTTACGAATTTCACAGAATTTACTAAACTTCTTAAAAATTAAATGATCTGATTTTTTTTTCTTGGGTTTTCTTGATTTTTAAGGGAAATTTCAGTGGCCGATGTGTCCAAGAAAAGCTCGATGGATCTTCGGTTGCTCCACGGGGTAGCCTATGGACGCCCATGGTTCGGTTAATGGGAGTATAAATTCTTCCGTGGAAGCTTCGGAGTGACAGAGCCCATCTATAAGGAGGCACTTGAAACTGTCAGCTCAATGGACCTTGACAGGCTCATCCAAGATTCCCGTCATTCAAGGATCTCTAGTGTATTATTGATTATTATAGAATTTTGAGTGAAACTCAGTTGATAACAATGAGAGATTTACTAAGATTCATGCTCAATCCCAAGAAAAGAGCTATCCCAAAGTTCTTTACTGTGATTGCCAATTCGACAAGCCGATGGAATTCACAACGATTAGAGTAAGCAGTCGCTATCGTTGTCAAGGTACTGAAAGAAAAAAAAAAGCGATAGGAATGACCAGGCAGGAAGTTTGAGACGTCGTCCGACTCTACATTAAAAACAAAAATTTGATCTACTTCGTGCTGTTATTGATGAACAACGTAAAATCTTCAAACATAACACGACAAATGTATCTAAGGCTGAAATCGTTGTCTTGGTCAGTGAATGGCCACTTTTTCACGAAGTATTTGCCATCTAGGATTCTCTGAACCCACAACTTAATGATCGGGTAGTCAAAGAATATGTTTTTATAGAGGAAATCTATGTCACTGTAAACATCAATCCAGTCACTACAATCAGTATTGCAGGAATTATTGATTGAGACTCTATTCTTAGCTCGACATCATTGATTTCATGAACATTATTATCAATCTCTTGAACCGTGAATGTTTGAACCCATAGTTGATGAATTTACATCACGACGAACAATCAGACCTCTAACTTTTACGTTGTTCATCAATGACAGCATGGAAGTAGATTAAGTTTTTGTTTTTAATATAGAGTCGGGCGGCGTCTCAAACTTCTTGCTTGAGTCATTCTCCGTCTGTTTTTTTTTTTTTTCTTTCAGTACCTCAACAACAACAGCGGCTGCTTGCTCCAATCGTTATGAATTCCATTGGCTCATCGAATTGGTAATCACAGTAGAGGACTCTGGATAGCTCTTTTCTTGGGATTGAGCATGAATCTTAGTAAATCTCTCATTGTTATCAACTGAGCTTCACTCAAAATTCTATAATGATCAATAATGCACTGGAGATCCCTTGAATGGCGGGAATCTTGGATGAGCCTGTCAATGGGAGTATAAATTCTTCTGTGGAAGCTTCGGAGTAACAGAGCCTATCTATAAGGAGGCACTGGAAATTGTCAGCTCAATGGACCTTGACAGGCTCATTAAAGATTCCTGCCATTCAAGGGATCTCCAGTGCATTATTAATCATTATAGAATTTTGAGTGAAGCTCAGTTGATAACAATGAGAGATTTATTAAGATTCATGCTCAATCCCAAGAAAAGAGCTATCCCAGAGTTCTTTACTGTGATTGTCAATTCGACAAGCTGATGGAATTCACAACGATGGGAGCAAGTAGCTGCTGTCGTTGTCGAGGTACTGAAAGAAAAAAAAAAGCGACGAGAATGACCAAGCAAGAAGTTCGAGACGCCGCCCGACTCTACATTAAAAACAAAAACTTAATCTACTCCATGCTGTCATTGATGAACAACGTAAAAGTTAGAGGTCTGATTGTTCGTCGTGATGTAAATTCATCAACTAGGGTTTCAAACATTCACGGTTCAAGAGATTGATAATAATGTTCATGAAATCAATGATGTCGAGCTAAGAATGGAGTCTCAGTCAATAATCCCTGCAATACCGACTGTAGTGGCTGGAATTGATGTTTACAGTGACGTGGATTTCCTCTATAAAAACATATTCTTTGACTACCCGATCATTAAGTTGTTGGTTCAGAGAATCCTAGATGACAAATATTCGTGAAAAAGTGGCCATTTACTGACCAAGACAACGATTTCAGCCTTAGATACATTTGTCGTGTTATGTTTGAAGATGAGAGACAACAATGTTAATAGAATTTCCACGAGCAGAGCACATTGTGGTTCCTTTATATTGTACAGTGGCGAGTGAAGGAAGCAGTGCAGTGCTGCAATGATGGGAAACTTACTAAAACGCAGAGAAGATTGGAAGTTAGGAGTATGGAAGGAATCAATGGAGTAGTTCAAGATGAGAAGGCGTGCTTGGAATCATTGAGTCAGGCTGTGAGGTCTCTGTGCGGGTTCAATGGAGTCGGGATGGATTTGGGGCGCCAAGTTTGAGGTTCGAAGGTGAGGCAGATATCCGAAAGGTGGAGTGTGGATGTGGTGCTAGAGAATAAGATAGGGGAGAAGATGATAACTTATTTCTTTAAACATAATTAAAATATTATAATAAAAATTCATTTATTGTAATTTTTTTTTAAATTCAAGTATGCTAGTAGAAAATTAGAAAATAATAATTTGTTAGTATAATTTAATTTTCTATAATAAAAAATAATTTTTAAAAAATTTCAAAGAGAATAACTTATTCTTAACTTTTATAATATGAAATAATTTCAAGTGTTATGAGCAGAATTTTTCTTTTTAAATTTTACTTGTAATTGTTTACTTTTTTAAATAAAATAAAGTTTGATCAACTTGTTAAATATTTTATTTTTACCGTAAGAAAGTAGTTTACATAATTTTTTAAAAAAAATTCAATATTAATTTAAGTACTCATGAGGTTAACTAATTAATTTTTACAATAATTATTTTTATATATTGTAAAACTTTTTAAATTTAGATAACAATGTCTGTCTATTTTGCTAAAAATTAAAAAAAATAATAATTTATCAATACAATTTAATTTTTTATAATAAAAATAATATTTTAAAAAATTTCAAGGAGAGTAACTTACTCTTTAACTTTTATAATATGAAATAATTCATGTTTTCTACGTAGATTTTTTTTTTCTGAAATTTTACTTGTCATTGTTTATCTTTTCAAATAAATAAAGTTTCATCAAGTTATTAAAATAATTGCATTTTTATCATGAGAAGTAGTTTATATAATTATTTTGAAAACAAATAGGTGGAGAAGTCCGGTCGGAGAGAGATTATCAACTTTATTTTTCTGGCAAGTTTCACAAGATTGGACATACTCTTTACTTGTTTGGTGCTTGGAAAGCCAATAAAATTGTTGAGCCAGTCGCTGAACGCCCGTAAAACACCTGAGTGACTCCCATTCGAGAGCTATGATATTCCTGGAGCAATTTGTTAATCGCTGATGTGTTAGGTGGCACCACTACTTGAGCTTTGTAAAAGATTAACCCATTACGCCAAGTGTAAAGCTGTTTTGATGTCTTCCATTGACCCAACATGTGGCATGATCAAGGCATTAAGAATAGGACTCCCAGATACCCGATATAGGGCATCGGTGGCTGAATTTTCACTGCCCCTGGGCGATACACAATTTCACTGGTCATATCCAAGCAGTTCGACCAGCCACTTTTGTTGCTCTAGGGTCACAATCCTTTGCTCAATAAGTACTCGAGGCTTCCTTTGATATGTCTGGATGAAAAATCTATACAAATAAATATAGTCTTCTAAGTGCGTACTACCTGGAGGAATAGCTAGCATTTCCTTAGCATAAGTCGACCAAGAAAGCTTAGCAGCTCTAAGGCTCGGTTCATGAAAGCAATTGGTCGGCCTTGCTGGGTGAGCATGACACCTATACCATCACTAGAAGCATCCGTTTCAATTGTAAAAGCTCATTAAAATTCAACATAGCCAAATAGGTGTTGTGGTTACGGCGTGCTTGAGCTTATGAAAGGCTTCTTCGACCGCTTTATTCCATCCGAATTGACCTTTTTCAGTAAATAGTGACGGGCCTTGCTATGATCGCATAGTTTTGAAACAAATTTTCGATAATATCTTATAAGACTCAAAAGCTCATATTATTAATTCTGAAATATGATTAGGTCGTGGACCAACTGATCATTACTTCAATTTTTCCTTTATCCACCTTGACCCCTTGGCTAGTCACAATGTGACCAAGATACTCCAATTACTGTTGCCCAAAGCACACTTGTTTTCCTTGATGAAAAAATGATGATGTCCCAAGATTTCAAAAGCCTTAAAAACATGATCAAGTTGCAAGGTCCAATTGGGGTTATAAACTAATATGTCATTGAAAAGACTAATATGAATTTACAAAGATATGGTCGAAAAATAGAATTCATAATTGCTTGGAAAGTGAAGGGGGCATTACAAAGTCCAAATGCCATAACTGTATATTCATAATGACCATTATGTGTATGGAAGGCTGTTTTGTGAGTGTCTTGAGGATCATTTGCACTTGATGGTATCTTGATCTTAAATCTAATTTGGAGAAATAAAAAGCTCCATGGAACTCATCAAGCATATCATCAATTGTGAGAATGGAAAATCGATCCTTAATAGTCACAGCATTAAGTGCCATATAATCAGTACAGAATCGCTAAGTTCCATCTTTTTTTTTTTCACTAGTAAAACAGGTGGAGAAAATGGACTAATGCTGGGTTTTATAAGCCTCAATTTAAGCATATCATGAACTTGTTTTTCTATTTCAACTTTTTGAAATGGAGCATGCCTGTAGGGCCTTATGTTAATGGGCTCAGTGCAGTCCCTGAGGGAAATGCAATGGTTCACTTCACAGGCTGGGGTAATTGCGTGGGCTCGCTAAAAATGTCAGCATAGGCTTCAATTGCCTTTTGCACGTCCAGGGTGTATGTTGGGTCGGACTACCTCATCCACAGTTTGTAAGTAAATAACAATGTACAACTCCCTTGATTGATTTCTTTAGAAATAGCCTTCGGAGATGCCAATTGGATACCTTGTTTGTTTGACCCTTGCAGCTTCCTTGCCTGGTTCTGCCATTGGAACTCCATTGTCATCTGTTGATAGTTGCCAGCTTCTCAAGCCATTGCACTGCCTAGCACGAGATCAAGCCTTATGAGAGGCAGAGAGTAGAGGGTCAATGTGAAGGGTATGCCTTGTAAGTTAACCCATGCGTGTTCGAATCTTCCCTGACACTGTAAAGTATTGTCATCAGCAACACGCACAACAAATGGCTCTATAGGTATCACTGGTTGTTGAAGCTTGTCCGCCACCTTTGCACTAATGAAGTTATGCATAGATCCGCTGTCGATAAGCATCACCAAATCATGATTGCCAATCCGAGCCTTAACCCATATAGTCAAATTTGTGGACCATCCCGTTAGTGCATGGAGTGAGATTTTGAGTCCAAGCAATTCCTCTGGCTTATCTTCTACACAGTTTTTTTCCTGTCATTTCTTCACAGACAATTTCATTGGCTTCAATGGGCTCTCTAACAGCAGCAATTTAGGTCCCTAGCATTTGTGCCCGACGGTAAATCTATCATTACAATTAAAACAGAGCCCCTGAGCGCGCCTTCTTTGCATCTCATCTAAGTCAATCTCTTAATTAGATAGGAAGTAGTCTTTGCTGGTGGTGGAAGTGCGAGTGGGGCGCGAGTTGGCAGAGGTGGTCGCGTAAATCTCCTTCGCCGAAATAGGCTGTTCGTCTTTATATGTGCCAAACTTATGGCTTCCCTCGGTGACTTAGATTTAAACATATGAATAGCTTCTGAGATTTTTACCTTTAATCCGCCCATGAAGGTCCCTACTAGGGCCTTCTGGGTCCAGCCACTGAACTTTATTACCGAGTCTTTCAAACTCTTTTTGGTAGTCACAAAGGGAACCGACTTGTTGAACTCTGATAGAGTCACGTTAAAATTTTCACACTCTGTGGGGCCATAACGTATCCACAACTCCTCTTTGAATATTTTTTCATGTCACCAATTGGCCTTCGTCCTTAGCAAGTTCGATGCAACCACTGTCACCATTGGTTGGCCTCCTCCTTCAAGGTGAAATGATGCTAGAGACACTTTTTGGTTACTGGATGTGCCAGGGTACTCGAAAAGCTTGACCCACACGATTAAAACATTTAGATGAATCGGTGCCGGGAATATCTTGGAAACTCCAGTTTAAGCCATTTTGGACGAGAAGTTCTGTCGACTACCTTCATTCTCCTCCACAATTCAAAAGTGAAATTTCCTTCCCGTTTGTAACTGTAGTGGCTAGACGGATCCTTTGTTCAGAAAGCACAGCTTTGAAAAGCTTATTGATGGTCTCCTCCAATTGGTGCAGCTTATCAGCCATGCCCAGTTCCATTAGTTGTTATCCCATCTCGCACACCGCCGAGTCCAGCCTCCAAGAGTTCGATTCTTTCTTTGTTAGACGCCATTAAGCAAGGCCCTGATACCACTGATAGGTCCCAGTCAGCAGGCTCTACTATGAATGGCAGAATGTCACAATTACTCTCTCTGGGTGAGAACAAACCACATGGTTGTTTGGATAAAAGTATGCTTGCCTTCTATTCATGTCCTTGAAATACTTACTAAAATAAACCTAACAAACCTTCAGCATATACAGCCGAACCTAAGGCCCAGGAAGATAAAATAAAAATTAAAAAATAACAAATTGCAAAATATGCGAAAACAGAACACAACGGCTACTTTTATTTCTCCTACTGCTACTTGGACTCGTTCCTCTTTAAGATGACCCACATTCATTTGCTGCTGCTTGTGCTGCGTGTCCTAATGGACAATACGGGTTTAAGGAGGTTGCAGTCAAAAGATAGACGGTTAAGATTTTTTTGTATTTAATTTGATGGTTGTAATTTATTTTAAGCCAATTTATTTTTAAAATAAAAATAAAAATTTAAAAAATCTGATTGGAACACAATTAATACGGAATGTCAAAAATCACATATAATTAAAGGGTAAAAAAATTTTAACCATTAATCTTTTTTTACTGTAATCCGATTTTTCATTGCAACCCTTGAACCAAGAAAATACTTTAAGGGTTTTTCTTAATCACACGCATAAGACGGCGTGGCATTAATCGTGGCGCACCATTCCCAAGGCCTTGAGTTATCTTTTTTTTTTAATTTTTTTATGAAAGGTTAAAAAAAGTAAAATAAAATCAACGATGCATTAAGTAACAGGAGTAAAATAAAACATAATCTCATATATTAGACTAAATATAAATAATATGTAAAATAAAATAAAGTATTAAAATATTGAATGAAAATTAAATCATAATTTAAATACAAAATTTTTGTTGCTTTTGATTAAGATAAATTTATTGTTAATCAAAAAAGAGCTTAAAAATACACTGAAATAGCATTTTAATTTGAGAAGATGAGATCCTTTAGGGGCCGATTAGATGATGCTAAAATTTCAAGGGATAAATTTTAGAGGAGGTTTAATATAAGAGGGGATATTATTTTTAAAGAGTTGGTCCACATTGATGTAATGTTTATGGAGGGGGATAACTTTTGATTTAGTTTGGATGTTTTATAAATAAGAGGGGATGAATGATGAAAAAAGCAGTCAAATAACTCTTTTACCTTTGTGGTGTCCCAAACTTGATCACCTATTAAATTAAATATTAAATTATAAAACCCACTCCATTTAATTATTTTTGGACAATTTGAAGTTATATTATTTATTTCATTGAAAATTTAATTTTTTATAAATTTATTTAAATAATTTTTTTTAAATATATACTTTTGAATGGTTGGTTATTGTCTAATTTTATTTTTTATTATATTCTATTTTGGACTATGTTGGTCCTACCTGATTATTTTTGTTTGTTAACATTATATTTATTGTGATCAATTAACCAAGGGCTAAAAAATGTCAAAAGTAATACACATTTTCCTCCGGATAAAAATTCGGCCAGGGTCGAGCCCGGCACCAAAAATTATTCGGGAGAAGCCGCCGCGCAGACGGGAAAGCGAAACCGCGGAGGGGAGAAATTTTCTTTGCCAAATCACAGCAAAACAGTGGGGTCTACGGGTAAACATTTCCACGTCTTCCTTTTCCGCATCAAGGAAGCCCTAGGGGGATGCGTGTTGACAGAAAGAGAAAGAAATGTAGAAAATAAATAAAGGAATTAACAAAAAAAAAAAAAGAAGGGCTCGTGAGAGAGGAGAAGGGAGAGAGAGGGTTGGAGAAATAAGAAGAGGAAAGATCAGACAGAAGTAAGAGTTAAGGAGTTAGAGAAACTAAGAAGAGAAAGCGCCAGCTGAATTCAATGATAGATCTCAAAAAATAAAAATAAATTTAATAAGGGACTAGTTTAAAGTCATAGAAGAAATTTCTCTTTAATTATAAATTAAATTAATAAAAATAATACATATAATGTAAAAGATTTCCACTAAGTGAGCGTATCTGCCGTCTTCTCGTTTCTGTTGGGATCCGCCAATGTTTAAGTGTTTGGTAAAATTTTAATAAAAGTATGGAAAAATTCATTAAAATATCTAAATTTTGAATGGAGCTAAAAATTAGAAAAAAATAATCAAAATTTAAATTTTTTTTAGTGAAAATCAGTTAAACCGAACGCGACCGAAGTAAACAAAACTTTGATTCTTGCCAAATGGACACGTTCCCAAAATATCCGTTTGGAAGTAGCTAAATCACCAGTCATTCGGCCAAAATGACCGCGTTTAGTGTGACATGTTTGTTCTTTTCTTTTTGTTCTAATTATTTTTTTTTTAAAACACAATTAAAACAAACTATAAAGCCAAATAAAAAAGATAAATTAGACAACTTTTCCTTAACATGTGAATAATTACTTATCACCTCTCAAAATTTAAAAATTACAATTATGTCTCTTATTTTAAAATATTGTTAACATTGACAAGTCTTTCCTATAAAATCAACAATTAAAATTTAAAAAAAATATCAAAATAATCAAAATTTTAGATTCTTTTCTTATTTTACTTTTCACTTTCTCACATCTTCGTTAGTTTCTTAAAAAAATCTTCAAAATATTTTGTTTTTACTTTGTTTTAAAGATTTTTGTTAAAAAAAACTGACGAAAATATAAGAGAGAGAGTATAAAATAAGAAAAGTACCTAAAATTTTGGTTAGTTTAACATGTTCTGTTAAATTTTAACGGTGAATTTAATGGAAATTCAACCAAAAAAAAAAGGAATTTAATGGAATGAGTTCAATAGTAATAACAGTTCAAAATAAAGAAAACAAGTGTAATTTTTAAATAGTAGTGATAAGTGTAATTACATATATGTTAAAGGGTGTGAGTATAATTTATCCTTTTTTTTTTGCTTATAGCTGCTTCGAATATATACACATATATATACTAGTGATATGACACGTACGATGCATGAATTTGTCATATCATATAGTTAAGTATATTATCACGTGTTAAAACGGTTAAGTTATAGAAGTATTTGAAAATAAATATATTATTTATGCAAATTTAATCAAATAGTAAACTTAAAATAAACTAAAATATTGATCAAATAGTTATACATTTAAACAACATTTATTCATATAGTTAAACAATCCATATTATTATCTTTGCTTTCACATAATTAAATAATCTAATTATTGTCTTATATGTCAATTATATATAAATATTATTAATTAAAAAATTAAGTACATATCTAATAAATTGCAAAATCAATCAAAAAGAACATTGATGTGATAAAAAGTCTCAAAAATTGAAAAAAAAAAAAAAAACTTAGTATCTTTATAAATTTTGCATACAAAAGAGTCATATCTCGATTAGATTAGAATACCATTTTGATCTAATTGAAAGTCCAATCCTATTAATAACAAAGTAAAGTTTGAGTGACACTTCAATTGAATTTGATTTATCCACTTCAATTTTATTGTTAAATTTCTAGTATTGTTTGATATTTTTAATAAATAATATTAATATAAATATATATATAATTTAATAAACAATATTAACAATTTGATTTAAGATATAACACTTATTTTGTTTAATAATAAAAATATAAAAGATATGTTATGTTGTTAATAAATTAATTAAACTCTTTATTTAAGATGTAATTAATTTTTCATTATTTTTAATAATAATAATATTTATTATGTTTAAATAATAATTATTAAAAATATAAAAATAAAAATAATACGTTATTGATAAATAAAGAGTAGATCAATAAAATAATTAATGTTAACAATGAACATTTAGTTTGAAAAAAAATTGTGAATAACTAGAAATTATGTACAAAAGTGATTCTTTTCATATTTTAATAAATAATATTACTATATATATAATTTTAGTAAACAATATCATAATTTGATTTAAGATAAAGCACTTATTTTGTTTAATAATAAAAATAATAAAAGATATGCTATTTAAAAGGTTAATTAATTTTTTTGCATTATTTTTGATAATAAATATTTATTATGTTTAAATAATAATTTATTAAAATAAAAAATATAAAAATAATAAGTTATATGATAAATAGAAGTGTAAATCGAATAAAAATATTGAGTGATAACACTGAATATTTAGTTTGAATAAAATTTATGAATAAACTAGAAAATTATGTACCTAATTAATTCTTTTTATATTATATAATTATAAATTAGATAATTATAATATAAATTGATGTTAATAAATTAAAATTTAATTAACAAACCAATTATTTCTTTGTGTTATTTTGTTTAATAATAATAATACTTATTATGTTTTATTTTATTTTGCATTATTTTGTTTAATAATAATAATAATAATAATAATAATATTCGTTATTAAGGGACTGTTTAGAGTGACAAAAAGTGATAAAATTTGATAAAATTTTATGAATTATTTATTCTAAGGCATGAATGCTATTATATATATTTTTAAGCTTCCCATGTGTATTAAAATTTCATGTAAACTCGTTTTTTTTTTTAATTCCAAATAGGATATATTATTTAATTCACTACTTATCAAATATTTTATAATAATTAATTAAAATTATTCAATTATTACAGCTAATACATATAATTTATACAATATTAAGATAACAATAAAAAATTATATCATCATTCAAAAATAATGTTGCCTACTTTTCTTTGTTTATGGTCCTCTAATAGAATTTAAAATAGATATGAATTAATAAGATTATTAATTCAAAAAATCTTATTAGGATTTTTTAATTGATAGAATTTAATTAGTATTAAAATTAATCATAAATATTCAAGTGTTTGAATAAAATTGTGCATAAGTGATACTATGTGTAATATTAATTTTTTTAGATTATATAATTATAAATTAAGATAATTATGATTATAAATTGATGTTAATAAATTAAAATTATATTTAATAGGCCAGTTATTTTTTTCATTATTTTGTTTATATATTTATTATGTTTTAATTTTGTTTTTGCATTAGTTTGTTTGATAATAATAATATTTATTATTAATTATACTTATTTTTGAATTATATTTAATAATAATGTTTATTATGTTTTAAATAATATTTATTAAAATATATAAAAATAAAAAAATAAGACGTTAGATGATAAATAGAAGTGTAGATTAAATAAAACATATAATAGATGATTATGTACAATATTAATTTTTTTAGATTATATAATCATAAATTAAGATAATTATGTTTCAAATTATCACATAAATAAAATTCTTTAAGATAATTGTAAGTAGATACCATGTGTCATGATCATTATTTTGTTTAATAATAATATTTATTATTAAAAAATTTATTTAATAGGGTTAATATTTTTTGCATTATTTTGTTTAACAATAATAATAATATTTTATTGTTTTAAGTAACAATTTATTAAAATAGAGAAAAAAAAATAAAAAAATGGGAGTTTGTTTAAAATAAAAATAAAATAAACATAAGTATATATTAAATAAAAATATCAAGTGATATCTATAGACATTCTAGTTTAAATAAAATTAAAAATTGTGAATAAATAGTAATTATGTAAAATACTAATTTCTTTATAAGATAATTAGAATAACTATAATTAAGTGTTACGTATCACAACTATACCTTGTATAATAAATATTTATGATATAAAAATTATCAAAGCATTACAAAATTTCATATTTTAATTTTATTGACTTTTTCATATGGAATTACTAAATATTCCTTATACTAATAGGATACTATATTTATTTGATGATATTCTTTTATACTAAAATTATTTTGTTGTTTATTATTTAATTTTTAACTTATTTTTTAATTCGTTCATTCAAATATATAACATCTAATTTTTTATATTTTATTTTATTTTTAATATAATTTTCAATTTAATTTTATTATATTTTTCATTATGGTAAATTTTAATTTTTTTTATTACAAGGAAAGACTCTATTTGACTTATTTTTTTAATTTATTCATTCAAATTTACAAAGGGATAATTTTTTTAAAATTTATTCTATTTTTATTTAATTTGATTTTTAATGTGACTTTTAGATTTTATTAAAATTTTCATCCTACTCCAATTTTGTCTAAAGTGTTATTTGTTTGATAAATCAATCTATAAACTTAAATTTAATTTTTTCAATTTATTAACTTTTCTAGCTAGATATTTTTTTAGTATATATATATATATATTTTATGTACATGAATGGTGAAAAAAATGAGAGATTGTATTTTGAATTTAGGATTATATTAGAAAAATTCAATAAGGGTAAACGAAAAATTAGAAATATAAATTTACAAGTAGTGTTAATTTCATGTTTGCAAACTTTATGTAAGAAAAAATTATTTTGGAAAAAACTAAAATAAATTTTAGTTATATTTATATTTTTAGCAATCATTTAAATAAATTTTAATTTATTTTATAACTTAATCAAATTAAAAAAATAACTTATTTCATTTCAATTTATTTACAAACTTTATCATTTTCTATATTATCTTGATATTATTTATTTATTTTACAAAATTTTCACAATTATTTACTCTAAAATTTATTGCACTACCATTTTATTTCATTACATTATTTTTAAAATATATTACTAGATTATAAGAATTGAAGGATTGTGTAGAACAACGTTACTAAATGATTCGAGCATGATAGCAAAAAATTAATATAATAAAAGTTCGTAAACTAAAGGAATGAAAGAAATTTTTTTTATTTGATTAAATTAAGAAATAAAATAAAATAAAATATATTTTTGTATGATTGTTAAGAGTATAAATGTAGAAATTATCTTGTAGGGTTTTCAATTTATTATGTTTTGTTTATAAATGATAACGTCATTCAATGTTAGACAAAAGAATATTTAGTAAAAAAAAAAAAAAATTTATCATTTTACTTGTTGAAAAAAAGTAGAATAGAATATAAGAAACCACTTACAAAGTGCAAATAATTTCACCCAATAAAAAAAAAAAATGCAATTGTTGTCAAGTGTAGAAAAGAATACCATTTAAATATAAACTTATGATGAGTTGAACCCACAACTTTATTTTTATTCTACAAATTTTATCTAAAATCCAAAATCTATAAACAGAAAGTTGCGGGGTTTAAAAAATTGAACTTGAACTATCATCCTACTACAATTTTGTCTAAAGTGTTATTCTTCCTCAGGTATTAAAATGCTTCGTGGGTATGTAATTATGGGGATTGAATCCATATTACTCCGCTCTTTAGCATCCCCTTAGCGAGCCACCCTCTATGTAAGGAATCAGCTGCAGCAGCTCCAAGATACTTATGGCTTTGACGATCCTTCAAGCAATAAAATTTTAAACTCTGATCAGGGTTTCAAGTCGTGATAATAGATCTTATTTGCAATGTCCCCTGATGCCGGAACTAAAAATGAAGTATAAAGGTCGACAATATGGCTTGATTTGGTAAGCTACTCTCAATATTCCAGTTGCTTGATGACCAACTAAACTTGAATAAGCGGCAACCATTATCATAATTAGGAGCGACGCATGCCATCCACCAGTAAGAGCCCTCCTTCACACTCGATGAGGTGAGGTCTTGTGAGACACATCCCATCTAATACCTGCATTTGCTGCGGATTAATAAGTTGGATCCAGTCCTTTCGGATGACACTATATGCTACAAGACTATGAAAATTGGTGAAGCAACAGAGATATCCCAGTTGGGCACTGTACAGCACTTGCCTAATTGTGTCCGTACCAATCCGCTTGAATCATCCTCTTGTCAATACTCGTGTGAACCAATTTTGATCGCCTCGGCGGCATGTGCTGACGGAAAATTTGTTACAATTACCAGGAAAGAAGTGGTCGCGGAGCACGAAGAATTCGCAGTCAGATCGTTGTATGGATCCGACGAAGAAAAAGTGGCGTAAGAAAAAGTCTTAAGGGCGGACGTGGATTTCAGCCCGGGATACAATCGGCGTCTAAATAAGGGAGGTGGATGAATTGCTGGGTGAAAGGGGAAAACAAGAAGAAGAAGGATGTGAGATTATTATTGTGCTTTTTCTTCTCGAAAAAGAGCCAACCGTGCTTGGAAGAACAGATTCTGGCTCTTCTTCTATCTTTGAAAGGATTTTATTGACAGAGTAAAGGTTGGGTTGTTTTGGATGAAACAGCATGCAATTCAAGCCGCAGGAGGATGTATCATTATTATTATTGTTACTACTACTACTTCTCCTATTGTTATTATTAATGCTGTACTCCTCCTCCGCGAGGTTGTCGGTCCATCCACTGTCACGACCCATGGCAGCTTGTTTATTTCGGCGTTGTCGACGCGATCGATCGGCAGTTTGTTGCCACCATCTTACAAACGGCGCGGAAGCGAATCTTGTCCTGCCCATGAACAATTTTTACCATTATATCTATGAGTAAATCCGCTGGTAGGTCGGACCATGGCCGCTTCTCTCTTTCCCTCCTCTTCTTCTTCGTCAAATTATTTCTCTGCTTAAAAAGAATCACCTCCTTAAATCCTCTTCTTCGTCAAATTATTTCTTTGCTTTACAGGAATCGCCTCCTCAATCTTCTGCTTCTTCTTATAGCATCTCTTCTTCGGGGCCATTCTGATTGCTATTTTTTCTCGCTCTCCCTCTCTATCTACCTGTGAATTAGGAATATGACACCTTAAAACACCCACATACTCATATTTATATACACATCTCAATCCGTTTCCTAAAGAAACTCGGACCTTTCTGATTTGAATTCCGTTTCCTAATGAAACTTGGACTCTTTTTGACTTGAATTTCTAGAGAAGCTTGGACTCTCTGTCGCTCGTAAAGCGCTGATAAGATAGATTTAAGCTAAATGATTTTCCCCTCATGACAAAATCATTGAACACCTACATATATATACACATTATATACAACTTTCATCTATACATTTCACCTGCATTCTTGCGGCCGCAGTGCTCTGGTTGCCTCCCGAGAAAACCGAGGAAACAACAGAGAAAAAAAAATGACTTGTTCGTTTTTTGTTTTTTTTTTTAATCTGAATTTGTTTTGTGTCAAAATAAAATTTTGTTTTTTTTGCCTTATAGCTTCTTGAAAAAATTGAAACTGAGATTTTAAATTTTTGATTCGTTTCTTTTCCAGCATTTTCTCGGGAACCAACAGAGGAAACAGACGACGTAACATATTCAACACCAAGATTCTGGAAGCTTGAACCCCTCTATCTCCGTACATATATGTATGCGTGAATGGCTAACTCACAGGAGACTCAGTCCGGAGGACTCGTAAACTTGCAGAGTTTCTGGTAGAAATTATCGACCGACGAGGTCTTTGTACCGGTCACGCCGATGCAGAGTTTCCACCATCGACAGAGGCAGCCGAAGAATCAGGACCGCCGATTACGTTCTCGGAGCGTATATATGTACACTAGTGATTAAATAACGTATGATACATGGAATATCATATTATATATTTATTTTAATTTTAACTGAATTTTATATTAATAATTTCTTAAGAAAAATAATTTTTTATCAAATTATATGCAAAAATAATTAAATTTGTTTAATAAAGATTTAATTTATTAATAAATTATATGTATAATCAATTTATAAATTATTTTTAATTTATCAATAAATATCACATAATAAATAAATTATTATTATAACTTAATATATTTACGAGAATGTAAATGACTTGAAATTAGGTTAAATTAGATATATAAAATAATTAAAATTTAAACATTTAAATTATTACATTATTTTTATTTTTTAATAAAATTATTAATTTAATTTTATTGCATCTCCATTATCAAACTAGAATGAGATAAACGTACTGATACTATTTGAAATTAAGCTATAATTCTAACTTTATATAATAAAATATGTAATTATAATTAAAATAAAAAATATGATACAAACAAATTAAATTTCACTAATAATAAAAAATATAATACTAAATTTAATCAACTATTACATAAAAAAAAAAGCAAAATCTAAAATATAAGATCTCATATATTTGAATTGACCAATTAAAAAATAAGTCAAAAACATAAAAAAAATAATTTTAATGTAAAGCAATATCATCTATAAAAATAAAGATAATAATAAATCTAAACGAGAAGATCAAAATAAATTGAAAAATGACCATAAATAGCTTTCTACTGAAATTTAATATACCAAAATTTAAATTTTAACAATAATAAAAATATAATAATATCTAAAAAATTACGTCATACTCACATTTAAAAAAATACAATAAAAAATTAAAAAAATCATATTTATATTTTTGAATGCACAAATTGAAAATATAAACATATATAAAAAAATTAAATTTCATCAATAATAAAAATATAATTAAAATTAAAAATTAATGTTAATAATCTCACTAAAAAATAGAATAAAATTTAAAAAACTTAAACCTTATATATTATAACCATCAGATAAAAGATGAGAATTAAAAAAAAAAACCAAACCTTATATATTTTAATATATCAATTAAAATATGTCAAAAAACAAATACATAAAAAATTAATACATAAACAAAAGATAATTTCCATATAAGGACTACTGATCAATATAAAAATAAATATAGTAAATTCATCCTCACTCTTAATGACCTGAAAAAAATAAATAAATAAATCACTCTTAACCATATTAAATAATAAGCAAAGCCATCATAATAAAATTCTCAACAAATTTTTTTGAGTGCGAAGGCTTTTTATACCTTTTTTTTTTAATTTTCTATGTAGCGATTAAAATTTCATGTGATTTATATTTTATTTCAAATAGAAATATATATTACTTAATGCAATAAATATCAAATTACTAATCCAATTATTATTAAAATATAGAAAAAGTTAAAAAATAAGAAGTTATAAGGTTTAAAAAACATATGTATAGATTAAATAAAAAATATTAAGTGATATCACATGTAAACTAGTTTGAATATCACTATTAGGAAATCACATTTCTTACACTAAATTAGTCAACATATCCTTTTCTATTCAATTATATTAGGTATTTAATCTAATGGGCTAGAATTAAGTAGTCTAATTTTGGTAAGCTCATAGATTGCTCAAATTGATATGGGCTAATTGAGTGGTTACCGATTTTTATTCTAACTAAGGAATTATGGGAATCCTAATTGAGCGATATATGAAGATCCTTTCGGTTATGGTTCCCAATACACCAAATTATAACATAGTTTCTCTTATCCCCATTTGGAAAAGAGATGATGGTCCCATTGAGAAACTAAAGTAATTTGGTTGAGGAAGATCATAAACCACCAATTCATTTGTGTTCATCCGTTCGTGAACCATTGTTGTAGTATTTCTGCAACATTAGGCGATCGTTTTTTATGGATCCAAGTATCTCACTCAAATCCATAAATTCTTAATAATTTGGCATGATGTAGGTCCTAGGAATTTTGGTCAACACATTCTAAAATGTTTGCATCTAGAATTTGTTTATGACTTTCAGTATGATTTAATTTCTAACAAGTGGTATCATAGCTAAATATTATGTTAAATTATTAGGAATGATCATGATAATTATGTTTTATGAATTTTTGATATATTATTGTATTATACATAATTTTGAATTGTTATTTGGCTACCCATATGGATATTTAGGGCTAAATATGAAATATGTATACTTTTTTTGATTATCTTGATTTTCTTAAGACATGATTGCATGATTATTAGGGTTCTTTATGGTTTTCAATTCTTGGTCCAATCTATGGAGTTTTAGTTTTTTCTTTAAGTTTTGATTCATTTTAGAATTGTATGAGAAAACTCTAGAATTATTACTTTTGTTATATGGATATATTTTTTATAGATTCTAAAATTTGTGGGAAGTTTCCCTTGGAAGCTCATCAAGAAAATATCTTGGAAAATTTTGTGGAGGATTCTAGAGTCTTAATCTTCACCATCAATTAAGAAGGTGGAAAGTTATAGATAGAGGTCACCCATTACTTTCCGATTACAACATATTATTTTTATTACAGCATGTTATATTATTTTGATCCAGTAGTCTAATATTTTCAATTAAATTGATTAAAACAACATGCTACCAAATCAACCGTGGTTGTGAAGATTAATTTAACTGAAAATACATAGATATTTATGCGGAGTATTTATCATTTCATATTGTTTAAAGTCCTAAAAATGTATTGAATCGTCACAATGATCAATATTTACTCGCATTTATTTACGCTGTTAAATTTGAATTTATCGATATTATGGCATGCCCATACTTGAACACATCCTAAAAACCATAAAAGATCGTGAGTTGTTTAAACGGTCATTTTTGAGGGCAAACAAATGGGTATTTAAAATTTTTACCTAAATTATATGATCTCTCAAAATTTTCTAGAATTGAGGAAAAATTGTCCATCCATATTTTTTAGATCCATCGTTGTGCGTATATACGTATATTTTTAATCTAAATTAATTACTATTTTCATAAGGGGCAATGTCGATCTCAGAAGAGTACACCATAAGGGGCATGCCCATTTGGTATACATTTCTTGCACATAAGACCAGGGAAATTATGGTCCCTTTCTACACCATTGAAGGGAGTGTCAAGCATTCTCCTATGCCCTTCTGCTATCACTGTCGCTGCACTAGTTAGATTTTATAACTGGGTTTTGTAAAATTTCTTTATATATATATAGTTTAATTAATATGGGAGAAAGTTAATGTTTTTAGGTCAGAGTCATTATTTTGTGTCGAAGAGGAAGTACCATTTGATAATTCCGATGAAATAGTGGTACAAGCTTCTAGAGAATGGACTTTTTGACATGCAAACTATCTTTTTTGTAATGGATTTGGTCATTTACTATGCATTAATGGAATTGAAGGTGGGTCTAAGTACCTTTGTGGCGGAGAAATCATGAACCTCTGGGATCGAATCTGCACAAATCTTCACGCTGATAAAAGAACTTCTGAATTGTTTAGAATTTTTTAAAGTTGGTTGGAGCTCCCAACGACCCAATAATACCATATATTTTAATCTAATAAAATATCACACCACCAAATTTCATTGTACACTTGCAAAAAATAAATAAATAAATAAATAATCATTGTGCAAGAAGAAGCTACCATTCCTATTTGTGCAATTGCTACCACAGGCTCATTCATGATTTTTAGTACATATATACAGTCAAACCATGCAAGCTCCCAAAGAACAAAACATAAAAGAACTACATGCAGAGGAGAGAGTGTTAACAAGTGCAACATAACTCCCACTCCCAGAAAGGATACATACACTTCCTCAGCTTCCAGACTGCTACATATAAGGAAATCTTTCTATTCTCTCGTACTTGCTATCTATACATTAATTGTAATTTCCTGTAATTAGGATTTGATTACTATTTGCCTTTTCTATATTTGATAGTTTCTTGTAATTAGGATTTGATTGTTATTTACCTTTTTCTATATTTGGTAGTTTCCTTATTTCTTGTATAGGGTTTTCTACCTATCTTTTTGTATAAATACTGCACTATTATTCAAGGAATTTAACCCTTCATCATATTGTTTCATAGTATCAGAGCATCTCGTCATATGGAAATTCTGATTATTATTATTATTATTTTGGCAATATCTTCTCAAGCATCTAGCATCACTCTTATCCCCATACCTATGGAGCCTTTACCCATCCCACTAGCTGCTGCCTCAACCGTGGCACTGTTCACGTCACCCATGGCTGTCCATATTCTACCCTTTCCCTCCAATCCATTTGCTCTATCTACTCTTCTATGCCTTCCATCTATTCCTAATACCAAATTTGCTGCCATATCCTCCCTCTCATTCACAAACACCATTATACCAGAAACTGACCAGCAACTCATTTCCATTAATACCAATGCTCAAGCTCCCATAAAACTTTCTTCCTCTAGTTACCAACTTTGGTACTCTCAGTGGCGTTCCATTTTGATTGGATACAACTTCACTTCTTATGTTGTTGCCCCACCGCCAGACATGCACCTAAACTCGTTATATTGGGTTCGTCAAGATCAACTACTTCGAAGTGCACTCGTCGCCTCTCTCACCGAGGAGGTTGCGCCCTATGTGCTTTCTGATGCCACTTCCTATGCTGTGTGGACTACTTTCCATAATCTTTATGCTGGACCATTGCGTTCTCGTCTTTTGACTCTTAAGGAGTCTCTTGCTCGAGTTACCAAAGGCACTAAATCTATGGCTACTTATCTTCAACAAGTGAAGCAACTTGTTACAACTTTTGAATACCTCTGGTGCAAATCTCATTATGGATGACGTTACTATCCATGTTCGTAATGGCCTTTCTTCTGAATATAAGATGATTTCTGCTGCAATACGTACTCAAGAGACAGCTCTCTCATTTGATGAACTTCATAAAAAGCTTTGTGATCATGAGAGTACTATTATGCAGGAAACTTCTTCCGTGTCTATTCCAATAACGGCAAACTACACTTCTCATAATGATGGATCAAACAATCGCACAAATCACACCAATTGACAGTCAGCCTCTCAAGGCCAATTTCTCTCAAATCAACAGCCAAACCAATTGGGATCACCAAAGATCCGTAAAAAGGGCTCTAGTGTGGTTTGTCAATTCTGTGACAAGCTTGGCCATAGTGCAAAACAGTGCTGAAAGCTATTTTCTAGCTCTAAATCGTCCTCTATGGGTGGCTCAGGTTCCTCTACTGCCAATAACACAAGGGCTTCACCAAGAGCAAATTTTGCTTGTATCGCCCCCAACAATAATCCTAATTGGTTGGTTGACTCGAGTGTTTCTTACCATGTGACTACTGATCTTCAAAATCTTTCTCATCATTCTAACTACGATGGTGGTGAAGATGTGATGCTGGGTAATGGTAAAAATTTGGCAGTGACACATTCTAGCTCAACTTTGATCCTTTTATGTTCTAGACCTTTATCTCTTAACAATGTTCTTTGTGTTCCCTAAAATGAAAAATAATATTATTTCAGTTTATCAATTATGTTCAGTGAATAATGTAACTCTTGAATTCTCACCTTTTCATTTGTTGTCAAGGATTACTACACCGGGGAGCCACTGGTAGCCGGGAAGCCTAAGGATGGTGTTTATGAGTGGCCATTATCACATCCATTGTCTACTTCTTCTGCACCCACTATCAACTCCATAGATCTATCTACTATTTCCCAATGGCACTATCATCTTGGTCACCCATCTTCTTCTATTTTGCGTCGCACTTTATGTCTACTTGATACACCTATTCCATCAACTACTTTAAAATTTTTTTGTAATTCTTGTAAGTGTAATAAAATGCACAAGACGCCTTTTTAAGGTTCTGCAATAAAATCAACACGACCTTTAGAATATATTTATTCTGATATGTGGGGACCTTCTCCTCTTGATTCGATTGATGGATTTAAATATTATCTCATTTTTGTGGATCATTATACAAAATATGTTTGGCTCTATCCTATGAAATGAAAGTATGAAGTTTCCCATATTTTCCCAAATTTAAAGCTATTGTGGAGAAATTTTTTAATCAACCCATTGTTTTCTTCTATTTTGACAATAGTGGTGAATTCCGCCATTTACAGGATTTTTTTGGATCTGATGGAATTTCACAATTTTTGACACCACCCTACACTCCTGAGCACAATGGCACAGCGGAAAGACGACATAGGCATATTGTTGAAACTGGCATCACTCTTCTTCATATTGCCAATCTTCCATTATCATTTTGGTCCTATGCATTTCAAACTGCCACATATCTGATTAATAGAATGCCTACTCCTTTATTAAATCATGATTCACCATACCTTTGTGTTTTTGGATCTCCTCCAAACTATAAAAAGCTTTATGTTTTTGGTTGTTTGTGTTATCCGTGGTTTAGACCATATGCCTAAAATAAATTAGAACCTCAATCTGCTCCATGCGTGTTTCTTGGGTATTCTCTAAATCAAAGTGCATATAAATGTGATCCAATCACCTCGAAAATTTTTATTTCTCGACATGTGGATTTTGTTGAGCATGAGTTTCCTTTTTAAACTATCCAACTTTATGCTAATCGGGTCTGTGAGACCACTATTGCTACTTGGACCCCTCATTTCATTGTTCTTTCCTTACCCACTTCCCGTCAGCCTACTAATTTTTCTCTTACTGCTGCACAACCTCTCTCTTCTAATCCAAATTTGGTCACTCCTGAATGTCCATCCTCTAGTACAACTGCTCCAGTGGTGTTCAATGGCAGTACCCCATCATCAAATGAGTCCTTGAGAACATCAGTGCATCGTTCCAGTATGAGTTCCTTCCCAAATTTTTCTTCTACCTCTACATCTGCTAACCTTGACAGGGCTTCTCCAAGAAACACTCATCCTATGATTACTCGGGCTAAGAATAATATTCACAAACCACTCCAAAAGTTATGTATAAACACCACTTTTTCTGGCACCAAGACCATCATCTAATGCCCATCAAGATCTATTACCACAACCTACCTCATTGCCCACCATTCATTCTGAGCCACCTTTTGTGTCCAAAGCACTGAATGATCCCAACTAGAAAGCAGCTATGAGTGATGAAATTCAAGCCTTATAGAAACAAGGTACATGGGAGCTGGTTCCTTCTACTGCAAAACAGCAATTAGTTGGCTCTAAATGGATTTTTCGAGTCAAGCTCAATTCGGATGGGTCATTAAACAAATATAAAGCCCATCTTGTTGCTCAAGGATTTACACAACATCCAAGAATTGATTATCTTAAGACATTTTCTTCGGTTGCTAAACCCACTACCATTCGTGTTATTTTAACTATAGTTGTCACATGCGATTGGTCATTATGTCAATTGGATGTAAATAATGCCTTCTTGCATGGGCATCTAGTTGAAGAGGTTTATATGGTTTAACCTTGAGGTTTTGTTGATCCCACAAAGCCTAACCATGTTTGCAAACTCAAGAAGGCAATTTATGGTCTCAAACAAGCACCACGGGCTTGGTATTCAAAACTCAGGGCCTATCTTATTACCTTCTCTGATGCTGATTGGGCAGAAAATAAGGATGATCATTCTTCTACCAGTGCTTTTCTTGTTTATCTTGGTCAAAATTTGGTTTCTTGGAGTTCGAAGAAACAAAAGAGTGTAGCTAGATCATCAACTGAAGCAGAATACCGTTCTATTGCCTTTGCTACTGCTAAAATTCAATGGGTTAAGAACTTACTGAATGAGCTTGTTATCTTATTACCAAAGCAACCGGTCGTCTATTGCGACAATTTAGGGGCCACATATCTTACTACAAATCTTGTCTTTCACTCGCGAATGAAGCATCTTGACGTAGATTATCATTTTGTTTGCACTATGGTTCAAAATGATCAACTTCAAGTGTCTCATATTTCTGGCAAAGATCAACTTGTGAATTTACTCGCAAAAGTTCTTCATAGTTCTTCGTTTGAGATCTTTGGGGCAAGATTGGCGTTTCTAACGGTTCACCATCTTGAAGGAGCATATAAGGAAATCTTTCTATTCTTTCGTAATTGCTATCTGTACATTAATTGCAATTTTCTGTAATTAGGATTTGATTACTATTTGCCTTTTCTATATTTGATAGTTTCTTGTAATTAGGATTTGATTGTTATTCACCTTTTCTATATTTGGTAGTTTCCTTGTTTCTTGTATAGGGTTTTCTACCTATCTTATAAATATTGTACTATTATTCAAGGAATTCAACCCTTCATCATATTGTTTCACTATACACTTGAAGAACAAAATCAGCTACTTTGCAACCCTTGGAACTAAATATGATCTTTTTAACAGGGTAAATCAAGTGACCCACAGTACTCATCCCAGTTGATCTCAAATATGGGGCCATTTGGCTACGCATTCTTCAACAATCTACTGGCTAATGCAATTGCAGATTCATCTTCCCCGAATAAGTTTTCGGGAATAGTCTGTAAAGTCACGTGGTAGTCGCCATCTATTTCCACGGCACACTGTAATTGCTGATGATTGGCAGCACTTTTTTTGTCTTGAAATTAGTAGTGTTCTTGTCCTTATTGTAGGCAGCCATTTCGCGAATGAATCTTTCCTTGTCCTTCTTGCTTTCCTTAATATATGGCTGTAGATATAGATAGCAAAAGAACAAAATGAGATTAAGCATTGGATTGAGTAAGGAGAGTGTTGGGGTTTTCCACGTTAGTTATGGAAGAGATTGCTAGTCAGTGTATAAGTGTGTGGGAAATTCTCACCCTTTAATCTAGCTTCTGGGATTGAGTGGGTATGGGTAGAACAAAGGATGCACTGAGGCAATTTAATCTCATAAGCAAATTGTTGCCTCCAGAAAGTTAATTACCTACTAATCACTCTGGGAGAGATGCCTCCAAGCATCGATTGCCATGTTTCTGATATTTCGGGTTGTAGAGGTCTCCTTGTGGATTTTTTTTCAGCCGATTACATTCCTTTCGGAAGAAGATCTGATATCCAGTTCTCGATCCTACTGGAGCGTTCCAGTCTTTCTTCAATTCATCTTTTGGGTCCTTTTTTGGTTCATCTTTTAGCAAGGTTTGAATGACCAATTTCTGTTCTGATGCTGAGATTGGGCCTGCTTTCCAAAAAACCATGAATGTGAACTAAAGATGAGGTGCATTCTCTTTAATTAGAATGATAAAGCAAAAACCAACTAATTCTCTATTGATTGATTAAGAATAAATATGATATCTTTATGGTGTTTGGCCTTATAGGATTTTCTTGCATAGTGAAAATATGTTGACATTTCCCAACATGCTTAACATAATTATGGAAATTAGGTAATATTTAGTTATTTTCTGGTCATTTCACAAACAATAAAAAGAGCAACCCTGTTGCACAAGACACATTGCGGGGTTTGGGCAAAGTCAAATACAGCCAGCTTTCTCTCTGTAAGCAAAATGACTAATTCCAGGGTTCAAACTGTTGACCCAAGTCGCAATATAATCTTACAGCTACTCTAAGCCACCATTTCTCATTTCATAGACAATAATTGGTAAAATCATTAAGGTATAGGCTATAACTAGCAGATAAGAATACTTTAAGGTTTGGGGACCAATAATTTGGTGCATCCTACAGAATGGGCAATATCATACAACACCTTATTATGCATCAACGAGATATCATGAAATTTTTTGCATGGTGACAAATCCAGTGTTAACTACAAACCATTGAAAAACCACAGAAATGCAAGTTATTCTTGATAGAAAATGATCTTAGAGTGCTAAAATCAGTATTCCATTTCAATTTGAAAAGGCTGGTTTTGGATCAAGTATTTGACAAGGAAAAAGAAAAATGATAAAAATTCAATATCACTTCTCGTGTTTAATTTTTTATTTCAAATGGAAAGGAAACCACATGGAATTTGAGAAATTAAAAGTGATCAGATTTTTAGAAAACTAATTAATTGATGACTATTTTTTATTTTATTATATTTTTGGATCTATTCAAATAAAAACATATAGTTGAAATTTTATGTTTCCTTATCTTTTTCCCTAGCTTTTTCTTTTACTTTTTCTTTCTTTTCCTTCTCCAAATCCTCACTCCAAGAACACCCTAAAAGACAGTTTGTGGCTTGCACTTAGTTTTGGAATTGCACAACTTAGGCATGACTCATTATCTTTAGTACTCTTCAAATCCTGTCAAATTTATTATGTCATCAAGATTTAGAAATAAGTGTAATAGATAAATATTTGCTTGCTTGTAATTTTTGCTCTGAAAGTTAGGAATAAGCCAACTCATTCTTAGACAACAGTAAACATTCTCCTAAAACAAGAACCTGTTGACAATTGATTAGAATTGTTAGTGCACCTTTTTATGGTTGTACCATCCTTGGTATCAAAATGAACTCTTGACATGTCAGAACTGTCACAATACTTCCTCTTCCCTGCTGAGTAGCATAAGCTTTATCCAGTACCGAAAGGACGACCTACATAATTTATGCCAATGAATTCAATAGCAGTCTTAATGTCTTATATAAAGCGAATGACAAAAGCCAAAATATATGAATGATGCTAAAAACATTATATATCCACGTTCCTTTTTTTTTTTAAACTATTGAAGCAATTTACGTACCTAAAGTGTCAACTACTTTTGCTGGAGACCGGTAATGGTTTATTTGCTCAAACTATTAAAGAAATGTTGCATAAATCTTTTGAAGTTAAGTTGTTGACATTGAAACAATGGTTTTTGAGTCCAAGATAGATGAAACTTCACCCCATTTCATAGCTTTAGTAACCCATTAGAGGAGTAGATAAAGTAATAATGCAAATTTTAAAATTTAAAATACAGCACCATTTACTATTTTGCTAGGAACAGATATGAAAGTCACCATGTTGCTACTCCTAGTAACACAAGTGTTTCCTACCACCAAGTATATAGGGGATCAAAATAATTTAAATGGGTTATTTACCCAAAACAAACAATGAGATCTACTCTTCAGATATAAGTAATACCTCAAACCTTAACCATATTAGGCCATCCAAATTCATCAATATCATAGACTGCAATTGAATGGTCCACCATACTAAACCTTAGCTAATAAGAATGAGAAAGAACTACCATTTTCAAGTTTGTTTTCCACAAAATAAATAAAACATATATATATCAGATAAAAAAGGTGCTTGGCTTACCAACTAATAGAAAAGAAAATTATTGTGGTAGAATTATGCCATTGCTGCTATATATGCAACACATTCCAATTTTGCATTACCATAATAAGTAGCCAAACCCTGTGACAAGTAAAAAGACCATACTTTCTAAGAATTTTTTGCCACCAAAACAAACAGACCATAGGGCTCTATTTGTTTTAATGTAAAATATTTTCTAAACAATCGAAGCTTTTAGAATGCAAATAAGATATCTTGGAAGGTTTGCCTCCAACCTGATTTCACCAAGAAAGAAAAAAAAAGATATGTTCATGGTTCCATGAAATTTAAGTATTAATGGAATTATTTTAAAATTACTCATCCTTAATGCTAAATTAGAAATTGTCTCCAAAGCTGTAAGTAAATGAGTGAATAACGTAATTCCTTTTTAAGAAACAATTCAATATAGTATATACAAAGCCAATTAGAGCAAGTTGTTGGAATGTTTTCAGCCCCTTTTTTTTCCAATCACTTGTACAAATGGTCATTGAATCATTAGATGCCACTGGGATCTACTGGGAAAACATAGGGCTTGAAAATCCAAGTCCGGAGTATTTATATTTGCCTGGAAAGCTTGTTGGAGGAGCAAGATTCTAGCGAGCAGGTTGTTGGGATATTTTCGACCATTTTTTTCCCAATCACTCGTACTCATGATCAATAAATTGTTAGATGCCACTGGGACCTACTAGGAAAACATGGGGCTTTGAAATCTAAGTCTGTAATATTTACACTTCACTAGAAAGCTCGCTAAGAGACACAAGAAAAACATATTTGATGTTTTCAAGATGGGAGTTTTGGAGCTCACTAACTATCTCATCCAAGCGAGTGTTGGGAATTTTAAGGCAATTCTAAGTCCTATTCAAGGTTGGATATACTCCTGCTCTACATAAAAAACCTTCTCATAAGATTCTAGAGAAAAATAAAAGAATATATTCAGTCATAGAGCTTCATAGAAAGTTCTCTCAATTTAGCCACAATAATTCGTCCATCAAACATTTTATTCCTGGTTTATTCGAAGGAGAGCGAGTTCTTAATCACATGTCAGTGAAAATTGTAAGTGTAATTTAGATTAGCTTTTGTGTTGGCAATATCCTAGACAGTACTTTGCTTGTAATTGTTCATTTTAGATTTTGTAGAATGTCACAAGTTAGGTTTTTAGATGCTTAGGCATATGCCAAAAAATGTTTAAGCATTCTTGTTGTTGGTTGAGAAGAGCACTGGATTTGGAAGAGATGTGGTTACTAGTCCAACAGTCATTAAATATCCCATTTGGACTTAAATGTCACTGTACAGAAAGTTGGGAGGCCTCATAAGTAGTTCGTGAGAAGTTCATGCCCACGAGATGCCTGTAACATCTAAAAATTTCTGTCCAATATGTAAAGGGGTCTTGTGAACAGTTCATGTGCAGTCTGTTCCCACAAACTGCCTGTGACAACATCTAGATTTTTTTAATCTGTCTAAATGACTTTTTTAACCCTCTCTTTTGATATAAAAAGAAATTTTATCTTCTTAACCCTAACCTTTTGGACATAACGTCACACTCTCTGAACCTATTTGAGAAAGAAACCAAAAATGATGACGGTTGTGCTTTACTCACTCAATTTATGACCTCACCAACCATCTTTGGTACAGATTCATCATCAACCAGCTCAGATCTATGGGTGTGCATCAAATCGGGTGAGCTTCTTCATGTATTGAAAGTTTTTTTCACAGGCTGAGGTGTATTGCGGGATGTTTAGCAAACAAGTTAGAATGGGTCTTTAGGCAAATAGATCAACAGGTAGTTGGTTGGGGAAACTTGTAATCCATTTCTATGTACCTTGTAACCTCTTATTTTATAGTGAAGAAGGTTTAGTCTGATCCACTTAAAGATCTGGGATTGTTTTCTCTTTTGAGTTTAAAAGAGTTTTTACCCTAGTTAACAAATCCCTGTGTTTCTTTGGTTTATCTTGTTAATTTCTGTTGTGGATGTTTTAATTTGGATACTATTGTGTGATATTTGGGACATTCAAGTGGTATCAAAGCCTTGGGTGCTCTCTGTTTTATGTCTGAGAGTTGGTCTATATAATATCCATGGATAGCCAAAGAGAGGGACAATCAACTGTTAGGCCTCCATTCCTTAACGGCTCTAACTATCACTACTGGAAGGCAATGATGAGAGCTTTTCTCAAATCTATTGATGAACGGGTTTGGGATTCTGTTGTTGATGAATGGAGATCACCTACTGTGAGTGAGACTGATCTCACACCGAAAGCAAAGAAGGATTAGTCACCTACTGATAATGAAGCTGCTGGGTGGAACAGTAAAGCTTTGAATGCAATATTCTGTAGTGTTTCTCAAGAAGATTTCAAAAGAATTTCTAACTGTGAAGGTGCAAAAAAAGCTTGGAATATTCTTCAAGTGACCTATGAAGGAACTATAGCAGTGAACAATAGCCAAGTTACAGAGACTCACTACTACCTTTGAAGTAATTTGTATGACAGAGAATGAAACATTTGATCAATTTTACATTAAGCTCAGTGATATTATAAATTCCTCAACAAATCTTGGTACAACTTATCCACAATCAAAGATTGTTCGCAAGTTTTAAGGTCATTATCTGATAGGTTTTAGCCAAAGGTTACAACTATTGAGGAAAGTAAAGATGTAGATCAAATAAAGGTTGAAAAGTTAGTTGGTTTTCTGCAAACTTATGAAGTTAATGTGAATCAAAACAAGAAAAACAAAGGAATTGCTTTACATTCAGTCTGTGAAGATGAGAAAGCAGAAATAGACACCTCAAAAGTGAGTACTGAGAATATTATTTTCCTTGTCAAGAAGTTCAAAAGTTTCTCCAAGAAGTCTACTCAGAACAAGTCAAAGTTCTTTAAAGGAAAGAAAAAGTTTGGTGAATGGATCAAAATCGAGAAAAAGCAAGAGAAATTTGGTGAGAAGTAATGCTTCGAATGTAAAAGGCATGGACATTTTGCTAATGAATGTGTAAATAGGATGAAGAGAATGAACAAGATAGTTTTTAATGCTTCTTGGGATAATGAAGATGACTCAAGGACTGAAGAAGACCAAACTGATGATGATTCATTTGGTTCTGAGGATGACTCTTCAAATGTGCTAGTGTTTATGGTGAAAGCTGATGATTGTTTTCAAACAAAAATTCTGAAATAGTGTTTCCCAGATAAGTCTTGATAAAAGTGATGAGAGTGACACTTCCGATTCAGATTCTGAAGAAGATATTCAAGAGAAGTTTGCTAAAACATCTAACTCATTCAAGAAATAGGATGCTGAAATCAATAAGTTAGATGACATATTAGAAGCTCAAAGGTATTCTAATGATAGAACCGAAATTGGGTGTACAAAGCTGTCCTCATCTTCTTCAAACCAAGGAAATGGACCAATCAAATTTGTCCTAGCTACCAAGAAAATTGAGAACAAGCCCAGTAAGTTTTACTTCATTCCAAGGGTTGCAAAAGCTGAAAGTGAAAAAATCAAAAGAAGATTCAAGAGGAAGCCAAAGTTTTCAATAGAAAGTGTTATCGAGTGCAAGTAAGGTGAAAAATCACATTCGAGGTAATGCTTCTACCAACTATTTATCAAATTTTGGAGGTAAAAATTTCATTAATCTTATTTGTATTCCTCAAATTTTGTACATTCTAGGAAATTTGTTCCCATATGTCATCATTGTGGAATTAGAGGCCACATAAGACCATTTTGTCACAAATTGCATGGATTGCCATTGGATTATGTTAAATCCAAAGTTAATCCTAACAAAGGTCTTAAAAGAAAAGAATTTTTGTCTAATAGGTTCAATGGTCTTCAATTTCATAATGACAATGACATCTGAGCGCCATTCAAACCAAAAAGAAATAATTCTAATGGAGGATTGTCTGAATCCAATACCAAGAACATTTCAAAAATTGTTTTCAAAGGCAAAATATCTTCAAAAAATAAAGTTAGAAAAGCATAGATTAGATGTGATGATTTAAATTGCTTTGTTGCACACACTGCATTTAGAGCTCAAAATTCCAACATGTGTTACTTGGATAGTGGATGCTCTAAGCACATGTGTGGTGTCAAGTCTATGTTTTCTTCTTTGGTTGATTGTGATAAAGGCTCTGTCACATTTTGGTGATGGTAGCAAATCTAAAATTCTTGGAATTGGATGCATCAATCATCTGGGTCTTCCGAGACTCAAGGATGTTTTGTATGTTGATGGTTTGAAAGTAAATTTGATTAGTATTAGTCAAATTTGTGATCAACACTACAATGTTATGTTTGCCAAAAATGAATGCTCAATTCTAGACAAAGATAACAATGTGGTGTTGAAGGGAGTTAGAACTTCAAATAATTGTTATAGGCTTTCCACTAACAAAAGTTTGACTTGTAATGTTGAACAGGATGACACCACAGAACTTTGGCATCAAAGGCTTGGACATGTGAATTACCGAGATCTTGCAAGATTGTCTAAGTATGAGATTGTGAAAGGGTTGCCAAAACTTGCTAAAGTCAAGAAAATTGTTTATGGACCATGTCAGAAAGGAAAACAAAAAAAGGCTATTCACAAAAAGACCAATAGAATAGCTACTTCCTCTCTCTTAGAGCTTGTGCATGTTGACTTAGTAGGTCCTATTAGGACTGAGAGTTTAGGTGGTAAAAAATACATTTTTGTGATGGTTGATAATTTTTCTAGATTCACTTGGTAAATTTTTTAAGAGAAAATTTTGACACCTTTCAATCTTTTAAATCCTTGTGCAATAGACTTCAAAATAAAAAAGGTGTTACGATTGGTAGGATCATTAGATTGAGAAGTGATCATGGAAAAGAATTTGAAAATTCTGAATTTTTTGATTTTTGTGATGAGTGTGGTATTTTGCATGAATTCTCTACTCCTAAAACACCTCAACAAAATGGGGTTGCGAAAAGGAAGAATAGAGTTCTCTAAGAAATGACTCGTGTCATGTTGCAGGGTAAGAAAATACCTTTGAAGTTTTGGGCTAAGGCCTTAAACACTGCTTGTTACATTAGCATCAGGGTTTTTGGAATGGTAAAAAACCAAGTGTTAAATATTTTCACATCTTTTGGAATAAATGTTACATTTATTGTGATATAGAGTCTTTGGGTAAATTTGATGTAAGATGTGATGAAGGGATTTTTCTTGGTTACTCCACAAATAGTAGAGCTTATTGAGTGTTTAATTTGAAGCATTCTACTGTTATGGAGTCCATAAATGTTGTTGTTGATGATGATCTTATTAATTCTGCTTGCAAGTTAAATTAAAGTAAGGATGAACAAAAATTCACCATCTATCCACATGAAGAATCTTTGCTAGAAAACTAAGAGAATGTGAGGAAGTTGAAGTTGAGGCCAGTAGAGAATTGCCGAGAGATGAGGAAGAGGAAAATGAGGGTAAAAATCAACATTTGACTCTTAATCCCTCATTAAGAGTGAAGCTGAATCGTCTATTAACACAAGTCATTGGCGAGGTAACTGCTCCTATGAAAACAAGGAGGCAAGTTCACAATGAGGTAACTTACTTGTGTTATACATCATGCATTGAGCCTAAAAATGTTAAAGAGGCTCTTCTTGACTCTCATTGGATTAATGTAATACATGAGAAACTAGAACAATTTTCTAGAAATGAAGTTTGGGAACTTGTGCCTAAACCTAGTGATGTTAATGTTATAGGGACCAAATTGATTTTCAAAAACAAAACTGATGAATTTGGCACTATTGTTAGAAACAAAATTAGACTAGTAGCACAAGGGTACACTCAAGTTGAAGGAGTAGATTTTGATGAGACTTTTGCACCCGTGGCTAGACTAGAATCAATTTGGATTTTGTTGGCCATTTCTTACTACTTAGGATTCAAACTTTTTCAAATGGATGTGAAAAGTGCCTTCTTGAATGGTTTTATACAAAAAGAAGTTTTTGTTGAACAACCAAAAGGTGTTATTGATCCTAAACATTCCAATCTTGTGTTTCGTTTAAATAAGGCATTATATGGTTTAAAACAAGCTCCTAAAGCATAGTATGAAAGACTTACCAAATTTTTGGTATAGTCAAATTTTTCAAGAGAAAGTGTAGACAAAATATTGTTCATCCATAGAGACTCTAAGGAAATTACCATTGCACAAATTTATGTGGATGACATTATTTTTGGCTCAACTTCAGAAAGACATGCCTTAAAATTTACTGAACTCATGAACATCTAATTTGAAATGAGCATGGTTGGTGAACTGAATTTTTTTTTAGGGTTGCAAATTAAACAATTAAAAAATGGTATTTTCATATCTCAATCCAAGTATGCAAGAAATTTGATTCAAAGGTTTGGTCTCTCTATAACTAAGTAAGCTAGGACTCCCATAGGTACAACTTCCAAACTAAACAAAGATTAATTAGGGAAAAGTGTTGATCAAACTCTATACCACAGCATGATTGGTAGCCTACTATACTTAACTGCTAGTCGTCCAGACATTACATTTAATGTAGGCATTTGTGCTAGGTATCAATCCTGTCCCAAAGAGTCTCATTTGATAGCTGTCAAACGCATTATTCGTTATGTAAATGGGACTCTAGATTATGGCATCTGATTTTCTTATGATTCTTCTTCATAAATTTCTTACTATTCAGATACAGATTGGGTTGGGTGTTGTGATGTTCGAAAAAGCACATCTGGAGGTTGCTCTTACATAGGAGGAAACTTGGTGGCTTGGCATAGCAAAAAGCAGAAATCAATCTCTCTCTCAACAGCCGAAGCCGAGTACATTGCAGCTGGGAGCTGTTGTGCTCAAATTTTGTGGATGAAGTAGATGCTTTCAAATTATGGAATAAATTAAGGTACTATGTCTTTGTTTTGTGATAACATGAGTGCAATCAATATTTCCAAAAATCCTGTTCAACACTCTCACACAAAATACATTGACATAAAGCATCACTTCATTAGAGATCTTGTTAAGAGATAAGTGTTAAGTTTGGAGCACATTCCCACTGATCAACAACTTGCTAATATGTTCACAAAACTATTGGAAGCTTTAAGATTTGAATATCTTCGTTCATCTCTTGGAGTGATACTTCTTGAATAGTTTTATCTCAATTTTGAGAATAAATGATCTTACAATTATTGCTATGAACTTAAATTGAAAGTGAGATCATATTGTGTCTTTTAAGTTTTGAAATATTCAAATGTGTAAGAATTTGTTTGAACTTGATATTTACTTACACTTTCAATTTTTGGCCTATTGTCTTGTTTTTGTAGATTTCTTTTTAATCTCATGGTGTGTCGAGATTGTGTTGAAAATGTTAATTATTAAGATCACATTTATATTTTACTTTCAACTTGGTTGATGTCGAACACATGGTCAAATGAGATGGAAAGTTTCTTGAATTCCTAGTGTGATGTTTACTTTGGATTGACCCATAATTGATTAGCCCACAATTCTCTCTATTCCAAGTTACAAATGTTGGGAATATTAAAGTTGTTGAGTTCATTTCCCAATTAAAGTGATGAGAAGGGTTACCACTTTGTTCTCTAACGTTCATTAAAGAGGAGTTGAAGGTGGAAAAGAGAAAATACAAAAAAAAAAAAAGGGGGAATAGTGTGTGAAAACCATCATCACATTGCACTTATTGAATTTAATTTTGTTTTGGAGAGATAAGGATGATTGAATTTAAATTGCAATGTCAAATTTCATCTCTCTCAAGTTAGGAAAACTGTTATTTTTTTGGTTGGACAATTGATTGGTTTGACTTCCAAATAGACATCTTCTAGAGAATTTGAATGTGGTTCTATAGCCAGTATCATGTCTCAAGATATCAATTGAGTTAATTGAAAAATATTTGTTTGGATTTAAAGTCTTATTTGATATACTTCTCTGCCCATTATGTGTGTTTTAAAGAATTTTTAAAAAAATATGGACATAGAGTCAATGATTTATTGTGTTTGTCAATATCTTATTGTTATAAATTCTGAAAATTTGGTATTTTGACTCTTAATTAAAATTGTGTTCAAACATTTGATTTCTATTCATAGCTCTAATTGACTGTATCAATCTTTTTATAATGAGATGAATCTACATGAGAAAGTGTTTTCATTGATAATGGTTTTTGTTGACAGATTCATAGCACAAATTTCTTACCTCATGAAATATCCTACTGTGCAAGGCTTAAGGGCAAGTCATATGATTTTCGTGGGCACAGAATTTACTTCTTAAATCTCATAAATTCTAAGGGGTCAACTTTTTCTCTTTATCTTTTTGTATGCCACACAATTTTTTTTTTTTGCCTGCAACTTGAGAAGTGGTGTGACTAACTTGGGCAAAATTCTGATTTGCTAAATGGACCGTACAGATTTGGTACAAATTTGTGTTGATGTGCTGCAGTCCTTTTTTTATTGTGTGTAGAAATTTGATTGGGGTGTTATTTTGACTGAGATTCCTGCAGGATGATACATTTTTTTTAATATTAATTTGTTTGAATATTAGTTGAGTGACATGTGTCTTGATCTTTGCCTCTCTCCATTTATTTTGTGTAATTATTTATTTTGTTTAATTCATGCACGGGTTTCACTTCTCAGCAGGGCATTTATTGCCTTTCTCTTTCCCATGAACGACTACCTCCAGACCTATCCCTTCACGTTCTCTATTCTAGTCTCAGTGAAACCCTAATCCTTATAACTGAGGTTCATACCTTTCTCATGGAAAGTGATATTCATTGAGATCCCAGAAACTATTTTGAGCAGCACTTCACCAATCGTTTTGGGAACCACAGTTCTAGCCTTGAGTGTGTATCTCTTCCAGATTACCCCATCATCTTCTCCTTTGCTTCGTCGGAACCTGTACCCTTTGCTCTTTATTTCTTCTTTCTCCTCCATTTTTCGTATCTTCAACATCCATGGCAAAGTTCAAACTTCCCAAGGGCTATTGTCGATCAGGATCCAAATCGACCAAAACCCCTCACAAATCGACCATACAAAAGAAGAAGTGTTCGTCCACTAGTGGTGGGTCTTCGACTACTCCCAGAACCAAAACTGCATCTGGCAACAGTGACTCCTCTTCAAAACCCTCATCCTTCTCTCAGCTAAGGTCCAAAACCAACCCTTTGTCTTCTTAGTCTGAGATGCTCATCTCTGGTGGCCAACACCTGTTTGAATCTATTTTTTCTCATCGCCCAGTTCTCCTCGAATGGCCGGTTGATTTTTCCCAACTCACTAGGGATTTTACTTTCATCAAAGAGATTTTTCATGATCGGGGATGGATAGGAGTCTGTTCAGAGTATGGGCATGCATCGAAAAATATTATGCATGAGTTCTACACTAACATGCACAATTTTTCGCATAATTTTGAGTCCTTTTATACCAAGTCAAAGGGGTATCCTTTACCTTCACTGTAGACTCTTTGGCAACCTACTTTCACATAGCTTGTGTCCCTGATGCCCAATATCCAAACCTAGATTGGATGTCCCTTCCCCTTCTATCTGAAATGGCTAACCCAATGCGAGATGCACCACAACCCTGATTTTCGGGGATGAGTTTCAAACACAGTGAGTTCATTGTTCCTTATAGGATTTTGAACTTGATTGTAGATTCTATCATCTTCTACACATCACTGTTCTGAGATTTATAAGGAAATGGTCAAATTCTTTTACGGCCTCACCCATGACAGTCCAATTAACCTTCCCTCTATTTTATTTCAAAACATCTGTAATGCCTTCAATCAAAAAGGCACTAGGGTTAGGCTACCTTATGGTGTGTTTATCACCAACCTTCTCAAATCCCAGTTCAATATTGTCTGTCGGGTTGATGAGTTAGCCCTTACCCAAGAAAAACCCATTAATCGGGTTACCATCTCTCGTACTAAGCTCAAAAGAAACCCATTGTGTCCTCCCCTGATCCTCAGTCCTCTGGTCTTTTCATGAGTCATTGCCCTTCTCCATCTCTCCCCACTGATCTTCCTTCTAGCAGCTCTCCTTCTGATCCTTATTCAGTCATTGTATTTGCTCTAAATGCTTTGACCAATTGGATCACTCACTTAGAGAGAAATTTGTCCTACCGTCTTACTCATCTTGAACAAATTGTTCAATCCGAGAATGACAGTACTCGTACCTTTATGCTTGGTGACCTCAATGCTGTCAACTAAGTTGCCTCTTATTGCAAGACACAGATGGATTTCTTTGTCACCTCTCTCGGTGGAATTGCTACATCAGCTCAATCATCCCTAAATTCACTGGGTGACAAAGTCAATGCACTTGAGACTGAAGTTGGCGATCTTGTTGGTGTTTTCAATGAAATCGAAGCCTACTCACAACGTGGCCGCAATCGTCCTTAATTATTTCTTTGTCACTGTTTGTGTTTTTGTTTTTGGATATTTTGATAGACTGTCAATCTGATTTGTTGCGTTTAATGTGTATTCTCTTGCTGAATTCCTGTAAAGATTCAGACCGCTTGCTTCCTCTTTGCTGCTTGCTCTTTTTACTGAGAAATGCTTGGTACATTATGCCAAACATTTGCGACATTGCTTGTTACATGTTTATTGATTGTTGCTAATATTTACTAAAATTTTACTCACTGCTGCTTTGTCAATTTTGCACAAAAAAGGGGGAGAAAATTTGGGATTAAGAGGGAGTGAGAGTGATTTGGGAGTGATTTTTGTTAAAAGGGGAGAACTTTTGTATGTCTGATAAATTGATTGGTTTGCATTGGATTATTTACTTTGATTCCTATTACTTCTTACTATCGAATTATTGTTCAGGTTTACAGATTACAGCTGTGGTTGCTGATTAAGAACTTGTGACAATTTTCATTTGGTTGTAATTTAGGGATTTGGGGTGTTTTGTCTCGAAATTGCCAAAGGGGAAGATTGTAAGTGTAATTTAGATTAGCTTTTGTGTTGGCAATATTCGAGACAGCACTTTGCTTGTAATTATTCATTCTAGATTTTGTAGAATGTCACAAGTTAGGTTTTTAGATGCTTAGGCATATGCCAAAGAGTGTTTAAGCATTCTTGTTGTTGGTTGAGAAGAGCACTGGATTTGGAAGAGATGTGGTTACTGGTTCAACAGTCATTAAATATCCCATTTGGACTTAAATGTCACTGTACAGAAAGTTGAGAGGTCTCATCAGCAGTTCGTGAGAAGTTTATACCCACAAAATGCCTATAACATTAGGAAATTTTTGTCCAGTATATAAAGGGGTCTTGTGAGCAGTTCATGTACAGTCTGTGCCTACGAACTGCCTGTAATGACGTCCAGATTTTTTTTTAATCTGTCCAAATGACTTTTTTAACCCTCTTTTTTGATATAAAAAGAAATTTTCTCTTCTTAACCCTAACATTTTGAACAAAACGTCACTCTCTGAACCTATTTGAGAAAGAAACCAAAAGGGATGACGGCTGTGCTTTGTTCACTCAATTTATGACCTCACCAGCCATCTTTGGTACAAATTCATCATCAACCAGCTCAGATCCATGGGTGTGCATCAGATCAGGTGAGCTTCTTCATGTATTGAAATTTTCTTCTTCACGGGCTGAGGTGTATTGCGGGATATCTAGCAAACAAGGTTAGAATGGGTCTTTAGGCAAGTAGATCAACGGGTAGTTGGTTGGAGAAACTTGTAATCCATTTTTATGTACCTTGTAACCCCTTATTTTATAGTGAAGAATGTTTAGTCTGATCCGCTTAAGGATCCGGGGTTGTTTTATTCTTTGAGTTCAAAGGAGTTTTTACCTTAGTCAACAAATCCCTGTGTTTCTTTGGTTTATCTTGTTAATTTCTGTTATGAATGTTTTAATTTGGATACTATTGTATAAGATTTAGGATTTTCAAAAATTCTCTATTTTGTATTGGTGAAGCTATCAATTGTGATTAGTACATCAAGGTCATGGTGGAGACACTTGGTCTTCGTAACCCAAGTTTTTTTCTTTTTTCTTCCGCATTATTTGCAAAGGGTTTTCCACATTAATTTGTGGTGTTCATTCTCTTTAATTTTCCACATTGTGAGATTGCTTGTTTGTGCATATTGATTGATCATTGGTGATCCATACTAGCATATTCAAAATTTCATGCTTTGACAAATAAATCTTCCCTCATTATATATCCAGCACCGAGGGCGTAAAAATGGTTACGCTTGGCATAGAAAAGTCACCAATCAACATAACCAATTAGATTTCAGCTAAACGATTTTCCCAATCATAACAGTTCCTTTAATTAGTCAAGAAATTCTCCTCCACTTCGAGATGACATTGGTAATACACAACTGTACAATATTACATTCAGGGCGAATTGAGACTTGGGCTGCCCAGGTAGTTTGGCTTAATTTTTTTTTTAGTTCAATTTTTTTCTTTTTAAATTTAGCTTGCTTTAAATTTTTATAGACCAATTCACACGCACATTACAAATATTTATTTCTTTTATTTCTTTTTTTTATATAAGCAAAAATTAGACTTTTTTATTTTACGACAAAATTTTATATCAGCCCAGGACGCTTCTGGGAAGATTGTACAATCAATTAAGCAACACCATTATTGATGCAATTCACAAAGAAAAAAAAGAAAACCACATTATATCCTCCCCGTTCAGTCACTTCTTTATAGAACACGCACAAGTCCAGGCTTGTTTCCCGGAAGTTAAAGCTGCCATTTGGCGCATTAATTTCATTGAATCAGTTTTCACCAGAATTTGAAATCACATATGCGAACATATATCTATAAATATATTCTATACAACCTTCATCTATACATTTCACCGGCATTTTAGCGCCGCAGTACTCTGGTTGCCTCCCGAAAAACCGAGGAAAAAAAAAAATGACTTGTTCGTTTTTTTGTCCCTTTTTTTATTAAATCTGAATTTGTTTTGGTCAAAACAAAATTTTGTTTTTTGCCTTACTGCTTCTGAAAAAATTGAAACTGAGATTTTAAATTTTGATTTCGTTTCTTTTCCAGCATTTTCTCGGGAACCAAACAGAGTCAACAGACTTTGTAAGATATTCAACCAAAGATTCTAGAAGCTTGAAACCCTCTATCTCCGTACGTACATATATAGTGAATGGCTAACTCACAGGAGACTCAGTCCGGAGGACTCGTAAAACTTGCAGAGTTTCTGGCAGAAACTATCGGCCGACGAGGTCGCTGTACGCGTCGCCGACGAGGTCGCTGTACGCGTCACCGCCGACGCAAAGTTTCCACCGTCGACAGAGGCATCGGGATTCGGACTTCCGGTTAGATCAGAACCGTCGATTTCGTTCTCGGAGCGCTTTTTTTTTTTTTTTTTACTCCGGTCAGAACCCTACAGTGGCTCGTTCGAGGTTAAATTTCTATATACAGGGGCTTCAGATAGAGAGAGAGGGTGAAATGTAGGGTCTTCAGATCTCGCCACCTCATTAATTGGGCCCGCGATGGGTTTTTTTTTTTTTTTTTTGACGCAGCAACTTCTGGGACTTCAGTGGAGCTCTGGTGGGGTACAGGAGTAGTGCACGTGTGGCGTACATGCGCTTGAGATGAGAATCCAACTGGAGCGAGAATCCAACTGGAGCGATCTATATCGCTGATGGTCATTGTCCGTAAGGCGTACATGCTCGCCTTTCGCTTTCAAGATCTGGCCAAGCTTCTCACCCCGAAGGATGGATAAGGTGCTGAAGTTGCATTCGGGGCTGAAGCTGTTTCAAAGCTGAATTTTAGTTATTTAATTTTAGGAGTTAAAAACTTCAACTTCCTTTATCTCTCAAAGATATACCTTATGGCTTAGTTTGGAAATAAAAAAATAATAATAATAAAAATAAAAGGGTTAATGTTTTAGTAGTTAAATAGTTACTAAAAAGTTAATTTTTTTAGAAAGAAATTTTTTATTTTTTGTTAATTTAATATTTTTATTTTTCATAATTTAAAAAATAAAATATAATATAAAAAGGTAATTTCGATAAATTTAAAACCCAAAAAAAAATCAAAAAAATTAAGTAATCTAAAGTTGAGAAGCCAAATGGCTTTTCAAATAGTCTTAAATAAAAGAAAAAAATTAATATGTTTATTACTGATATTTCAATACGATTGTAATAAGTTACTTAAAACTTTATTTATATTTTAGAGTACTATGCCTATTAATAACCGTGCCTTTTTTTATCTAATGTTTTCAGTTATCTTATATTATATTTTACTCAAATTGTGATTTAATTCTGACTGAGACAAGGTTAGGATTATGGGATTTAAATCGCTTCCCTGAGTTATAGAATTTTGGACATAATAGTCATAATCAATTAACTTATCTTTTCTTTTTTTTGTTTTTGGTCAATTTGCGGACTCTTAAGTAATATGGTCATAACCTTGGCATTTAAAGCAATTACTTTGAATTCCTCTTTTCAAATTTCTTGACATTCTTTATTTTCTCTAAAAACTTTTAATTCTGATTTATTTGATTTGCAGAAATTTGAATTTCTTGGACTCTTTATAGAATCTTTTGAATTTTTTTTTCTTTTACGGACAATGTCATCTCTTCAAAGTCCATGTCGTCACAATTTGACTCATCTTTCTCATCCTCTTGTACTGTCTTTAAAACAATACTTTTTAAATTTTTTTTGTGGTTTAAGATTATTTGCTTAAAAGGTTTGAAAAGATTTAACCTGTATCTCATCTATGTTCCCTACTTCTCTGATGGCAGTAACTTTAGAATCAAATATTCTAGGAAGAAATCGTAGAACTTTACTTACAATTTTAGACTGAGAAATTGGTTCACCAACATAAAAGTAGGAACTGATGATATTGCACGTAAATATTGCCAAAACTTTCATTGTCAAGCATTTTTATGGCTCTGAATTCTAATATCAACTTCTGTGGTTTGGATTTCTTGACCAGTAAATTTACTTTTATAAGTGGTTCGATGTATGAGAGTATTACTTTCATTCATTAGTTGAACTCAAAATTCTACGGAATTCACTAGCACATACTGCTAAGATATTGTGCTTAAAGCTTTAAAATTCCATAACGAGCTTGCTTGTTCGGCCTTTGTCCTAAGTTCTATATACTTAGAAATAACCTTTCTGGCAACTTCAAATGTAGGCTCATCTGATATTGGAACTTTGAGCTCTCGTCGAGCAGATTGCAGGGTCTTTCGAAACTATTTTCTGAGTGCTTTTGATGGCTCACATAAGCTGTAATTAGGTTGCCAAGCCTTCTATTTTTCTGGGGTCGGGAAGAAACCCGCAACCGCTATCCAAGAGTGCGCACTGGGTGAAGCTTGTTCCGTAAATCAAGCCGGCAATAGCTCACGAGGTGATAAACCAGCCTAGGCAAACCCTAGCTAACTGACTCAACCGAGGGAGCTGTTAAGAGGCCGCGTTACATGGTAACTGTCCCACTGAAGGGAGATTCAAACTCTAAACCTTAAGAAACGAGCCCATCGCCACTCCCAAACTCCACTCGACCACCCCCGAAGGGGCACAAAGCCTTCTATTCTTCATTCTACAAAGTCCTAACATCAGTTTTATTAAAAACTTCTTTTTTAAATCAACTCTAGACTCCTAGTATATATATACTAGTACTTGAAATAAAAAGTCGATCATCTTTGAATTTCAACTTCAACTTAACTGCAGCAAACACAGTTAGAATAAATTACATTTATTTCCTCTTAATATTTGAGTAATATACTTACCGTCAAAACACTGACAAAGATGTGAGTGAGAGGGTTAAAAAAAAAAACTAAATTTTGATTCCTTTAACATTTCCTATTAAGTTTTAATGATTGATTTAACAAAAGACAGTTAATGTTAACAAAATTTCAAAATAAGATAAATAAGTATAATTTTTAAATATTAAAAGGTGATAAGTATAATTACTCAAATATTAAAAAAATGTAAGTATGATTTACACAACACGTTAACCCAATCCATGGCTTGTTTGGAGTTTGCCATTAAAAAGTTTACACTTATTATTCTCCATTACTACCATGGAATAAATAAATTTTCCTAAGCCACCAAATAAATTGAATCCAAATCCTTTATATAGCCGTAATAATTTCTAGAGGTAATTGCACTTTAGCCTATTTCTAGTTTAGATAAAAAATAGTTGACCTTTTCCTAACTTGAAAATCAATATATAACTCTATCATACTTTAAATTAGGTATAAAATGAATAAAAAAATATTAATTTTAACTGCTTTTATGTCTCATATATTATATACGTTCACATGTTATCGTCCGAAACACATTATTAGAAAAATAGAAGTAAGTTAAGTTTTTTTTTTTAACATAAAATTGAGTAAAAATGTATTTTATCTATTTATTTTTGTAAAAATCTTTGTTTCTCAATTAATTTTGACTCATGAGACATAAATTCTATTAAATTTAATTGATTCATTCAATTTTGTGTTTTAGCCCAAAATAAGTTAATGTTATGGGTTGATTTCAAAACTATAAAAAAAAATAAAAATAAAAAATAAAACAAAAGGAAAAGGAAAAGTGATGTGCTTTGTGACAAACTCCAAATAAGCACAATTCAATTAACCGTAAGGCCTAGTTTGGTTAAAAAAATTTTTTTAATTTTTTCTGTTAATTTTTTTTTTGGTGGGTCATTTTATATGACATTTTTTCTCTAAAATTTGATTTTCTTTTTAGAAGTTGTACCTTTCAGGCATATTAATAACATTCGTAAAAAAAAATTAATAATAAAATTAGAAAATTCAAGTTTGCATAAGTAAAAACTATTCATTAAGAGAAAAAAGTAATAAAGAACTAATTTTTTATATTTTTTTTAGATTATATCCAAATTAATGTGAATTTTTTAATTTTTTTTTTATGAATACAATTAACTTGTCTAAAAACTAATCTTATAAAATGAGAATTAAATTTTGGTAAAAAAAAAATCATATAAGACGAAAAAATAAACTTTTTTTTATAACCGGACAAAACATTTATGGGCCTAAACCAGGCGAAAATATTTCAGAAAGAAAATTCCTTAGCAAACTAGTAATAAATCTTTATATTTATACTTCGAGAGAACACTTACCTAACATGCATGCGTACCTGCGACAGTTACTACTTTTGCCTTGATCTCGGCTAAATTGCTCAAAAGAAACAAATTGTACTAACCTCCATTATGGGTTGTCCCACATCCATTCAAATATGGATAAATTACAATGATTATCCCTTGTAATCTGATAAAAATATATAAAATATTTTTTATGATTTTTAAAATTATATTCTTCAATTGTGTTACAATTTTTCTTTTTTTATCTAATTTTGTCAGATTTTTCTGATAGTGTCTATTCCTGTCTTATTTATAATCCGTATTTATATTTTTCTTTTATTTATTTATTTATTTATTTATTTATTATTATTATTTTATTTTTTTTTTGGACAATTTGAAGCCATTTTGATTGTTTGCTCATCCATCTTAGTTTTCAAATAACCCACTTAACATTCGAAACTTGCAAATTGCCATTTTCGAAATGTACAATAAAATTTAATCTAATTACATAATTAAACAATTAAATATTCAATTAGACCTTATTTGAGAGTCATGTAACAATCGGATCTATTGGGATGATTTTCAAAGTGTCTTATTGTTGAGTATGATCACTTGATATAACTCTTAAAAATACCATAGTTTTTGTAATCAAATAGTCAAAAGTGTCCCTCTTTATATTGCCTTCTAACTGCATCTATAAGTCAACCTTTCTACTGGTACAGTAAAGTCAAAGTGAAATTTATCACAAGAGTCAAAAAATAGTGGTATAATTTAAAAAATTACGATAATATTTTATATATTTTCATCAAGTCTCGTAATAATCTTAATTCACCCTTCAAAATAAATATTGGGTCACGTAAAAGGCTAATGAGAGAGAATGTGCGAGAGAGAGAGAGAGGGGGGGTCATGAACTGGGCTCTCTCCCCTTGCTTCTCAAGTTGCATTTCCAGAATGCATTTTCATCCATTCATTCTTCACTTCTTCATTGTTCTTCACTTCCTTGCTTTGGGTGCGTCAGAGCTGAGCTCCAATCAAATCAGACGCGGTGATGGAAATATCTTCGCACTCAGCATTGTTGTGGATCTGTCTGGTCACGGAAATTTTACCAAAGTTCAAGCGGCCATTGATTCAGTCAGGCCATATAGTAATGGTTGGACGCAGATTCGCATTAAAGCCGGAATTTACAAGTAATCAGTATTGCTTAATTTATATCACTACTAATGTACTTAGGCTTTGTTTGGAAACAAAAAAATTTGAGTGTCTTTTTTTTTTTACCTGCTAGCTGAGGCCGCATTTGGAAATTCAATTTTAAGCAAATTTTGACAATTTTTTTTTTACCAAAATTTAGTAGGTGAAATTTTATGTGTTTAGTAAAACAAATAATAATTTTTAACAATTTTTAGATATTTGATAAAAAAAATTTACACATATTTAGTAAAACAAGCAACAAATTTTAATAATTCGGCGTTTAGTAAAAAAATTATGTGTTTAATAAAATAAATAATAATTTTTAACAACTTTAAAGTATTTGGTTAAAATTTCCGTTGTAGCAACTTTTGCCTGATTTCTGCTGATTTTTGCTCTTTCGAACGGAGCCTAAACAACTCTGTCCCCTCCCCCCTCCTCATTTGACATGTAGAAAAAAGCTACTTTCAAAATTAATTTTTTGCGTAACTTTGTCTATTGATATTATTTTCCTTTGTAATAGGGTGCTTCGCGTGAAAAGGAAGGTTAGAACAATCATTTTATATCAAACAAATCAACTGATTGTTTTTTTTTTTTTTTTTTTTGGCCAAACGCTTACTTTTGACTATGGTTGTGAAAAGCAGCCTTTTAGTTGTTGAATGATCATCAAGTATTTTTGTTCTTTCAATTAACTTCATGTTTCTCGATATATATATATATATATATAGTGAGAAAATAATAATTCCTCCGGAGAAGGAGTTCGTCTTTCTTGAAGGAGAGAGCAAAAGGGCAACAGTGATTCAGTGGGGAGATGGTGGAAGCGTGGCTAATACTTCTACTTTCACAGTATTAGCTGACAATTTCGTTGCACGTAACATAACATTTAAGGTAAGAGCAATTGTACTGGCTATTTTCCTCTTTGTGATGATGTGAACCTTTCAAGTTCAAAAAATATAGAAAGGATAAATTTATATTTTGTTAATTACATCTCGTATTGGTGTATTTTAATCACAAATTTTACTTTGTTTTTTTTTTTTTTTAATTATTTCACTCTATCTCTTATTTGTTAAAATTACAAAAAATCTCACTTTTTTTTTATGCCAAACACACCTCATATTTGCAATTCCAAAGGTAAATTACAGGTTTTACTATTAGGATAGAAATTCATCATCTTTCTTTTGATCATATGACCTACAGTCTCTTGGCTAAAAAAACAAACCCTCCTTTTTGTTTTTGTTTCTTTCCAATGGGAAGCGGTACCTACTATGGGCATTTGATTTATTAAAAAAATATATCAAAAATTTTAATGTTTAATAATTTTTTAAACTTTTTTAATTAAATTTTGTCATGTATTATTTTTATACCAACTTTTTTATTTATATATTTTTTCCATCCAAACATCACCTACATTAATTTAAATCATTTTGAGATTACATGGTCAGTGTTTTAATATTTGTGCTAATTTTTAGTTTTAAAAAATAATTTTTTAATTCATTTAAATACAAAATATTTTGTATTTTTTACTCACATTTTCAGAAAATTATTTTTTGAATATATAATATAGGGTACTTCCTTAAAAAAAACATATTACATTTAAATAAAAGGAACGTTGTCGTCAAAACTTTTGACAGAATACACACGATCTAATCTCAAAATATTCGACAAAAATGACATGGGCGCCGGCAGCTACAATATACGCAGACAAAGCTTCCTTCTACGAGTGTTCTTTCTCTAGTCTGCAAGATACATTGTCAGACTTGGCGGGCCGTCACTATTTCGAGTCTTGCCTTATTGAAGGTGCCGTAGATTTCATTTGGGGCAGTGGCCAATCTGTTTATCAGGTGAAAACTTTTATATTAATTTCAATTTTATTTTTCTTTGTTTATGAATAAATTACATTAACTAATGTTTAAGATTGATGAAAATACACAAACTAGTCTCACACTTTTTGAAATGACACTTACTAAATTTACTTTTTATATTATGTTACAATTTTTATTTTTAATTTGACCTGATTCTTTCAATCAGTGTCATCTCATATTTAATTAACGATCAAAGTTTAAATATATATTTTTTGATTGATTTTTAACTATTTTTGACTATTAGATTATTAATTTAATTTTTTGGAGTAATTATTACTATTTGAAACCTGTAAATCATAATCTTTGAGATGTACGATGATATTTAATCTAAATATGTAATTAAGCATGTGAATCTTCAATTGGAGCTTATCTAGGAACCCACGAATGCCCGAATCTATTTTGATCATATTTGGAATGTTTCAAAGTTAATCTAATATTGGCATGATCGTTTGATGTAGCTTTTAGCGACAAGATCCCTTATTTTTATTATCAATGGCTAAAGATCCATATGTACGAAATTCTGAGTTCTTCTCTATAATATTCTGAGTTCTTCTGTGCATCTGTCTTTCTAATGTCAATAGAATATTTATAACAAAATTTAAAAAATAAAGATAGTACTTAAAATTACACATTAGTAACTTTTTTTTTTTTCCAATTAAGCAACAGGGGTACTCTATCAATGTAGTATCTACTTTTCTTTTTTGGGTTTCATTATATTCTTATTGTTTGTTCGTTTGACTTAATGTATACCTAATGAGTTACACTTTCATTTGGATAGAATTGCACCATAATCACAAACATGGCTGTCCTAGGAAGTCTCGCCGGTTACATTACCGCTCAAGGACGAAACAGCGCAGAAGAGAAAAGCGGTTTCGTGTTCAAGTTTGGTCAGGTTCTGGGGACTGGCAATGCATTTCTTGGAAGAGCTTATGGTGCATTTTCAAGAGTAATCTTTTATGAGACAAATTTTGCAGCCATAATAGTTCCAGAAGGATGGTCAGCCTGGGATCATCAGGGCCAGGAGTAAGATTAATTATTAATTAATTTATTTATTTTTCCTCCCTTTTCTATATATATATATATATGTCCATGCATTCCTCTTTTGATTTTCTTTAAATTAATTAGAAGGCTATAGTTGGACTAATAAATTGTAAAAAAAATATTTCACTGAATTATATTTTTAAATTAATTATAATTATATTTTTCATATACTCTTCTTTATTGACTTTTCTGATTCATGCACTCTCTCTCTTCCCGAACAAAAAACATTATTCTTATCATATTTCCAATTTAAACACGACTCGTTGACTTATTTTTGGACGCATTGTTCTTCCTTGACAAAAATTCTGATTCACGCTAATTAGATCACAATTTTACCAAATCATTATGATTTTCCCCCCTTTTCCTTTGAGTGATCTTTTGGTTCCTTAGGATTAATTAGTTATTAATTTATTTATTTTTCTGGTGCTGGATATATAGGGACAAATTAACATATGCGGAGGTGAGCTGCAATGGACCCGGCGCAGGCATGTCCAAGCGGGTGAAATGGGAGAGGAGAAATGACTTTGAAGTGGCTTCATTGATAGATGTAAACATTTTCATGAACCAAGATGGGTGGATTCAAAAACAGCCGCAACACCACTTCAAATAATTAATTACCTTAGTCTTCTACAAACGTAATACTTATACAAATGTTTTATCTACACCCCGATTTATGAAAAAATCAGCGGCGTGACAATCCCTTCATATACAATAAGTGTTCAATACCAAGCATGTTTCTTGTTATCTTTAATTTCCACGAAGCATAAGAATCTATCTTTGAATATGAGCTGGTAAGTTTCTTTCTTTGGATGGCAAAATAAAAGTTTCTAAAAGTTTTGAACAAGGCTCAAAATTGCCTTCGATTTTTGAATTTTCTCAACGCTTGTTGGGACGAGTTTTTCAGTGATTTTATCAGTGAGCTTTCAAAGATCGTGACGATAAATATATGTTTCTAACAGAATATTAAATCTATTTTTTTTCTAACAGATTCCATCGATAAGTTAATAATTAGCCTATATATTTAAGAATTGTAAAATATTTTCAAATCAGAAAATTTTTTATAACCACGTCTTCATAAGGCTACAATTTTTTTTTGCTTTTTTTTTTTAATTTGAGAAAGACAGACAATTGAAATAGTTAAAAGTATTAAGTGAGATTTTTGTGACAGTGAAAATATTTTATTTAATTTTTTTAAGCGAAAAGTGAATTGGAATATCCAGTATGTGTATAGTTGATTAATATTAATATTAAAGACAGGAATCTAGGGAAGATTACTTCATGAAAATGTAACAATAATAGATTACCATAAAAGCAACAATTAATTTACGTATAATTATTTCATATTCGTATAAGAATATTAGTATTTAAAAAGAAAAGAGCGTTTAAATAGATAGATTAAGGGTGAGAGGGAAGAAAGTAAATTCACTGATTTTTAAAATTGGTGAAATTTGAAAAAAGTCAAAAAAAAAAAAAAAGCTAGAAATTTTTAGCGTAAAAAAATTGAAAAAAATAAAAAAATTAGCGAAAGTTAGAGAGTTTTTATCAATTTGGCACTCTAAACTAGGAATGACAATTTCAAACCACTCCAGTACCTAGTGGAGTAAGATCCAGTAAGTGCAATATCTTTAAATTTTATTAGTACTAGAGCAAGTTAGGTTATAAAAAAAAAAATCTATTAGGTTCAAGTTCAGGAACAGTATGTGTAATGAACCTAATAGGTATTATTTAAATCTACCTTAATTACCTAAATTATAGGATATCCGATGAGTATTACCCAATTACTATCCAAATTACTAGAATCAATTACCCATTTATTGGGTACCTAACAAATATTACCCAATTATATTTCCAAATTATTTGATTATCTATCTAAATAATCTAATATCCGAATTTATTATCTAATTAACCATCTTATATTTGAAGGCCATAGATAATTAGATATCTAATTACTCGATAGGTTAAGGGATATTAGTCGGTTAAAAACTTAAAGGTACTCGTCAAGTACCCTTTTGATCTAAGTATTTATTTTACTCAACAGATTTGAGGATGGTAGAGGTAATATCTAATTTTAAGCTGATTCGTTATCATCACTATTCCAAATGCACATTTACTTATTAAAATAAAATTTTAACTAATTGGTAGCTAACTATATTTCTCTTTTTTTTTTTTTTTTTCAAAAATTGGAATTCTATTAGCTGAATTACGATATATGTAGGAAACCATTGAACAATTATTATTGGATTAAAATTGAGGTTTTGTTGTGTATACATAATCAACATAAGAGTAATACTCCTAGTGTCGCTGCCTTTGTGGGCTCTACATATATATATATATATATATGATTTGAAACTAAATTGAATGATAATAAACCCATTGGATGATGTCTTACTAAATTTTCATATAAATAGAAGTTTTGATTAATAATAATAACATAGTAGGAGGAGCATTTAGGGTTAGTTTGAATTCAAAAAAAACTTTGTAACTTTTTTGGTAATTTTTTTTTCATCTTTTATGGTATTTTTCACTAAAATTTATTTTTTTTTTTAAATTATAACTTTTAGGCATATTAATCACATTTACGGAAAAAATTCAAAAACTTCGTTCATTTGAGTAAAAACTATCTATTTGCCTAAAAAAGTAATGAAAAAACTCATTTTTTTTATTTTTTCTAGTTTTTATTCAAATAGATGTAATTTTTTTTTTTTACTAATGCGATTAATAAATCTAAAAGTTATATTTTTAAAAAAAGAAAATTAAATTTTGATAAAAAAAAAGTCTTATATGACGAAAAATGTTAAGCTTTTTTGAATTCAAACAAAGGCTTAGGTGGCATTTGATTTATTTTTTTTGTTTTTTATTTTCTATTTTCATTTTATGTTTTAAAAATCTCAAAATAAAGAAACAGAAAACATAAAATGCACTATTTTCATTATTTTGAAATTTTTCTTGTTTTGAATTAAAAACGCTCAAAACGACTTTTTGTCATTTTTCATTTTATGCGTAAACTCATTTTCTATTTTCTAAAATAAAATTTGAAAAACATGTGACCAAATGCATTTTGAGATTTTTCTTTATTTTCAAAAGTCTAAAATAAAAAATAAGTTCAAAATAAAAAATAGAAAACAAAAATAGAAAATAAAAAATAAAAAAATAAACCAAATAAGCCCTCAATTGTTATGGTAACATTTCAAAAATAGTTACTAAAAATGCTACCTGTGATAGAAAAGAAAAAAAAAGGGGATACTACCCGAATATATTATTTAAATAAACAAATATATTATTTGTAATCTTCTATATTAGATTCTCTAGCTCCTCGTTGCTTTTTTTTTTTTTTTTTTACCCTTTTTCCTCAATATTACTTTTTTTTTCCTTAAATAAATTACTGATACTGTTATAGAGTAATAGAGGTATTTGGATTTGGAATGATTTACAAATCAAAGTTTAATTCTTTCAATCCCTCCCTTAAAAAAATTCAGTGAATAATATATGCATTATACAAGAGTTAAAAAAAAAAATGGAGAGCAATGTGTTTTTGTTATGGTGATTTTGTTCTCACCTTTTTTTTTTTTTTACCACAACCCTTATTACCTTATAAGAAAATCCAAATATATATATATATATGTGTGTGTGTGTGTGTGTGTGTGTGTGTGTCCATAGTACAAAAATGCAGACTCCGACTAAGTTTGTGGTAACATTTTTACTGCTAGTATGTGCTTGTTTTGGTCTCTGTAAAGCAATAGAGTGTAAAGTGAATCCAGCAGATCCATCATATACTATCACTGTTGATCAATCTGGCCGAGGAGATGTGGTGTCAGTTCAAGCGGCTGTCGATTCTGTTCTTCCTAAAAACGATCAGTGGGTACGCATCCATGTTAATCCTGGCATCTACAAGTAATCTCTCTCTCTCTCTCTCTCTCTCTCTCTCTCTCTCTCTCTCTCTCTCTCTCTCTCTCTCTATATATATATATATATATATATATATATATATATATATATATATATACACGTGACATAACTAAAGTATTGGCGGAATTTATTAGGTCATTAAAAAATAGTAATAAAAGTGCAGTGAAAATGAAAATAATAAAATAAATGTGTTGTTATATAATGAAGCTAGGATAATCAAATGAATATATATAAAATAACATTAAGTTGATTTTACGATAGTTTGATCATATATCTAACATAGGGCTAAGAGTGTATCAGTAAGATGAGTGAGTCAATTTAAGTAGAAATAGAAAAGTAGAACAAAAGGTAGATATAAAAGTACATGGATTGAAATTGTAAGAAAATACCAAATCTTATAGAATCTTAGAGCAAAAATATAACCAATTATAAAAATGAACAAACAAAGAAAATTCATGTAATTTTCTCCAATTAATTTGGTGTTAAAATTTTGTTGAGTTGAGTTAAATTAAATTGAGTATTTAAATTTATGTATTGTTATATGTGAATTCTTTTAAATGTTTGGAGGTAATTAATAGTTGGTCAAGGAGGGTTGAATAAGAGTATGCTAAATGTTTAAACTTTATAATTTATGAGTGAAATTAATGCTGTACTCGCATCTTATGAAATCTTGAAGCGTGATCGAAAATTCAAGATTAGCGCAATTGTTTCCATCGATTTTCCCTTGTTTAGTTGAAAATTTTAATGTTATTTAGTATTATTAAACTTTTACCTATCTGTTTTTTTTTTTTTTTTAACATTTGTCATTATTTATTTTAAAAATATATAATTTTTACTTTAATTAATTTTAAATTCTAAATCTGCTTGTAAGAGTTATGCCTGTCTGCATGCAGAGAAAAGGTAGCCATTCCCAACAATAAAGAATGCATCTTTCTGGAGGGAAGTGGCTATAGCCAAACAAAAATTGTATTCGATCAGCATGACGAAACGGATACTAGCCCTACATTTGCCGTTTCTGCCGGAAATTTTGTTGCCAAGGGCATTACCTTCCAGGTAAGACATGAGATATATATATATATATAATAAATGTCCTTTTTCATTAAATTTTTTTATTTCATGTTACTCTTTTTCATTAAAGCTCCATTTGTAAATATATACAAAAATAAAAATGATATTAATTAATTATGAAAGAAGAGAAATAATTATATTTTTTTATTTGTTTTTAAATTTAAAAAAGAAAAAATAATAACTTTCTTTCCTCTTTATTTATAAGTTAAGAAGAAATGAAAGGAAGAAAGTGCATATTTTTATTTCACCATTGAATTTTTTGAAAAATTGAAGTATAATCAATTTATTTAGTCTTAAGATATATTTGTAATTTATTTTTTCTTATTATTTACTTTATGGGCAAATATATTATTTTAAAATTTTCATTAATTCACTTTTCTCTTCTCTCATTTCTTCCCAGTTTTAGAAAGATGAAATTTTAAAATTTTAGTACTCACTTTTTATTTCATTTTATTTCTTTACTCTTCCAAAAAAACTCACAAAAAAAAAGTTATACATTACAAAATCTTTTCTTTAATTCTTTCCATTTCACTCCATTTAAATAAATTATAAAATTATTGTAGAGTGAGAGAAGTTAACGAAGAATTACAAATATCTTCACTCATATAGTTTTCAGAGCTATTATTCAAAGTGCCCATAGTTATTTCTTTTTCCTCTCTCTCTCTCTCTCTCTCTCTCTCTCTCTCTCTCTCTCTCTCTCTCTCTCCCTCCAATAAGCTAGCTTAACCCTTTTAGGATGGCACAAACTTGGGGATTTCATTTCCTGATACGGAATTAAGTAATCCTTCCAAATATTTCAAAATAGGAAAACGAGATTCTATCAAAAAGTTGACAATAATAACTTTGTACTAATAAAAGAATGCGATGAATTAATAGTGATAAAAGAAAAGGTTATTGGAAAGGTGTACAAATTTTGTGTGCCTATGTAAGAAATATTTTTATTTCAAAATTAAATGTTATTATCATATTAATCTGATAATTCTTTTTTACGTATATTATTCTGGCATTGAAATATTTTTTTAAATATTTTATAAACTGATTTTAAGAGGGAGTTCGGTTGCCAAAGTGCTAATTATATAGCAGAGTTTAAAAAACTAATACATAACAATTTTGGATCTTTTTGATTCGTCACATCTCGTAATTATATGATCATGATGTTGCCCTTATGTTAACTGTCATTATTTTTGGAAACCATGCTAACAAGTTCTTAAATCATGCAAATTAACAGAACTCCTACAACAGGCCAATCGTTGAAGGAATTTACGAGGAGATTGTTCCCGCAGTAGCAGCGGAAATTATCGGTGACAAATCAGCCTTCCATGAATGTGCTTTCTTGGGACTTCAAGATACAGTGTGGGATGTCCAAGGCCGCCATTACTTTAATTCATGCTACATTGAAGGAGCAATCGATTTCATCTGGGGTGCTGGCCAATCTATTTACGAGGTAATTAGCAGGGATTTTAAAATTATTTATACTCGGCAAGTACCCGTTTACTTACTCCATTCGAAAAAAGTATGAAAATATTAATAAGGGGACGAGATAAGTATAAGTATGAGAATTTTAAGGTAACGGAGACGAGTATGACAGTATCTATCTCGTCCGGTACTTGTTTAAATGTTTATTTATTAATATATATTTTTTAATATTTATTGTATATATATAATATATATAGAATTTATGGTTGTTATTATATTTGACCGGTAAACTGAGACAGCGACAAAGAATCTGTTACTTAGTAGGATTAGAAAAAATTTTTATCCCCAAAATGTAAATGGGGACAAGACGAGAAAAGGCATTGGTAAATAGGAATAAAAAAAATTATACCCATCTCATAAACATCCCTATCAATTAAAGAGGGATTTTAAAAAAATAAAAATAAAAAGGTGGAGAGATTTTGACTTTTGAATGAATTAAAAAAAAAAAAGAAAAGAAAAGACAAGAAAAGAGAAAGGCCAATAATTCTTAGAAGAAAGGTCGATGATCCATTCGTTGGGTCAGCCGGAGTTGAACTAAAATGTTATAAATAAATAAAAAATAATTTTTAAATAAAATAAATAATTAAAATTATTAAAAATTATTTAAAAAATCTACTATTTATTAAAAAAATTTTAAAATCAATTTTTTAAAGTTTATATCATCATTATTAGTTAAAATTTCTTCTTAAAGTAAGTAATTAATTCTTTATTCTTAAAGAAAAAAATAGATTTAGTTTTTAAATAAATGCGATTGAAAAAATGATGTGTTCATCGAATGCGATGTTTAGCACGTATCGATTTTTTTTTTTTTTTTTTTTGGGTTCCGTAAAATACGTATGGGTAATAAAACTCATAAAAAAAAAATGTGTAAATGTTAAGCTATCAAGACCTTGAAAATGGTTGAAATTTTTTTGATTCACACACACAAAGATGTCAATGGAACAAGTACGAAGCAAGTATATTTTTTTTGTTTTCATTCTCATTTGGGGGACGAAAGTTTTCTCTAAATTAGTTCTCTCTAGATAACAGATTTCTAGTTCTTATTCTTATTTGTTAACCAAACATAATAATAATTATAGATTATATATTATATATAAAATAAATATTAAAAATTATTATAAATATCACATATATTAAACAAGAATATAATTTATATATATTAAATAAATATTAAAAATATATACATAACAACTAAATATTTAAATGGATAAAAGGTAGGATGAAGACTATTGTGCCATCCCTATTTCCATATCCATTCTTGAAAAACTTGAAAATTCTTATATCTATTCCCGTCCCTATTATTTGTACCTCCATCCTCTCTCTAAATAGGGCGAAAAATAATTTTGATATCTTTGCACACACACCCATATATATGTATATATATATATATATATATATTTCATCGAGCAAGTTTTAATTTTGAAGAGGTTTTTATTTATTTATTTATTTTATTATTATTATTATTATTTTTTTTTTTGGGTGCAGGACTGTTCAATAAATGTGACCGCAGGGTTGCTACACACAAACAATGCTACAGGTTACATAACAGCACAGGGAAGAAGCTCAGCAGCAGATACAGGTGGTTTCGTGTTCATAAGAGGTAGGGTTTCGGGAAGTGGTCAAACCTTTCTGGGAAGAGCTTATGGTCCTTACTCCAGAGTAATATTTATTGGAACAACGTTGGTCGAATCCGTGGTTCCTCAAGGATGGGATGCTTGGTCCTTCGTTGGCCATGAGTAAGTTTGCGTCGCTACACTCAAATTCACTACAGATTATATTTAGCAAATAAAAATATATTAATAAAATTTAATCAGTACAAAATAATAATAATTCATCACTAGAGATATAAGGTTTATACATCAACGTTTAGAAAAGATACAAAATAAATCAAATTTTTTTTTTATACATACTAAGATTTATCAATTCTAGTGATCCTTGGCGACCTTTTTTACCAAAAAATTTGCCACTTATACCAAATGCTTCACTCTATTTATAAAATAAGTGTTTTATCTGTATTCGGTATATTTGAACACTTAAGGTGTCATTTGATTTGATTTCTATTTTTATTTTTTATTTTTTGTTTTGAGTTTATTTTTTATTTTATTATTTTAAAAATAAGAAAAACAGGTTAAAACTTATTTGGTTATTTGTGTTTTCAAAATTTATTTTAAAAAACATGAAATGGGTTTATATATGAAATAAAAAATAACAAAAACTCATTTTAAGAGTTTTTAACCAAAAATAAGAAAAATCTTAAAATAAATAAAATAGAGTATTTTCTGTTTACTTGTTTTGAGATTTTTAACACAAAACAAAAGCGGAAAACAGAAAATAGAAAAGTAAACCAAATACCACCTAAGAAGCATGGATACGGATGTGGGACGTGGATGTAGGATACGTATACTATATCAATACAGACACAAATATAGCAATTTAAAAAATGAATATACGGACATAACAATGATACAGTCAAAAAATATAAATTCTGTATATTTTTATTAGTTATATGTGTAAATATAATATGCACAACAAAACTAATTTAATATATAATTCAATATACAAACCGTAATAAATATAAGTTATAAGATTTTATAATTTTAAGAGTTTTGACTATTCAAATATAAATTTGTCTTAATAATACATTTGAAGAAAATTGATAAAATAATCGAACGTATCATGTGACGTATTCAACACGTATCTTAGAGTACTGTCCGGAAGTTGTGTGTCTGATACGTGTCAGATACAGATATAACATTCATTTTGAAGTATCCATACTTCCTAATCGGACACACACACTTATCCGACACTCCAAAATAGGGATCTAGGAGGGAACAGTGCATTTTACATTGTAGGGACTGAAATGTGCATATGAATGATTATAATCCAATTAACATTTATTATTTTAGACAAATAATATTTATTAATTTAATCAAATTTATTTTGATCAAATCATAGCGGTTGATATTCAAATTTCAACTCCTGCAGTGCATAGCCTCCTACATCCCTCCACAATATGTGTTAGACATGTCTTGTGTTGTGTCATATTACTTTATTGTCAAATTTACTTCAAATATATAATTAAGATATACATAGATTTGAGCAATCAAAACTCTTAAAATTGTAAAATCTTACATCTTATATTTTGTTATATTTTATATATTAAATTATTTATTAAACTATTGAGTTAGTTTTTGTTATGAATATTATATTCATATAATTAGCTAATAAAAATATACAAATTTTTTTCGACCATATATCTGCCGTGTTTGTATCCTTAATTTGTTAATATAATTTAATATCATTATTATTATGGGAGGACCAACCCTAGAGCTATCCTAATCTGTAACATAAGTAGCTTAGTCTAAATTTTTTTATTTCAAATTTATTCCACTCCAAATTTTTGCAACCTAACTCACTTTGTTGTTAAACCGTTTGTTTAGTCTAAATTTTTGTATTTCATTCCACTCTGTTATTGAACCCTTTATTAAGTCCAGATGAACCCTAAATTCTGACTCCACCTATGGCTTAATAGCTCATATACATATATATACTTCTTAGAGCATATACCTTGAGTGATGCATGTCTTTGTATCATTTTAAGGAGTGATTATACTGTATTTCCTTTGGGCTTTAAGCAAAATACATGATATATTTGTTCATAATCCGAATAACCTCTTGTGATTTTAATTAGTATGCAAAATTAAAAAAATTTATAAAATTTAATTAGATTTGTATCTCATGTGTTATTAAAAAAACGAAATAATATGCAAAATAGAGGCAATTATTTTTTTTTTTAGATTTTGTACGAAATAACCTTTAACCATCAAAACGATAAAAAAAAATTCTGCTCATTTTTAATAAATATTTTTTTTATAAATTGATTTTGACGCGTGAGACATAAATACAATTACAGGTAATGGATTTTATAAATTTTAAAATTTAATCCAAATCATTATATATTCCATTGAATTTTGCAAGTGAAGTTGAACGACCTAGCAAGTCGCTTTCAATTCCTGTGAAACCAGTTGTGCGAAAAAAAAAAAAGAGAGGACTGGGAACTTTATTGGCCCGAGATCGATTCCCCCCCTCCCCCCCTTAGGCTCCGTTTGATTGTTTTAATGAGAGCACTTTTATTATAAAAAATGATTTCTGAAAAACATCTTATACTAAAATAAATTAAACGACTTATGTAGTTTAAATTTTGTTGAAGATTAATTAACGTGTATAATAGAATAATGGCTTGTTTGTTTTTGCCTTTGTTGTACAATCAACTCAGAGGAAACTTCACCTACGCTGAAAATTCGTGTCAAGGACCTGGGGCTGACACTTCTGGACGTGTCAGTTGGGAGAAAAAACTAAGTGGCCAAGAACTACAATATTACTCTAGAGAAAATTTCATCGACCGAGATGGGTGGATTGCCAAGCAACCATGATTAATTAATTAATTAATTAATACCATTGAAATGTAAGTTGGTTCTTAATTAATTAATTAATTAATTAATACCATTGAAATGTAAGTTGGTTCTCTCGATTGAGTTATAATAAAGTTATTTTATTATAACAGTAAGGAGTTTTTTTTTTTTTTTTATTGCTTTATTGTCACTCAGACTATTTGGACCAAGTTACAAGCAATTAAATTGTTCAAAGTTTGAGTTCCAATGCTGCCCTCTATGGAATGGGTTTTTTTTTTTTATTCTAGTTTAAAAAAATAAAAGTAAAAAATTAAGAAATGATGATCCGTGTAAAAAGGGTTAACCAGAAGTTCCCATAAACATTTTTCAATCGAAAAAAAAAAAAAGAAAAGAAAAAGAAACTCGTTTTGAGTCATGTAGAATATGCCGCTTAAAATCCATTATGAAGAAATTATCAATTGATTTTAGTAGGTATGCCAAGACGGTGGTTGTGGTTAGGAATGGACTCTGGATTTATAATCAATCGGGATAAAATTACATTTTTAATATGAAAATAGGAACAAAATAAAAACACAGTAGACACAAAATATGGAAAAAAAAATAATTTATAAGAAAAATAACAAAATTAATAAAATTTTAGTGTGATTTTTCAACTCAAGGGAAATAGTTGTTCCATTGAGCTTTATTTGAGTCCGCGCATAATTGTGATGAGATGAATGCAGAAGAAATAAGTTTTCATAATCTAATTTCAAGCCAAGCATATTGCGCTTGTGTAGTAGTAAGTTGACCTATCTAGATCTTCCTTCTTTGTAGAACTTGGGTATCCTAATTGTGACCCAATTTTAATAGTCAATACTAACACTATGTTTGGAACGATGAATTTGATATTATTTGATTTCATTTGATAAAAATTTTTAGCAATTCTTATGTTTGGAATTAAAATAAAATTTTATAAGTTTGATTTAATTTTATTTCATAATTTAAATTTTGGGATTTCCATATCAATTGAAATCCAATCCAAAAAATAAAATTTGATGAGAATTTATTATTTTCTTAAATCATTTAAATAAGTGTACAAATTTATCCACATATATCACTTTTACCATATTTTCCATTTGTTGTTAACATTATCAAATTTGGTATTTCTCTTAAATCAAATCAATTCAATTATTAAATTCAAAATGTGTTATAAACACAAAATTTTATTTACTAAATCAAATCAATTCTTTATTTTAAAATCAAATCAATTCTAAAAAATGAATGTTTCAAAACAAAGCATTAGGTAAACTACGCATAAGCACAACACTACTATCCTGTTAAAGTAACTAGTGTTTGGCCGTGCAATCTATGAAATGGTATGATATTCATTTATTAATAAATCGTACGGTTTTATGAAACCATGTGCTATGACTCGAATCCATAATCAATCCTATTTCCGATTATTGAATTCGATTTTTCCATTATTTTCATATCCGTAATAGTGATCTATTATGACCAACGTGGTTGTTCGTATTTCATTTTCTTCTTCCAAGCCAAAACATTAAATCACTTACAAATAATTCTTAAATGAATTATAAAATACTTCAATAAATTACATAATTTGATAAAATAATTATTGAGTTATTTTTTACACTTATATTTTTTTATATGTGCCAATGTTAGTGAACCAATAGAGTTGAACCAATTAAAACTTCTATATGAGTATTAAAATTTATATGCTTTATCAAATTTTGATCTAACCTAATCATAAAACCTTAAAAATGCTCTAAAATATATATTGAATCTTAAGCTCACCTAATCACTCTTGTTACGCCCCTAACCTCATAATCTGGGATGGACGGCATGAGAATATAGAGATTAATTTGAAATGAAAATAAAACTTGATCCATGGTCAATTTACAATAAATGATAATAATCGAAATATCTAATATCATCCCTCATTCTCGTATAACAAAATATTAAAGAATATCTTTAATAATTAAACAACTCTATAGTCCAATTCAACATCATCCCAATGGCAGCATTCATGGCCTACATAGCCAGAAACGTATTTTAAAATCATGTTTATATCTTTCAAATTTAATAACGTCATAAATACAAATATCAGACCCTAAACGCGGCTATGGGCACACATGATTTCAAGTTTGGTAGCTTGAGAGAAGTGAGAGAGGTTTCTAGTTCCGAATGGAATTCTGCACACCTAGAATTCACATTGAGCAAATAGCAAGGCACAGGGCTCGCTAAACATATGGCCAGTATCCGAGAGCACGAAGAAGATATAATCCAATGCAATCGGTGAAGCCCCGCAACAGATGATGAGAAGAAGTCGTCCAAAGCTTAAGAATTCGATTGCTACACTCGATAACACACTCACTAAACGACTAAACGAATACAGCAATCATATCATATTCTATTAAATTAAGTAGACGTATCAGGTTGTTCGCAAGAGTGAAAAGAAAGAGCAGTCATTGACTGCCAAGCAAATACAAGGCCCTGACAGGATTCAAAATCACATCTTCTAGCAATTCTAGGACCGATGCAAGAGAGATCTAGTTATCCATGTGGATTCAGACAAAGGTGCTTGGGACGAGGGAAGGCCCTAATAACCCGTACTCTCAGTCACACAATTTATAACTCTAATAAACCAACTCTCAATTAAAGGGAATAAACACAAATATTACTATCCATAGTTAAGACCGGACTTAGATTACTCAAATCTAAATTGCCTACGTATCCCACCTTGGAATCAAGTCACCATATTTCCTATTTTATTATCTAATATTCACAACCCAACTTATTATCAATAAATCAATATTAAACAACATTATAATTAACAACCTCAGCATCTAGACATATAACAATAATTTATACAATCTCATACACTGGGTAACGATGGAATGCAAGGCCAATGCATATTCTCTAATCTCCATCTATCCCCAATCTTATCCTAGGAAGGGTGACAATTAGCAAAATACGTAGAGCCACCAACCGCACTATTTACGCTTACGGCAAACGTATATCTCAATATATATCACAAGTAGGAAACTTGGTTACACCCCCACAGGTTGTAAGACTCAGGGGAACCAAGTTATACCATCATAGGTATAAGACTCAAGGGAACCAAATTACACCTTCTAACTCTTCTGCTAGGGAATCGAGTTACACCTCTAGTCAGGCATCTACTTAGTTCAAGCATGAATCAATATAAATAGCGATTGAGAAATTGAGTTACACCCCCAGTTAATAAGACTCAGGGAAATCGAGCTACTCCCCTAGTCAGGCATCTGTTTAGTTCAAGGAGGAAATCAATATAAATAGTACCTAAAGATTAACTTCCCAATTCCAATAATTAAACTCTAGTTATATATATTGACTGAGGATCATCTGGTATTTTTAAATTTTGATTTTATCATTTTTCTTATAATTAAGGATCCTATTTATATACATGACCTGTGCCTCGGCACTTCAATAATATCAACATGGCACTCTCAGCTAACTAATAATCACAATATCAAACCAGATGATACAACCCCAGCCCGATGCACATGATATACTCAATCATATAAATAAATATCATCTTAATATAAAACTGCATTCTAGTTAGGCTTGCGGATGATTTAAGGTTCATTTAATCTTTAAAAATCAATAATTAATAGTTGTGGGTATCAAAGAAATTTTAAAATCTCAAATTTTGCATTTTTGGAAAAATTTTCAATTTCGTTGGACCCTTGTCCCAAGGGTAGCTAGCTTTCAAAGCCACATTCGAAGGGAAGTTATTGTTTGATCTTGCGTTCGAATGGTGATACCATCTGAACCCCCATTCGAAGGTGGCTTCGCTCAGACTCTTATTCAAAGGGTGGCTCCGTTTGGACCCTCTTCCGAAGGGTAACACCCTCTAAACCCTTGTTCGAAGGCTAATGTCCAAAAACAAATTTTGGGTTCGTTTTTCACATGAAAATCCCAATACTAAAAACACTCCAAATCTTCCATTCGAGCCACACATTCAATCAATCATATACAAACATATAAACATCTCAATAACATGTTTATCTAGCATTTATTTCAACAATAGCTTAAAAGAATATAACATTTCAACACATATATGCATATTTTCACATACAGTATACACATATAGACACATCTCTACAAAATCAGCTAATACTCCACCAAATCATGCAAATGATATATCAAAATTATGCTGACAACACATATAAGTATGTAGATAAATCCCACCTACCTCCAATATGAAGAAAGAAGGAGAACAGTGAAGAAAATCGAGTTAAGCTTCCAACCTTCTGAAGTCAATTTCTCCCATGTGGGGTCAAATCCCCAAAAACAGTCACCATCATGATGATCACAATATCGAATATTACCCTGATTCGTCGATCTTCCTTCTCGAACTCAACTTTCTCTTACTTCCCTTCCTCCTTATCCATTAGGAAGCTAGCACCCCCAAAATCAAAAGAGGAAAAAAAATGGGGGAAAGAAGAAAGGAAAGAAAAGAAGGAAAAAATGACTAGGCCTTTGGCATAGTTGTCTATCCCAATACAACTCTGGACCAAACTTGGCCCAGGAACAATAAAATAAACCTAATCATCCAGACCTCATTTTGGGTACAAATATTTAATTAGCCCAATATTTCTAATAAATAACTAAAATAAAATACTAGGTGTTACAAGTCCAATGTTAATATTTAGGCATTTTTTGTATTTTTAATTTTTAAAAAAAAACTAAGAATTGTTATATAAGAGAAAATAATTTTTAAATGTTTTCTTAATTACTATTTAGGAATTTTTCTTTGTGTTTTTTAATTTAATTTTTAATGCATTTGAAATATGTAAATTTTACAACTATATTGAATTTGTAAGGAAGTGGATTTCTTGTATGAACCCATGAGTTCACTTCACATATTTTAAAATTACATGCCACAACTATAGTGGTTTTATATATAAAAGAGAACGTGAAGTAATAGTCATCTAGCGATAGGAGACCAAAAAAAAAAAAAGTAAATTTTGTGAATGAAATGTGTCACGCCCCGGATCTTGTAACTCGATGGGTGAGTGATAAACATACAAAACTGCACTAACATAATCAATCCCCGTGATCAGAGTAACACAACGTAAACCAGTGAGCCCGAGACATAAATAAGATAACATAAATTTAACCTTGGCTAAAGTCAAGTCACAAACTTCCAACAATCCTCTCGTTAATACATAACTCATGCCTTAAGGCCATTACAACCAAATCGAACAAGTCCTTAATGTACAATATTACAATTCCAAAAGAAATTTAAACTAAATAACCAAGAGCTTTGCTAAGCTTGGTAGGGCTCATGCACACCCTTCTAGTCCAACCCCATTAGCCCACCTGATTATCATGGCCTGTACCTGCATCAAATTCTGTAGGGACGTGAGCACGGATCCACTTGTGCCCACGACGTCTCAAACAAACATATATAATATGTATTCCAAACGTGCATACTATTCATGGTGCATCTAGTTATCTCAATATGTTCTAGTGCCACAACAATTTATCAACATAACTACTTAACCGACATAAAATATATATATATATATATATTTACACGACAAAATCATAATTAAGAAGGATTAAGTTTCCAATTTATATTTAATCTTTGAAATTCCATACATATGTTCATATCACATTTCAATTATATCTTTGATGTTTAAGCATAGCCGACCACATAACCATATTTACAATATTTATCTTTATTCAATAACATCATAGTGTAGCATTCAAGTCCAATTATTCTCCATTATTAAATTTCCCAACTTTGTATCCAATCATATTCCACATCACATTATCACATATTCAACACTCAATCGCATATCCACATCCTCATTACATTTGTTCATATTTCAATCATGAAATCACATCCACAATACCATCATCTCATTAATCAATCACATAACCATAACCACACAATCCTCGGGGGTTGGGTGCATACACATTATCGTCTTTTATGGGTCAACACCCAACGAAAATGATAAACCGACGTCGTCGTTTAGGATCGCCGTCCAAGGCCACAAGGAGCCAAAACACACACACAGTGTTGTGGGCTACTAACCCACTGGCCTTGACACCAAACCCTATACAAGTTCTAGGTCTTTCAACCTGAGGGTAATCTCACGACCCTTCCTATTTTTGCACCCCACCACACCCCCCAGCACACAAACATTCATTCATCACATTCAATACTATTCCATCACAATTCACATTCATCACCATAAACTTTCCAACACACATACAACCACATTCCATTTCATCATGGAACTTAACACATTTCATCTCTACATTTCATTTAACCCAAGCCTCATTTAATTTCCATCACTTATTAACAAAAGTTCACATTTCAATTTCTTGCAATCATATATTCACTATTCGATTCATCCAAAGATTTACCACATATCAACATTTACCAACCTTATTAAACATTTAACATTTATCAACATATACTATCCAACACCCATGTTAATGTTACGGTTCAAACTATATTAAGCATTCCACATTTACCAAAATTATAAAACATATGTCTCTTTGTCAAGTTACCCTTTCACTTAATCAATCACAAGTTCATATACCTCAACATTTAGTTTACATCAAGACATATTCACAATCCTATTTGATTAAGACTCATACCTCAAGTAATCTTTCAAGTCATGCAATTCAAGGTGACTTTCACTTGCCCTTTCAAGTTAAATCCCATAAGCTTAAGTTAAACACTCCTTAATTACTTTTAAAAGCTCATTTCCCTCTTAAAAATCCATGCAATTTATCAATTAAAAGTTTCATATAAAAATAAATTATCAATACTTTCATAAGTCTAAGGTAGGAGGTCAAACTAAGCAAGGTCAGGAAAAGTGACCTAGTCTCGGTGGGCGCCCCACATAAGTTCACGGGCGCCCCTTGAAGGTCATGGGTGCCCCACATATATTCATGGGCGCCCCTTGAGGGTCATGGGCACTCCACATAAGTTCATGGGCGCCCCTCTGTTGTCCAGAATGTTACTCTGCTCCGGTTCAAGCTCTAAGTCATGTTTTTAGGTTCCAAACTTTACTGAATCCAATCTCTAACCTAATATCTCATTTTCTTGGGCTCTCTAGGACCTAGAAGACTCTAAAAAGTCCATCAAAACCAATTTTAATCCATCCATTTCTTTCATACAAAAATCTTGATTCAACCTATACATATACATATACACATCTATTCATCCTCACAAATTCCACCTCCACAGTTTTCAAATCTTAAGTAAATTTCATAGAAATATTTACTAGATCAAATACATCTCATATATGCTAAAATGAGACTAGAAATCCCTACCTTGAGCTTGAACAAAGTGGATCAAGTGAAGTGGTGAATACCCGATTTTGGCTCCTAACTTTGGCTTGATTGATCTCTTCACCCTTTGATCCAAACAACAAACAAAATATATGAAAATGTTCCTTAAGAACTCAATTTCAATCCCTTAAAATTAATTTACATTTGGCTAAGGTTTGAGCAACTTACCACCCCTTCAAATTTTTAGTTTCCACCTCCTCTCCCGGTTCTCCTTCAAAACCCCCAAAATCTCTCTCCTTTTCTCCTCAAATATATACATATCAAGCTTGGCTTAACCCTGAAGCATTCTACAGGAGCCTACTCCCTTTTCCCATACCCTATAAACCTAGGGTTTAGGTTAGGTCTCAGCTGTCAAACCAGAGGACACCCTACTATTGACTGTCTATACAAGTGGGGTGCCCCTTATGGACCACGGGCGCCCGTCATAGAGCCATGGGCGCCCCTTTTAACCTCGGGCGCCCCTCAGCATGCTCCCGAGTCAAAATGTTAACTTTTGAGCTATTTTACCAATTTCTTCCAAAATTCACACCCCTAAGTCATCTTTAATGACTAATATAACTTAATTAACATACTAACATACCCAAAACATGTTAAAACCATCAAATTATATTAACATGAAAATTCAGGATATTACAAAATGATAGAAAAAAAAGAAGAGGAAATGAATGAGAGTTTCAGACCTAATTATTATGTAAACCTAATCATCTAAACCAAATTTTAGATCCAAATATTTAATTGACCAAATATCATAAATAGTTGCTAAAATAAAATATCAAATGTCATATTCTTCCCCTTTGTAGAAATTTCATCCTTGAAATTTAAATCACATACCTCAATCTAAAATAAAGATAAGTACTTTGATCACATTATCAATTCACACTCTTATGTGGATTCATCAACTCCACAATATTGCCACAACATGCGTACCAAAGAAATAGTCTTGACACCCAAAATCTGCTCACACTTGTCCTTTGTTCGAACTCTATGATTTTCAAACGTTAGATCATCTTTAATATCTAATTCCTCCTAATTAATCACGTGAGAAAGGTTCGATATGTACTGTCAAAGCATTAATATGTTGAACACATTATGAACTGGGGATAACTGTGGAGGAAGCACCAACCTATATACCATCTCATCAATTCTCCCAATGATGTTCAATATAACTCGATAAAAACTTTTCACATTTTCCAAATTGAACAACATTAGAACACTTGAATCTTCTCTGACTCTTGTCTGTCCAAAGAAGGATCAACCATTACAAGTTCGCAGTATCAGCATTACACAAATGAGATTTGTAAGGTCGTCCATACATAGTCTCATACGGAACCATACTGATACTTATCTGATAGCAATTGTTATATATAAATTCATAGATTTCACAGGATAGCTTAGTTCTAGGGAACATTTGGCACGAGTTGAAAATTTTGAGAGCGAAAGATTACAGGGATAATTTTACCCCAATAATGGTTAATGAGATAACAAATTCATGATACTTATATTTAGATTGAGAAAGTAAATATTACTCGGTAATATTTATATTATATTTAGAATGTTAAAAATTTTTAAGTGGGGAAAGTTAATTATATTTAAAACGAGAGTAAATTGACCAATGAGTAAAGGTTAATATTTTTTTGGTAATTAAAAGTTAATATTTAATCTTAGTAAAATATTATAAAAAATAAATCATCATAATAATTGTTAATTTAATAATAATTCATTTGTGTAAAATATATTATATTAAAATATATTTTTTAAATAAAATATTAATTATAGAAAATAGTTTTATAGTAGATCTATATTTAATTAGTAACAAATTTTAATAATGAATTTATTACTTGCTAAAAATTATTTTATTGTCATAAAATAATTTAAGTCATTCAACAACTAATTTTAGTTTATTTCGATAGATTATTACTTTTAATAATTATATCAATACAATACATAATCTAGTAATTTATTATTTATGAGAAATAATTTAAATCTTATTGATAAGATTTAAAATATTAATTTCAATAATATTGATTTAATAAAATAAAATAAATCATCTTACAGTAAATTATTATTTTTTAAAATATTATTTTGATAAAATAAAAAAATAATTAAATATTTTAGTTTGATTAAATAAATTATTATATTATAATATTTGGTATAATTATTTGTTGTTCTTCCATGATATCTAGTATTTTTACACTTTAGATCGGTAGATCAACAGTGCATTTATAGAGGGAATCGTATGCATGTATATTTGTAGTTTAATTAAGTTGTTTTAAAGCTTAACTGGGAGGTGGTAACTTGTGGTTCGAATTTGGTTTGAGACAAACCGAAACATGAAAATTTTGGGGCATTCACATTCGAATAAAATATGGTGTTTAATGATAAATATAAATTTTTGGTCAAACCAATCCCAAGCCGAACTTAAATAATAACTTCATTCACATTACCATTCAACCTAAATCAACTTTAAAAAAAAAATAATTCAATCTGAACCAATTCGAATCAATGTAAACTAACTCAAAAAAATATAACATATAAATATTAAAGAAATTAATATTATTTACCGTATCAAAATAATAGATTTTTAGTTTTTTTTTTATTTGTAAGAATTTTTTATTTTACAATTTTCTTCAAAATATGTAAATAATAGTGATGTAAAGAGGATTGACATGACTTCATGTACTATCCGATCAACTAGCGCCAAGGTTCTGTCAGAAGCTTTAAAATTTTTTAAAAATTTTTAATTTTTTTTATTAAATTTAATTACATGTTATTTTTATATTATTTTAATATTAATTTTTAATTTTTTTAAATTTTTTTCAAAAATCCAAACGCTACCCATGTCTGAGCTTGAAGCCCTCTCACCGATCCGCGACCTAGCCCGCCCTAACCTTTGCCCCACCTCCTCCTCGGCACCCTTTCTAAAGTCACCCTTTCTTTTAGTTCCCTCCTGGTACTCCTCCCCCACTTTATTTTTATTAAATTTACTAATAATTTAATAACTCATTTCTCTTTAATTTATGAATAATCTAAAAATATTACTCAAATACAATTAGAATGTATTGATAAAATTTTTTGACTTTTTTGTTTCTTTGTTAATAAAATTTACTCATTTACCCGTACAGGTTAGCTCAGTGGAGTAGGGGCCGGCTTGGAGAGTGGGCATGCTTCCCACGTCTCGGGTTCAAATCCCTTCCTGGGCGCTCGGTCTTATCGGTGGGTGTGTCTTGTGGGGTGGTGCGCTCGTCCGGAGGTTTTACTCGCGACGGTTCACCGGCGAGAGGTTTCCTTCGTATCAAAAAAAAAATTTACTCATTTATTTTTATTTTTAAAGGTCACTTTGTTTTATTTGTAAATTTAAAATTTAAGAATTCTTGTAAATTGGAATTTTGGATTAATTACAAAATTAAATATTACTAGAATGTATTAATAAAATGTATTTATTTTGTAAGACTAATTGGGAACAATTATTTTATTTTAAATTAAATTTACTGCTCTATTTATAAAAAATATCAAATCAAAAAATACTAAGGTCAAGATCAAGGGTTAGGATTTTTTTGACCTTTAACTCAAATAACCCCACCAGAAGTCCTTAGGAATAGGGCGAGAGAGGTCAACTCAAACTCTGAGATGAATTAAGATGAGTCAACCTACTTTATATTATTATAGTGAATGTACATAAACAGTGTCCAACTCACAAAGAATTAAATAAAAATTATCCAACAGCATTATTCGCCACTTATCACCAATATTTAGTTTTTTTTTTGGGGAAACCAAACAACATCTTATATTGAATTTGAATTTACTTTTTATGCATAGTTTGGATTAAGGATTTGAAAAAATAAAATAAAAATAAGAATTTAAAAATTATTCTTTTCTTCTTATTTTTATTTTGATTGTGAATAAAAATAAAAGAGAATGCATAAAATTTAAAAAAATAAAAAATAATTAAATTAAAAAATTAATATATTAATAAATACCTTTTAGTTTATTATATTTTTTAATCAATTCAAATTAGAATATGTGCGAGATTTATGTTTTCTTCTTATTTTTCCTTTTTCTTTTGAGGATTTGGTTACGGAAAAGAAAAAGAAAAAAATAAGACAATGGAGGAAGAAATATAAAATTTTAAATGCATATATTTGCCTGAATAGATTAAAAAATATAAAAGAATAAAATACACACATTATAATATTAATTGTCTCATTTAATTAATTTTAATTTTTAAATTGTTATCTTTTTTAATTTTCTATCAAAGAATAAGTTAGAAAAGAAATTTTAAATTCACCTTCTTGGAACTCAGTTGAGACTCTACAAAATTTTACTAAATTTTTTAATTTTTTATAAAATTTAAATTTTTTACTCATTACACAAATTAAAAAATTATAACTTTTATATATTTAAGTTAATCCAAACACTCCCAAATTTTATTTGCTGCAAGTGGACAGCTTGCAGTGGACGTTGATACTGATGAAACTTTTTCGCACTGACCGCAACATGTGGAGAGAAACCCTACCAGGTTCCCATCCCAACAGAGGGGGACTTTCTTGTTAGGCTGCTGGCACTTCTGATACACTTGCTGTCAGTGGGGTTGTGGTGGCCACCGTTGTCAGATTAAGGGTGAGTTTGGAGTAAGATAAAGTGAGATGAATTGAAATAAATTGAGAGTTCATAATACATGCAGTAAAAGAAAAAAGTTGATATGATATAAAATTAAAAGATATTTATAAAAATTTTTTAAATTTGTTTACAAATCAAACTCACTTTAAGCAAACTAGCAATGCAATGTCTTTTAAAAAACAGTAATAGACGGTATAATGATAATAGAAAATAACAGGTATAATGAAATATAACAGAGGTGTCGTGAATAAAAAAATAGAATTTAATAGAAATAGAGAGATTTAAAAATATTACGTAACGGTATCAGTCGTTTTTTTAAATTATATTGTGTTCAGTTTATGATATATATACAATCTGTTTGCGCTTGATGAAGGGTGATGATGATGCACAAAGGCTCCATTGGGCTACCTCTCCATACATGCATTCATGGATAGGCCCATAAAATTCCAAGTCGACATCTGATTGAGGCCTTGTTTGGTCTACCCACTTCTTAAATTCTCAATTAACTGACACATTTGTTTAATGGGACATAGGTGTTAGAAATATAAAAAGATATTATTATTCTATTTAATCTAATTGACCACATTTTTTTTATCCAGATAAAATTTTCAACTAGATGTAGATAACATTAAGGTGACATCATGTAAATGATATTCTCCAAAAATAAAAAAGTGTAGTTAAGTGTTGATTAAAAATTTGTGGTTTATGCTATGTCCCATCTAAACCTGTATTTCATGGAATAAACAGCCCCTCTCTCATCCCCCTCTCCCTCCCTCCTTTTTTTATTTTTAAATATATTTTTCAACACAAGAAATGAGTACGAAACTTCCTAAGTTTTTATTGATAATCCTCACTTATGGTAAAGAAAAATATAGTTACATCTGCTTAAGATCTACATGTTTGGCCACTAAACTCATGTTAGAAATGCTTAGGGATGCGGACTAGATCTTGGAATGTGATTTGGGCTCTCAAATGACTTATATGTACATTTAAATATTTAAATTTTAATGTAACACAATATATGCGTAAAAACTCAAAATTGTGACTTAAACTTACAAAAGAAGATACGTCGAGAAACTAAAAAATGAAAAGATATCCAAAACATAAGTCACTTTGAACTCGATTCCTACACTCAAGCCAAACCCAATAAGTAATATTGATTGAGAGAACTAGAGATAACATAAAACATATGTACGTTATAACATTTCATGCCTCATTATGTTATAATATATCATACTAGAACACAATATACATACACAACTCCTGTTTTGGGTTGACATAAACATAAAATTGAAAGTTTGCTAGTCCAAAAAATTCATCTGAGCAAATAATTCGCCAAATAGTAAGATACCTTAAAATTAGCTAAGTCTTTGATTAAAAATTTTACCCCATTGAATACAAGGGTCATGCATCTTCAACTATTAGAGATGATAAAAATGAATGTTAGAATATAAACTGTCATCACATTAAACATATACGCATGATACATGTTATTATCCAAGCCAATAGGATGCTAAACACTTTCTTTTTTTTTTAACTAGACCATTGAATTCATGACCTTTAGTTGCAACATATCAATAAAGAGTAAAAAAAAAAAGGGGTCATTATCGTATTTTCAAAAAAAAATAATAAAAATTTAAATTTTAACAACAAAGTTAATTCTGATTTTCTTTATGCATCCCTATTCTAAAGTATCTAAAATTATCTCCATCAAATTACAACTCTTTTAATCTCATATTATATTTAAGTTTATAAACTATACGCCCAATAATATTACTAATTCCCATCCTCTTATACTGACAACTTCTCCGGTATTGAGTGTGGGGGAATGGTCAACGGCACGTCTGCGTCACGCTGGGGCTGCGTAAGATTCCAAGAAAATGTGTACCTATATATGTCTCTACCCTTCTGCAATTTTTTTTTTTCTCCTTTCCTTGCCAAATGAAACCCAAAATAGAATTTCGAATGAACAGTTTTGGTAACCTGGTTTTTCCCAAACTGATGAGCCTCACGTTCACCATCCCTTAGAAAATGGTGAGCTCAAATTCACCATAGTTTAGTCACCGGTTCCTTGCTTGGTTTCGGCCTCAAATTAGGAAGTACTCGACCCTGAAATTTTAATCAATTGGAGGAATATATACATATATATATATATATATATATTGTTCGGTAATAATTTTACCCTTTTTTTCCGTAGACCCCTTCTCTCTCTTGTCCATAGAGATTGCCTGCAAGTCAAAAAATAGTGAAATAAAGTGGTCGGAGTTGGTCTCCAACCAAGGACACTCTGATGCTTAAGTCAGTTTTTCATACAGATATAAGTTCATGTGAGTAGAGAGAGAGAAGAAGATCAGAGAAAAAGGAGTCCAAAGAAGAACCCTTACGCTGTCTTGATTTTTGGTATTTATAGAAGGAGTGTTTGTCTTGTTTTCTGTTGATTTGATAGCTACTTTATCTTGATAGGACTTAAAGTGGGAGTAGGTGGCTAACATGAAATGCCAGATGATGTAAGTTTCGGGAACCGTGTAATAGCGTATTACATAAAGTAATTATACAACGTAACTAGCAAATTATTTAGTCCCAATTTAACTAGAATATAATCCATGTTTGGGGGGTGCAATTTGTGGTCGATAGACCACTATTGTGATCGGCCAAGCTAATTTTATACCTCACATATATATATATATATTTATTTACGACTAACTGATAAAAAAATATAAAAATATGTAACTTTAGAGAGATTTTTACGGCTAATTGATAAAAATAAATAAATAAATATGTAAATTTAGAGATTTTTAATTTTAACGAGGGTGAATTTGAATGTAGTGTATAAAAAATACAAATTATAAATTTGTAATTACATTTTTTAAATCAATAAGAACATTTTTTTTTTCTAAATCCTTTGTAAGTCAACAAATAATTACACGCGCGTTATCACGTTTCATTAAATAAAGAAATAGATAGGTAAATTTTAATAACACGTATAACGATATTAAATATTTTCACATGCAATGACAAAACTAATGAGGAGTTGAGTTTTAAAAAATATCGATTGTACATAAAAATTTTTAACTAAAAAAATTTATATTATGGTTTAACTTTTCTTATTTAATTTTTATTTATTTAATATAATTCATAATATTAATTATATTTGTTTTAATCCCAACTTTAATCTTGATTTCGTTCCTGTCTACATTGTTTATACAATTATTACAAATTTTAGGAGGCGTTTGAAGGTGTTTAGTTGATAAAAAGTTGACAAAAAAGTACAATAAAATAGAAAGAAGTGACATAAAAGTAATATATAGAAAAATTTGATTGGAAGAAAGTACGAAAATTAATTAAAGTTGGTGAATTTTTGTGACTTTTGGTGCCACCAAACAAAACCCGATCAAAATTAATCAAAAGTCATTAATTTTATCAATTTTTTATACTTTCTTTCAATCAAATTTTATCACATATCATTTTCACATCAAATTTTTATACTTTTATCATATTTTTTTGTCAAACTTTTACTAATCAAACACTCCCTTAACAGAAAGAAAAGTTTAGTGGTACGCTCGCAGTTATTGTAATTATATAAGCCTCGTTTGGTTTGTAAACAAATAAAGAAAAAATTCTATAAATCTCTGTTAATTTTATATCACATTAATTTTTTTCTTTCACTGCACGTTTTACGAACTCTAAATTTATCTCAATTTATCTCATTTTTTTCACTTCAAACACACACATAATTTCAATTTCAGCCATCTACTCAGTGCGTCCCATTTTGAACCTCGCAGATTATTCAAATTGTAAATCTCGACTGTTCATTATGGTTCTTCGTCTAAACACAACGTTAAAATCACAATGGCAATTATGTTACTTTGGTTGTTTTTGATTTGTTAGAAAATTTTAAAAATTTTTAAAATATTTTAAAAATTATTTACTTTTTATTTCACTGCACGAATTATAAACCTATAACTTATTTCATTATTTTATCATTTTAAATACACCTTGTCCATCCTTTTTTAAGTCATAAATTAGGTCCCTCAAACAAATAAGTGAGCCACGTCATTGCAATTGATAGAAAAAAATTAACCTAATAGTACGGTCTCAACAAAAAAAATAAATTACAATTTGTGTTATTTTTTTGAAGTTTGAAGTGAAAAGAATAAATTACAAAAAAAAAATAGAAATTAATAGTTTTATTTGAATAAATTTTTATTTGTTCGAATGAATTTCGGTAAAAATTTTTTTAATTTTTTGTGAAAATTTTTTAAAATTTGTAAAAATGTTATTAAGAGTTATAGAAACTTTATTTGAATTTATAAAAATTTTTAAAGCATTTGTAAATATATATAAATTTATAAAAATTTACGTAGATTTATTTAATTTGAAATGAAAAAATTTTAAAATTTCTTAATATTTTTTTGATATTTCGAACAGATCCTATATTATTGTGTGTGTATATATATATATATATATATATATATATATATGTACTTGACATAAACCAAGAGCACCAGTCACGATGCAACAGGCCGCGAGAAGTACCGTAAGATTGACCTCACGTTGCACTTGCTGTGAATCTCCATTTCATTCATGCAAATACACCAACTCCCCACCCCGGCCTCCAAAAAAGTTACATAGTGTTCGATTAGTTAAAATCAATTCAATTTTTATTAATTTTTGTCATGTTTAATTGATAAGAAAATAGTTAAAAAATATAATAAAAGTGAAATAATATGATATAGGTTTAGTTTAGTGGTATCAAAAATTACTAATTTTAATTAATTTTTATATTTTTTTAATCAAATTTCTCTATATGTCACATCTTTCTATTTTTATTATATTTTTGGTTAATTTTTTATCAACCAAACATCCTAATAAAATTAATATATAATAAAATTTAATTATAAAAAATATAAAAATATTAATTAAAATTGATAAATTTTAACAAATTTTAATATTCCCAACGAAATTTTTATACTTCATTCCGATTAAATTTTATAACGTATTAATTTTGCAATAATTTTATACATTTATTATATTTTTTTACCAAATTTTTATTAACAAAACAACCCCAAAGAAGCCAGCTATATATATGTACTGCAATTGTGTGTAGATATTAGCTTTCATGCACATAATTATTGAATTACATCAATCTGTCAAATGTTTCCCTCGATAAGATAGATGTCTTTCATTTCACTTCTTGTCAAAATTCTTTTCTTTTCGCTCTCTCTCTCTCTCTCTCACTGCACGGCTGGGAAAAGAAAAGAAAAGAAAAGAACGAAAATTCCAAGTGACAAAGAAAGCAAGTGTGGGAGTCTGTCACGTGAATCAATGCACTGTCACTGCTACCGCCAATTACCCAAAAAGCTCCCGTGTTTGTCGCGTGCACTCTACTCCTTCCTCTTAAACTGTGCCACCGTCAACCCCCCCCATGGTTTTTCTTTTTCCTTTTCTTTTTTTTTTAATTGGTTTGACAGAATTCTGCTCCAATGAAAATTTATTATTAAATTAAATATATAATATAATAATATGTTTAGTTACCATTAAAATTTCGTTTGGAGTAATAAAAAAATTAAAAAATACTAAAAATACTAAAAATTTTAAAAATTATTTGTTTTATTTTACTAAACAAATTATGAACTCACAATTCATTTTGTTTATCTTATTTTATTTTATTTTTTATTACTTCAAACACCCTACATAAAATATGCATTATCATTGGCCTCTTTAGAATTTAAATAAAAAAAAAGTGAGAAATTTTTAATAATTTTTATTTTTTGGTGCTTGATAACACTTCAAAAATTATTATAGTCTAGTTTGATGTAATAAAAAACTCTGAAAATATTAAAAAATTTTAAAAGTTATTTAATTTTTCTTTATTTTACAATTACGAACTCATAATTTATCTCACTTTATTTCATTTTATCTCACTTTTTATCACTCCAAACGTACTCTAAATTTTTTTGAAATTTCCTGTTACTATTTTACTGAACAATCAAAAATTTTTAAAAAATTTCTCTAACTTTTTATCAAATAACCAACAATTACTAAAAATTTTTAAAAATTGTTTAAAAATTTTTACTAAACATATAAAAATTACATCTAATAATTTTTATAAAAAATTATTAAAAATTTCTAGAATTTTGCTTCCAGACAAGCAACATATCATTTTCGTTAAATTGATGAGGATGGCTGAATTGACCTTTAAAATATAATAAGATAATCCATTATTTATTTAGCTTAAGCTTGAAGATATAGGAAGTGTTTGGATTACTTATCCACAAAAAAAAAAAAAAAATGTTTAGAATGGCAAAAAATTATAAAAATTGATAAAAGTTTTAAGTTCATAATTCATAAGTAAAATAAAAATAAATAATTTTTTAATAAATTTTAAAAACTTAAAATAAGATAATACGTTTTTTACTTTAACTGTGCGTTTTGTCAATTTCGTGGATGTCAACTTCAAACGTATCCGTTTAGAACAGTGCTAAAGGGGGTAGGTAGAGATGAAGACTAAATATTGGTTTTATTTAGAATAATTGCAAAATGGTGATGTGCCATGGCATTACGCTAATTGTGGTTAGACCAAAGCAAATTATTTAGGTACAATTCATCTTCCGCACTCAGTTAAGAAATTGTCCGTTCGGAATTGATTTGCTCTTCAAAACAAGTTTAATTTGAATTTAATGTTAGAAGTTTATTTCTTGACAAGGACTTAAAATATAGAATCTCAGGTGATTCGATTGCAATACATGGGCATTAAAAAATTTCTCAAAAATTCAAATTTTAGATGCAGAAAATCTTTTTTCTTTTGGTGTGAAACTTTAGTATTGTGTTTGGAGTTGTATAAATTAGTATAAATTTATAAAAATTATAATTCCGTAATTTATACTCTAAACGAATATCAAATTTCTTGCCATTTGGGGTGCAAAAAAATAAATGTCTCTATTATTGCATATATTGACTACATTTTTTGTGATAAAGAGGTCATTTGGGGTGAAAAAAAAATTAATTTTTACTATTTTTTAATTTCTACTAATTTCTTTAATCTTCGTCAACTTCTATAAATTTTTAGTTACCACGTAACTAATCATTCAAGTGATACATCATTTTTTAGGCCCCATTTGGTAACGTTTTTGTTTTCTGTTTTTTTGTTTTTGTTTTCAAAATTTTGTAAACTGACAACAGAAACATGTTTGTTAAATTTGTTTCCGTTTTTTTGTTTCAAAAAAAAATGAAACCGGAAACAGAAAAATGAAAACAAAAAAAATGTGTTTTCACTCTATTTTCTTTTTTTGTTGCAAATACTTTGTTAATTTTAAAACTTTGTCTATTTTTGTTACATTACATAAAAATAAATTATTTTATTCATATATTTTATTAAAGTAAGTTATTTTAATAAATAATATAATTAAATTTAATAAATTAATTATATAAATTAATATAAATTATTTTTAATAAATAATAAAACTAAATTAATTAATTAAATTTAATAATTAATTATTGCTAAATTATCTGAAATAAATATCATAATTAATTTATTTAATTTAATAATTAAACTAATTTATAAAAAATAATTAATAATAAATAATTAAATTACATTAATTTTTAATTTAATTTAATAATAATTATTAAATTATTTTAAATAAATATCATAATTAAATTAAATTATTTATGATTTAATTAATTGAATTTATATAAAATATATTTTATTAAATTATTTTAATAAATAATTAAATTAATTTAATTAATTTAAAAATAAATAATTTAATTAAATAATTAATCTAATTTAATTATTTATTTAATATGAAATATATTTTATTAAATTATTTTTAATAAATAATATAATTAAATTATAATTAATATATTCTATATTTATTAAATTAAATGATATAATATTTATATATCATTCAATTATTTTTAATCAATAATATACTTTAATATATTTTATATTTATTAAATTAAATGATTTTAATAAATAATTTACTGTATTAATTTAATTAATTATATTAATTAAATTAATATAAAATATATTTTATTAAGTTCTATTAATTTTTTAAAATAATAAAATTAAATATTTTCTAAAATAAAAAATTAATAATTATAAACAAACTTGCATTATCAAACGTAGTTTTAGTTTTCATTTCAGAAAAAATAAACGGTAACAGAAAATAAAAAACAGAAAACAGTAACAGAAAAATAATAACAAAAAAACGACAGCATTGTCAAACGACCCGTTAATGTAAAGTTGAATTTATTTATTTTTTTGAAAACAAAATGAAATTCTACCATTGATCATTTAAAATAAAAATTTAATGACTGATATTTGATACTTTAGACCACTGAAATATAAATACATTGTAACCCTCTCTAACCCATCCCAAACAAAACGTCCCAAAATGAATCAATTAATAAAATGACCTTTCTAAATAATATAATAATTCATGCATGCTTGAGCTTCTTCAATAATAATAATAATAATAATAGTCTCAGTTTTTTTCACCTAACACCCTTAGTATTATTGGTACGCTTATCTTACTTTTGATGCATGATCTATCCACCTATCTGTCAAATGACGCTTCTAAAATATGAATCATAGTGATAATAGTAATAATAATTATGCAATAAGACTTCTGTGCTTTAGTGTTTAAGTGGGGCTAAATGCACATAATTTTCTTTATTTGTATATAGATTGTTTGCAAAGTTTCAACACTTACCCATACTACAATACAAGAATTTTGTCGTTATTGATATATAAACATATAGCTATATATATATTTTTTTAACAATGATTTGTTTTTTCACCCTTTAATTCAATATCTAAAATGAATATTTTGCTCTTAGATTTACTGAAAAATTAAAGCAATTTATATAAGTACTTCTCACAATTTAATTTAGCAATAGGGATCACCTCTCGCTGATAATTCACAAATTTATGTACCAAAAATCTCTAAAGCAATGTTCTTGTTACTTGCGTCGTTGTCAATTACTATGGGAGCTAACAGCCCGTTTGGATTGAGGAAAATGAGAAGAAAAGAAAAGAAAAAAAAATAAAGAGATTTTAAAATTTAAGTTTTGCTTGTGAGTGTTTTTAGGAAAGAAAAAAAAATGAAATAGAAAGAAAAGTGAGTGGTTGGAAGAAATAGAGAGGGAAAAAAAGGTTGTTTAATAAAATTTTTAAAATGACACCTTTATCCATGAAATAAAAAATAAGAAAAAATTACATATATCTTAGTACAAATTAATCCCTTTTAACTTCAACACTTTGACAGGTTTTTACTACTCTTCTCAAATTATATCCCTACATCCCTTTCTAAGTTTCACAGCTTAAGTAAGTTATTTTTTTTTTTCAAATAACATTCTACCCTATTTTTTTTTTTTTGTTCAATCACATTTTAAGACTCTGATTTATTCTGTTTTTTTTTTCAATCACGTTTCAAGACTTTAGTTTCATCTTCCTTATATATATATATATATATGTAAATGTTTTCAATCGTTTCAAGGTAATTTTTTTTTTCTCTTTTTTGTTAATAGCAATGTTCTTAATTGAAGTTTCTTTTTTTATAGTATTATTATTTGTATTTTTGTGCAGTATTTCTTAGTTTTTTTTTTAAGAGTATTATTAGTATCATACTTGGATTTTGTATGTAATACGCTCTTACTACAACAATAAATTGGGATAAATTAATTTCTTAATTTATTGTTATCATTATTTTTTAGTTAGGCGAAATATGTTTGCATTTATTTTTAATCATTTCAAGATGAATCCATTTAGTCCTATTTGATACCCTAATACTTTATTTGCTAATAATATAGGAAAGTTGTTTACAAAAATACTGATTTCCAAGCTGTGCCAAGCTCATAAAATACCTTCAAAAAAATTTGAATTATCTCTGATGCTCTTCATACGTTAGGCCTGGTATTCGACCTCTAGGGTTTTTTTTTTTTTTAAATTAAAATTTCATAAAAATTGGACTTATTTTTGTTTTTTTGATAACTTTTAGTAGGGATTTACAAAATAATTAAAAAATGAATCCATTTCAATGTTATTGTTTTGGTTTAATTCTTATCAACATTGATTTGGTTCTCAATTTAAAAAATTAAAATATTAAAATTAATTCGATTCTCATCCCTAGATATTTTAAAATCAAATCGATTCGAGATGATATAAGATCCATCAAAACCGTAAATTAGGTGTTATAAATTTATTTTTTCTTTTCAATATTTTCACTAACTATTTAAGAAACTCTGATCCAACCAATTCCCCACAACGGCACAACACCGCCCTCCCTCTCCACCCCCTCCACCAACCACCGAATAGTAGTGTAATGGCAATGATGGCTATTTCTTTGTTTGTTCATTTAAATTAGTTGTGACATAGCAATTGTAATCTGGTAATCAATTTGTCTATATGGAATTTGTATGCATCCGCTAGGTATTATATATATATATATATATATTGTGCACTTCACTATTTGTATACCTAACATTTTCCTTGTTTAATTATCCAAGCATAAAACCTTCGTCGACCTATACATGTTAAAAAAAAAAAAAGTGAGAAATTCAGAAGCCTTAATTTATCATTTATCATGCAGAGAGATATGTTAGTTGAAATCACATTTGAAGAAAACTCCAGACCTTTTGAGAGAAACTATACACTTGCCATTTCCCAAAACTTGAAAAGAATTTGCATTCCACAAAGTCCCACACTACTCCCAAAGGCCATTGAGAACATATAAATTTCTAGATCCACGTCAGTAACCCACCTTGAAAATTGGGTGAGAGTGAAAACCCTCCCATCAATCCCAATACCACCTTTGATGTAGAAAGAAACCAAACCTCTAATTAAAGTAGAAAGTAGAGAAGTAAACACTCCCTCCCCCCATATATATCCCACCAGACCCATAATATTCTTTATATACACGTATTTGCACTCCCGAAACCTCAAAACCCCCCATAATTTCCCACAACCCAATGCTCCCACCCTTTCATCATTTTCAGTTAGACAAATGAGAAAAGCGAAGAAACAAATAAACAATGAAGTTAGATAAGAATAAAGAAAAATCTCTCTATCTATCTATGTCGCTCTCTCTCTCTCTCTCTCTCAACAGCCATATTTCTTGATTTTACATCACTTCACTTCTCTATATCTATAATCTATTATGTGTCTCCCTTGTTTTAATAATATCCAAGGAGGGCTTTACATGTATTTAAAAAACAAAGTAAGATAAATATGTTCTTTTCACCACAAACTTTGTGTTGTTGTTGGTTGCCACAGTGATTTGGACTTGAAAGCGCCCATCTTTTCATGTCTATTGACATTGATGGTTGATATGTCACTTGGCTTGTTCATGTCCTCTTTTGACCCCCTATATTTCTACGTTCTCCTGTTTCTTCTCCTCTGTCAAGCAGTGTGCAGTGCATTTGAATTAAACTTGAACTAGTGTAGAGAGAGAGAGAGAGAGAGAGAGAGAGATGATGGGTTCTTTGGGAGGTGAAGTTGCAAAGAAAGCAATGTGGCTCTATCCAAAGGTTATGGGTTTTAACCCTACTGAGAGATGGGGGCACTCTGCTTGCTATTCTGATGGATTTATCTATGTGTTTGGGGTATGTATATATAACCTTCTTGGAATAAAGTTATTAGATATATTTTTTTTTCCTTCTAATTTTTTGAATGATTTTCTTAATAATTGATGCTACCAATGCTGCTAGAAATGGACTTTTCTTCACTTGTGTTTCGAAGTTTTCACTGTATGGAGAGATGGGTTTGTTTCGTCAGAATAATCTGCTGTTACAAGCAACTGTTTTTGAATGCTTTGTGTTTAGTCTCATTTTAGTTTTTATTTTTGGGTGAAATTTGTACTTTCCTTTTCTTCCATATTCTGTTGTGGGGTTATCTTTGGCCAATAACCTGTGCGCTCTCTTGATTTTTTTTTTTTTGCTATTTCTCTTCTCTCGGTATCTTGTGTCTATGTTATCTGAAGTTGTCTTTGGTTTCACTCTATTAAGTAGGAATGCTTTGTGGTATCATCACATTAATCCTCTTGCCTTCGTCATAAAGAAATGTAATTTTTTCTTCATGGTTACCCTCAATTTATTTATTTATTATTATTATTTTGGGGGGGGGGGGGGGTAAGTACCCTCAATTTATCTGCTTGTACATGCTTCATGGAATTTAATTTACTGGGTTTCTAAGCATTTGTCTTCCACGAGATGGGTTTATACTTGCCTGTTAAAATAATTCCCCCCCCCCCCCCAACGGGCCGGCAAAACTATTTATCTATTTAAATAATTAATTAAAAAGGAATAAATTAATTTTTTTATTTAATTATTTTTAATTTTTGAAATCTTATTTTTTTTATTTATGAATTTCTATCCATTTTTTTTTCTTGATAAATTCTTGATTCAAACACAATAAGGGGAAATGTAACTAAGATTGGACTTTTGAGCTTCTCCATCCTCCTAAAATTGAGAGTGACACAGGGAAATTTCTCTCCGTTCCAAAAAATTAAAAAAAAATCCTCATATTTGTTCCTTCTTTCTTTTTCTTTGTTGGGTTTTTTATTTTCATATTTACATGAAAGGCTTTTTAGCAGATTAATGTTTTTGTTTATTTGGGAGAAGGTTCTTCAGAAATTCTAGTATGTCTTGGTACTGAGCATCATGCATTTCTCAATGGTATCCAGCATTAGATACTTCTCATTGAGAGATCTCAAATTCTATCCAGCATCAGATACTTCTTATTCGGAGATCTCATTGACGAAATTTTATTTGTTCAGCGGATTTTAACTACATAAACTGTTATGTCATACTAAATTATCCAACTTAAAATTGAAAATAACTTGGAACTTCTGTGCAAATCTAAATTAAGCTCTTCCCTTTGTCTACTCATTTCAGGGATGTTGTGGAGGTTTGCATTTCAGCGATGTCATCGTGCTAAATCTCGGCACAATGGCGTGGACCACTCTGGTGACCAAGGGTCAGGAGCCGGGCCCGAGAGACAGCCACAGTGCCGTACTCGTTGGTCACAGAATGATAGTATTTGGCGGCACAAATGGTTCTAAGAAGGTCAATGACCTTCACATATTGGATCTCAGGTTGAGGCGTTGGACTCAACCCAATTGTAAAGGGGTTCCACCTTCCCCTCGCGAAAGCCACACCGCCACACTTGTATGCGACGACAAGTTGGTGATATTCGGGGGCAGTGGTGAAGGCGACGCAAATTATTTGAATGATTTGCACATTCTAGACCTCAATACCCTGAAGTGGACTTCCCCCGACGTGAAGGGTAATGTTCCCGTGCCAAGGGATAGTCACAGTGCTGTTGCCGTCGGTAGCAAGGTGTTTGTTTACGGTGGAGACTGCGGTGATCGCTATGAAGGTGATATCGATATGCTCGACATGGACACCATGACTTGGTCCAGGGTACATTTTACAAACTCTGTGGAGCTAGTTCTATCTCAATTTGAATCGTGTATGAATGTTTGGAATAGTGTGAAGCTCATTGGTGTGATTTTCCTTTTCACCTTAACAGCTTATTATTCAAGGATATTCACCTGGTGTTCGAGCAGGCCACACTGCTGTGAGTATTGGACCTAAGGCAAGTAATGTTACTTTGCACATTCCTAGTGAAAGAGAGTATTCTACATTTTTTAAGTGAAGTCCAAATTTGTATGTAATATTTGAAATAGGTCTATTTAGGTTTCGACAGTAGTGGTAGTTTAATTATATTACTTTATTCGGATTAAGATCCATGTTCGATGATTTATTCTTCCGAATGATGTTAAAATTCCATCTTGCCGAGTAACTAATTATCTGAAAAGCAATGTCTTTTGACCATCATCAGGTATATGTCATTGGAGGGGTCGGAGAGAAGCAATACTACAACGATGTTTGGGTCCTTGATGTAAGTACCTGTTCGTGGGCTCAGCTTGTGGTTCGCGGTCAGCAACCACAAGGGCGGTTTTCTCATACAGCCGTTGTTACAGAGACAGACATTGCTATCTACGGAGGGTGAGCTTTGAAAAATTTTGTTAGAAAACTTAAGAACAGGGCCGTTTGGCTCACCAAAAAACTTTTTCCAACTTCTTCAAATCAAATTTTGTCACGTGTCACTTTTACACTAACTTTTTTAATTTTTTTTTGTCATCGAAACACCACCAACATCTGTGTCTGAATTATGCAATCTGTAATAGTTGGACTATGCTTAATTATTAACTTCTTTTTCTTTATTTTTCACCTGCAGGTGCGGTGAGGATGAGCATCCCGTAAATGAGTTGCTGATATTGCAGCTTGGGGCCGAACATCCCAATGGGCGTTACAACATTTCCTTGTGCAAAAGTTTTGGAAACCACTCTGACCATGGAAAGAGAAGGCTGTCGAGAGAAGCAAGGAATAATTCGGTACGAGGGACTACACTAGAAAAATGCATAACCAACTCCTCTTTAGTTACTGTTCCTGAATTGGGATTTTTAAGAATTTTATGCATGCTCTTTGTAGCAGAGTATTATGTTCTTGGGGAATAATGGAGAGGTGGTAAGAAAGGAAGCTCGTGAACTGAAATTGGACTCGAAACAGTCTTTGCAAATTAACTCAGGTTGGTTATATAAAAATTAACGTCTGTATATATGTGTAGAGATGCATATCTAACCGAATGTTTCATTGTTCCTTAAGACGCTTTTCATCCAAAGAGGAAAAGAATTAGCAATTCAAAGACATGGGAGGTAGAATTGGAACCAGAAGAGCATTCTCTTTCATTGTCCCAGCATTCGTCTCCATCACAATCTGATCAAGAACAGACCCCGGTCAAGAAGGTTGCTCATTCGGTCGTTCCTACCCATCAAGTATTTCCCTTGTTCAAGGGGCGTAATCAGATCCCAAGCAACGGCCACTCTACCAATATCCCAAGTAACCCCAAGATTGTAGTTCAAAGCGCTCCGGAGGATTTCCATTTCTCAAGAGAGCACCATAACCAGCCAAACTCCGACCGGTATGGCCATGTTGCTCATGTTGGTAGACATGAATCACAATATCCGGTAACCGAATGGAAATCCTTGGAGGCAGGATCCATCCAAAACCTGGTAAATTATTGAGTTCCCTTGAAAGTTCTTTAAATGTATAGCAAATAAAGGTCGTTTTCTCCTTTCCCTCTTTTTTTAACTATTGTGTGTTCTTATCATTTAAACTTGTACTCGATTCTCTGGCTAGGTTGGAGCTGAAATTCGAGGTAAAGTTGATGGAGCGTTTGATTCTGGTTATCTTATGACTGCAGTTGTCAGTGGGAAGATCTTTAGAGGGGTCTTATTTGCTCCGGTGAGCTTTCCAAGTTGCTGAATAAATTAATAATTCATCATTTGGTTTTTCTTATTTGTTTCATAGGGTGAGTTTGGTTTGCAAATAAATTCAAAAAATCTCTATAAATCTCTGTGAACTTTATATCACATCAACTTTTTTCTTTCACTGCACGTAATACGAACTCTCAATTTATTTCACTTTATCTTACTCCAAACTCACCCAGAGTAATCTACCATTATTACTTGTTAGAATGATGTGGGTAGTTGCTAACTTAACACTTTAAAACATTAAACTACAAGGATACTTTTTAATTACTGCCACCACCACTGTCACATTATTTTAGTTATATTTTTTTTAGTACATTTCTTTTTTTTGGGGGGGGGGGGGGGAGGGGTAGGTAGAGTAGCATTTTTCATTTATTTAACACGCTTTTGAACCTCAATTTTATCATCCAGGGACCTGAGCTCGTGTCAAGAGGCCCCATTCTGGGTCAGAACCCTTCATCTGCGGCTAGTCAGAAATCCAATCTTGTTCAACCATGCCTGCATTTGAATCACACAAGTCCCACTTTTATAAGGCATCATCCACAGCAGCCAACCACCACCACCACAGCCACACATTCCATGCCGGAATCCGGCCAGTGCCTCCAGCAAGCTCATCCTCCGACCAGGTCATCTCCAGTTGTGGGAGCCACTTCATCCGTAGCCAGAGAGCCAAAGCTCAGAAGCGATCTTCAAGGCGTGGTTCTAACACTGGGAGGTCCTGCATGCGGCCACGGTGGATCATAGTTGAGAAAAAATAGGGAACATATTTCATAATTCGGACCCTTTTTGTAATTTTCACTTATTTTGCACAACATCTTGTTAAGAGTGAATTTTTTTCCCTTGTGGGTTCCTTAAGTTCAGGGCCTTGAGAGTTAGGCAAGTTACTTGGCCTTGAGCATATTAATAGAATAAGTTGGTCTGCATTTAAAATTCCGTCTCCCAAATGCTGCTAGTGATAGCTTATGTATGAAAATATTTGTATTAATATAGAAGATAAACCCCTTTATGGGTCAAAGTTTTTTTTTTTTTAAACACGAATGTGTGGGTTGATAAAGTTTGTATGCATTTGTTCAGATAGGGGCTAATGGACAAGAGGGAGAGGGTCAATGGCATGTCATTTCTTTCTATTCAAATAATTTGCTTGGCAGCAAAACCGGAGAATGCAAGGGTCATGGAGAAAGAAAAAGCAGACATTGAAATTGAAATCTTGTAGATTAATCTGTCCATGAAGTCCCTTTTTTATTTTTCATTTTATTTTTTATTTTGCTTCTCTCAAACGCCATTAGAGAGGTACATTAAGGCTCCGTTTGGCATACAAAAAAACACTAAAAATCTCTATAAATCTCTGTTAACTTTATATCATATCAATTTTTTTCTTTCATTACACGCATTACGAACTCTCAATTTATCTCACTTTTTCTTACTCCAAACACACTCCAAATAAACCTATGCAAACAAAAAATATAAGTAAATATTAATAGAAATGATATAGAGGGAAAATATAAAATCAAATAAAGGTATATGTAACAAAAACTTCAAAATTTAAAAAGTAATAAGGTTGTGGTAGAATGATTTTATGATATAATGAAATACTAATACAACACAATAATTGAGAAAATTATAATTAGAATACAATAATTGAGAAAATTATAATTAGAATAGCTATTTATAAATTCTTCAAACACAAAACGTAACACCATGAAAAAAAATATAAATTATGAAAATTATATATATAAATCAATTCACTACACTCTGCTATTGGTAATTTGGTAATAACTTTTTTTTTTTTTATTTGGGACAAACTTTCAAATTAGAATCGTATTATATATCTATTGTTATAAGTTATCATTATATCATCTCAATTATCTATAATTAGTGAAATATTATGATTGATATAAATTGATGGTCGAGATTACATATATAAACGATTAAGATTGTATGTTCATAATTAAGAATGATAATTCATATTCACGTATTTAAATAAGTTATATCAAAAATAAAAGTAACTCTCACATGAAACAGTTTATTTATAACTATCGTATTATATTAACAAACCATGTCATACTACATTAATTGCTGCAGTTTCCATTGTGCTTAAGTTTTTTTATTATGATTTTACACTATTAAATGATTTTGTTTCGAAAAAAATTAATTTATTTTTTGTTTATATGAATTTTTACTAAAATTTGATTTATTATTTTTTTGTTTGATTATTTATAGGCATTATATTTTATTCATAAAAAAATACTTTTGAATAAAAAATTTCACGTTTGAATTAAAAAAATTATTTTTTTAATTATATGATTTTTTACTAAATTTTGTTTTTAAAATTTTTAGACATATTATTCACAGCATTAATTTATTTGTTCGCTAGGTGTGCATTAATGCTTCGATTGGTAAAATATATAGATAAAAAAATAAAATAAAATAAATAAACGAAAAAGAAATGTGAGACATTGTATATTCCTTATTTTAAAATTGAAAAACTTCTCTCACTTGGGCCGGTTTGGAAGCGAAAATTTTAAAAACTTTTGGTATTATTTTGGTAAAAATTGTTAGGTATAATTTTTTATATATTTGGTAAAAATTTAAAATTTTCAAAAATTATTAGAATGTTTTAATAACATTTGATTGTTTCGTAAAAAGTTAAAGAAAAATTTTTAGAAACTTTTAATAATTTTTTATTATTTTGTAAGGAGTAAGAGAAATTTTTAAAAATTTTTAAAAACTTGTAATTGTTTAGTAAAAAAGTTAAAAAAAAAAACTTTAAAAATTTTTAACAAATTTTGAGATGTTAAACAAAAAAAAAGTTTTTTTTTTTTTTTTTAATAGTGCGAGTTCCAAATAAACGTTTAACTTTGTTTGGCCGGAAGGAAGGAAGAGATGTGTGGAAATATATGAACATGCATACGTATATGTTATAATAATCTAATTTAGGGGGCGTTTGGTGTGACACAAAATAACAAAAAAAAATGTGATTTGAGTAAATTTTTTATATTTGGCGTACAGTCACTAAATTACGTTTTTTATATATGAATAATAAAATTTTTTGATTTTTACGTTAATTTTTTAAAAAGAAAAACTATTTGAATGATTTTTTGAATTTATTGAAACAGTTTTATATCAAAATTTATTAAAATATATAAAAAAAATTTTAAATTTGTAAAAAAATTATTGAAATTTATGAAATATTATTTTAATTTGTAAAAAATTGTCAGAATATATAGATATATAAATTTATAATTATTTCATGAAGTATGAAAAAATATAAAATGTGTTGGAAATATTAAAAGTTTTTTTTAGAAATTAGTGGCTCTGTTTGGAGTAAAATAAAATAAAATAAAATCTTACAAATTTCAATAAATACGAATTACGAAATAATAAAATTTAAATTTTTCCCTCACGGTACGATTTACGAGATATTTATTTTTATAATTTTATTTTATTTTATATATTTTTATACAATATCAAATACACTTACTGTCAAAAATTTCACAACAATTTTTATTACACCAAATCGGCCCTTTAAATTTGTTCACGAGGGGGCAGTGCGGATTCGCGTGAGAAAGTGGGTCCCGCAAAATAGGATATTGTACCAAAACAATTATGTGGGGGAGAGAGAGAGAGAGAGAGAGAGACAGAGATCGAGAGAGAGAGAGAGATTTGGAGGTTGGTGCTGTGCAGAATGACGTTGGTTGGAAACACGGGAAAAGCAAGTCGAAGGCAGGGAAAAATCAGAGCTCCCGCTCCTTACGCGGGTTTGCTGTACTTTCTGCCTTCAATTAATTATATAATAATAAAGCTCGCGCCATGCCACACGCGCAGAAAAGGAGCGAGAGCGAGAGAGTGTGAAGGATCGCTTTCAGGCGGCTCATGACGATGACGACGACGATATATATATATATATAATGTCTCATCTACCAGTACAGTGTTTATACTGTGTGCGCCAGAAGAGAGAGAGAGAGCGAGAAGAGAGCAGTAAACTAGCAGTGAGTGTGTGAGGGCGGTGGTGGTGGTGATGAGGGTGTGTCTAATCAGAGACGACGTCTCTCTTGACATTGAAAGAAAGCGTCATCCCATCAATCCATCGTAGTCTGTCTCCTCTTCCTTGCACAGAGGCTCAAACCCAACCAACCCCCCCTCCAGATTGAGAGAGATTCCCCCTTTCCATTCCTGTCTGTTCCTCTTCTCCCTTTTATCTTGGCCCCCCTCTTTCTTTTCCATCGCATCGACACATGTCTAACCTTTTCTTTCCTTTTTCTTACCCATATATTGGGCATGTTTGGTAAACAAACACACACACAGTTTTATAATTATTTACTAATTTTTTACTACTCTTATTATTTGTGTATTTATTCTAATATTTTAATTTCTATCAAATTTTATAACTTTATATCAATCTTTCTTTACTTTTACTAATTTTCTACCACTCTTTCTAATTAGAATCATTCGAATGAATTGGTGAAATTACATTTGAGCAGGTTTAATCAAAAATTTTAAATTAAACCTCATAAAACAGTGATTAACACGTTCATTTTTTTTTTTTTACTTTTAAATGTACCCTATATTAAATATTTATATTGGCAAGAGATTTGGAATTATCATGCTCTTTACAAAATTAAATTATATTTTACTAATTCAAAGAAAAAAGTTTATAATAAATAAAAAAATATTTTGATCATGCTTTAAATATTAATGAACAAAACGAACCAAAAAAAAAAATTACTTACACATGTATAATAATAATAATAATAATAATAATAGAGCAAGAACTCGGTTATAATCGTTTACTATTGTGGCTAAGGCTTCTTTTGGCAATGGTAGCTAAAGTTATTAGTTATTTTTTTGGATTTTTTTTAAAATGATTAAAATTATCATCTTATATTTTGTTCTTTTTTTAAATATTGAAGGGTAAAAACGTTAAATTAACAAAAAGTTAAAAAATTAATTATTAAAAAGTTAAATTTTTTCTTTTCTCAAACAACAAAAAATTTAACTTTTTAATAGGTAAGTAATAGTTAATAGCTGTTACCTAAAAGAAAAAAAAAATTAATTTTTTTGACTTTTCAAACCAAACCTAAACTTATCGATCCTATTCAAACTCGGGGGTAGGCAAATCTTCATTCCTCGTACTGTGATGTTTCATTGTATTCAAAATAATAATAATTTTTATTTTTATTATTTGCAAAAATTAAAGTTAATATCACTACAACCAAAACTTGATGTTAGTTAATATTTAATAGTTTAATAATCTATGATTATTTGCGTAAATTTCAACAGAGTCCATCAAATATTAGCTTCTCATTGGTTTTCTAAATTATTTACCTGTCCCCAAACATAATTACAATTACAATAAAATGTCACTTAAAAATAAAATAATGTAGGCATATTATATATACGTATTTCAACTTGATCTAAGTTATCTATTAAAGGATATAAAATAATCCACTCATCAAAATCTATGTAAATAATAAAGAAGATTTAAATAAAAATTAACATTAAATAAAAATTTGTGAATAATATTTTTTATTGATATAAGAATAGTTGTTATTAAACTAAAAATACATAATTATAGTATGAGAACTCCATCAAAATGTCATTATTATTACAATTAAACATGTATGGGACTTGTAATGTTGCCATACTAAATTCTATACCTAATTATTTAAACGGTAAAGTACAAAAATCACCCTTATTATTTACCCTCAATATCATTTTACTCCTACACGTTTCAATTGCAACAGTAAAATATTTACACTTCCGGTCAAGTAGTAATTTAGTCTTTCGATTAGTTGACCGTTAAATACAACTGTTAGACTAAGGATAAAAAGGTAATTTTCTCTATAACTTACCCCCAAATCACTTTATTCTCTCACATTTCAATTGTAACAGTTAAATCCCTATACTTTCAGTGTATATTTGAAATATATTTTATTAAATTATATAACATATTATTATTTGAAATATATTTTATTAAATATAAATAGTAAAATTAAAAAATATTTAATATCTTTTTTATTCAATAAATTATTTTAATAAATAAATAAATAATTAAATTAATACTTAATTTAGTTTAATTAATATAAAATATATTTACTAAATTCAAATAATTTTTAAAAAATAATAAAATAAATTGTTTTATTAAAGGTGATATGATGGTAAAGTATATTTTATTAAAATATTTTTAATAAATAATATAATTAAATTATATTTAATATATTTATTTTTATTGAATTAAATTATTTTTAATAAATAATATAATTAAATTAGCAATATAATTAAATTGATACTTAATTTAGTTTAATTAATATGAAATATATTTTATTAAATTCAAATAATTTTAAAAATTAATAAAATTAAATATTTTATTAAAAAAATAATTTATGTAAATAAAATTACATTTCTAAATGTAGTTTTAGTTTTTATTTTAGGAAAAATAATAACAAAAAATAATACCAAAAAATAAAGAGTTAAATGTTTAACTATTTATTTTTGATTTTATTTTTTGTTATCATTTTTTCTCGAAATAAAAGTGAAACTGCATTTAGAAATGCAATTTTGTTGACATAAATTAATTTTTAATAAAATATTTAATTTTATTATTTTTAAAAATTATTTAAATTTAATAAAATATATTTCATATTAATTAAACTAAATCAAGTATTAATTTAAATATATTACTAATTTAATTATATTATTTATTAAAAATAATTTTATTCAATAAAAAGAAAAGATATTAAATATTTTTTTATTTTATTATTTACTAAAAATAATTTAATAAAATATATTTCAAATTATAATATGTTGTATAATTTAATAAAATATATTTCAAATTATATCATGTATTAAAAATAATTTAATAAAATATATTTCAAATATATATCGAAAGTGTAAAGATTTGATTGTCATAATTAAAACGTATGGGACTAAAATGATACTGAGGGTAAACTATAGAAAAAATTACTTTTTTATTCTTAGTCTAATGGTTATACTTAACGGTCAATTAATGAAATGACCGAATTGCTACTTGATCAAAAGTGTAGGAATTTGATTGTTACAATTGAAATGTATAGGATTAAAGTGACACTGAGGATAAACTATACGGAGTGGTTTTTGTACTTTACCCTTATTTAAATCACACACGAAACATACAAAACAATATTAACACTAACTAAAAAATTTTAGAATCTATAGCAAATTGTTCATATGCTTGATAGAAAAACTAAAAAAAAAAATCAAAAAGTTGAATCTCCAATGCTCTAAGCCACAAGCAGAAACGAGCCATTAATTCATTATTACTCTCCATGCACATATTGCCATCAAGGAATAAGCAAAATAATTTCTCTGGATTTTTTCTTTCACTTGCAAAGAAACAAAATATCAAAAATTTTTTCTTTCACTTGCAAAGAAACAAAATATATAAAAAAAAAAAACCACTTCTCAAAGAAAATAAATATTAAAATAAAATGTTAAATATTTTACCTTCAAAATTTTCTTCGCATCATGAAGCACACAGATCTAATCCTCGCTACACATTAAAGATTCAATAGTTTCAATTACTAAAGAAGTATGATGTAAATGAATGACTTGACCACCAGCACAAAAAGTAGATTTTGAAGGCATGATAGAGATTCGAATTACAAAAATATCAACTATCATCTTGAATAAAACCCAAAATTTTAACTTATCAACCTTCCATCACTCCAATGCACTAAAATCTGCAGGAGAATTTGCTTGACAAATATAAACTCCCTCTTCAAGAAAAATATCTAACTCGAGAGCCCGTTTGGCAACTAAAAAAGTAGCAAAAAAAAGGGCTCGTTTGGAGTCCCAAAAGATTCCAAAAAAAAACTAAAAAATTTCAAAAGTTTTTAAATCCCTCCAATCACATTTTACCACCTATCATTTTTACATCACATCAATCCCATCCATTGATTTTTTTTGTGACTCCAAACGCCATCAAAAGTTGTATTTTGTAATTTTTGATGCGTTTGATAAAACCATAAATTTTTTCACTTTTTTGATTTGTTACAGTAAAAAATAAAATAAAAAGTTACCACTTTTTTTATTTGTTACAGTAAAAAACATACTAAACACATAAAAAGTTACCACTTTTTTGATTTGCTACAGTAAAAAATTTACCAAAACACTTAAAAGTTACAAAAAAAATGCTAAAAAATATATTTTGTTCAACCAAACACACAAAAAAATGCAAAAAAAAAAAAAAAAAACACACACACACACAAAAAACTACCAAAAATTAAGCTTTTTTCTTGTTTTTGAACTGCCAAACGCCCCTGAGTTTAACTAAAAGATCGATCTCTTTTATTCGCATATAGGTCATTAATTTGGATCAATCTGAGAATGATAGAGAGCTAGAGCTTGTGAAACCTCCAAAGAAATCTGTCTCCACTACATACTTCTCCACTATGTATTGTTATATAATTTGTAAAATTTCATACAAATCTTATTTAACTTCTTTTATATTTCTTTTACACTCATTCTCCTAATAAATCTCAGGAAAACACATCTCAACTCAAAGAAATTTGCACTTTGGATCTAGAACATTAGCAGTAGTTATTATCAAGTTATATTCACCCTAATATTTGTCAAACTTCTCTTTCATCCTTTTGCCATTGCACTACTAAAATTCCTAATATTGGGGTCCCCATGTACGCTCGACTGTCCCTTAGCGGTTGTCTAAAACACTTTTCACGACCATTTTGCATGCAACGCTCGACCGTCTCAAGGCAGTAGAGAAAAGGCTAATCCTAAAACTCCAATTTCTCTCTTCTCTTTCTTCTTCCCTCCTTTTCTACCTGATTAAAGCCCTAACCCCTTCTTTATGTTACTCTATCTATTTTCTCTATCCTTCTCTACGATTCTCTCCCTCTCTACGTTTCTCTTTCTACGCTGCCATCGTCACCGCCTGTCAATCTAGGAACTCGCCCGCCGATCATCGAAGTTCACTACCAAAAATGTAAGTCTCTAATATATATATATATACATTATAGAGGATCCAATGTGTGTTTATGGTTGTGGTGCTGTTTCTCTCTCTACACCAGTTTGTTTGATTGAAGAAATCTTCAGCAGTAGCAAAGTATCGTACGCACGCTTTGTTTGTGCATTTTCATCACTCAAACCCGCCCCTCTGGTTTCCCTTAGATTCGTCACGTTTCACTCCAATTTGGCCCCAATTTTTTATTTATGGCTGTCAGAAACGTTTGGTTTTCATCCCTTGCGTTCGCTTTCCTTGATCTTAGCTTATTCGAATCTTTTGAGGTATTGTAATTCACAAATTTCTGTTTGTTTCTATGCTAGTTGAATTGATCTCTAGGGCTTTTCTAGTTTAGTTTTGATTAATAAATAGCATCAGTAACTCAAGTTTACGCTTCTTTTTTTCCCCCTTTCACCTCCACCTAAATCAATTAATAGCATTTTTTTGTTTAAGCTCAAGTTTAAGCTTGTTTATTTGTTCTTTCATTGTTATTGACAAGGCAGTCATCAATAGCAATGAAAGAGAAAAAAAAAAGTCATATATAACCTTTCTCAACCCCACAATAACCAACCACCTGTAGACGGTCGTCAAGCGATCGTGGATAATTTAGACAACTGCCTCAAAGGGTTTTGCCGACCGCCTCAGGCGACCAACCATGTTTTTAAATGTAGTAGTGTTACCTACATAAAATTGTCAGAATCATTTGATGCTTTAATTAATAATTTGTTTCACCCAATATGTTAGGGTTTCCACATCGATTATAAAAGGGATTACTTATCAGTATATAAGTGTGAAAAAAAGTCTCACCCTATGAGTTAGCTTTCGAGGATGAAATAAGCCCAACACCATCCAACAACTAATATCAAAGCTCAGGTGTACTATCAATCTCAGTCTATCTAAAAAAATAGGTTACCCAGGTATACTATTAGTCTACTGGGATGAACAAGTTGTCACTTCTTCTGACCCAAGACTCGATGTGTATAGGAAAAATTTGTTAGGGTTCCCACATCGGTTGTGAAAAAGGGACTGGTAGTCAGTATATTAGTGTAAGGGAAAATCTCACTCTGCGAGCTAACTTTTGGAAATGAGATAGACCCAAAACTACCCAACACAATATACTTCAGTAAGGTAAAAGTTAGAAATATGATAATCACTACCTGATATAATACTAGTAGTTACACTAAACACTTCGAGTTGTTTACAAAATTTCTCAATTTTATACCAATTCTTTGATTCTGGCATGTTGTCATAGTTTGATTTATTTTCTTTTAATCTTTGGATAACATCCCTAAAATTCGATATACCTGCCAACATGTTATATGTGGAATTCTATGAAGTAAGATAATCCAAAATTAACTTTCTTTATTTAAGTTGTAACTGTCATATTATTTTACAAAAAATGTGAAGCCTCACCTCGAAAGAGTTAACAAACTTAACAAATTTTACATTTTCATGCACATTTTCGATTATATCTTTAATTAGCGAGCCCATCTTGAATGAGTATAAATGTGCACAACATCTAACATAAGACAATCTTCCACCACCAATCAACCTTATACTTCTTGGAAAATTTGCTTTCGAAATCCTTAAACACGTGCCATTATAAGTAGCATTGTCAATAGAAATAAAGAATACTTTGTTCTCAATCCCTCACTCTAGCAAGCACTAATAAATAGCATCAATAATATCGAACCCATTATGAAAAGGTGGCACATGTCAAAAAGTAAGCGAATATTTTTGTAACATCTATTCAAAATCAATAAAATGTCCAATAATTACCATACCCAATCTTCTAATTCTGTGATTTTCACATGACAATAAGTAGGTAAAGAAGGTTCGATTTTGATTTGACCCTAACCCTATGTTCGTAGACCCGCGCCCTTACACATCAGGTTGAAGGCTTGGGATTCTCACCCCGACCTAACCCTACAAATTTAATTTTGTTTTTATTTTTATTTTTTTACACTACATCAACATAGATAATTTGTATAAATATTTTTATAATTTTGAGGGTGAGGACTCAATTAATTTCCCCATTCGTGGTTAAAAAATCCCAATGCCTATGAATCTACAATAATTTTAATAAAATTTATTTTCTTTTTAAGATTAATGGATTAATTATTTTATTTTAAGTTCAAGTTAGAATTCATTTACTTTAATAAAAATTACAAAATAAAAAAAACATAGGGTTAATAAGTTTGTGTCCGGGTCGGATGTGCTTGATCTTGACCCAACCCGACTCAATCTAATTTTCATAAATATAGTTAGGATCAAGGACAAATCCGGATCAATCAACACAATATTTGAGTCGGGTCTAGTTGACCCATTTTACATACGTGCGTATCAATGGTTAAACTAATTTTATGAACACCCTTTAACAACACCTTGAACTTAATCTTTTCAATTTCATACATTCCATACAATCATAGTTAATGGTTTTACAAGAAATCTTCTCAAAAGCGAGAATTGCAACTTCCATTATAAAATGTAAATGTACTCTTTTATAACAATATTGAATGGATGCTTATGCATGAGAATCCAATAATCTAACCACTTTCTCTCAATCATGCCTGCTCATATTTTCCACCAGATCGCATGAGAAGATAATGCATTAATTAGCCTTTCACCGACATCTGAATCCATTGGTTGGAAGCTCAAAATTTGTTATTTTTTTGCTCCATTTTTGTTATTAGACACGCTTCCAAATGTTGTTTTATATGAGTTGTTGTCTCAATTGCCATAATTGACAAGTTAGTGTATGCATTGGATCTTTTTTACCCCCATTGGAAAGTTCAGTTAATTTCCTTCAACTTCAACCGAATGGTAGATTTCTTTCCTTTTTTTTTTTTTTTTTGCCATATATAATGATCACTAGTTTTTCTTCAACGCGAGTTTATTCCTCTCTTGGAGAATTGTCAATGGTAATAGTCTCGTTATTTGGAGTAGGGGAAGAGAAAACACAAGTATGCTTTGAAGCTGGGCGGGGTTCTTGTGATGGTGACGGCGTTCCTGTCAAAGGCACATGCAGTTTTAATTAGCAAACGATCCAAGAAAATCTCTTCTTACAAACGAATGCTGGAACCTGGCGACAAACAAAGTAAAAAATACATATATATATATATATATATAGACCGAAAGTATTTACTGCACGAACAAGGATTAGAAAAAAAACAATTAGAACCTACTATATTGTTACACAATCTCCTCCAAAGAGAATGAATCTTGCATGGGTTGCATCAAATGCTAGAGTAAGACAACAGTAGTTGCTGAGAACATTAACAGTGTAAAACAAGTCAGATAATACTGAAGAATTATGCTTTGAAAAACAAATGTTCATGAATTAGTTGATTAGTTGATAAAAACTTGCAAAGTGATATTGGCCCAAAAAAAAAAGGGATAAAATGCAGTGCTCTAATTAGGATTTACAAATTCAGAGCATTTTAATGACTTATTTGTGGGCTGTGTGAATGAAGAGTTTGGTTTGAACAAAGGCAAATTCCATAAAACAAAGAGAATATTCGAATATATATACGTATGCATTACTCACTTTTGAATCTTGAAAGTGGACTAGGAATTAAAAAAATGACAATGGTTCTCAACAGGCACCAGGGTGGCCTCCCCCCCGGGGGAGGGTGGGGATATTTTATTTATATACATATAATATGTGTAATAAAAATAAATATTCGATCAATGATGTGGCACTCTTGATAAATGAAAAGTCTCAAGTACTCTACATAAAAATTAATTAAGTAATTTAAAAAAAATACAAGAATATCTCACTCTATCCCTTAAATTTTTTTTTTTTCATACTATTAATCATTACTTTTTCACATTTTTTTCTTATGCACTGCTTATTCTTATTATGTTTACCTTCTTTTATTTTCCTATTCCCTCTCTCTCTTTATCTCTAAATCATTTCTCTCGTCATCTTTTCACATTCTCCTTATATACTCCATATTTTTATTATATTCACCTTCTCTTGTGCAATTATTCCCTTTCTCTTTCTATATAAACTATTTCTCTCTAACAACTATAGCACTAAAAGAAAATTTTTGATTTATAAAAAATAAGTCTACTTTTTTTTTTTCTTTTAACTTTTTACCTTTTTCATTCAATTTTAATTATTTCTCTTCTTCAAAAAGAATTTTATGAATCTAGTCAAATAAAGCATTCCACCAAACTCAAAATACATTAATATTTTTACTAAAATTTTTTTGGCCACCTCTCTTACAAAATCTTAGCTTCGTCCCTGGTCCTCGACAAAGCTTCTCACAGCCGCGAAGCCTCCAACGGTAACGGACAAGGTAGACGGTGGTGGCAGAAAGTGGTAGGATTTGAAATCGACGGAAATTTTGAATGAGGAAACGGACCAAAGGGTGTCTCAGTTTCAGCAGGCTTGAAAGCCGAACCTGAAGTCTAAGAAATTTCGACCAGAGAACGAGAAAGCCTTTATGAGTTGAGGCTTGGGGGACTAGAACGCGCTCACGCGCTTGGTTTATCTGAAAAAAAAAATCCCTAATTTTTACCATTTTTTCCTAATATCCTTTAATTAAATTTTGACATGTGTAATTTTTATATCAACTTTCTTTTTTTTTTCACCATTTAAACACCACCTAAATATTATAAAAAAAGAGTAAATTACATTTACTTTCCTTTAGTATTTGCGTAATTATACTTAATATTTACAACATTTAAAAATTATATTTACCTCATTTATTTTAAAATATTGTTAATGTTAATCCCCTCATTAAAATTTTTAACAAAAAATGTTAAAATAACTAAAATTTTAGATTTTTTTCATTTTATCCCTTCCTTTCTCATATTTTCATCATTTTTTTTTTTACAAAAATCTCAAAAATTAAGAAGTAGGAGCATAAAATTTTTGAGAATTTTTGTTAAAAAAATTGAAGAAATGTGAGAAAAGGATGGGTAAGATATGAAAAAAAAATTTAAATTTTAATTAATTTGATATTTTATGTTAAGTTTTAATAATTGATTTTATTATAACATGGTCAATATTAATAATATTTTAAAATAAAAGAGACAAGTGTAACTTTTAAATATTATGCATATAAAGTATAATTATTGAAATATTAAGGAGAAATAGTTGTAATTTACCTAAAAAAAAAAACATACATCTTACCGAGGCCACCTTAATTTTATTATTAGGCGACATATTCATAATTATGAAATAATTATGACTAATTTCTTAATTAACCATCTTAAGTTTATTTGCACCTAGGTTTTCTACTTTTGCCTATAGCAATGATCAATCTGTTAAGTTGCCCACACAATCCTAGACGTCAGAAAAATGTTAAGAGAATCCCAATAGGACAAAAAGTAGAAAACCTAGGAGTTTCAACCGTTGGAGAAAAAAAGTTCGAAAAGCCAAGATCAAATCAAAAAACAATAAAAGGTCAGTTTTGTTTACTGATTTGATTTCGTTTTTGTATTTTAAATACAATTACATAAAGAGTTTATAATCTCTCATGCATAATCGATCTGAACAAAAATTTTAAACACATATTCCGCTATATTCTTAATTCCTACACCCAATACACCCTACAAAATAATTTTCCAAGCAAACTTTAACTCTCATTTGAGAATTTAACTAAAATACAAGCTTACCACCTAAAGTTTTGATTGATATGTATTTTCTAAAGAAAAATAACCTTTTATTTATAACTTTACAAGACCTCTTTGCGTTTGTGAGAATTCCAATATAAGGCATATGCCACCACATTAATAATTTGCTAACATATTTATTTGGAAATTAATTTTTAGTAATATAACTTTCCAGCTTCACCTACTTCAATTTCTGAAAAACAGAGGAAAGAACGCCCAAAATTGAGGGTCTTCATGTGAGACAATGGAGTGTTTATATATATAACCAAAATTTAATCACAAGTATAAACATGCAGTTGAATGTGCAAACACACACGCACCCTGAGGGTTGTTGATTTGGGATATGGAAAATGAAGAAATCATAGGCTCCATTTTGTATTCGAGTGACATCCGGAGATTGAAGAAGCGTTCACTTCCTGCCGGGAGTCGACCAAATCCCTGGCCAATTTCATGAAAGCAACTTTTGATTGATTACTGAAAGACATATGGATTTCTCACCCAAGACTTTTGGAAAGGGACTTGGTTCTCAAAATCTCCAATCCAGGAGTACACAGATCAGTTGGCAAAGTCCGCATCCAAGATTACTTATCTAGGAGACGTTCCAAAGAGGGTTGGCTCGAAGGATGTCACTTGATTTGATTTTGGATATTTTGGATAGCTATCTAAATTTTGAATTAAACAAAAAAAGAAGAGAAGTCAAAAGAAAATATTATCCGTGGAAATTCGGGGGCTTACATAGCAATCTAGGTCATTTTCGTGATATTGAGATCAAGGACAATTAAAATTCAATAATTCAGATAATTTATGTTTTTTTTAATTAAATAAGTGTAAATGTATCTGAATCTTTCCTCACCTTAATGTCACTGAGCTAACATAGTTCAGCCTCTCTCTTCTCTTATCAAGAATATATTTATCTGTACATTAATAAAATTTAACCAAATGAGTCAAAAAAATCAAAAGAAATTGGGTCAGAGTTAGCAATTGTATAAAATAAGAGAAGTAAGCGTAATTTTTAAATAATGAGTAATAATATATATAATTATTCAAATATTAAGAAAATATATTTATAATTTACTCTTAATAGCATATACTGTTTTCTTTGCCACTTTTTTTATTGGTTCTAAGTAGGGATGGCAATTTTAACCTGTCTCGACGAGTACCCCTCTGACCCCGAATTGATAAATGTGATTATTTTTAAATTTTACGGGTAATGGGGTGGGTTAGGGTATAAAAATAAAATAACCATAAGGCGCAGGTATAGGAATAGTAAATGTAGTGTACTCGACGAGTATTATCCGAACTTGCCCGGATTCCCTTAATTATAAGGTACTCGATAGGTATTTCCCAATTGCCATCCAAATTACTTACACTAATTACCTATTTATTGAGTACCTAATAATATTACTTAATTACTTACCTAAATTGCTCGATTATTAGCCTAAATTATTAGATACCCAAATTTATCCAAATTATATCATCAAATTGGGAAACTAAATTATCTATATATATTGTATCTAGAAAAGGAAATTCATTTAATTAATACCAAATAACTTAAGATTCTAATAACAAATAATTTATTTTTAGGCTTAGGATTTAGTTTTAATATAACACAAGATCAAATAAAATATATTTTTTAAAATTTTATTTTTTATAAGTAGTAATATAATAAATTTTACTAAGTAAAAAAATTTTTAATAAATTTTATTTAAATATAATTTTGTTAGTCTTTTAAAATGAAAAATTACTTATAAAGTTATTGTATTCTTGATTTAATTGTCTAATATTTAAAGAATATGAATATCTAATGTGGTAGGAGATGATAGCCAGTTAAAAATACCCGTCAGGTACCCGTTTAGTATGGATACTTTTTTTTACCCAAGGATTCGATAATGGTATAGGAAATATTCGACCCCAATCCGAACCGTTGTCATTCCTACTTTTAAGAGGCTTTTGTGCAAAAATGTACTACAGGAGTTGAAATGTAAAAATGGATGGCCTTAATTTAATTGCACTTCAATGATATATAAAATTTGATATTCTGTATTGATTGTGCTTCAACTAAATTTATTTTAACTTTTACTTTTATTTTGAAATTAATTTTAACTTAATTAAATTAAAACCATTAGATCATTGTAAGAAAATAAACGCCATTCATTTTCTCACCTTAGCTTATTAGAACTTCTTTTTTAGTTAATTAATTAATTATCATCCACTCTCTTCATGTCATGCAAGTAGATTTTATTCTCTAGTTGTTGTCTTGCTTTTATTGTTTGCCACTATAAGGCGGCGTTTGAAGCGTCGAAAAATACAAAAAATAATAAAAAAATGTGATTTAAATAATTTTTTGGCGTTTAGCACTCAGTTACTAAATCATGTTTTTCAAAAATAAATAATGCTGTTTGGAACGGCTTTCTAACTTTTATGTTAACTTTTTGGAGAAAGAATCTGTTCGAACAATTTTTTTGAATTCATTTGAACGATTTTATGTCACACCTTTTTGAAAGTTGTTAAAAAATTTTTTAAAATTTACAGAAAAATATTAGGATTTATAAAAAAATTATTAGGGTTTATAAAATTTTGTTAAGATATATAAATATATATAAATTTATAGAAATTTTACAAAATACAAGAAAATAAAAATATGTTAAAAAATTTTCATAATTTTCAAAAGTTTTCAAAAAATTTTTAACATTCTTAGTGCTCCAAACGACACCTTAATATAATTTACTTTGTTCGGCAAAGAATTAGTTCTCTCTGTTGTACACAAAAAAAGAAAAAAAAAGTAAAAAAAAGGAAAAAGATTTGGTTGTCATAGGTGAGAAAGGAGATTTTTTACACCATTAAAGGCAGCCGGTTGAGCAAAAACTGATCCCACCCAAAAAAATCGAAACCAACCGATTAAATTTGGCCACATTGATTCGCCAATTTTAGTTAGTCCGCTCGATTTAATTATTTTTTCCCGAAAAATTTTAGCTTTAAATCGGCTTGAAAAATTTTATAATCCAACTGATTGAAAATTTGAAGTTTATAATTTTTTCGCATTAAATTATATTTTATTTTCCATATTTTATGTATTCTAATAATTTGAGTTTTAGGCCCCGTTTGATACACATTAATTTTTACTAATTTATTCATTAATTAGTAACTTTTTTTTTTAAATTTTCTCTAGTAAAATTTATCAAACATGTCCTCCAATTTTTTTTCTAATTTTTCTAACTTTTACCAACGCTCTCCTATTTTCTTCAACTTTTATTAGTTTTATCCAATTTTTTGCTAGTTGTTTTTTTTTTTTTTAATTTTTACTAACTTGCTTGAACTCTTACATTTTAATCACATATATATTTTCTTTCAAAAATAACATATGATGGTATAAGGATCAGGGGCGGAGGGAGGGGGATTAGGGGTGGTTATGGCCCCTAAATTTTGAAAAATACCATTTGTATATATATAAAATTTTGACTAAAAAAATTTATAATATGGTTTAAGTCCTCTTAAAATTTTAAAAAATGATTAATCTTAATAAAAAGAATACATTAGCAATATATATAAATTTTTGAGTTAAAAAAATTTAGGTTATATTATTTCTAAAATTTAATTATTTTTTAATTGTTATATATAGTTCAAAATTAAAAATTCAACTTATTGTATCATCTATACATATATATTAATTTATATTTATTGATTAAATATAATCTATAATATAAAATTAGTTATAATTTTTTTGACTCCTCTAAATTCAAAATCCTAACTTTGTCCCTAATTATGTTAAAAGTTACAAAAAGTTATATTTTTTTATACACCAAACGCATCCTTAACCTGAGTAAATATATTTATAATTATTTTGTAATTTAGTGCTTCAGATTAACAAGAAAATAATAAAAAATCAATTAATTCGGTTTAATTTTAGCTAATTTATAAAAAATAATAAAAAAAACAATTAATTCGGTTTAATTTTAACAAATTTATCAACCAAATTCGTTTTACAAGTAAAAGGGCAAAAACACTATAGAGCTTTCAATCAGGGAGCACCCAAAAAAAGGAGGTTGCGTGTCAATGTAATGAGAAGACAGCGGTGCAAATCAAGATCAGAGAGAATAGTAAACTGGAACCAGTCGTCATTTGTCGTCGTCTATGGCGGCGACTCCATCTCCATCTCTTTAGGAATCTTCCGTGTAATAGACCCACATCTCTTGGAGATAACAAAAACCCAAGAACAAAGCACCCCCAAATAGTGGGTTTTGTTTCTAGGATCACCATTGACTTCTTCGAAATCCAACCATGCTTCTTCCTCGGCTCTTTCTGGCCGCCTTTCTGGTTTCCGGGTCAACTCTGCAGGTTGGGCTGGTCAACTCGCACGAAGTGTCCGGCGACTGGAAATGCGAGCCCGACTCGGAGGCCCGAGTCCCGGCCGAGTTCAGGCCCGGAGTCGTCACGCTCGATGGGCATGCCGATGATTGGAAGGACGTTGATGGGTTTGAGTTCTCTCTCCTCCCTGCTCTCGACCCAGATGCAAAGCACGAGTACAAAGGTGGAAAGATGATTGTTAAGGTGCCATTGGACCTCATTACACTCATTTATACATACATATACATATCTATATAGACAAGACATAATTAGGATATAAATAGATATTTATTGTGTGACATTTGTATGTGGATTTGTAGGCTTTACACGATGGGAAGGATATGTTCTTCTTGTTGCAGGTTGATGGGGACTATATCTACTCAAAAGGGTTAGTGAAGGTTTTTTTTTTTTTAATAAACATCCTAGTTATTTTCGATTTTTAAATTAATTTTTGGTTTTGGCAACTGTGGTAGGAAAATTTTCTTCTTGATATCGGGCCAATTTGCATATGGTTTCTCCATTTATTTTTCTTGTTACTATGTGTTTATTTATTTTTTTTTTGGGGGGGGGGGGAGTTGGGGCTTAAAGTTAGTTATTAAGCTTTCATCCTCTATTGTTTTTTGATTCTTGATCATCTAGTATTTTGGACAATTTTGGTACTTCTTGTAATAATTTTTGGATATAAGTTTGAAGAATGTGATAGGCTTTCCATTGAAGTGAAGTTCGAATTGTTTGTTTGTTAACGATGAATCAAGGACTGCGCAAAGCCATTTAAATGGCAGATTCTTGTGTTAGAGATGCATCTGAATCTTCAATTTTTACGGTTAAAGTGCAACAAAATTAGATAAACTCACTCAAAAAGCCTTAATTCAACTAGTTCTGGCCAGCTATATATAGGCCCCGTTTAGTTTGCAAACAAATAATAAAAAATTCTATAAATTTCTGTTAAATTTATATCATATTAACTTTTTTCTTTCACTGCACACATTACGAACTCTCAATTTATCTCATTTTTTTTATTCCAAACACACCCATATATATATATATATATATTTTTCCTCCATTCATTTCTACCTAGGGATATTTTTTCCGTGATATTATTTGTCACAAGGTTAGATCTATTGTTTATTTTATCATTGAATGTTGCCAAAATCTATATGCCCACAAAGGGTAGTTGAACAAAAAAGATTTCAACCAATTAAAGAGATGTCAACATTACAAACACCTCAGCATAACTTGACCCGTGGTTTTGATGGGTCGTGGGTAAGGAATTCCAGGGCATTAATGCCGCCAAAGGAGGGGAAAAAATGTTGCTAAAATTTATTGGAGGAACAAAAGTTCAATAATAGCAGAGAGTCTTTCCTTTTCTATAATGCAATAAAGTTAGTGCCCTGCTAGAAAGGCATTAATATCCTCTATGAGAAAAATGAAAGTAATAAACTATGCAGTCTTTATGATCCAATAACATCCTTGATAATTGTTGTAAGGATATCAGGCCCGACTTACGTGTATTTTTTTAAGGCATTTTGATTTGGTTTTTGTTCAGGCAATGATAAAATAGAGCGATCTTAGTTTGGTGATTAAGTTCTTGAGTAAACCAAATCAGTCTGCAAAAATCAAACCTATATTGCTACGTGTACCAGTATATTTTCATATGGAATATATACAACTTCCTTGCTTATCTATTGGTTACTGTTAAGCTTATACATTTTTTGAGAAGTAGTTAGTGACTCGCTTATATGTTCCGGCTTAATAGAAACAAGAAATAAAGGTTTAACCCAGATAGGATCTCTCCTAAGGCTAAACCCTAGGAGAGGTTCCGTTTGGATTTAGTCACATGGATCAGCCTCACAGCCCATGCATTGGTAAGTCAAAATTCACTCTTTGGCAGGGATTTGGACCTGCTCCCAGAGGAGGGGATGCAGTTCGTCTAGACGGTAGAGGTCCGTCCTACCAACCAGCCATGCTTTGCGCTGTGAAGGCTTTGAATCCCGAACGTCCCACAAGAAGCTAGAGGCCCCGGGTAATTGGTCTAACCCAGTTGGTTGAAGCAAAAAGTAACTTAACCATAAGAGTCAATTAGAATTTTATATAAAATTCAATTGATGAAGTATTAGCCTCAACTAAGTGATTCGTCTAAAAATGTATTGCAAATTGCAATGGAACTATCCCATGGCTTTTATTTTGCAGAACTTTTGTAAACCTACTGTACGTTTCTAGAAGGAAATAACAATGGGGTGAAGAAAAGGACATTTGAAACTGAACCAAATTGAACTTCTGATGGTGTGATTTGGTTCCACTGGTTATGTTTTGAGTTAAAGAAATGAGAACCAATTCAATGTGGATTGAGACTAAACCCTGTTAAATTTCCTTAATAATGCATCTTGTTTGGCTCAATAGGTTTCTATTAAATTATGCTGGGGCTATGTGGTGTGATGGGTCAGGCCCACCAAGTGATGAGTTCTATTTAATTTGGAGATTTAAAATACATGAAGGTATTAAGTTATTAACTAAGATTTTTCTGTTGGTGGGTTTGAATCCTTTGCCTTCATTTGGAATGGCGTGGCTATATGGCAAGTCAGGGGTTAAAATTGCATTTTAAGCTGGACTGAAGATAAATAATATGTCATTATGATTGTTGGCTCCATTGTGATTATAGGCTTATACATTTGATTGGGGAGATGATATAATGGAGTATAAGTAATATTATGGAATGATATATGAGATTGGATATAATATGGGACTAATTTTTTATGTGGGATTATTTTTCTAGTGTAGTGTTAGTAGTGTATGGACTATGGAGTAGGATAAGAGATGTGATTTGATTTGATAGGAAATTTGATAGGAGGTAATTTTAGACTTTTGAATCTTGGCAGGAGACTACTGAACATGGGGATATACAATACCGCTCCCTTTTTGGGAAACATACAATCCTGATCCGGCAACCAAAAGAAACTAGCAAACATGCCTTTTGTGGGCCCCATTGGATTAATTATCCAATTCCCCCTCCCTCATCCTTTGAACAAACATAACAGCCTACTGTCATTTACTACTGTTGTGGTGGTTTGAGTTAGTTTGCACGAAATGTATAGCTAATGTTCCATTTGAATTTTAAATGGCCTGATATTGATTTCTTCATGAACTACTGAAATTGAGAAAGCACTAGTTGCCCTTGAAAGTAAGAATGAGTATTTTATTTTGCTATCAGAGGTTTGCCAACACATGCTGTCAATTACAGGAAAGTTTTTATTGCTTGATAATGCATGTCAGTTTTGAAGAAGACAGGTTCTTATTATCAAATTAGCACAAGTCAGGGAAGGCTACTCTTTTTGTTCGATACTAACCATTTTGTGAGCACCAGAGCATTACCTCAAACCTGTAGTTCTCAGAGAAGTGGCAAAGCTAGGATTTTGGTTTGGGGGGCAAATAATTTGTTATAATCAGTCTTGTAAATAATAATTTGAATATGTCAAGCAAAAAATATTAGAAGTATGGTTTATTGTAATATTGTAAGTAAAGAATTTGAATAACATAATAATTATCATCAATGAAAAAATATAAAAATAATTAATTGTTGTAATTATTTTTTGACATAATTAATGATCACAAACACAAATTGATTGGGTAAAATTTAATATGCTTGTCAAAAACTCACATGAAATATAGTTATACTTGCACCAAAAAAATAAAAAATAAAAAAATCAACATATGAACAAATTACTATTCAAATTAATCATCATTAATGAAATAATTCGAACTATGAATGAGTTTATTGTCTATAAAGTTAAATATATATATATATATATATGAAAAATACCTTAAAACCATTCATGGAAGCCCATGGATTTGATTATCATTCTATTGTTTATTTGGTTTGCTTATAATTTTGATTGTTATTAACCCCGGCCGCTTAACTATTTTCAAATTTCTATATGTATTATTATCCAATCTTTTGGTTGTTTGATTTAAACCAACTTCTTCTAAATTAATTGGTATTAAAAAAGAATTTTTTGTATAAATTATAATGTTATATTTTTCCTAGAATTATGATTTATACTTATCAAAATAATTAAAATTTTTATAATTCGTAAATAATTTGCCATAATTTTGCAGATGATTTTTTTCAAAATCTAGATGGCAGCAACTTACCAAAATTATTTAAATTTTTATAATAGGAAATAATTTTTTAAAAACAAATGGGAGGCCAACTTACAAATTATTTTTAGTTTTTATTATAGGAAATTAACATATATACCATAAGTGGAATTTTTAAAAAATTCACGGGAGCAAAAGCCCCCTCTGGACCCCCTGGTGCTGCCCTTGTCTCAGAGTTGTATGTTGGAACTCATTTTCCATTGAAGTTTCTTATCGTGTTAGTTGGCTCAAAATGTGTTCATGCTTAAATAGTAAAATTATTAACTTGAGCTTTCTGAGATATAATGGATCTTTGGGTATACTTCTGAGTGATGCAGGGACAACAACAAATGTCCATCTGTTTCTCTGATGTTTCAAGTTGGTGAGGATGCCTCCTATTATAATGTAAGTGACTGGTTCTTGCTTGTAATTTATGTTTTAATATATTCTTGTGTCATCGTTCTTTTCTCTGGTCTTTCTAGTTTTCCGATTCAGTTGATTTGTTTTGCACTCCAAAAAAGGGTATATTACAAGGACCACCCTTAAACATTTTGCTAAACACAGGTTGACCCTGCACCATTTAAATATTACATTTAACACCCCTTATTTTATAAATGTTATTAACACCAATCCCCATCAATTAATATTTCGTTTGATATTTAACAAAATTAGTGACATAATCAAAATATTTACATAGTATAACTTTTTACTCTTATTTAAATATGTGAAATATTCCAAATGGGGTTTAATAACTCATTAATATATGTGATTTCAACATTATAAAACTATAAAAAAGAATTTAAACCATATTTGAATTTTATACATGTTTATGAAAAGGTAATCAATGTATATTATGTAAATATTCTGAAGATATCCTACGTTGATTGATTGTTGGAGTTCAATGTTCATAATCTTTGTAAACTAAGGGGTGTCACTGTAATATTAAAATGCCTTGGGTCTACCTGTCTTTAGCCAAATGTTCAGGGAGGTCCCTCTAATTTACCCAAAAAATAAAATAAAATAAGATAAATAAAAAGCAAAACAACTACTGAGAATGGCTTTGTTGCACAAGATGGGTGGATGTAAAGAAAAGCCAAATGAATGCACCAATAAGAGTTGCCATGGCCATGAAGTTGATATTATGCATTTCTCCATTGGAAATGCTATCCCCGGTCGGCTGTATGGTGGCAATCCGATAGATAATGGCCTTGGGAATGGAGGTGACAGGTATGTGTGATCCATGATTATGTTTTTTTATTTTTTAATGTTTAAATCATCATAGGCCATCCATGACTCCATTGTTGAACTATGCTGTGAAAAGGCTTGCAGTATGGCTAATTTTTTGGTTGTTTGCACCTACTTTGACTCATCCTCAACAGGTTTGGGCATTTGGTTGATTTGTATGCTTGGAATCCTCACTGTAGGAATCTTGATGGAATTGGTCCCTCAGGTAAACCTAATTAGAGTTTCCCTATGGTTGTTCTGGTTTGGAAATTCATTTTGTTCAACTTTTGATAATAACTTTCAATACTTCAACTAGCCTTTGTTAGCATATTTATGTATTATATCCATGTAATTTCGTCATATACATGCAAGTTACCTTCCAAAGTCATACATCTTAAGGGAGTTCTTAAACAAGTAGTTGTCAAGAAACAAAGGTTTGAATGAAAGTTTTGTCATCCTTATGGCTGTCTCTGCATGTATTTATGCTCGTAGAATTCATGTACATATTAGGAAAAGGTTACAAAAGATTCTGTACAAGAAGCAAAGAATCAATCAAGAACCTATTTTTATATTTATAATAAATTTTATATCTCTAACACAAATTACAGTATAATTGCATAAAACTGAACCAGACATGTTTAAACAACTGATAATAAGTACTTTCCATCCCTTTGGACAACCCATTAGTTTGGAACTAAAAGACATGAAGTGATGAGGATAAAAGAAATTAGGAGTTTCTAAATGCTTAAGCATTTAAAACAAGGTGTTAGTTAACAATTCAACAGGGTATTACGATCTTTTTTTGTGCTTTCACCTCCTTACTTATCCAATAACTATAATACCTCATGCATTTGCACAATTATGGTTGAGAGCTTGGTCTAATCTAAGGGGTCAGGTTGAGGAAAGATACCTCTCTCTAACAAGTAGTTAATGATGAGAGGGCCTAGCTAAAAATGGAATAGGCACCCCCACCAAAACTGAACTTGGTCATAGACTCGTGTCTATCCCAATCACGTTCCTCTAATAAACTATTGGTAGTTACAATTGTTAAGTTACCTGAAAGTATTTCTGTATTTCTATATTTTACAAGAGAGCTTACATCTTTATATATACATATGGAGTTGATAACCTTTCTAAATCAGTACCTATCTCTATCCTAGAATCAAGGAAACTAACTCTTAGAATCAAGGGATCAAATTTCTGTAAATCAGGAGCTGAAATCTGCAACTTCCTAATCTACACAAATCTGATTCAATCATATCTTAATCTATACAAATCATACCAAACTCAAGCTAATCCAATGCTAAAAGTTTTAAGCTATTAAGAAATGGGGTCCAATAATAAGTATCAAGCTATTTCAACACTCCTCACTTGCAACTTCAACTTGCATGTGGAGCTCCAACAAACAAATTAAATCAAAATGTGCACCAACACAAATCGATTAGAGTGCACAAGAATAAATGAGAAATAAACATTGATAACGAGACTTGAACCCAGCATCTCTGAAAACCCAAGCTCTAATAATATGTTAAATTATCAATTGTCCTAAAAGCTTAAGCTATTAGGAAATAGGTCTAACAATGTATATCAAGCTATTTCAACAACAATTTAACATAAAGCATTAGAAATAATTACCAAAAAAAAGCATTAGAAATCTTTTGTAGTAGAAGTTCACATACCCTTTAATGGAGTTGGCCGGCCCACCAAACAAATTCTTTTTTATGAACTCTTCCCCTTTTCAAAGTCAAAAGAATTTAACAATCGGTTGACAAAAACAGTGAAGTTGTGTGACCAAATATGAGGTCTGAAGTAATTGTATGTGGTTTCTAGTGGCTACTAAATAGAACAAACAACAAATATGAGACCACTTCCAAAATTGAAAGAACATATAGTTATCTAAGGATCCCCTTAGTACACCCGATCTAATCACATGACTATAGATGGGCTTACCAACATCATATTGGTAGCCTTCTTTACACAGTTTCCAACGCTGACAAGGAATGTGGTCTGTAGAAATCCAACATGAAATGTTCAGTAATTCTAAATTGGTCACGTGCTTATCTTCATATGCTTTCATGTTGATTCTATTTCTAGATTATATTTGTATCAAAGATTATTAACAGATTCTTGTTATCATCTTTGTTATAATTGGTTGTATTATTATTTGTAGTGAAAGTGAGCCAGTTAACCACTCTTTTCTTTTTAGGAAATGATTCTAGTGCACAAAATGACTGGAAGGGAGCATGGTGGCATGACAGTTTTACCACACATTCAGGTAGCCATTCCTTACTTATTATGTTTGGATCAAGTGTTTGCCAAGAGAGAAGGAAAAAAAAAAAAAAAAGGGAAAAGAAATTAAATTATATATACTCATTTTTTATGATTAATCAATATTTTTTTTTTTTTTTGGACAAATATCTGTAGATACCCTAAATTGTACACCCATCAATGGATTTTCGAAGTACCAAAGTAGAGGGTCAAAATATTATCCATGTTAAAACTACTGAAATGGACTGAATTCCACACACACCCAACTGGGTTCTTGTGTGTTTTTATATACATAGCTAACATTTACATTGGTGACTCTTTACATTACCTAGGACTAGATACATTGGATGAATATAGACTAGATACATTAACTGAATTAATGCTTCTATTAATGTACATCAACACTCCCCCTCAAGCTGGAGCATATATATCATATGTTCCAAGCTTGTTACAAAGATATCTCACCCTAGCTCCCCCTAGAGCTTTAGTAAACAAATCAGTCAATTGATCTTCAGATTTTACATGACTAGTCTTGATAACATTCTGAAGAATTTTCTCCCTAATGAAGTGACAATCAACCTCAATGTGTTTGGTTCTTTCATGAAACACCGGATTAGAAGCTATATGAACAGCAGCTTGATTATCACAAAACAATTCCATTGGCTGTGATCCAGAAACTCCCAATTCATCTAACATATGACTCATCCAAATTAATTCACAAGATGTATAGGCCATAGCCCTATACTCTGACTCTGCACTCAATCTTGCCACCACAGTTTGCTTCTTTTCTTCCAGGATACTAGATTTCCTCCCACAAAGATAGAATATCCAGTAGTGGACCTTCTATCTAATGGAGAACCGGCCCAATCAGCATCTGTATATTCTTGGACAAGAGTGTGACCATTATCTCGATACAATAAACCCTGTCCTGGTGCACCTTTTAGATATCTCAGAATACGAACCATTGCATCCCAGTGACTAGAGCGAGGTGCATCAAGAAATTGGCTGACTACACTTGTGGCAAAGGAGATATCTGGTCGTGTGACTGTCAAGTAATTGAGCTTCCCAACTAATCTGCGATATCGACCAAGATCATCTAGTAATTCTCCCTTATCTGCAAGAAGCTTTACATTAGGATCCATTGGAGTATCAATAGGTTTGGATCCTAACATTCCTGTCTCAGCTAGCAGGTCAAGGACATATTTTATTTGAGAAAGAGCAATACCCTCATGTGACCGTGCAATCTCAATGCCCAAGAAGTATTTTAGTGAACCCAAATCTTTAGTGTTGAACTTGGCTTGAAGGAATATCTTCAGATCATTAATTCCTTGTGTGTCACTGTGATTACAATATCGTCCACGTAAACCAATAGCCATATCTTTCCCTGCTCAGAGTGGCGGTAGAAGAAAGAATGGTCAACACCACAACGTATCAACCCAAATTCTATCACCACATCACTAAATCGACCAAACCATGCACGAGGAGATTGCTTCAAGCCATATAGTGACTTCTTTAACTTGCACACTAGTCCAAACTCCCCCTGAGCAACAAATCCAGGAGGTTGCTCCATATACACTTCTTCGGTGAGATCGCCATGGAGAAACGCATTTTTAACATCAAGCTGATGAAGAGACCAGTGAAAAATAGCTGCAAGAGAGATAAGGAGGCGTGCGGATGAAATCTTGGCCACAGGAGAAAAAGTTTCCGAAAAATCCAGCCCATGTACTTGAGTGTATCCTTTAGCAACAAGTCGTGCTTTCAACCGATCAACAGAACCATCAGGATGAACTTTGACATTGTACACCCATCGACATCCAACGGTTGACTTGTCAGGAGGAAGAGTGACCAGTTCCCATGTATCATTGGCTCGAAGAGCTAACATCTCTTCTTCCATGGCATTACGCCACCCAGAATGAGAAAGTGCTTCAGATACAGAGTTAGGAATGGATAAAGAAGACAATGAGGTAACAAAAGCAGAATAAGTGGGAGACAAAGCTGTATAAGATACAAAATTAGAAATAGGGTGAGTAGTGCAAGTGCGTTTACCTTTTCGAAGGGCAACAGGAAGATCAAAGTCACTAAGATTTGACTCAGGAACAGGATCTGAAGAAGGAGGTAGAAAAGATGGAGTGCCTGAAGCAGTAGAGGACTCGGTAGCTGGCTGCCGTCGGGTATAAACCTGCAAATCAAGACGTGAAAGACGAAGAGGAGAAATAATAGGTAAAGGAAGACTCTCATTCAAATCAGTTAAAGAAGAATTATCAGAGAAGAAAGAAGTATTCTCAAAGAATGAAACATCAGCACATACAAAATATCGATGAAGTGATGGACTGTAACATCGATATCCTTTCTGTAACCGAGAGTACCCCAAAAAGACACACTTAATAGCACGAGGATCAAGCTTGTCAACACTACTATCAAGCTGATGAACAAAAGTAACACATCCAAAGATTCGTGGAGGAAGAGAAAACAAAGGTGTGTTAGGAAACATCACAGAATAAGGAGAGCGACCTTTCAGAACAGATGAAGGCATTCTATTAATTAAATAGCATGCAGTCTCAATAAGGCAACGAGCAGTCTCAATAAGATGCAAGTTCTTGCGTTTAGCAACTCCATTTTGTTGTGGAGTACGAGAACAAGAAGACTGATGAATCATGTCAAATGAGGACATAAAGTCAGTAAAAGGTTTTGAAAAATATTCTTTGGCATTATCACTACGCAGAACTTTGATAGTCACACCAAATTGAGTTTTAATTTCAGCACAAAAAGATTGAAAAATGGATAACAACTCAGAACGATCTTTCATTAGATAAATCCATATAAGACGGGAGAAGTCATCAATAAAAGTAACAAAATACTTAAAGCCCAATTTTGAAACAACACGACTTGGGCCCCATACATCAGAATGGACCAAATCAAAAAGACTAGACGAACAATTATTGACTCTAGGACTAAAGGAAGTACGGTGATGCTTTCCTAACTGACAAGACTCACAATTTAAAGACTGAACTTGACTCAAACTGGGAACCATGGACTTTAGCTTATCAAAGGACGGATGACCAAGACGACAGTGAACTTCAATGGGAGCAGCAACAACAGAACAAGAGGTAGATGGAGGTGAAGACGAATCAGCCAGATAATAGAGTCCCTGAGCTTCATGCCCTTCTCCAATCTTCTTCCTCGTCTTTAAATCCTGATAACCACAGAGTTAGGAAAGAAAGTCATTGAACAATTCAGTTGTTTGGTGAGTTTACTAACAGACAGGAGATTGAAAGACAAGGAAGGAACATATAAAACAGAGGATAATGGTAAAGATGTATAAACTTTACCGATACCCTTAACTAGATTAGATGACCCATTAGCTGTAGTAACACTAGGAATGGTAGAACACTGAATATTAGAGAATAATGACGAAGAACTAGACAGATGATCTGAAGCACCAAAATCAATGACCCAAGGCACACAAGTGGTAGAATTACCTTGGTGGGCTAGTGAAGCTATGGGAAGAGAGGCCTGGTGAGCTATCTGAAACTGAAGGAATCTAGCATACTCTTCTCTTGAAAGAGTCACCGTTGGTGATTCACTCGTACTGGGCTTATCTGTAGAAGGATCAGAGGAAACTGTATGAACCATATGAGTTGGTTTGCCATGAAGATTCCAGCAAGTTTCCTTAGCATGACCAATACGACCACAGTTAGAACATTTTGGTCTTACACCACGACCTCCACGTCCACGACCACGACCACAACCACCACGAGTCCCTTGATCCCAATTTTGAGATGAGATCATGTGACTGGAGTTCTTACTTTTGGTAGTTATCTGACTGGCTAGGGCAGTTCGTGTGGCATCAACAGTATTGGATTGATCCATAGATGCAGCTCTCATGACTCGAGAGTAGGTTTCAGCGAATGAGGGAAGTGAAGCTCCACTAAGAATTTGAGCCTTAACAGGTTCAAACTCAGGGTCTAGCCCAGCAAGGAAACGAAGTACAACAATCTGTTCTCTTTGTTTTTGCATCACATTGACATCAGTTGATAAGGGCTTGAGAGAATTTAACTCCTCATGAACATGCTTCAAGGAGGCAAAGTATTCAGTGACTGGTCTGCCGGATTGTTGAAGTTGAAAGAATTCTTGGGATAGATCATACATACGAGTAAGATCACTAGAAAACAGTAGGCGAACATATTCCCAAATATCCTTACAGGTGTCAAGGTGTGTACACATGTCGGCGATGTTGGGTTCCATTGAATTCCATAGTAAACTAACAAGATGAGTATCCCCTTGGATCCAAGCATCATGCTTAGAATCAGTCTCTGGTGGAGCAGACTCAGTCAAGTGTTTCTGTTTTCCATACCCCGTCACTGCAACCTTGATGGCCTTAGACCATTGAATGTAATTAGTACCATTCAATTTCCTGGTAGTCAGCTGCTGAGGCATGGAAATGGGACTGAGAAGCTTCTGCTCAGCTGGTGAATCTGAGGAGGCCATTAGAACAGAATGACCTTGCTAGATTTAAGAAGAACAGTAAATTTGACAACTGAAGGGCAGCGGAACTGAAGAACTTCGAAAAATAGGTTCAGAACTTAAACAAAGGCCACAAATAGGCTCGCCGGAGCAGGACAACTTCACCGGAGAAAGCACAGAAGGCGACGATGGCCCATGCGCGTTCACGCGCTGTCAAAGCTACTGCGCGTGGGACTCATGCGCTGGCGACGGAGGGCGCGTGAGTTGCTTTCCGGCGACGGGATCTCGACGGCTGGACTCGTCGGCGGCAGGCGACTCCGACAGTTAATAGACTTTGATCCAAACAGTAGTGGAGAGGAGAAACTTGTGCTTTGTATCACCAACGGTGGTTCCAAACTGCATTGCTGCACTGATCAGATGAGTACCAGGAGCATAACTGGCTCTGATACCAGGTTAAAACTATTGAAATGGACTGAATTCCACACACCCAACTGGGTTCTTGTGTGTCTTTATATACATAGCTAACATTTACATTGGTGACTCTTTACATTACCTAGGACTAGATACATTGGATGAATATAGACTAGATACATTAACTGAATTAATTCTTCTATTAATGTACATCAACAATCCAAAAGTGGAGTTTGTTTATCCCATCTGTTAGTAAATGTGAGTTGATGACTGAACTCTAGGGAATTGAGAAGATGTCTGAGTGGAGGTCCAAAAGGAAGAGCAATATAGCTCAGTGATATTGTTTAATGGACTCAAATATGCCTGATGGACTTACAGAATGGTGTGGGAAGTTGAAAAGCAGGGGCAATAACACTCCGAATTAGGAGTAGTTTTAAAAACTGGACTTCTAATGTGCGAAGATTAGCTATGGGGATTACCTAGGTCAATGTAGTGTCGATGTACAGGTTGAGATATGACATGACGTGTCAAATTGGAAACTGGGGTTACATTTGGTGTGGAGGCTAATAAGGAAGGTTTGTCTTGTATAAGTACGCTCCAAAGAATATGTAATTTTGTTAAATTATGGATATGCTAGTACAATGACTTGGTAGAATATTGCAAAGCGCATTCCTCTTTGTTTGTGGTGCCTGGACACATGGTGAAAGGCCAACTGGCGGTTCCAAAGAGACAATTGGAAGATGAGCTGCTTGGTCTCCAAGCATCCCTGGGGGCTTATAAAAGACCAGAAGACTTTCCTAGAAAGGGGAGAACATTATCCCAAGACAAAGGAAATAAATTTTTTAGAAAATGAGAGTGAGAAGTTGAGAAACCCAAATCTAAAATCCCTGAAAAACTTGCTTTGGTAAGCTCTGCTTGTTTTATTCTTTACCTATTGTTGGGGCTTCCAAATCCCTATTGCTCATTTTCAATTCTAAGCTAATCTGATGATATGAGTTCGAACCTATTTTTGGAACTTCTGCAGTACATCAACAATGTTTTTTATTGCTTTTTGGTTTCCTATAATTTCCTTTTCGCTTTTGTTTTCCCTCAGCAAATATAAGTTCAAAGCACACCGTTAATGTAATCATCCGTATGGCAATGAAGCATTGAGTCCGGGAAACTTTTAAGACAACTCATTATGATTATGGTTACGGGCCTTGTATTGTAGAACAACAAGCAGTTTGCACTCAATGTTATTGAATATGAACGTTTGATAATTATTGGCTCACTGTCCATGGCTAGTTCCTTGTGTTTATATTTACACACAAACTTGACTTGGGATCTTGTCTTAAGATGGATATGAACCCATTTAACTTAAATGCTGCATCTTTTATTTGTAATGGGATACCTGCTGTAAAGAACTGATATCCTTTTTGGCCTGTATATCATGCCCTTAATTTAGGGGAGACCGGAATTTCTCTTGTGAGGTGGTGAATCATTTGCTCGATATTTGTCTCACTTAAGGGTGCTATGATTTCCTGTGCCTATTGTGGTGTGTTGGAGCAATGGAAAGCCCCATCTCCTAGTGTGCATACATGATCACTGTACATTTTATGTGTATGTTTTGTTTTTTTTTATTAATTTTATGCTTTGGCATGCCTTGACCCAGGCTTTGTAGAGGATGATAGTCCTTATGCTGCTTCACCTGGTCAAAAGGGAAAATACCAATTTGAATTTTCAAGGCCTCTGAGAACTATGGATCGTCTTCAACAGGTTCAATAATTTCTCATTTGTTCCTTATGCATCTTAATGTGACATTGAGTTGAGAAATACCTTTATTTTACTGTGAGCTGGCAATAGTTTAAATTGAGAGAGTTCTTGTAAGAGTTGGATGCCAAGTATTGAACCTGATAAGAAAGTTAAACTTGTTGACACCCTTATTTTGGTTGATGTGCAGGATGTTCAATTCACAGTTGGTCAATCAAGCAAGTTTTCGGTTGCATTTTGGTATCCAGTTGATGGGAATCCATGGCATGGTTCAGGACACTATACTGTTAGCTGCGACTGGGTGCCGTTAGATATCTCCCCTGGCAGTGTGTCTGCAGTTTCAAAGGTGGCTTCAGGAAATTCCTGGAATACTGCTGCTAGTGCCTTTGCTCTTCTCTTATCAGTCGTCTCTATTTGTTTATCTGTTTTTGTCGGATACTGGGTCTCTAAGTCCAAACCTATCCCCTTTACCCCCATGGGTGATCATCTTTAACAACTTCATAGCAATTTTTTTTCCCTTTTAATTTTTTTTGGTTCTTTTCTTATTGAGGGTGGTAGATAGTCAAAGACATGCAGCCTACTTTTGTTGTAATGCAAGTTGGATACTGCTATTCCACTTTATCAAAGTTCTTCTGTATTGACAAAGAAAAATGCTGAGAAATCGAAAAGCTCATTTATTTTTATTTTTCTTGTGTGTAACACAGCATTGACAGATGATAGGCAATTTGAGTTGCTCTCTCTCTCTATTTTCTTTTTGTTATAGAGGTGTTGAATCATCTAATTTATCAACCTCACTCTTCAAGCAGCATGCACCACCCAATATCTATAACAGGTTTTGGTCTCTCTTACTTTCGGAAGCCACGTCACCATTTTGATTTTTATAGATGCCCCTCCAACTGACAATTACCTCGTAATTATCCTTCTGAATGCCTAATCTATCAGAAGAAATGGAGAGGGTTGAAAGGAGAAATAACAATTATGAAGAGAAGGCAAAGAAAAATGGAGATTTTTACACTGCAGACCCTAGTTCAGATAAAGGTGAAAGTTATTTCACAGTATATCAGTCATGGATATAATTTTGCAGTTTCCCCCATCCGGTTAGGTTTGGTTTTTGATTGTTCCACCCAAACTGAATATTGGTGGTTGTATGCCAGTTTAGGTGCTTGTTCCACCTAAACTGAATGTTTTTATTTTATTTTATTATTTTATTTTTTTTGAAAAAATAAACATGAAAACTTGTTTGATAAATTTGTTTTTAGTTTTTAGTTTTCAAAAAAAAAAAAAACTGTTTTCAAAATTTTCAAAAATTATGAAAATATAGAAAGTGTATTTTCTCAAGTTTTTATTTTCAATTTTTATTTTCTTACACAATCACTATCAGTTATAACTATCAATCACCATTGTTCGTTGGTCGCCACCAACATCCGACCATTACTTTTTACCGCTACCACTGTTACCTCTCACTTATATCCGGTTACTGTGAAATATATTACTAATTAATATAAAATATATTAATATATTAAATTAATAATATATTATTTTTATTTATATACAAATATGTTGAAAACAATTTAATTAATAATTAATTTAATATATTAATTTATGTATTAAATATATTAATTAAGTAAATTATATTAATTATAATTGAATTTAATTAGTTAAATTAATATAAAAATATTTTATTAAATTATTTTTATTAAATAATATAATAGATCAAATTTAATATATTTTATTTTTATTGAATCAAATTATTATTAATAATTAATAAAATTAATTTATTGAATTTAATTAATTAACAACTACAATTATCAACCAACAACTATCGTTACCAAATGTATTTTTAAATTTTTATTTTTATTTTTTATTATAAAATTAAAAATTAAAAATTAAAAACTGACAGTTTACCAAGTGAGTCTTTAGTTTTTAATTACTCAATTTTTTAACTTTTCCTAAAATAACTACATCTATCCTTACATTTACGATAAAGGGCAAATGTGTTAAATTAATAAAAAAAATTAAAAAATTAATTATTAAAAATTTAATTTTTTCTCTTACCTAAATTTAAAAAAAAAAAAAACTGTTATGGTTTCCAGCACAAACTCAGCCTTACAGGATATTTTTGATGCACTAAAAAAAATTTAAAATTTTTTAAATTGTTAAACTTATTTACTTCTTATTTCTTATTTATTATACGAATTACGTATTTATAAATTATTTTATTTAATTTTACCTTACTTATTATACCAAACGCTCGCACCTGCCCTCGGGAGCCAGAGCGTACATCCGCCCGTGTTCGGGGTCGTTTCCATTCGAGGCTGCTCCACTCAGAGAAAATCAGGGAAAATAGGGTAACTAACATAAACGGGGTGCGTACTTCGTTATCCTACGCACGCACTGGAACCAAACGAAGGCTGCAAGGGGAGAGAGAGAGAGAGAGAAAGAGAGATAGAAAGATGGGGAGGAAGAGAGAGAGAGATATGGGTAATTGTAGTTACGGTAGCAACGACATTGTATTGTAGGGGGTACAACTACAAGGTGACACTGACACAACGCAAATACGCAACAGGAGGGAGTGGTGGACTTCCTTCCAATGACGATCAAGATTTTTTTCAAATCAAAACCTCCACCTCTCTTGCTTTACCTTTACCTTTCTCGCTCTCACCCTACCCCCTTTCCGACTCTCGTTTCTCTCGCCTTCTTTCGCCCTATCGCCGCCCCTTTTCCCCCAAACACCATACCCTTTTCACCGCGATTTTATGTACCTTTCTTCGAGTGCTCTTGATGGTGATCTGAGATTTTGAAGATTTTTCGTGTATTCCCACAAGGTAAATTTTAATTTTTTTTTTTGTCTCGATCTGTCGGGTCTGTGTTTATAGGGGTGCGTATACTGGGTTTCCGTCAAATTGTGTTTTGTTTGTGAATTGATGATTTTTGTTGCTTGTTTTTTTTTTTCTTTATTGAATTTAATCAAAATTATTTTCGTCGCCAAACAATTAGTTGCCTTTTTTCTGATCTAAATTGCTTATAGTTTACGATTGGATCTGTTGTGTTCTTGGTTTCCCAGCATGGTTATTGATGTTTTTCTTATAGCGGTTATTTGAATTGCCCTTTTGTTTTATTTGGTATGAGTCATAAAAGTTTGCCCTTTTTTTTCATTGTAGGATTCATGTCTGAACCTATTTTTGTTTTATATATTTGAATTGCTGAGTTCCTTTTCTGAGTTGTAGGTTTTGTTCTTGTGGTTCACTTATTGTTTGGTAGTCCTATGTTTTTCATCATCTTTTCTCCTAATTGCTTGCATGAATTTGCAGTCCAATATCAGCCATATAATTTGTTTCTTATGGACGATTGAAGGACGTTAAGAGGATTTAGTCTTCCCCCTTTTTGATGTAATGCTAAATCTGATTTTTCCATGTCATTTTTTTATATTATTGCTTCCATTGCAATGCATTCATACACTCAAGTGTGTGTGTGTGGGAAGAGTAGCCTTTTCGGCTTTTTCTAAAATGATCATATTTACCTTCTTACATTTTAAACTTTTTTTAAACTATAAAGACTAAAAAATATATTTTTTTTCCTTCCCAAGCACAAAATAATAATAATAATAATAGTAAATAAATAAAAAATAAAAAAAGCTACTTATTTTTTTTTGCTTCCCAAACTCTACCCTAGTTTGACTGTTAATTCGTGATTTCCTTGATGTGATTACTTATTGCATTTTTAAACTATAAAGACTAAAAAATATATTTTTTTTCCTTCCCAAGCACAAAATAATAATAATAATAATAGTAAATAAATAAAAAATAAAAAAAGCTACTTATTTTTTTTTGCTTCCCAAACTCTACCCTAGTTTGACTGTTAATTCGTGATTTCCTTGATGTGATTACTTATTGCATTTTTTTCTTGTCACTTCATTTGCCCGACACGATAAGTTGACAGCTGCAGTTGGCTTGTGGCTCGATCATTATGGAAAACTTTGGAGGATTTGGGTTCACTGACACCAGGAAAACTGTGAGGAAGAAGAGGAGCAATTCTTCTCGGCGTCCTCGGAATGATTCTCAGACTTTTGCAGAGTGCCGTGATAACTCATCTTTGTCGTCTTCATCGCCCTCAGACAATGCGAGCAGAGCATCGAGTGATGATAATAATGGTCATGGTACAAACTCTTGGAAAAAAGAACTTAATTTGAACCAATGCAGCAGCTCTAGGGCTTCATCTACGAATCTTGTTGAAGTGGAAACTACCTTGAAAATGAACAATGAAGATGTAGGATTTATAGAATCCAATGATAGTCCTATCAAGGGCAATAAGCATAGTGGGATTGGTGCCAAAAGGTGTAGTGAAGGTGTTCTTGCTCCGGCTAACTGGAAAAACATGAGCAAGGTGAATGAAGGTCTTGAACTGCAATCAAGAACTATAGATACCCAAATAAGCAGGAGGATAAGTGGTAGTTACAGTTCTGGTCATTCTGAGCGATCAGAAATAGCTTCAGATGGCCCTGGAAGTGACAATAAAGTTAAAAAAGTAAAGCTTAAGGTCGGCAGTGTCACACGTACTATACATGCTAAGTCCACAAGTGTTGATGCTTCTGTAGGTGGGTCTTCTTCTACAAAGTATTCTCGCTCTTCTGAGGCCCCTCGCCCACGGAAAAAGCTGATTCTTCAGGTAATCAATTGCTGCAGTTGGATTTTATGGTTTATAGTGAGAAATCAAAATATTAATAACTCACAATAATTCAAGCTTGTTCTTCATGCTAGTAAGAAATCAAATATAATGAATTGGAATAATTCAAGCAGATGTATTCTTCTGGCTGCACCTAAGTAGAATTATATCTCTTGTTGTTTTCTTGTTTGCTTGTAATGCTAGCTACGCACTAAGCATATCAAGCTTATGTGATATTAGGTGCAGCCATTGCAAAGGACAACGGACAAGTTATTCAGTCTATATTTAATAAATTAGGTAATTTAATGGCGCCAGGGAGATGGTTTTGTCTGTGAATATTTAGGAGACTATTTACTGATTTCCTGTTACACTTCACCAAGGGCTAAAAAGAGGAAAAATAGAAGATAGAAGGGGGGCGGCAAAATTTGAGTTTCCCATTTTCTTAAAGCTCATTGACATAAACTATATGTTGTGCATCTATAAGAACTTGTTCTTTGTCCTACCTTTTTGGTCTGTTAAATCAAAACCCTGATATACAGTGGTGTGGGATTGTTCATTGGTATGAGACCTTCCTTCTGTGTTGATGCAGGATTCTTCAGATGACAATCATTCTTCTTCTCCAGATAATGGTAGTGGCTTGCAGGGGGTACCATGGAAAGATTTTGCTAGAAGTGGTTTTAGTGCCACGAATATGAATTCTTTGAGGGTGAAGAAACCTGAGGAAAGTGTCTCTATAAAGCAATCAGAGAAGAATGAATCAGTCCGTAAGAGCAAGCGTGCCCCTAAGCCACGGTTGCGAGATGGAGCATTTGATGATGAGGAGTTGTGGTACCTTGAAAAGGTTAAAACTGCTAAGGTTGCTACTGATTATAATGCAGAATTTGAAGATGGTGATGAAGTAGGAAGCAAAAAGAAACACAAGATTTCAAAGGTGTTAAAGAGAAAAGTTGATACTGATCACAATGTAGATTCAGGAGATCTCTCATATGGTAAAGAGGCTAAAAAATCAAGATCAGGGAGAGCATCTGAAGATACTGATTATTTGGAAGAGGAAGAGGAAGAGGAAGAGGCGGTGTCTGATGGTGAGCCGGAAATGAAGAGGAAGAAACAAAGAAAGGAGTTGGTTGATATTTTGGGGAATTCTAAGGGGGAAATGGCAGTCACTACGCGTCGACGGGCTCTTCAAACTGGCAAAGACATCTCTTCCAGTGCAGGTGGAAGTTTCATTGAGTTCCCAAATGGGTTGCCCCCTGCTCCTCCTAGAAGTGAGTAGCCTTTGTTTTTTTTTTTTTTCTTGTTTTTTGTTTTTTGGGGTCCAGTTTTGATGATATGTTGAATTTTCACTGTTCTTTTGCATCTCTGCCTACTTATGGTATGAGTTCTGTCTTCTTCATGCTCGTTGTTTACCTTGGTGACAGAGCAAGGGGAGAAATTATCTGAAGTAGAGCAGCTGCTGAAGAAAGCTGAGGCGGCTCAAAGACGGAGGATGCAAATGGAAAAGGCAGCTCGGGAGTCTGAGGTATGCTCTTCTTTTATTTGATTTCTATGTATTATCTAGTTCTTATTAATTGAGAATACATGGGATCAACACTGGGAACGGCCAGGCTGTGTAAACCTGTAAATATTATCAAGCGTATGAGTGAAACCACCCCAGCATGGGTATTGCCCTAACAGCAGATAATGGCCGCTTTTGTTCTTCTCTTCTATTTTTGATTAGTTACATGATAATTGAAAGTTGACAATTGTTTTTTTCCCCTTCCTTTTAAAAAAAAAATCTTATAGGCTGAGGCAATTAGAAAAATACTGGGCCAAGATTCCAGTAGGAAGAAGCGGGAAGATAAAATGAAGAAGCGGCAAGAGGAATTAGCACAGGTAACAAGTGCAGGAACAACCATATTTCAGATCTTTTGAAATATTTTCCCTCCATTTGTGTTCCTTATATAATTTGATGCAGGAAAGGGCTGCCAATGCTATGACACTCTCATCAAATGCTGTTAGATGGGTCATGGGTCCCTCTGGTACAGTTGTGACATTTCCCTGTGAGATAGGTCTACCAAGTATATTTGAAACCAAGCATTGTAGGTAAGAACCCACTTTTATCGTTTTTGGGGATTCTTGTTTATTTGTATATTGAACTGCTATATAAATCTAAAATCACTTTATCGAAGCAGGTTTAAATGTCTTTTAGGATATTTAAGAAGGGGAAACTTCTAATTGCAATAGAATAATGTGGTTGTTGAGTGTCAACCAAAGGTGGACGACCTTGGTTGTCGCCGGTGGGCAACGATCAATTAGGCCACATGCACTCACACCCTCTAGGAACTAGCATGAGTCGATCTAATGCGCCTTTACTGAGATGCTGCATGTGGATGTGTGTGGATGGTAGTGTGTTGGGGTCTTGCTGACAAGACTTGTCTTACTGTGGCAATGTCTTATATGGGTACATTTGAACCGAAAGATGTCTAGTTGTGGGATGGGTGCAAACTGTTTCTCCAATGTGAACGGATTCTGCCATTGTCAGCAACTTTGGCTATTTCTGGCGATTAGGAACTGACTATGGAGGTTGCTGATGGCTTGTCAGTGGTTTGGAGAGATTGGCGGTGACTCGTGATTTCCAGAACATTAGTTTGAGCCTCTAAAACAAAAGGAATGATTTGTTTTCTTGATACGGACACAAGATTGCGGCAACTAGACATGGAAAGGAATAGAAGGCATGGCAGCTAATTCATTTTGCATTTAGACCTATCAATGGGGCGAATCTGGATCAAATTCGGCAAATCCAGACCTGATATAGATCCAGTTATAATGGATCTGATCCAATTCCAAAAGTAATTGGATCTGATTTGTAAGATCCAATTTAGATCCATATACCCGGCAGATCCGACCTGTTTTAAAAAATAAATTTTTTTTAAATCATTAGAAATAAAAAATATTTTATATTCAAAATAGAATATATATATATATAATATGTTTTATTTGATGGATCATCATCATCATCATCCTCCTCGTTTCCTCTCTAGGGCTTTCAGCTTGGTGGAGCCCGCTAGCATGTCAACTATGGTGCTTGATCATGGTGGTTCCACCATTGACCTCGCACAAGTTTATGCCAATTTCTTGAATCAACAGCCAGAGCCACCCAAATCACAACTCAAAGCGCTTGAATTTCCTGGTGGTCATTTTGATCAAGTACCCTTTCTTTTATCTAACCTTTCCAACGTTCACTTGGACTTTGGCATTGCTCATTTTCCACTAGAAAATGGCCTCATCAGATGTGGTAGTCTCTCCGATCGGTCGTCTAAGACTCGTCGGAGCGATGGTGGCGCGATGTATCTCTGTTAGACGTCGAATTTAGTTGAGAAGCAATAAGAGACAAATCAATTTATTAGCACAACCTCTTTCATACAGTTTGTGTGTGTGTGAGAGAGAGAGAGAGAGAGAGATGCAGAAGGGCATTTGCAGCCACTTCGATATTTATGTATGTGTGTGTATACTTCATATATATATATATATATATATATATATAGGAGAGTAAAAATAGTTAAAATGATTGATTTAATACTAAGTAATTTTTTTATTTAAAAATATTTTTAAAATTTTATTTTTTATTTTTTAAAATAATAGGTCTGACGGATCATCAGGATCCAAATCCATGAGTTCTTTAAGCCAATGAATTTAGATCCGTTGGGTCACGGATTTAATTGAGCGGATCTGGTGTAACATAATTAGATCTGGTCCAGGTCAGATTTAGACTAAATCTAGCCAATTAACAGGCCTATTTGCATTACTTGCTAATTTTGGGGAAAAGAATAGAAAATGCTTACAAGACATGGAAATTTATCACTTGATAGTTGTTGATTCCATAATAATGTAGATACCCGATTTTTTGTACTTTGGTGGCTTCCCCTTTATGCCTTTCTGATACATTAACTTTTGGTATATATAAAAACAAAAAGATTACAAAGGCTAGGTTCCTGTGATATAGACATGTGAACTGAAGGTAGGAAGGGTTTCTTGATACATATACAAAAACCCCAAAAAAATCAAATGTAGAGAATCTAGGATCTTTGCTATGATATCGTGTTAAAGAGTGTCTGCCAGATGTGGAGGTTCTTGGTTGTTGCTTGTGGGCAACGATCAATTGGGCCACTTGCCATCACGGGCTCTAGGAACTGGCGGGAGTAGATCTGATGTGTCTCTATTAAGATGGTGCTTGTGGGCTCTTGCGGATGTTAGTGTGCCTCGTGTCTCACCGATGGGACTCATCTGATTCCGGGGATGTCTGTTACGGATATATTTTTGGACGGTAATATATCTAGTTGAGAACTAGATGAGGTTTGTTTCTTTGGTGTTAGGTTCTACTATTATTAGCAACTTCAGGAAACTAGGAACTAACTATGGCAGTTGCTGGTGGCTTGCAAATGATCTAGAGAGATTGCCAGTGACTTATGATTGGTGAAACAATAGTTTGAGCCTCTGGAATAGTTAGAATAATTCATTGTTTTTGTATTATGTTACACTGGCTCCCATCGTCTCATTTAAAACTTATTATTTATATTGATTTATTTTCTTTCAACATATCCCCTCACATGTGGTTGTGCTAATTTTTTTTTTAAGGGGGCGAAAGACATGCGATTATTAACTTTTTTTGGGTGGCAGTGAGATTTGAACTCAAAATTTTTGTCTACTCTTGTACCATGTTATGTTATCAGTTACCACCTTACCTAAAAACTAAAACTAGTATGGAAAGGGGTAGCTTTATTATTTATATTGATTTATCTTCTCTTAATGGTGGTTAAGTTACCTAATTGTCTGCTCCTCCACTTCAAAAAAGGAAAATTATCTTTTAAAGTTTCCTATGTTGAGCCTTTATTCTCAACTTTAAAAGCTTTGTAACTTGTGTTTTCCTTTTATCCTCCTTTTTGTTCGCCCTTTCTTTTGACCTATTAGTGGTTTAGATCTTCCAAAGGTTCTTGGTGATATTTCCATCACTTCCTCCGGGTGCAAACTGTCGTCTAAAAGTAAATATTGAAATAAATGGATTGTCTTTTCACTGCAACCTTAATGTACTTATGGATGAAATGCATATTACTTTGCCTAGTTTATCTGACGTAGCATTCATTCTTATTGTCTGATGATGTTTTTTTCAATGTGAACTTTTCAGCTACCCTCCTCCACGAGAGAAATGTGCTGGTCCTTCTTGTACAAATCCATACAAGTACCGGGATTCTAAGTCGAAACTTCCCCTCTGCAGTCTCCAATGCTACAAGGCATTACATGAAAAGATACAACCTATGACTGCATGTTAGTTTTAAAACTGGGTATTCTTGGCAGCCATGGCTGCTGCCGAAGTAAAGTCAACTGATGCTATTGCAGTGATTCCTTTGGTAATAGCTGCTCTGCCAATTTATGCATGCATCAAATCCCTTGCGGTAAGACTTTTTAATGTTTTATCTCCAGCCAAGAGAATTGAGAGTATTGGAGAGAGGGTGGTGCGGAAATAAAAACCCAGCCTGAGTATCTGTAAATAAAATGTATTTTGTCTACTTGGTCTTGTGGTTCACTTTTTATTTATCTGTTTGACTGATTGTGGTTTTATTTGGATGGAATGGAGGATTTTGGATATCACCTGGACATGAAATCTCTTCCCCTTTGTATCTTCTTGAGATCCCTTCTAATCTTGAGGTTGGGGTGACATTCTGGGTCGGTTTGGCGTACATAAAAAAACTCCAAAAATTACTATAAACCTCCAACAGTCCTTATACTTCTAATTTTTTCCGTCATCACTAATTTCAAAAAATTTCAATATTTCGTTAAAAAACAAAAAATTTAGAAATAAGTTAACCGAATGTGTAAATTTTTTATACAATCATATTCTTTGTGTCGAAAGTTTTCAAACGAGTATCATTGTCGCTATTTTTTGTGAATTTTTTTGAATTCGTGGGAACGGATTTGAAAAATTATTTTCACGATTTATTATTTTTCAAAAAAAAAAAACGCTAAAATTAACTGCAAACCACGAGTTCTTTTAATTTATTTTGTTTTTTCTTACTTCAAATGGGACTTCTATATGAAAAATAATAAAATTATTGGTTATACCTTGGATGTATTGCATTCTTTTCTCGTTTTGCCATTTAGGGGGCGTTTGGAGCGTCAAAAAATAACGAAAAGTGTGATGGGGTAACTTTTTGGTGTTTGACACACAACCATCAAAATCATGTTTTTCAAAGATGAATAGTGTAATTCTTTATTTTTGTGTCAGTTTTTTAGAGAGAGAATCGATTTGAACAATTTTTTTAAGTTCGTTCGAAGGGTTTTATGTTAAATTTTTTTGAAAGTTGTTAAAAAATTTTTGAGATTTGTAGAAAAGTTATTGGGGTTTGTGGAGGTTTATAAAAAATTTACTAAGCTTGTAAAAATTTGCTGGGATATGTAGATATATATAAATATAAAGAAATTTTACAAAACACAAGGAGAATAAAATGTATTAGAGAGTTTTTAAAATTTTCAGAGGTTTTAAGAGATTTTTCCTAATTTTTACCGTATCAAACAAGCCTTTAGTGTAATGTAGATGTGGGTACTATTTGTTTGTTCAGAGCACTCCCAAAAAAAATGTAAAAAATGGACAAATTAGAGAAAACTTGGTAGTTGTTTTGTTACTCAAAAAAGTCATAGATTTTTAGGAAAATTTGAGCAAGCTGCTAAAAGTTAAAGAAAATTAGTAAAAGTTGGTAATAGTTAATAAAAGTTAAACAAAAGTTAAAAATTTTTACTGCGGAATAAATTTAAAAAAAGTTGGAGATTTTTAAATTATTTTTTTCTATATATAATTTTTGGGTTACATGCAACTGTTAAATTGAGGATAAAAAGTGAAATTAGGATAAAGAATAAAAATCGCTGTTACAGTTTATTTCTATGTGCCACTTTAGTCATTCACAAAAAATTTATATATATTTAAATAATAATTACATTTGAAAAATGATTTAAAAGGTACTGAATATTAATTAAATTTAATAACAATTAATTCATCCCATATATTGTAAATTTAAAATATGAACAAAAATGTTTATTATTAATTAGCTTTGGAAAGTGTCTATATTTAATTAGATTAGGGAGTAATTTTTTCTTTTAAGTTGAATTTTAAAGTTAAATTAGTCATATTAGTTGTTATAAATCAATATTTTAGTTATTTTTGTAAAATATAATATACAATCAATAAAATTTAATTTTTTTAGCTTGAGTTGTTTTCATAAAAATAATCAAAAATTATTTTAATACAATTAAGATTAATAATATTTCTAACTCAATATAATTTTACAAAATAAGTTAAGAATTAAAAAATGAAAACATATATTAAAATTAAACAAACAATTTAAAATAAAAAGAGATATCAAGTCAGTTAGGTAAGTTTATGATTTAATATATATTCTAGGGCAAAGTTTAATTTTTAAAATTGGGTCAAATTGAGATTTGATAAAATATAAACTTTTAATATTTATATGAAAATTTAACCCAGAGTAATTTTATTGGCTTACTAACATTAACATAAATAAAAAATAAAAAAATAACTTAACAACTATTTTATTAACTTATGCAACTTTATTGAAATATTTTAAAAATTATGCAACTTTATTGACTTGTGCGATGCAAAGAATTGTATAATATTTTTTTATTGATAAAACATAATTTTAAATTGAAACGTGAAAGATTAAAATGACACTAAAAAATAAACTATAAGGATGTTTTTGTATTTTATTTGTAAAATTACTTTTTAACTCTTAGTCTAACGATTGTATATAAGCGGCAGTTAATGAAAGTACCGAATTATTACTTGACCAAAAGTGTAAAAATTTGATAATTACAATTGAAACATAAGGAAATAAAGTGATATAAAGATAAACTGTAAAGATAATTTTTATACTTTATCCATTTTTTTAAGTTACTATATAAAAAAGTTAACTTTTTTTTTTCTTCTAGATGCAAAGCAAAATTAGTTTTTCTAACTATTTTTTTCTAATTTTTTGGTCATTGGATATTATTTGAGACAGTTGATTTTTTAATCCAATGATTTATATGTATTTATATTATTTTAATTAAAAAAATATAAATATATTTAAATTATTAAATTTTAATTTAATCATTCTGATTAGAAGTCATTACTTCTAAATTCATTTTTATCATTAAAAAAATTAAAAAGCTAATAATGAATAGTCAAAGTTACAAACTCTATAATGTTTGGTTTGTTAAAAAATAAAAAAAAAAGTAAAAGTTAAATGTGATGAAATTTAATTGATGAAATTAAAAAAAAAAAGGATAAAAGTAAAATATTTGGGTTTTTTTTTAATCGAAACATCCCCCTAATACAGAAAAAAAAAAGTAAAATAAAATAAATAAAACATAATTCTTCGACAAGCCACTCGCAGAGAAAGCCCGCAAGCAAGAGCCCTATTCAGTTCCGGAAACATCGAAGGCAAAAGCGCTCTGATCGTTCACCACAGACATAGGAAGAAGCGTTCTTTTTCTCTTCTCTTCTCTTCTCTTCTCTTCTCTAAGCTTTCCCAAAAAAATCAATGGATAGGCCTCCGAGTAAGTCCGGTCGTGATCCAGCTCCGGTAAGCGATTTGTTGACAGAAAAAACAGTTGAAATGATTAACAGAGAAAGAAAACAAGTTGAAATGTGTTGTTTTTGCTGTCCACAAATGGAGAAAAAAAAATGAAAAATAAAGATGACTCCGCCGAACTAGTTTGAACTGCGGTGCTTTGCGGTTGTAGGTTTTCTACAGTCCAAAAAGTTGAAAATTTCTGAAGCTTCAAAATCAATTTTTTTTAATAATTCCCAATACTATCTCAGCCATCAACTTGAACGCTTTTTTTTTTTTTTTTTTAATTTTTGAATTCTGGTAAGGTGCATTCTTTGTGTCTTTTTCTTCTTAGGCTGATTTTGGTGCACAAAATTTTAATTTCAGTCCAGTTTTAGTGAGGGAAATGTAATTCTCATCTCGTTTTGTTGAATATTAAGAGGGTTTGAATAAGTTATTCTTGAAGCTTCTGGCCTTTCAGTAAATTAAAGTACCAATCTTTTGCTGTTGTAATTTCTTTTTGGAACTGTTCCATCCGCCAGGATTTGCAGGGATTTTTGCAAGGCTTGCAGGATTGGGAGATGTCGCTTAGTGATAAAGACAGGAAACTAAAATCACAAGACAAGGAAAAGGTAGTATTTTTACAACTCAAAAGTTCATTTTTTGTCATTATTAATTATGAAAATTGAGTTCAATTGATGAATTAGCTTCAATGCTTTCTTTTCTTGGAAACAAAAAGAAGTTAGAATCCCATTCTTTTATTTTTTTGGGTGGGGGGAACAAAATAAAAGTTTATAACCCTCAAGTTTTTTAATTTTTTCTTTTCCATTCTTGAGGTGTCCGCACCCATTTGGTTCGCACATGGCAGATCTATTCTTTAGGTGGCCATTTGCTTTCTTAATGTGTCAGCCGAACTGCTGACAATGGTCGTCAAAGGACTTGCTCGTGCATTAAGGCTTGGTTTGGGAACAAATTTAGCTAGCTTTTGTTTAAGGCAAACACAAATTCAAAGGACTTGCTCGTGCATTAAGGCTTGGTTTGGGAACAAATTTAGCTAGCTTTTGTTTAAGGCTAAACAAAAGCTAGCTAAATTTGTTCCCTTAAACAAAAGCTAGCTAAATTTGTTCCCAAAGCTAAACAAAAGCTAGCTAAATTTGTTCCCAAACCAAGCCTTAATGCACGAGCAAGTCCTTTGAATTTGTGTTTGGGAAGGAAAAAAAAAGTTACTTTTTTTGAGGTGGCTAACTTGTTTTTGTTAATTTGACATTTTTACTCTTGAAAGTTTAAAAGAAGGTTAAAATGTAAGAGAGTAAATTTGACCAAGCATTGTTGAAGTAGCCATTAGCTTGGCTAATGGCTACTGATGCCAAACGGAGCCTAAATGCATGAAGAAATTTTCATTCAAATAAACCAGCTCATGCACCAGCCTATCTATTGGCATGTGCCGCTGAAATTTAGATCGTGCTGTGGATTTGTTTTGGAGCATTCACATGGCAATTACCAATCCAACAATGCCTACAAATAGGCAATGGTTCAAGGCGTTCTGTAGAGTGCCAAGAAGTGGTGGGGGTGTTCAACTGTAGCACTTGGGCATAGAGTGTCCGAGAGAAAAGAAAGACTTTGTTTCTCTCTTGTGCAGTGTTCCTTTGTTTGAGAGAAGGCTTTTCCATTGTGTTGTAATAACCAAAAGAGCACGTTCGTTTACCCACTTTTGTAGAGTGTTTCTTGTACACCCATTATTCCGTTATTTTGATAATAATGGAGGTCATTTTATCGGTTCTATGGACGTAGCTTTTGGAGAAAATTTGTGATTTAACATGGTATTAGAGCTTTAGTTGCATAGGATCTTGTATTCAAGTTTCACCATTAGTGTTTATTTTCCGTTTGATCTTGTGCAATTTAGTCAATTTTTGTTGGTGTACCTTGTTTGATTCTATTTATTTGTCTCTACTTCTTGTGTGAGTCGAGGTCACAAGTGAGGAGTGTTAAAATACCTTAATATACATTGCCTGGCACATTTTTTAATAGCTTAAAATTTTTGGATAATTGGTGACTTAACAACCTCCAATACCTATTCCTGAACTTTTATACTGGTGCAAGAAGATCTAGCTAACCACCAGAACCTTTCTAGAGCATTCGTTCCTCATTACCGATGACCACCATAATTTCATATGATGCATGACAAAATCGTGGTTCACTTGCGAGGAGTTGAGTCCTTTTCAGCGAAGGAGAATAATGCAGAATGGGAGAAATTTTTTGGAAGATTACAAGTGATCAAGATTTATTTTTAGTGTTTACTCTTAGGGGGATTTTTTTTGAGTTTTATGGATTTTATTCAGTTATTAAGTAGGATTAGGATTTGACTTTTTGGAATTTCGATTGAAGGTTATTTTAAGTAAAGATTAGATTTAAATTTAATTTACTCATTTTAAAGTTAGCCCATATAAAGGCTAAAAGTTGTAATGGTTTTCACAGTCTTGAAGATAATTTGAATAAAATTAAGTCTCCCTCCTTTTTGTCCTTCTTCTTATCTTCTTCTTCTCTTTTCCCCCTTTCTTTTTTTGAGTAGTCAGGGTATCCGGGCTAGCTTACACGCACCTCCGCCCCCTTTCTCTTCTCTATATCTTTTCCTTCCTCCCTTATTATCTTCTCGCATCTCTAATCCTCTTCTTCATTCTTATATCTCGTCCAATTTCTATCCTCCTTTATATTTCTTCTATCCTCTGTTATTCTCTGAATCGCTTTCTTCCTCCCCTATCCTACATCAAGATGTCATAGGAGAAGTATATTGAACAAGTGATTGAAAGGCTTAATGTGGATTAGGTAGTCATTTCAGGTTGAGTAAGAGATTGTGTCCTTTACCAAAGAAGGAAGAGGTGAGATGTTGACTTATGCAATAGCTCGGTACGATCGGTATAACCACAGTGAGAACATTTTCGATGTCTTCGTCCTTGAGAGTGACCTCTATAGGCTGAACTCTGAGAAGAACGACCACCACCTTGCGTGTTACCATGACAAAATCCTTGAGGAGTATCATCGGAGATCAAGGGCCAAAGGTAGAAGTTTCTAAAGTAGAGTTCGAATAAGTGAATGATGGCCTAAGTATGATCACAGCAGGCGAGGGTAGGCGCTTGCATTTGTAGGCGACGTTTCACTTACAAATTACAAAAATTTGATTTTTGAAATCATGCAAGTCTGAATCAAGTCCAGAGGGAAGAGAGACAATTACAAAATCTTTCCATTGCTGCTTTTGTTGCACAAGGTCTGTAGTAAAGGTTCTATACTGCAACAACCAGTCCCATAGGTTCTTAAGAACACTATAATATTCTGAAAGAGGACGACCAACTTGCTTGGTTGTGAAGATCTGCTCTTATAATTCAAAGACTCATGAAACATAACTTTGCTGTGAGAACGAGTCTGCTAGAGAATGACAAATTTTCTTAGAAGAGTCACAGAATTCAACTGTAGTAGCAATTTTGGGTTTAAGACTATGCCATAACCACCTCATAACAATAGAGTCGTCACTAAGTTAAAGGTATTTCAATTTTTTCTTCACACGAAGATATATCTTCACTGCATGAGCTCAGACCAAATAATTTAGACCATTCAATTTTTTAGAAGTAACAGAACGAGGAAGATCTTCATTGTTACCCAATATTGATTTTGGTTCAATCACAATAAATTGTACTTCTGTCATAAGCTCAAGAATAAGTAACATAAATCGACAGACAAGAAAATATCAAGGATCCAGTCAATGAAGATGATTTGCAATGACCATCAGCAGTGTTAACGAGCGATGAGTAGTGATGTTGAAGCTTCAATAACGATGACGAGGTTCAGCAATGACCATTAGCAGTGTTGACGAGCAGCAATGTTGATGAAGATCGTCTTGAGCATTAGTGAAGGATTAGTGACGATGACGAGGTTTGCGCAAAGACTTTGATGATTGATGGCGAGGATCACGACGAGTATCAGCGAGTTGACTAGGGTTCACGACACTCATTGGTGGACACTGATAGCCATCGAGGCTTTGTGGTGGTCATCGATTTTTAGCTAGACTGATGGTAGTTTTATTTTTTATTTTTTATTTTTTTAAAAGCATATTCGGAGATGGCTTTGATACCAAGTTGAAAACAAGGATATAGAACCAGAAGAATAACAGAAAGAGTTAATTAATCTATCACTAGACCATTAATCTCGTATATATATGCTGTTGGATGCCAACTGGCTATCTATAATTACACAATATATTACCAAGAATAGCAAATCTTAATTGACAGCAAGATAAGGAAAATATAGAAACCAATCTCCTATTCTAACAGTGCCGAACCACGTAATTTTGGTATCTGGTGTAGTGCATTTCATGTTTTATTCCTTGTCCATTTTATCTATTTTTGCATTCTTTAATTCATGTGTCTAACGGCAACTCCCACTGCGCCCCAATACTTTTAATTTATAATTGATGAATTTCACTGTATACATGGTGTTATTTCATGTGTTTGGATTTAGTCAATAATTTTCCTAGGAACTCCCGACGCAAAGATGTTGTGCGAACAATGCTAGTTGAGACTTATCCCCCCCCCCCCCCCCCCCAAAAAAAAAATTGCTAGTTGAGACTTTTTTGTTAATCAAAGATCATGTTGACAAGTAGAGGCTTACTAGCGAGCAATGATAGTAGAAAAGTCAGAGAACACGTATGCTTCTATATGTATTTATTTGATAAATTTTGATGGTCATCCTTGAAGGTGTCATCTTCGCAGAAGTTTGGAGTTGTTGGTGAGGATGGAAGACCTGTAAGAAAAGCTCCTATATCTGATAATTCAAGTACCACAAGACAATATGATTATTTGAGAAATTATGATGCACTCAAGCATTTATCAAGTGGTTTCATGATGGAAGAGAATTCTCCTGATGCTGCATCAGAGAAGGAGCTGGTATTAATTGTTCCATTAAAGTAATTTTTATCATTTATGATGTTTTTGTAGAAATAGATATTATCGTTATTAACATGCATTCTTTATCGATTTCAGGGTAATGAGTACTTTAAACAGAAGAAGTTTAAAGAAGCAATTGATTGTTATTCTAGGAGCATTGCATTATCACCGACAGCAGTAGCTTATGCAAATAGGGCAATGGCTTATCTCAAAATAAAAAGGCAAGTTCTTGTCTTCGTCTGGATGAGAAGATAAATTTTATGTAGAAACAGTAAGGAATGGTTTACGGAAGATAGAATATCAGCTAGAAATTTTTGTGCTTTTCCTATTCACCTAATTCTTGAAATTTGAAAAATTTGGACCATACCTGATTAGAAATCCAGTGACCTAATTGCAATTTCATCCGCATGATTGTAGTGTCAAATCTTAAATTTAAAGCTTTTGTTACTATCTCACTTGTCTTGTCATGAAAGCCGTACTGCATTCGCAAATGATAGGACCTGTATCTAACATATCCTGAAACTTGCATGCTCCCAAAATCCAAGCCTGCATGAGAACAAATAGGACCTCTATGTAACACATTGAGAAACTTACATGGAGTGAGATCTTATCTGTTGTTCTTCAGGACTGCTGCTTCATTATAAATTCATTGCACATACAACTAGACCAGGAGCAACTAGTTCCGTTTTAGTGCTGTGATCTAACACTGGCAATCAAGCCCCATACCTCCAAAATTTAATCAAGCACTTACATGATGACGTTCCAATCCTCTATGAGCTGCCTCGCACTTTGTCATCCGATGTTGGGCATTTTAAAAATCCTTTAGTATGTTTTAGGGAATTGGAGTAAACCTCAATTCTTCAACAACAATTTAATTTTTTCCTTTCCAAATGAGCAATGAGCCACTACCATCAGTCTTTACTTTCGTTCCTTATCCTTCGAGGATGCTTTATGTCTACCATTGATATAAAGTAGTCTAATTCCTTCAATCAACTGTAACCCTAAGAGTACAAAATCACTCTCATGTGGTAATATTACACTATTTGTATATTTTATGAATGAGGTTTCCATTGGTGAGAAAAGCCATTGCTGTTATATTGAAAATTTTTAGGTGTAAAATTTATCTATAATTTGATGTCAACATTGATAAGAGTATCCAGTAGTTAAATGCTTACTATATTCTTTCTTTGTTTGTGATTTATCAGTTTATGAGCTTCGTGTCTGGGTTGAATATGTTGTCCTGAGATGTCACTTTGAAGAACTTTTCTCCTATAATATTCACAGATCTTGATTTCCAACCTTCTTGAGCTTTTACAATATTTGATTGCTTGTATGCGTTATATTCCATTCAGTTAAGTATAAAACTTGTGATATGAAGCCTAATATCTTTGTTTTCTTCTTAATACTTATTGCTTAGATTCCAAGAGGCCGAGGATGATTGTACGGAGGCCTTAAATTTAGATGATCGTTACATTAAAGCATTCTCACGTCGATCGACAGCTAGAAAAGAGCTTGGAAAACTTAAGGAATCCGTTGAGGGTATGTTAAATCTTGAAAATATTCGTTTTGTTTATTGACTAAATGAATCCTTTCTGATCATTTAGTATTTCTGATTTGTCTCATTTGACAAATATAGCTGACTGCAGATGCTGACTTTGTCCTGAGGTTGGAGCCTCACAACCAAGAGATAAAAAAGCAGTATGCTGAAGCCAAATCTTTGTATGAGAAGGTAAACATTATATTACACTCGTATGTATGTCGTTGCTTCTAAATTTGGCTTGTTACCTACCATAGGATCATTGTGGTATTTTAATGTGTCTGGCTGCAGTAAATACTCATGGTTTAGGATGTTGTCACTCATTAAGTAACATAATTTTTGAGATCTATATTAACTATGATGAGGAAATAGGTGCATTGCCTGTATGAATCATGACACCATATGGTTCTTTTCATAGTTGTCTATTTCACTACATGGAGCTGAAATTTGCACTTTGATCAGCTATTTTAATTTGGGAGTGCTGCTCAGCACGATAATATATTGGAGTCAAGTCTAATGTAACAGTAAGTGTAATAGTGTGGAGCCTTACTGGTTTAGGAACTGTCCTGGCTTGAATCTCCACCTGCAGACCAACTTGTTCATGGATATTGTTGGCCTAGATGGCATGCGGCCCCTGTTCTTCTTCATGGATATCGTTGGCCTAGATGGCATGCAGCCCCTTTCTTCTTTCTTTTCCTTTTCCCCCTCTGATGAGTCCTCTTTGTAAGTCAAGTCAGTGAACTTTATTGGCTTCACCATGCTTCTGAATTTCAGTTCTATGTTTAACCATGTTAAAACTTATGGGGGACATGCAAATTGGTAGGTATTTAGGTATTAATGGGAAATTCTGGGATATATTAAATTACAAAAATTCAAAATCTATTTGGGTGAAAGAAGTAATTGAAATACTAGAAAAATGGATGTTAAATGTAATTGTTTTGTAAATACAGTTCAACATACCCATTTGACATTAAATGTAATTTTAGGAATTTTATGAATGGTTCAATTTCTGGTTTTTGAGGAAATTTAACTATTTTTTTGGAATGTTTCTGAAATATTTTCAAATTATTGTGTTCTCTTGGATAATGATTGGCTTGTGCGATGAAAAATTAGGGGGAGTGGAAAATTTTCTATTATCATTTAACAGTGAATGAATTTAATTGAATGACCATCTCATGGTTACTTATTCTGTGCTCTAGTTGATAGTCAATGCAACTTCTAAGTCAAGATAGCTAATTGTCTTAATACCATGACAGCCTATGTTCCGCTGGATGTCTTTTTATGGTATTCAGCAATGTTACAGGGTCTTGCAAGAGTGAGACTCCCTTGTTTTGACTTCATAACAATGAGTGGCAAAACAACGTTTGCCTTGTGACATTTGGGTAATATCCAGTTTTATGGTATTTCTTATTCCCCAAAAAAATGGTAATATGTGAATTTTCTTGCTTAGACGTTTGGCACCTGCGGGAATACTGTCATGACCAGCTTGGAAATGTTCATAGTGTCATTCTGAAGTTATGTAGTTTATGAATTCAATGGCCAACCAGTTTGAAAGTCTTAATTGTTTTTATCCTGAGATAGTAGATTTTAGAAAAGATAGCGAGGAAAGTGGGATTACTGAAGCTAAGCTTTAACCCACTTAGAATTTGTGGAGAGCTGATGCTGTTTGGCTTATTTTAGAATTAGTAACATAGTTATTTTTTCTTCTTTGGGTCTTCTTCCCAGCTTGTCATTAGGCTACCTTGCAATTTAGCTGCGTGTGTTTTATGTTTCTGCTGTTATAATTTGTATTCTGTCAACTCCTTAGTGGTCACTGAAGCTAGCTGTTACAGGAGACACTAAATAAGGCATCTGAAGCATTGAGAAACTCTGTGCAACGAGTGCAAACATCGGGAAATTCAAATTTGGAAGTGAAAGGACGTGTTGGGGGTGCTCAATCTGCATCAAGTGGTTCTCAGAAAATACGAGCCGCTTCTATTCAAGAAGCCCATGACAAGGTACAACCATTCTAAGAACTATGCACTTGTAACTGTATCTAACCTTTCCCAAGCGCTGGACCTGGTCGTATGACCATTCTAAGAGCATTCACGATTTAATGAATGTTGCCAAAAATTATCACTCAACAGCCTCCCCATTCCCATTCCTTATACCCATTTTTGTTCCCCAAAGATAGGGAATCAAAAAGGCATTGCCTACCTGTTTAAAAACATTATTTTTTACTCTCTCCTTATGCCATGCCATCATTCTCTATCGATTGTTCACATCACATTCTAATTAAAAATTAATTATAATTTAATAATTAGTAATTTGCTTACTTAAAAATTAAAATTCGATGAAATAATTTATTAAAGCCTTGGCAAAAAGGAAAAAGCTAGATTTTTTTTTTTTTAAGGTTTCCCAAACACAATACTTGATTTTTTGCTTATGTAAAAAGGAAAAAGCTAGTTTTTTCATGAAAGGGTATTGAGAAATTCAGTTGTCTTTTTAGATGTAAATGACTGTCCAAACTTGAAATTTACAAATTTCAATGATGTAGGGAACTAGGATAGGGAATTTGCTAAGTGAACAAAGCTAAAAGTGATTTCCTATGCTACATAATGGCATTGAAGCACACCTCAATGGGGATAGGGAAATTGTTGCAATTGCTGTCAGGTTCCAAAAACATTATTTATGAAGGGCTGATTTGCTTATAATCTTTTAAAGCATTTGATTTGGTTGTAGGAATAAAAATAATAAGTAGGAAAGAGCAGTGCTCGGATCATGTTTCTATGTCCAATATGCAGTAGAGAAGGGGTTTCCATTGGATTTGAAACAGTTAAAATGTAACTTGTGAAATCTAATCATGTTAGAGCTTTGTCCCACAGCTTTTTCGAGAACTGCTTATTCTTTCATTTGTCTTGAAAGACGTCAGGAAATGCTTCGTTAAGCATTAAAGGAAGAATACCTAAGCCTGAAGATGCTTCTTTGTGATGCTTTCAAGGCTTTCTTCTTGGGGTTGAAAAACCCAAGATCACATTTGAGTGCATCTTTTAGTGGTTTAATGAGAATGTTACTGTGTTTACCCTTGCATTTAAGTTGGATCCTTGAGTAACAGTTTATTGCTGCTGCAATTTAGTTTTTCTGAACTATCAAGTAGTGTTGGCAGGATTGTGATGGACAATTTCCTGCAAAGCCTAAGGCACCCCTGTCTGTTGTGGAAATAGAAAGTAAAATACAAGTAGCCTCCCGTGAAGATGCTGCAAGGAGATCTAGTTTGGATAACTCTAAGGTGTTACAGTTTGATCCTTGCTTTACGCAAGTAATTCCTCTTTGTGGTTCAAGAAGGATGCAACATTAGCACTTGCATCTGCAATTTTTTCTCCCCCTTTTTCCCATTGCTTTTTCTCCCTGCTTGCAATAGAATTCTAAAAAGAAGGTGGAGAATGTCTTTGGTTTGCATAGATTTAAGGATGCCATTAAGTGGGATACTAGAGTTCTCCATCAAGTTAAAAATCTTTAAAAACCATTAGCCACGACTGTCTTCTGTTATTCATCCTATTTTTTACTTTTTGGGTGAGCTAGAGCCCTCAGTAACCCTTAACAGTTTTAACTGTCTAAGTTAATCTAATCATTAATTTGATCTCCACTAACTTTGTCTAAGTTACTCTAATTATTAATTAGATCTCCACTAACGGGCACTGTAAATTTAGACTGCAGACCAGGAAAAAGCAGTCATTTCCACTGCACTCTCATGGCCGAGATCTTTACAAATTCAAACTGGCAGTCTAGCACATGCACACTCACCTTGCGACTTGCTCACACTTAAAATACATTAGTAAATGTCTTCCACTGTGGTTTTAAATTAGTGAATTTGCATATTGTTCTATTGGTATTTTGATGAGAACCAGAAAATTTTCTACAGTACAGTTACAATATGTTTTAGACAACCCTACTATTTTTTTTTTAAACAAGCTATCATATGGATTAAAGGGAGAAAGAATACAAAAGATGTACAAGGGATAAAATAAACTCAAATACCATACAATTTCAGATGTGTCCCAATTAGAGCAAATATGTCTATCCCTACATTTAATTGTAGAGCTTTGGGAAGCCTTCCATCTAATTTCTTCTTGGTGGCTCTCAAAAGCTGCATTGGAGAAGAGGAGAGATTCCAGGGAAAATTCTTCCATTTCTTTCAAGCCAAATGTGGTAAACCATGACTGCCTAAGCCGGCTACTTGATGATGTTAACAAAGGATTTAGCAGAGAACTTCCCAGTGATCCAGTTCACTTCATCAGCCCATTTATTGTGGGCTTAGAGACAAGGCAGAGAGAGCGTGTGGATGCCCAAAGTTCCTTTGAGATTTTACATGAAATAGTTGCATGTTTACACAGGCATGCCTGCTGACATTTTTTAACATGCTGTTGATTCAAGCTATGTTATGCTAACCATGGCATCCTAATACCATGAATATGACATGACCAATGTATCTAATGGAAATTTCACAAATAAGAGAACAGTAGGTGCAAAAAACAATTTTCACAAATAGGATTTCTGCATATGTTTGTGGCTGTACATTCATGCCTTGATTATGGAGTTGTCACCTGGGAACTCCTTTCCCGACAATGCCTTTACAACCCTAAAATTTCAATTGAAGCTACCATTTATGATACTGGTGTATAAACTTGCAAGCTAAAGATTTAAGCCCACGATGCATGCCAACCATGCCTACACCCAAATCTACAAAGTTAGGCCCACACAAATACCCATGCACGCCCATGACTAAATTGGACAAAATCCATTTCTTAGTAGCAACCTTTGATGAATATGTGCTATTTAGCCTACCTTGGATATATATTCATCTATATGCATATATCTGTATAGATGTTTGAGGGTGAGTCTTGGCACAATGGTAAGAATTGGCTCTTTTATGACTTGAAGTTGTGGGTCAATACTTAGAAATAGTCTCTCCAATTAGTGGGGTAATACTACGTATATTACCTCTCCCAAACCTTGTATGGGCTGGAGCCTTGGACACTGGATCTATTAGCATCTCTATGGCTCTAATGCACATAGGACGATTTGGGCACCACATGTTATGTGATTCGTTGCCATTGATTATTCTAGTCTTATAAAACAATTGGTTAATACCAACTTTGTTATTTATATTTATTTTGTACTCTATTATCTTTATCCATTAAAAAAAAAATTATTGTTTTGTACTCTCAATTCCCCTTCTTCATGTGCAACCAAACTTACTTAGTTGAGAAGGCCAAACACGTCCAAATATCTTGGTGAGGTATAAACTCAGGATTTTTACTTGTTCTGATACCATTTTATACGATTAGAAACTCTCTAATCTAAAAGCTCAAGTTGCTTCATCATATAACAATATCACGATTATATTTGTTATCCAATTATCAGGTAAATATCCATTATTCAACATGTTAGCATCAACTTTTATCAAGATAGGAAATAATTCATGATAAGATCAGTGATTGATTTATATTTTACATCTTATTACCTATCTGATAATACAACAAACTATTTATCCAAACACGTCTGAATATCTTGGTGAGTCCTGAATTTAGGATCTTTATTTGTTTTGATACCATGTTATACTATTAGCAACTATCTGATCTAAAAGCTCAAGACAGGGGCAACTTCTACAAGTTCAATATTTACCCGTCTTTCTTTGCTTTCATTTTTGTTTCCCCCTTTTTTCCCCCTTGCAATATATGATTGTAGTTTTGCTTCGGTTGTTGTGCTCATTATCTTAGCAGATGAAATGTATAATGAGACAGATGATAGTAAAATGATTTCTAGCACTGATTACTCATAAATAACCACGTTTGATGAACAGGAATCCATGACCAGGGAGATATTAATAGCCATCTCTCCCCATCTGGCCTTAAGCATGGTGAAGATTGCTTTTGTGTCATGACGACATGCATGTCTCTGAGTTTCTTATGGAATTGCATATGCTAAAAGTTAGGCTTGTCCAAGAGCATGACCACTTGATCAATATCATTTTCAAGTAGCTGTAATTTGTGATGTTTGAAATATATTTTTATCACTATCAATTTAATTGATATTTTTCAGTAACAGCAAGATATAGATCCCCCCCCCCCCCCAAAAAAAAAAAAAAAAGAGAAAGAAGCATAGATATCCAACTTGATTTAATACCTAGGGAGCAACGATTTCAACATCAACAACCATGAAATATGCATAAATTCCTTAATGCCATCGTATGGCGGTCTTGAATCTTTCATGCTGAGGTTGTTCCCCTATCTCTTTTGGCAAGCTATCTCTCTATTTCCTTGTTTGATACTGATTTCTTTTCAATCCTTTACAGGGAAATCACAAAAAGCAAGAGCTCAAACCCTCAGTGCAGGAGCTTGCTGCTCGAGCAGCTTCTCTTGCTAAGGTTGAAGCTGCAAAAAACATCATGCCACCAAATTCAGCTTATCAGTTTGAGGTCTCTTGGCGAGGACTTGCTGGTGATCGTACTCTACAAGCTCATTTGTTGAAGGTCTGCAATGGTGGTCTTATTTTACACACTTGTTTACATAGCTTATATCTCACATTCAGTTCTTGTATATATCTAGCAGAAGTCCCAGCTATCAGATTTGCATGTCAGCAATTGATTGGTCCTGTCCCCTCAGTTTAATTAACGTATCACCACAACTATCATTTTGTTGAGTCTGATTAACTCAGTTTCTCCCCCCCCTGGCTGTGGTCTCTCTGATGGTCTTCAAAAACTTGTGATTACATAAGTTGGCTTGTTTATGCTGCTGGATTTTAAAATGAGTACCAAACCATGTGTTGGCCTAACTAATCGGCATTTACACGTGGCATTTTGAATTAGGCCATTATTGGTCTTCCTAATCCTCATCACAACATTATGTTGTTTCAGCTGGTTCATCCCTGTAGTACCTTACTAGCTTTTTTTTTTTTTTTTTGGTGTGATCAGGTGACATCACCTGCTGCAATACCGCAGATATTTAAAATGCCTTGTCCGCTCCAATGCTTATGGACATTGTTAGGTGCATTGCTACATTTTTCATGTAAGTAGATGAGTTCTTTTCTGTAATTTTTATTTTCTTTTTTGGTGTGATGTTTTATCTGGAACATGAAACAATTACTTATATATCGGTTGCTTAATACTCTGGTTTTTTTTATCTGTTTGGCAGAGAAGAAATGGATCTAGCTGTCAAATATTTAGAGAACTTTGTCAAGGTACCGAGGTTTGACATGATCATCATGTGTCTGTCATCCACAGATAGGGCTGGTATGTTCTTATTAAAATAATCTCTTGATAATCTTTAATATTTGTGTTTTATATCATTATGTGAGTAAATGAAAAGTTTGTGTGACAATGCCATTGGCCTTGCATTAATCATACTAAATTATTTTTCATGTACCTGGACCACTTTTGAATTCAACACTTTCCAATCCTCCTTTGTGCTTGTTAATTTTACTACGTGAACCCACATCCTACCCAAGCAAGGGCTTCCGTTTAGTGACAAATCTATTAGATATACAATATTTTGGTGATTGGTCGTGCATATCAATTTTACCACATGGCCCCACATACTACCTAAGCAAGGGCCTCCATTTATGACAAGTCTATTAGATATACAATATTTTAGTGATTGGTCTGGAGAATCAATCTTAGACTGACCCTGGGATTTTATGAGATGATCATGGATTTCGATGGTGTTTTCAATGGAGTGCTATCATGATATAGGGTTTCTTTTTTAGTTACAACTCCATAACCTATATAGTATTGAGTAGCAGTTTGGAAAACCTCTAAGAATATGGAGTGCTTTGAGATGATCACGGATTTGGATGGGTTCTTCAATGATGTAGACAAGTATGGGATGCACTCTCCGACTAGTAGTGAGCCCAAAATTTTATTATGATGCAGCAACAGATGGCTTTAGTTTTAGGGCTAATTCTGTTGGTTTTTATAGAGCTGGAGAGGTGGTAAATATGGAGACTCTGTGTTTCAAAAGGTTTAATAAAGGGAAGGATTTAAAGATTTTAATGATGGAAAAAAGAGAGAATTCTGGTATTTTCAAGAGAGAGAAAGAGAGAGAGACGGGGGCTGTGAACAGTGACTGGGGGCTTTACTTATTTTTTAGCCTAGGCTCTAGGTTTTGGTAGTCACTAGTCACTGCGGGAAAGGGGATGGGTTGGTGAAAATAGATTACCATGATTGGAAGAAGCTTTGAAAAATGTTGTTTACTGGCTAAAATTGAATTGACAATAAAGAAAAAGAAGAAGATGGAGAAAATTTTAGTCCTAGACCTTCTAGGCATCAAATGCCTGGGTTAGAATTGCATCAAATGATCCCAATGGAGATTTGGAAACTTAACAAATTCTTTGAAAACGTGTTCTCTATTTAGTTAGAAGCATTACATGGCTTTCTACAAAGTATAAACGTCAGATATTTCTAACTTTTGTAAGAATTGACATCCAAAACCAATATAAAATTAAGTAAAAAAGTTAAGTTTGGAGGCCCTAAAACATAAATTGACCAGCAGTATGACTGGTGATTTATTCCTACTACCAATGTCAAGAAAATCTTAAAAATTACTACACATCCGCCCATAAAACATAAAAAATTATATAGAAAACCAACTGCAGCAAATAGCTATCCTAAATATCATAGAAGGCACCCCCACCTTGACCAAAAGTCTAGGGTTGGAGTCTTCCCAATCCCCTTATCCTACTATAATATATATATATATATTTTTGATAACTAAAGAATTTTATTAAAGAAAAATAAGAGGACAAAAAGCATCAAGAAGATGCCATGTACAAACCCAAAACCCCATCCTCTTGAGCTTCCCGAAACTCACAAAAGATTCACTATCCAGTTCTATACCCGTGTACCCAACTATGCAATGGGGACCCAAAACAAAAATAAAAAAAATTACTTCTAATTCTTTACGGAGGCAGCTCCTCAATTTGAAAAATTATTCTATTCCTCTCCCTATATACCAACTGTGGTAAGCAAAAAAAGGAAATTCCCCATGGTTTCCTCTGTTGCTTTACCATTCGGTCTTGTGGGGACGGCACACTGTATCTTGAATATCAGAAGTAGCAGTATCCAAAGTTCCTTTGTCCACTCACAGTGAATGAACATATGATGAATTGACTCCTCTTGACTCTTGCACATGATGCAGCTATTTACCATTGCAAGCCCTCTCTTTTGTAGGTTGTCCATGGTTAGGATTTTTCTGTGAAGCATGCACCATGTGAAAAAAGCTACTTTCGGAGTCACATCCTTCTTCCAAACCCTCTTTCATGGAAATCAATCTCTATTAACACACACAGCCTTATAAAATGACTTAAATGAAAATTTCTGTGTCGTGGAGTCTACCCATCGTAACTCATCATCAATCACGAGTTTCCTCAAATGAAGCAATTCCTGCTTCTGAGCATACTAAGCTATCTCCAACCGGCTCCAAATCCGATCCCCTAGAGGTTAAAATTTCTGCTACAGTGGCTTGTTTAACTAAAAATCTCTGGGTAAAAATGTTCCAGCGTTCCTTCTGGATTCTGTTTGTGCTTACCAAATTTGATTCTAGTACCATCCCTGAGTTGCCACCTTTTTTTTTTTTTGAAAAAGATAAGTAAGTTTTATTTCAAAGCATCGAAGAGATGCTAAAAACAAAATGTAGCGAGTGTGGACAATTTGTCCAACTCACTTCATACTAGCAATAAAAGAAAGGAAAGAACACATATCGATCTCTTTTCCCTCTTCCACCCAACTATATAAACAAGAAAGAAAAAGACTTTTGACTCTCAAAACATCCTCTCAATATTCTCAAAGATTCGCCTATTGCGCTCCTTCCAAATCAACCAAAAAAGGCAAAAAGGAATCAAATTCCAAATCTTCTTCTTCCTACTTTCCAGTGGATGTCCCCACCATGCCAAGAGAAAGTTTTTAAGATTATCGGAGAAACACATTTAACACCAAAACATGAAAGGGCTCCACAATTCAGCGGACCAAAAACAGTGAATAAATAGATGTTCAATTGACTCATTTTGCTTGAGACATAGAGAGCATCTATTTGCTAGAGAGTATCCCCTTAGTTTTAAATTATCCAAAGTCAAAATCCTCCCTCTCACAGCACACCAAGAGAAAAAAGTGATTCTTGTTGGAGCAGCAAAGTTCCATAAATTCATCCAAGGAAAGTCATCCTTCTCCCCGCCATGCAAGAATAGATAAAAGGACTTCACGGTGAAGTCTTTATGAGTTGACAGCTTCCAAACCATTGCATCAGCAGTGTCTTCCTCTGGTAATGAGTAAAGGAGTTCCAGAAGTAACCGAAAACTATCCAATTCCCAATCATTCATGCTTATTCGTAGCTGTACATTCCATGCTCTGTTTGAACCAAAACCTGTGCTATAATTTGATACCAAAGCATTCTTGTCAACTGCAATGTTGTAAATCTTAGGAAAAACCTCTGAAAGGTAACCAATCTCCAGCCATTTATGCTTCCAAAACAAAATCCTGTCACCTCTTCCCACCTTCCATGATATGCAGCTGTCAAATTTAGACCAATTCCTCCTAATGCTTTTCCATAAACTGATGCCAAGGAGTTTACACCCTTCGCGGAATACCAGCCACCTGTCTTCTCACCATATTTATTAACTATCACTCTTTTCCAAGGCTGGCGTCTTCATGAGCAAATCTCCAAAACCATTTTCAACATAGCTTCATTTTGTAACTTTAGCTGCCTTATTCCGGTGCCACCCAAATGTGTAGGCTTGCAAACAGCCCTCCAATCCACTAGATTGTATTTGAAGACTCCTTCACTCCTCCCCCAAAGAAAATTCCTTTGTAGTCTTTCCAATTCATTTAACACGGAAATTGGGGCTGAGAAGAGAGATAAATAATAAGTGTGGGATACTAGAAAGCACACTTTTAATTAAGGTAATTCTTGCCCCAGTTGATAAATAATTAATTTTCCATTCAGCCAGTTGTTTTCTGCACCTCTCAATGACTGGATCCCAAAGTTGTTTGGACTTGAATCTAGCTCCCAAAGGCATCCCCAAATATTTAGTGGGAAGGGAACCAGTTTTGCATCCTAGAACAGCAGCCAGCTCGTCCAGATTTGGAATGTGACCCACAGGCATAATCTTTGATTTGTTGAGGTTAATTTTCAGTCCTGAGATAGCTTCAAATCCCAATAAAATACAGCGAAGATGACCAATTTGAAGTAAATCAGCTCCACAAAATATAATTGAGTCATCTGCAAACAGAAGGTGTGAGATACTGAGCTTTCGGTTACTGGTTGCTGCTGTAAAACCTTCAATGAATCCATCTTTCTCAGCCTTATGCATCATCCTACTAAATACCTCCATTACTAGGATAAAAAGGAAAGGTGAAAGAGGGTCATCTTGTCTCAGTCCACGTGAGGATGTGAAGAAACCTTCGGGAGAGCCATTAATCAAAATAGAAAAACTAGCCGAAGAGATACACCAATATATCCAATGACACCATCTGTCTCCAAATCCTATCCTTTTCAGCAGATAGATAAGAAACTGCCAATTAACATGATCAAAGGCCTTCTCAATGTCTAATTTGCAGATGATTCCAGGTTTTTTACTCTTGATTTTGGAATTTAGAACTTCATTAGCAATTAAAGAGGCATCCAAAATCTTTCCCCCAACACAAGCATGCTGAGTATCAGAAATGAGTTGCCACCTTATGTTATCTTTGAAATTGTGCCCCCCTCTACAATTACTGATCCGAAGACTTGATCCTATAGTTGTATTCCTTGTTGTTGTACTCTATTCCCCCCATTTTGTTCCATATTTCTGAGTGATAATTTTCCACCACATTCTATACCTCTCTAAGGGTGTATTTCCATAGCCATTTCCCCGGCAAAGTCTCATTGAACAAACTCGATCTTTAAATACCAAAGCCGCCTCCATCTTTTGGGAGACAAAGTGTTTTTCAATAAATCAAGTGGTACTGAAAACCTTCTCTTCCATTGGTCCACAAGAAATCACGTTGGAGCTTCTCTAGTCTTTTAATAAATTGGGACTTCAAATAGGGACATAAAGTAAACGGGCAAAGTAGACAACAAACTATTTATCAAAGTGAACCTAGCCCCTTTCAAAAGGTACCTCTGCTTCCACCTAGCAAGCTTTTTCTACATCCTCTCTAGCACCCCATCCCAAGCTTTGAACGGTGAGGGTAGCGAGCTGATTTTACAACCCCCACACAACTGCAAGTTCTCACACGTTGTCTACATTGCTAATTGGGCTGATTTCTGACTTGCTAAAATTGATCTTCGGTTCTGACACTGCCTCAAAACACAACAGGATACAACTGAGAAGCTGCCTTGTATCTGCTTCTCAAAAGATGATCAATTAATCAGTAAAAAGTGAGTCACTTCCACAGAGTGAATCTGAAGGCACACTTGACAGAAAATCCATTCAACAGACCACTTTCTCTAGCTCTCCCCACCATCTAACTGAAGACTTCCGTCACTAGAGTGAATTATGGATTTTACGATTCAATTCTCAGATAGTATCTAAAAGCTTCAAACTATTACAGGGACTGTCTTGGACCCCAGGCAGTTATAAATGTAATATTTAGGCATTATTGCATTAACCGTCCTCTTCTATCTTCCTTTTGTAATATAAAAGTAAAATTGTCAAGACCTGTTATCTATTTAATAATAACAACGTGCTTCTTTCAGACGCAAAAGACGTGATGAGAATTCTGGACAAGTGCGTATACATATGATAACATCACGAGGACTCCAATGCTTTATCATGACTTCATATCTAGCCAGATGCTATTGTTTTCTTCCCCATTTTGTTAATTTATATTTCTATTACTGGATTTGTGACTTGTAATCAGGACTGCTGGATTAAAATTCAATGGTTTAAAAACATTTACTTTTTTTTAATTAAAATAGTATAAATGCATATGAACCGCTGGATTAAAATCCAGTGGTTCACAATTAATGTCACGGGGTGCCCCTTTCTCTATTACTTCCTTACCACTGGTTTGAGGAAAAAAAGTATTAATAAGCAAGAAGAAAAGCATAGCTAGTTGAATTGACCTGGATTTTCTTTGATATAGATCTCCACAAAATATGGGATGAAGTATTTTGCAGCAACGCAACTCCAATGGAGTGCGCGGAGAGACTCGATAAACTTCGCTGCAGATACTGCCGCCAACAGTGATATGGATACAGGTTTTCAAGGATATGTCAGAAGCAATTAAGAATTGTTATCTAATCTATAATTTATTGTATATTAGTTATGAAATGCTGACTCCTCTCTCTCTGTCTCTCTCTCTCTCTAGTTTTGGTTGCCGTAACTTTTTAGTGGACGGCCTTAAACTGGTCGTTGAGATGTTACAGAAGTTCCCTCAGTTCATTTATTATATTCATTTATTATATTTAACTTTAAATGTATATGATCTGAGCTTGAACAAACACACACCATGTGGGCTGTTTTATGGTGGATTAAGTTTGGCAAGAAAAAACACGCCAAGGAGTTAGATGGGATGGTCTAGGACTGGGACGTAGGAGCTTACCACCAAGGTCTCAAGTTTAAGTCTCATCTTAGCAAAACTTGTGGTCAGTCCTCGGGTGCAAAGCATAGTAAAAGTTGGAAGGACGGTCCTCCTTGACTAACGAACCGTATTTAATTCTTGGGTGTGGGCTCAACTCCCCGCCGTTATGTGAGTCCGCGATTTACTGCTGCATATATTGAGATTTACTGCTGCATATATTGAGGTCGATATGTGTAGCACAAAAAAAAAAAAAAAAAAAAGTTTGGCAAGAAAAAGGAGCGAAGACAAAATGACGTGGTTGCTAGGGCCTGAATGTCATTTTCAGGCCTCCAGAGGGGTGGTTTAAGAAGTCATCCACTGATGAAGCTTTTGAGGGCGTCAGATTGACCGATTACGTTTCGCTGGTTCATGTTAGCTCGGTGATATGAAGTTGGGACCGTTAAGATTAATGTTTAAAGGTCTAAATATATTTATATTTTTTTTTTGAAAAAAATAATACATTTGCATCGTTAAATTTTAATTTAATATTTTTGTCTTCAATATCCTTGAATTGAGATTACTTTTATTGTCAATTTCTCTCTCTTTGACAAAACGAGAGTGAGAGAGAATAGAGTGATCAATAGTAAGTTTTGTAAAATAAAGTTGGAACTTTATATTTAGGGTCATTTGCAATCGTTTTTTACTTACGTTTATATGTTTATGTTTTTTATTGTTATTTTTTTAATATGAAAATTAAAATTGTGTTTGAAAATATAATTTTATTTACAAATATTAATTTTTTATTTTTATAAAATATTTAATGTTATTAGTTCTTTAAAATTAATTGAATTTAATAAATATATTTTATGTTAATTTAACTTAATTATATTATTTATTAAAAACAACCGAATAAAATATAAGTGTTATATTATTTAATATAAAATATATTAATTATAATTTAATTATATTATTTACTAAAAATAATTAAATATAATATAATTCATACTAAATAAATTAATTAAATTAAATTAATTATGATATTTAATATAAATAATTTAATAAAATATACTTATATTAATATATTTTATTTTATTATTTATTAAAAATAATTTAATAATATATGTTTCTTATTAATTAAATTAACTAATTTAATTTAATTATTTATTAGAAATAAATTAATAATATATATTACAAATTAATTTAACTAATTTAACTTAATTATATTATTTATTAAAAATAATTTTAATTTAATAAGATATTTGAATGAAATAATTTATTTTAATATGATGTAACAAAAATAGATAAAGTATAAGAATTGATAAAATATTTTTAATAGAAAAAATAGAGTAAAAATATTTTTTTTATATTTTTTTGTTTAAGTTTTTATTTTTTTAGAAATAAAAAAACATAAATAGATTTAACAAATATATTTCTGTTGTTAGTTTACAAAATTTTGAAAATATAAACAGAAAAATAGGCAATAATAATGTTACCAAACAGGACTTTAGTATCAGAGCGTCAAACTATCTTTTTTCATGATAAGTAATTTTTTTTTTCAGAATACAATTAACTAAAATTAGAATGCTTAGATCATTTCAAAGAAAAATAGTAACAGTTTTCTAATAAAAATGAATTTTAATTTTTTTTTTTAACTTATATTGATAGTGTCCCAGAACAAGTAAAAACAATACTCTCTTTGAGGTATGAAAGATTACTTACAGTTAACTAATTAAACAATACTCTTTGAGGTATGAAAAATTACTTCCCTTATTTTTAGAATTGTAAAACAAATTAACTCTTATAGTTAATTAATCAAATTTTAAATTCTTACTCTCCTCTTAAGCTTGATGGGGATTTTGCAATGAAATGCCGTTAGAAAAAAAATAAAAAAAATAAAAAAAATAAAAAGAAAAGGGATTTTGAAATCAGATGTATGTTTTCTCTTGTATATCAGCATGCCATTAAATTATATATTATATTTTATTTGTATTTTTATTTACATTTTTATTATTTCCTTTTTAAAATTGGTTTTTGGATATAATATCTCAAAACATTTTTAATTATAAATTAATTTTCAAAATACTTTTTAAAAATATGTTTACAAAATTAATTTTATAAAGTGTCGATGCCCGACGCATAAAAAAAAAAAAAGAAAAGAGAAATAAGATGATTGCTGACGTTTATTCTTTAATTATTTACTATTTGAATCTTGTATGAGGATAAAATATTTAATTTTTTTATATAATAATAGTAGTACGTAAAATTTAATTTATCACATTTTATTCTCTCCCATAATAAATGATGTTTATTTTCTGTGCATATGAAACTGTAATTGCAGTTTCAATATCATGTCCCTTCATTCTTGGTGTAAAATTACAATTATTACAAAATTATTATACAAATATTTTTGTTGCAAAATTTAGAGTCTGGTTGGCCATACCAAATCTCACCAAAAATCATCAACTTTAACTAATTTTTGTACTCTCTTTCAATAAAAAATTTTCATTTATCACATTTATGTCACACATTTTCACTTTTATTGTATTTTTTTCACTTTTTGTCTACCAAACGGGCCCTACTCTTCCAATTAACCCTCTTTGACCAGCCATTTGGAATCGAAGTTAAGTTGAGGAGGTGTTTAATTGAAAAAAAAAAAAAAAGATAAAAAGTACAATAAAAATAAAAAGACGTGATATAAAGATAAAATATGAAAAATTTTAATTAAAGAAAAGTGTAAAAAATAATTAAAATTAATGAATTTTTAGTGATTTTTAGTAATGCCAAACATGATCTAAAATTTCAAAAACATAGAGAAAGTGTTCCACCTCACCGGCTTGTCATTCAAATCAAAGGTTGTACGAAGAAACAGGGTTAAAGAAAAAGGGAAAAAATAATAAAATAAAATAAAAAAAAAAAGAAGAAGGAGAAGAACAAAGAAGAGCAAAAGAAAAAGGTACAAGTCTTCCAGAATGTTTTTTGACCTAACTATTGAGTAAATATTAATGATCTAAAATTATTTAGTAAAATACCATTACTAAAAAAATGTATTCTAAAAAGCATTTTTTACTGTTAGGGGATCTATTAGGTGATAAAAAATGATAAAAGTTATGAGTTTATAATTAATGTAGTGAGATAAAAAGTGAATAATTTTTTATAAATTTTTAGTATTTTTCAGTAATTTATGATTTGTGAGTTAAATTTATTCTTTCCTTAAGAGTTAACTTTTTAGGAAAGTGTCTAAATTTATAAAAGTTATAATCTCGTAATTTGTATAGTAAATAAAAATTTAAAATTTAAAGAGATTTGTACAAATTTAAAAAAAAATGTTCTCGGAGCCTAGATACATTAATTTACTTATTTTAGCAGTTAGACCACTACTAAATAATTTGATAGTAATGACAAAAGGTTATAAAAAATAATAAATGAATGAAATTATTTTTATTTAATTGAGTTAGAACAAATAAAATAAAAAATATTTTTTAATGTGCTTGTTAAAAAAATATAAGTAAAATTTATTTTAATTTTTAAAGTATTTTTTATACTAAATTTAAAGAAATTTGTTTAAATTTGTAAAAATTTATTTATAAAAGGTAATTGTGTTATTTTAAATTATACGTAAAAATAATTAAATAAAGAATAATATTTTTTTAATTTTATTTATAGGGTGTTTGGAGTGAAAAAATTAATATAAATTAGTAAAAATTACAGTTTCATATTTTATGCAGTAAATAAAATTTTAAATTTTATAAAAATTTATTGTAGTTTACATAGCTCCAAATCGATTTTAACCAAGAAATATTAAATAGTCTAAAGCGGGCATTTGAAATGTCAGAAAATAACGAAAAATATGATTTAAGTAATTTTATGGTATTTAGTGCGCAATCACCAAATTATATTTTCTAAAAGTGAGTAGTATCATTTTTAACTTTTGTGTCAATTTTTTAGAGACAGAATCTGATTTTTTAGATCTACTCTAATAGTTTTATATCAAAATTTTTTATAAGTCGTTAAAAAATTTTTAAATTTTGTAAAAAGGTTATTAGAGTTTGTAAAAATTTTATTAAAGTTTGTAAAAATTTATTAAGATACGCAAAGGTATACTTAAATTTATAAAAATTTTATAAATTACGAAAAAGATAAAATACGTTAAAAAATTTTTAAAATTTTTTAATTTTTTTTATAACTTTCACAGGCCGAAAATGCCATTTGCAGAGTTGCAATAACTTCCCTCAATAAAAAATAATTAAAAGACAAGAAGTCAAGTCTTCGAAGCTTCTGACACAAGACCACGAGAAAGCAGGAGTGCCCTATTTTCAGTAGAACCCACCGTCAATCACGTGATCTACTCACTCCCACTCTCCTCTCGTCACCCTTCTCATTCTTTCTTTACTCCTTGGCTGATGGGTGTTCAACGAACAATAGTAGTACGGGTGAGTTTGTAGTAGTAAAAAATAAGTTAAAATAAAATAATTTATAAATTTATAATAAGTTAAAAAATAAATAATTTTTTAAAATATTAAAAATTTTTCAAAATTTTCCCACGATTTGTATAACAAACTAAACGCACCTCATCTATCAAACCCCGAACGTGGCATCCTCCCTAGATCTGCTGCTGCAGGGCCAGTATGTGTTTCTTTTCTCTCTTTTATACTTTTGGAGCTAATGGGTGTGCCTCTGGCTCCCGTTAATTGATTTCTTTTCCTCCTCCTTCTTTCTATCTTTGTTTTCTTCACTTCTACGTTACTTTAGCGTATGTATATTTGTTCTTTTGGATGGGTGTTTTTCTGGGTCCATTATTCACTTTGGGCACTGGAAATTTTCTTTCCCAAATTTTAGTGCAATCTTGGGGAAATGTACTTCATATTTCAGTGACTTGCTCTGTGTAGTCTCATTTTTGGGCTGAGACTTTTCTGTGGGTTGGTAATTTTCTGTTTCCTTGTTCCACTTTTGAATTCTTGATTTATTTTATTTTTTGTATTTATTTTTATTTTTTTGGTGGTTCAGTTTTTGAGGTAGGTCAGGTGTGAGCTTTTCTTATTCTTTTCAGCTTCAAAGGTGATGTTTTCCCCATTTTCCTTATGGGCTGTTGTCTCTCTCCCTAAACTACATTTGAAGTCCTCTGTTTGTGTAGCTTATTAATGCATGTGAGTTTTGATGTCTAGATATACTTGAATATGATATCTGGTGCAACTTTGGGTATTCTTCGATTATTGCTTCCTGCTCTGGTGGTGATTTTGATGGTAGATTTTTAGTTTATATCATTATCTTCACGTTTTCATTTTTGTAGGGAAAATGGGTGTTATGTCTCGTAAAATATACCCAGCATGTGAGAGTATGTGTGTCTGCTGCCCTGCTCTGAGGTCAAGTTCTAGACAACCAGTCAAGCGTTACAAGAAACTTCTTGCTGACATTTTCCCAAAATCTCTGGTGAGTAGACACTTCATATTTTTATTTTTTTTTAGTTTGTTCCTTTGAATGGAAAAGTTATCTACTGTAGAATTCTCACGGCTTTCGTGTTAGTTTTCCTATAATCCTATAGAGCAAGTGTATATATCATGTGAACAGACATGCTTATCTAACGAAATGTATCAAGTGAATCTGTTATTGAGGGTATCAATCGAGTGGAAACTTCATCATTGAACAATATTAATACTCGATGGTTCAATCTCTCTCCCTTTCCACAGGGCATTTATTGTACAAAGAAGATGACTATATAATCAAATTCTCTTTCCTTCTGCTTCTACTATTGTTTAATCTTCTTGTAGAACAAATACAGACCCAAGCATTCTGGGAAGATTTACTACTTTACATGACTGCGAACTTATTCTCTGCCAACCATGTACAGTGATGAATTAATTGACTCTTTCAAATTTAGACCTTGGCCGTTTAATGTATATAATTATATATATATGGCGCGTTCAAATTTAGACCTTAGTTGAGGAACACAGGTTGTAGCCTTCTTGAAGCTTCTGACTAGCAGAACCAATTGAGAAAAAGTTCGTAATTTGCGAAGTTTACTTCGAATATTATTTGAAGCAGTTGGATTGGTTTCTAGTGAGCTACTTGCTTGAATTATGCTTTCTGGGTTATACATATGAAATTCTATGTCAGGATGCTGAAGTATAACATTTTGTTATGCAGAATGGCCCTCCAAATGAACGGAAAATTGTGAAGTTATGTGAATATGCTGCCAAAAACCCTTGTAGAATATCAAAGGTGTGATGCTGTCATCCTACCAATGAACAAGATAACTGAATTTAACCTTGATTCTGACATGCTGTTTTTTCTCAATAGATTGCAAAGTACCTTGAAGTAAGGTGCTACAAGGAGCTGCGGTGTGGGCATATCAAGTTCATAAATATTGTCTCACTCACTTACAACAAGTTGCTTTCCATCTGTAAGGAGCAAATGTAAGTAATTTTCTCCATTATTTATTTTACTTTCCACTCTGATGCCTGTTGTTGGATAGAAGTTTCTGAATTTTCAAGTTATAAGTACTCTGTCCGACTGTCTGTCATCCCAAAGATCACAATGCTCTGGTCATGATTTATCCTTTGTATGAAAGCATACTCTTCAATGCATTCTTCTGTTTTCTTTCTTTTTATTTTTTATTTTTTATTTTTTTGACTTTTGAACTTTATAGGTTAATTTTTTTTTCCCCTTGTAAACTCTAAATTGTACACTTTTTCGGTGTTGTAAACCCTCAATTATATTCCTGTTTGGTTTCACTTCTGTTTCCATGCTAGATCTGGAAACCTGGAGTCCAGTTGAAGAGCCTGGTACTAAAATATTTTGACAGTTTTGTAGATCACATATGAAAAATTTTTATGTCCTTTATCCTTTTTTCCCTGGACTAAAGTGGCAGAAATGTCAAGTAAACAATTAGAATTTTCTCTGGACATAACTTTATTTACTTTTATTCTTCAGGGTATATTTTGCTGTCAGTTTGCTGCATGTTGTTAATGAACTGCTGGATAACTCCAAAAGAGGTGCTGTGCAGATAATTGGATGCCAGACGTTAACTAGGTTCATCTATAGTCAAGTAAATACTTCTAAGATTTTTTTATTCTTACCAATTAAACTTAATTAATAGCACTATTTGAAAACAAACAGTTGGAATGTTGCAACTAATTGTAAGGCTTGGGGTTATCTTCAATGTGGTGATGAAGGGATATGATTGTCTTCTAAGGTGCACGAGTGATCTTTGCCTAGCGTATGTTGAATAATTTCCTAAAAAATTCCCATAGATTACATAGAAAAAATAATGCATACATATTTTACCCCTTTCTCTCATTTCCTATGGAGCAGCCTGGGCCACATTGGATTATTTGGAAAGGAGGGATTTTGGAAAGAATTGACTAATTCTTTGTTTGATTGCCAAATATAGCTATGGTGTTTGTCTTGTCATTATAATGTCTATTTTGGATTTTTTTTTTTTTGAGAAGAAGCGGTTTTCACCACCTACGGTTGTGATGGACTTCTTCTAGAAGGTGAATTCCATTATTTCAGTCCCAAATTCTTGTGTTTCTTATTTTTAGGGATTATATTTAGCTTGGTGATGAAGTTAGGATCTTTTATGGTCCCATCATTTATTTAGTTTCTTAATTTTGTGTTGTTATGTTCTCTTAGTTTGATTATGTCGTGTCAGTTTTATTTATTTATTTATTTTTTGGTGTGGCTATTCTTAGACAAAATTGTAGAGTTGCAGTCTATCTACTCTATCCCTTCTATTTGTAAGCTTCTGCTGCATCATCCTCCTTTAGCCTTAATGAATTTATAATGTCAAAAAAGAATTTAATGTCCTTAGGTTTTTAAGTATTTTTCCTATTATGGTAGATGATTACCTTGACAGTGAAAGATCCATATATATTCAGATGGCAGTGAAAATAGGTCAAAAACACTAGTTAATTAATCTCAGTTCTTGATGTTGTGAAAGACAAGAATGTTCTGCATTCTTAGTGAGCTACACACAGTAACTAATGCCCAATACTCATTCTTGCACATGCATATTGTGCACCTTTTATCTTTAATTGATTCTGATTAGCATTTTTGTTCTGTTGTATTGTGTCTTGTTTTGATCTGACACATGAATAGGTAGATGGAACTTACACTTACAATATTGAAAATTTGGTCCAAAAAGTATGTATACTAGCTTGTGTGACTGGAGAAGAACATGAAAAGCGCTGCTTGAGGGCATCGAGCTTACAGTGCCTTTCAGCCATGGTAATTTGATAATTGTTTTTTATTCAGGGCTCGTTTGGAGGCTCAAAAACTAACAAAAAAGTACCAAAAGTTACATTTTGCAACTTTTGGTGCATTTGGTAGAACTACAAATTTTTTCACTTTTTTGATTTGCTACAGTAAAAAACATACCAAACACACAAAAAGTTACCACTTTTTTGATTAGCTACAGTAAAAAGTTTACCAAACACCTAAAAGTTGCAAAAAAAATACTAAAAAATACACTTTGTTCCACCAAACACACAAAAAAATGTAACTAAAAAAACACACAAAAAACTTCCAAAAGTTTCACTTTTTTTCTTGTTTTTAAACCTCCAAACGGCCTCTCAGTTTTATAAAATATTTATGGTAGTTCTCTTTCTTTGGCATGCATTTAATGAAGTTGCAACTTATTTTAATTTTTAATTGTTTCCTTTTTCTAAAAAAATAACTTTTTAATGTAAATCAATTCATAGTAAGTTTTTTCCCTTTGCAGTTATGGTTCATGGCAGAGTTTTCGCATATCTTTGTTGATTTTGATGAGGTTAGTCACTTTTTCTTTTGGCTTTTCTTTAAAACTGTTTATTTTTGTAAGACCCTAATTGGTCTCTCCTCTGTAAGCCAATTGATTTTGCTAGGTTTGGGGGGACTTGTCCCCCCTTTAACTTCTAAATCTCTCAGTTGTGCACCAATCTGGCTCTTTACATGTTAGTGGAGGTTGCACGTGAGGGGGCCTGATGGAATGTATCCCACATTGATAAATCAACTTCCCAAACCAATATAAAATTACCTCTTACCAACTGGTTTTGAGATGGATGCCTTAGCAGTTGTAGTGGTTGTGCAATTCTCATAAAGGTTATGGGGTTTGGGAACTTCCCATGAGATCGACTTGGTTAGACAAATTATATATAATCTTTACACAACAAGATTGAAATGTTTTATGGATGCAACACCATATTAACCAAAGAAAGCTAGATTGGTATCGTTCTTTAAATCCTAGAATCCTGTTTAGGTTCATTTACATATTGTGAATTAGCTGATTCATTCATTTCAAATCGTAAGATAGGAAGTAACCAATTTCGATGGGACTACCTAATGCTAGTTTTTCATGTATCAAATACTAACCAAACACAACACATTCAAGTGTAGAGATGGACAATACATTTCTTTTCTACGTCTTTTTTGTGAGTGGATTTTGCTGTTAATACTGCAGTCTTGTGATACTTGTAAGTTTGATAGCCATGATAGCTGTATACCATTAATGGTTTCTTGCTATAGAAGGTTTCTCTTAGTACAAGGGTTGATTATTCTAGAAGGTTTCTCTAAGTATGTTAGGATATAGTTGATAAATCATAAATTTCTAAGTGTTGCCCACAGGAGAACAGACTCGATGAGTATAGCTGCTGGTGGTAATTCTTGGCACAATGCACAGTACATTCTATAAGTGAAATAGACAATCCTTGAAGTTATATTATGAATTCTACCTTTTACAGTGAAGTTTAAGCCTATATTTATCAAAAAAATAATTTAGCACAAATTGATGAATGTCGTGTGACTTTCAGATGTGGCTTGTTAACTTGGTTTTTGAATAAAAATGAAAAAGTTAACCATTAAAGGCTTGAAGATATTGTTGTGTCATCCGGAGAGAAAAAATGTGAAGATTACTTATCTTAATAACTGAATATTTATTTAAGATAATAAACAAGCATATTTTGTTGCAGGACTAAACATTGCAAATATGAGATGAGTTGGAATTTATAAATGTTAATTCTTTTTCTTTTTTGGGGTTATATAGTCTTTCTTGTTTTTTACTCTGATAAAGTACTAAAGCTTTGTTTGGACCAAGGATTTGTCAAGGGGAAAAAAATCAAAGGGAAATTCAATTATTTATATATACTCATTTTCATAATTGACAAATACCTATTTATTTTTGTTGACATATATAAGATATAGAAATTTAGAAATTACATATATAAGATATATAATTTCTAAATTTCTATATCTTATATATGTCAACAATTTTCTTCTCATTTTTCTAACCAACCCACCTCCCCCCCCCCCAAAAAAAAAACAAAAATAAATTGGACTTCATTTACTTCACTTTGCTTTCCTGCATTTTCTTTGGCTTTTTTTCCCCTTCTACAAATATGAGTGGATACAGCACAAGTACTCACACCATTTTGTAAAAAAAGAAGGTAAATTCCCCAGCGTGGATCGTACAATGTTCTTGGCCGTTCGGCCAAGAAATCCATCTAATGGTTGTTATTTTGAGTAGTGATAGAAGTATCTATTTTCCAGTCTCACAAGTTGATTCTCTTCTGATCAAAATATGAACCCAGCAAACTAATATTTGCGCAACTGACTGTTGAACTGAGTTACTCATATTGGCCCTTTTTTAGGAGGGATTGTTGAATTTGTATACTTCTGAACGTTTATTTTTATGCATCTCCTTGTTGTTTGTACATTAGTTTCCAGTCTTATTTAAGAATGATATATGGACATAATGGTGAGTCAAATTTAACATGCATATCTCCAATTTGCAGATTGTGCATGTCACTCTGGATAACTATGAGCCAGATATACCAAATGAAGATGATGAAAGAGGGGAGCAACATCATAATTGGGTGGATGAAGTAGTTAGATATGAAGGGAGAGTTGTTTCTGGTAATGAAATGACCCCTAGCTGCATGATCTTGAAGCCACAACTAGAAAAGAAAGATCCTTCTCTTTTGACCCGGTTGGTATCCATTCAAATGTCTTAAGGAATTGTTGCCTGTGTTCTGAGGGCGTCTTTAGAGTATACCGAATTAGTATAGCTATCCTTTTGCTGACACAGCAACAAACACAATTTCAATCAATAGTGAAAGAATGTGCTAAATAATTTCTAAATAATTTCTTTCTTCCTTTCCTTTTTGCTTGTTGATATAATCGATGTCCCACTCAATAGAAAATTCTTCAAAATAGTATATTTTTCTCCATTATTAGCTTCGGGCTAGAAACTGAGGATCCAGTAAAATGTGCATTTGAGAAGTCAATTTTTAACAATTCCTGAAAGGGATTATTATGTTTATGCAAAAGCATATACACAAACACAGTCCTGTCTTCCTCCCTAATCATTTTACTTTGTGTTTTATTTATCCATGCAGAGAAGAGATCGAGACACCAAATGTATGGGTGCAAATATGTATCCAAAGAATGGTTGAACTAGCCAATGAGAGTATAACAATGCGTCGGATATTGGATCCATTGTTTGTCTATTTTGATAAAGGGAGGCACTGGATTCCTCAACATGGTTTGGCAATAATTGTTCTGTCTGATATGTGTTACTTAGTGGAAAGTCCAGGTGATTTGATATATTCTCCCTAGTATTTTTTTGCTTTTTGTCCATAAATATATTCTGTTGATGTGTACAAATTTCAATTGAAGCCTTCTTCTCTTTGTTTTTCTTTTTCTGCCTTTTCTTCTCTCTCTCTCTCTCTGTGACACTTACTAGTGGTGCAATTGCGTGCACTTGGTTTGTAATCCACATTATTTTTTTCAGCATTATACCTTTTTCAGTGTCCATCTAGCAAAGAAAAAATAGATATGGTAACTATTAAGAATTGCATATATTTTTCCTTTCTCGTGGATGTTGCTGGATTTGCAGAAGTTACTGCAAGTGCTTGGTTTTATAAGTTATCTGAATATGTTTGCACTGATAATTAACTCATTTTGGGTTTGTGCATTTTGCACCTTCTTGATTCAGTTTTATGCAAAAATTTATTCACTTTTTTCTCTTGACAGTTCTAATCTGTTTGGGCGACTTAGCCTATTTGTCTGCTGTTAATTGTGTGAACTATTTTTGACTGCTAAATTATGAAACTGTAATTTGATCATGATTTTGGCTACAAGTGCATGCAAGTGTATTAGAGGGAAGGGTATTAACAACTATAAAGTCGTGTGATGATTTTAGTTGTGATTAAACTAAGTGGAAGCATGGAAGCTAACACACCCTTTTGCGCGAAGGTCAAGTTATACGTCCGAAGGTCACGAACCTAGCTCTGATACCATGTTAGAACCATAAGCAGAACTCAATCCCAAAACCGCAGTTTTGAGATAAGGATGCCTAGGATCTTATAAGAGTAATAAAATTTCTTAGCATAGGCGATATGGGATAGCATGGAAGTTAACGGATACTAATGTTAAACAAAGTGGAAGTGTAAATAAAATGACCCGAAACCACGGTTGCTTTAGTGTTTGTGTATTCTGGGAAGAGACGTATTGGTGATAGATGGCATGACCGGACGTTGTTTGAGATTCCATGTTACAAACACCCTCATGTACTTTTTCTCATGCCTTTTTTTTTTTTTTTTTTTCCGATTGTTTGTTGGTTAAATAAACAACTTACAGGGTAGTTACCAAGTTGCTTGCCAACTTGATGGTAACTTCCTTATCCATATGGTACCCACCACATGCATGAGTCATATGGGTCTTGGGTTGGATATCACATGGCTGCTCCAAAGCGAATTGAGCTAACCCGACCCAATTTCCAACAGAATATTGAGTCTTTTCAAAGCCATTTATCTAGCTTTAACTCACTTCAGGATATATGCCATTAATCATCCTTTCACTCTGTGCCTGTAGTCAGTTCACTTGATTTTAAATGCAACTGCTTTAACCACTTATTTTGGTTATGAATATAAACATAATTGCTAAGTTTGGATATTAGAAATCAGCCTGATCTAACATAGATTTTGCTGACGCTTATCTTATTCTTATTTCAGGGAATCAGCAATTGATTTTAGCTACTGTCATTCATCATTTGGACCACAAAAATGTTTCACACAATCTCCAAGTTAAATCTCACATCATAAAAGTTGCTACTGCTCTGGCTCAGCAAATTAGATCCAAAGCTTCACTCTCTGATATTGGATTTGTCAGTGATCTATGCAGGCATTTAAGGAAAAGTCTCCAAGCATCAGTTGAATCAGTTGGAGGGCAAGAGTTAAACTTGAATATCTTACTCCAAAATTCCATTGAAAGTTGTTTACTAGAAATTGCTAAAGGGGTATTGCTCTTGAATGTCCTCAATTTTTTTTCCCACTGCTTTATTTGGTCTTCTAAGTTGAATTTTTTATTTGTTATTAGATTGCTCATGCAAGGCAATTATGTGACATGATGGCAATTACACTCGAGAAGCTTCCATCTGATAAAGTTATTGCAAGGGCAACCATAGGATCACTGATGGTTCTTGCTCATATGATTTCACAAGCTTCTGTCTCTTCAGTTTCGCAACAGGTGAGTCAATTTTTTATATTCTTGTTGTGTCCTATATATAGCTATATTGCGGATGCTCCTGTGAGTGTCCTCCAATTCATTTCACTTATTTCCTTTTTGAGTCTTAATACCGTTTGAAATGTATCCTTTGTTTTGTTTACTACTCTTATTCTTCTCTTCTTCTCCTATGTTGAAAGTTACTCTGCATATGTTACCTTGATCAACATATGACAATCTTTTCAGAAATTATTTTAATCACATTTGGGCAGTGTGAGTAATGATCCCAGATTCCCAAGCATGCTGAATACTTTTCCTAGGAAGTGATTTATCAAATTAATTGTCTTTTAGAGGGTCAAGAAGAGTTAAGCGCTGGAAATTATAAAATTTCATTTTTAAATTAGGAGACATTCAAGAGGAGTTAGACATGTTTATAGGTTTGTCCACTTAGTGTTACTATTCAGCATGCGTTTGACACTAGTATGGCTCCTCACTATAAGTTCCCGTGCTTCTTAGGGTATGAAACATGTTTAAGGGAACTGCAATTAAGACTGTGATATGCTGTTCAATTAAAAGATGTTTTCATTTCTTATTTCACATCTAGTATAATACAAGAAAAAATTTATGAGTGGCAAGCATGTCATTATCATGCTTAATGCTTCTTTTTATAGGCTAGAAAATGGCTTTTTCTTTCTCTTTTCTGTAGTCCGTCTTCCCATGAGTTTGAATTTTAAAAAGTTGAATAACATTTTTTGGTTAAACCCAGAAAGAAAACACCAAGCAACCCTTCAAAAGTTGAATATGTTTAACATTTTCTATAGGTATTTCCAGAGGCACTTCTTGTTCAGCTTTTGAAAGTTATGTTGCATCCTGATGTTGAAGTACGTGTTGGAGCACATCAAATTTTTTCTTCTCTTCTCATCCCAAGTTCTAATCATCCAAGAAGATGGCATTCCAATGCTCCATCTGCTTTTGCTTCAATTACTGCTTTGCTTCAAAGGCTCCGTGGGGAAAAGGAAGCAACTAAAGTGCAAGCGCATGGAATTGATACTCAAGATGAACTTAAGGAAAGAGAGATTTCTGAAGAAGAACAGAAGCAGAGGTGGGCTCTCAAGAATTCCCCTAATTTTCACAAAATAAGTTCTATAACTGACAAGAAAGCTGGATCAACCATCTTGGCTGAGACTGTAAGGGATTTTTTTTTTTCCATTTTCTCTTACAGGATTCCATATGCACGTTTTACTTTGAATATCCCTGTCGATTTTCATTCGCAGAGGAACTCCTAAATCTAAATGTATTTGCAGCGGTTTTAATTTATGTGATTGGCACAGGAACCATATATCATGAAATTTAGTGAGGACCAAATAGCACAGCTGTTGTCTGCCTTTTGGATACAAGTTAATTTGCCTGATAATTTACCTTCAAATGTTGAAGCTATAGCACATTCTTACTGCTTAACACTTATTTCTTCATGCCTTAAGGTAAGAGTTCTGGCATGCATTCTTCTTCTTGCCTTCCTTTCAGTTTTTCATTCCATATTGTTTCTCTACCTCTTAATTTTTGCGTCTGTACATTTTAATCTTACTTGGTGACCTACATCTATTTGAAATTAATTAATGGAAAATGTCAAAAATAGAAACTATGTCTGTTATTTTTGGCAGATCTAATCAAATACAAAAGTGCAAAGCTAATTAGGTTCTTCACCTGTAATTGACACTATATAATATACATGGAAAAAATGGCAGAAATCTTGGTCAATATTATGTGCTTCCTGCTTCTTTTCTTTGATACTCTTAAGCAACTGCATGGGGATGCTATGCATGTTCATGGGTTTACTCTTAACGAAATCTGTCATGCTTTTATTGTTGCAGAACCAATGTAAGAACCTAGTGGTCCGGTTCTTTCAGCTTCCACTATCACTTAGGAATTTGTCATTGGATCCTAACAATGGTACAGGAAACTGTCTCTAAAACACTCTTTGACGTTGAGATCACTGAACTTGTAAAATTGACATGTTCGTACATTTTCTCTTTTTCTTTTTGCAGAGATGTGGCCTCCAGCATACCAGAGATCAGTTCTTACATTATCAACGGCAAAACTGATGCTTGCAGCAAAGTTATATCAGATTCCCAATTTAAACGGTTTAATCAAATCACTAGTTGATTGTGATGTGAGTTTCACTCCCATGCATTTAGGTCTAGTTGTGTTTAGCTTGAGTTTTCACTTGGCATGTGTTTAGTCCTGATGATGTTTATCCAAACAAGTAACTTGTCACAAATTTGAATGGCAGAACGGACTTTCTACCACTAAAATTTATTGGGGGGATTTTATTTTGGAATTTGTTAATTTGACACATATATATATTCCACTGTTACCAGTAAAATGCAGCAGCAGCCTAGAATGCTAAAACAACAAATCTTGAAGAACTAAAAAATTAAGTTGGTTTCTCACACATGCATTGATTGCTATGTTGCCTTTTTATTGGATTGGCTTCAATTTTGGCGACTTCGTCTTTGTTACTTTGTTTATGGGGAGTGGGAGGTGCAGTTTATTAACTTTATTATGACATTTATCATCACTTCCATTCTGTAACTTCCTTGGCAGTGTTGGCAACTCAGTTTTTTGCTTGTGTAAAAGGTACAAGTCCTGACTACCATGTTGATGACTTCTTGACTTCAAATCCAATGCCAAGGAAAATCCAGAAGCCCCCCTCTGGCTGAACCCTGCAGGAGGGTAGAACAAAGTCCAAAAAATTGGTCTAAAGATGTTAAACAAAGACGTGGTCAACCATGTTTTACAATTAGTTAATAAATTAATAAAGGTTCCCCCCCTTCCCGGCCTCCAAGGGGGCTTTCTATCTCTCTCTCTCTCTCTCTCTGGAAAGGGCAACTCAGTGCACAAAGGGGGAGGACTAGATGTAGGCAACTGAGTCCAGGTTTGAAAACTACTCCAGGTTCCAATGTGTTAGAGTTGTGCCTTATATGGACTCACGGGAACACATAAAAGGTTGGGGGTGCGGGGTTTAACTCACGGTGCAGAACTGCTAATTTAGGAATTATATTTTAGGCAAGTTTCTGAGTCCAGTTCTGATTGGGTTTCTTGTTCTTATGTTTTTGGGATGTGTTATATATCAGGGTTAAGTTCAAGGGTTAGGATTTTCAATAGGTATGGAATGAGAGACAAGGTAAGAACAAGTGACAGAATTATGTAGGTTCTTTAGGGTTAAGAGAGAAGTTAAGAACAAGTGACACGATAATTTAAAGTTATTTAAGGTTCTCTCATATCTCTCTTGTGATTCTATGCCCCATTGTTGGAGTTTTTTATAATTGAAAACTAGTTTTACCTTACCTGCGGACGTAGGCAAATTGTCAAACCACATAAATCTTGTATTCTTTCATTATATGATTTTCTTGTGTTAGTCTGTGAGTTTGCCATTCTTCATTGCTAGAAGGTGATCCAGGATTTTTGCAGTAACAATTGGTATCAGAGCTAGCTTTTAGAGGTAAGAGAGGTCCAAGACCACCCAACATAATGGAATAACCTCACCACTGCTTCAAGATCACTTTCTGTAATATCTTTCTGATTAGCATGGGATGTTGGTTTTCTTTTTCTTTCTTTATTTTATTTATTTATTTATTTTTTTAAAGGCTGATTGAGTTAAGTTTGTGTTTCATTACTTAACATATGATTTACAAATGAGATTTATTTATCTTTAAAAAATAGCGTGTACAATTTCAGGTGGATCCCTACTTGGGAATCAATGATGACTTCCAAGTGTATGTGAAGCCTCAGGCTGATGTGAAAGAATATTGTTCTCTTGCTGATAATCAAGCGCCCATGTCCTCACTGTTTGATTTACATGACAAAATCTACGAACCCGACATGACTCTTGTGGATATGTTAGCCCACAATTTATCTAGCATTGTTGAGGTGTGGTTTGTAACTGATAACCAGAGCTTCTGCTGTTTCCATCCGCCTCAACCTTCTCCTCTCTCTCTCTATCTTTCTGCACTTTTGATCAGTGTATGTTATACATACTGGCTCATATCCATAATTCTATTTTTCTTGTTTAGCTGGAGGCAGATGACCTTGTTAAGCAGCTATCAGAACCGTTTACACCTGATGATGCATTCCTGTTTGGTCCGCAATCGATCCTCGATTGGGATCACATTCAAACAATTGAAAATTCCAATGGAACTCCTTGTGAGGGGGTATGCTCTTTTTCAGTTCTTGTCTAGTTTTTTTGACACCGTGTTAATCACTTGGATGAAAACGCTTTATTCTGTCAGATATCCGACTTAAAATAATCAAATTGTTTATCTGTGTTTATAAGGAGATTTTTTTTTTTTTTTTAATTTTGAATCTAATTACACCTCACCACAATTGCTATGTATGTAAATGCTGGATATATCCTGATACTGGTGCAATGGAATCTATATTTGTTATTGTTGGTTATGCTGCAGGATTTTCAGACAAGTTCAATAGCCGACGATGATGTGACGAGTGAATATTCTGTTGCTGGGCTTCCGAACTTCATCCCAAAGATGGCTGCGTCACCTTCCATGACTAACATTGTTAGCGTTGGACAACTTCTAGAATCGGTAATCTCACTTTCTGTGTGCATTGAATAGCTCTTGCTTATCTTCTTGAATTGGGCTTGTGAAATGGAAAACCATCTTGGTGGTTAATTAACGTTATGCATATCTTATATACCAACTGCCATGCACTGTTGATGCAGGACAATATAGATTAAGGCAAAAAGATGAAAGAAATTAAGTTAAAGAATTTAGAAGAAGAAAGTAAGAGGAGAATAAAAAGAAGAAGAAGAAGAAGAAGAAGAAGAAGAAGAAAAGTGGGGAATAGAATAAGCCACATAGACTTCAATTCATATCACTCATATTTTTATTCATCAAAAAGTCTCCTAATTCAATACAATTAAAGCCTTTATAAAGGCCAACCTTAAATTGAAACTAAATCCCATAAATATAATATACTAAAAATAAAATCCTAATATATGGAACAAAATAAAAATCAATCTTAAGAATAAAATTAAATCCCAATAATATAAAATAAAATAATTCTTTAATATTTTGCTTCCATTTTGCATCAATTAGTGGACCTTAGAACGGTAGTTATGCAGGCCTCAACAGGCCTCTGTTCCTGTACTGAAGAAATTGGTTGTGTTTTCAGGCACTTGAGGTGGCTGGTCAAATTGCTGGAACATCTGTTTCAACTTCACCCCTTCCGTACAACACCATGGCTAGTCACTGTGAAGCCCTTGGCACAGGCACAAGAAAGCTCTCGAGTTGCTTGACCTATGAAAGTCATTCCACAAGAACATCCGAAAAGGCATTTTCAACATTTTCTTCAGATGGACCGTCAAAAACCAGGAAGGTGAGCTTCATTTTACCTTTTAGTTAGTCTCAGCTGATCTAGTTCTAAATTTTCTAGAGTAGCAGCGCTAGGAGCTTCACCAGGACTCTTTGTAATGAACATATAACTTAGATGTGACATAGATGTAACTACAAATAAGTTTTTGGGCCAGTTAGATTGTCAGAAGCCCAAGAAAACTCACAGAAATTAGTGGGTCCAATGACGTGGGGTTTACCTAGTTGAGCCCAATTTTGGGCCCAGTAATTTCTGCTAGTCTTCTTGGGCTTCTGACACTCCAACTGGCTCTGAAACTTGTTTGCAGTCACGTCCGCGTCAGGATGGGAGTAGATGTGTGGTTTTTCTAGTTTGTTTTCATTTTAGAGTTGCAAAGCTACTCTAAAATTCGAGACCTATGTGGTGAAACATATTATGAATGGAAATATTAGATATGAGATGATTTATGTTACATGAACTCGGAAACAAGTGTCGCGTACTAGATTAAGAGTCAGATATATTAATTTTCTTATTTAAGGACATGGGACAAGAAATATTCATATATTTAAAATATTATTTTATTTTATAGGATGATATGGTATTTATAAGGTGCCAAGTTTTATACATAATTATATATTAAAATTGAATTGATAAATATGTTTGTATGGATGTCAAATTATACATAGGACACATATATTTTACCTTTACCTAATTTGTCCTTGTCCAATTGTCAAGAATCAGCATTGGTATATAATATATCTAGAATGGTCTTTGTAAATATTATAGGACACAATAACACAATCCATACATGATACGGCACGAAATTACTAGTAGAAAACACAAACACAAACGAATAAGTTAACCAGAAATTGATAAAATTTGATCATATTTGAAAATAAGTTAATTATTAAACATGTTCGTTGAGTTATGGAGATATTTGAGGCTAAACTCGAGCAGACACGATTATGAATCTAGACACCACAGGCACTCCCTCGTCACTGCCCCAATTAAATTCTTGTTACAGACACCTGCTTCTACCTCATAATCTGCTTTCTTCATCTAACCGACTACTTGTGTTCTTGTAGACAAGCAATGGAGGGGTGCCTATTCAGGGAAATATCCCGTCGATGGACCCATGGTTGGCTCTCAGGCTGCCTCCTGCCAGCCCTTTTGACAACTTCCTCAGAGCAGCTAGGTGTTAGAAGAGGCTGAGGTTATTCAGAGTCTTCTTGTGTGTTGTTAATCTATCTTGTAAAATTGTAGGCAGGAGTGTAGGTTGTTAAAGATCATTTTATGATTTCTTTTTTACATTCCGGGGCTTCCATTCCACCCAGTTGTATGCAGTGTTTCCTCCCTTGACTGGAAGCTAGTTTTAAGCTTGCTTTTTCCAGGTGCTGCAATGTTTAGATGTAACCATCTCTTTTCTCTCGGTTGATTGATTTTTGGTACCTTGATATTTTTTAGGGGCGCACAAAAGACTTATTACCGTTTGGTTTGATTCTAGGCCTAAAATTTATGAAACCAACTCGACCCCATTTTTAAGCTTTATTTTGTACATGATGGCACTAGCAGGTTATGGACTCAAACGGACCCAATAAAAATTGGGTTAATTTGGTTCGGTTTGGACACAACAAATATCGGGCCAGTTTCGGGTCACCATCCAATCCAATCTATGCTCACCCCAAATTATTTTCTGCTCTTTTTTCGAAAGTTAGGAGGAAGTTGATTAATTTTCCTCAAGCATTAAATTTTGCCAACGGTAGGTTACACCCATCTCTGGGATTTTTTTTTTTTTTTTTTTATTAGGTCCATCTCTGGGATTTGTTTTATATAATAGAATTGACTAATCCCAGCACAGATACGATATATTTGATAGGAGGAAAAATAACTGAGAATATGTTTAGAGGTAATTGTACTTTCTCCGATTGTGGTTAGTTTGACCATAAACAGAAACAACATAAATTTACAGTCAAGTGTATTTGGGCTAAAATAATACCAGAATAGGTGATCATTAAAAATTTATCATATTATACTTAATTGTACTATTGAAATGTGAGTCATTAAACAAATGTTAAAAATTACATTAACATCTCTTTTTTTTTTTTTGTTTGCACGACAGCTTTATAATTTGGAAGTTAAATATTTTATTAAAAGACTAATCATTTGAGCAAGACTTAATCGATAATAACTAAATAATAAATTAAAAATTAAATTCAAATCAAACTATTACAAATATTATCGAATTTTATAAAAAAATAATAAAAGTAATTACACTTTTATCTCTTATGATTTGGACAAAAAATGCATGAGTCCCTTTAGTTAAAAAGTGTTATATACCCCCACATCATTTAGATTGGAAGTGTAAAACTACTTTAAAATTTTAAATGTTAAATTCAGTTAAATTTGTTTGTCACGCATTCATGCAAACTTACACGTGGTTGTTTAAAAAATATTATTTAAAAAAAAAAGGCTTGAGCTTTTAAAAAAATAAAATAATACTTCATTACATGATAAAAATGGATAAAAATGTATTTTTATTTATAAATTTTTACGAAAAATCTTTTTTCTTCAACTAATTTTGATTGATGAAACAAAAATTTAGTTAAGTTCAATAGATTGAATCAATTTTATATTTTAGTCCAAATCACAAAAAGATTATGAACTGATTTTTAAACTAAAAGAGGCAATATATTTTTTGGACTAACCCAATAAGCAAAGTATAATTACCCTCAAATTAGTATTTTATTATCTATGTACATCCCTATGAATTCTAATCCTAAACCTTAAAAAAAAAGGAGGGAGATTGACATAGCAATCAGTCCTATAACATTGATATATGAATCGTTAGATTAAAATTAAATTATTTAACAACATTTACGCTATTTTAATTCAAAAAAACGTAAATGCATCAGACTATTGAATTTTAATTAAACGGTTCAGATCAAAAGGCATAGGCAGCCGTCCAAATCCACCTAAAAGTCTATTGGCAACATGAGAAGCCGAGATTCTGATCCGAAATTTTCGGTGAACGTCCGGTCTATTCCTTGAATTGTCCCAACTCGCTGCTCTTTTAGCACCATCTCCATGTCTGTACCCTTTGAAGCAACGTTTCGGCGTCGTGGTGTGGTCAGAAAGAACACTTAGTTTCTATCTGATTTTTCGCCTGGTGGGAGCTGCATAATTTTATGTATCACCAATCTCTTACGTCTATTTATAGCATGGAGGGGCCTTAGCCCCTTGCAATTGGATCAAAGGAAACTGCAGTACTTTTTGTACTCCAATAATTAGAGTATAAAGATCAAATACCTTGATTTTCTTAAAATTTGGATCATGAAATCAGGACCATTAATTTTAATTTTACTTAAATTAAATCAAAACCGTTAGATAATTTAAAAAAAAAAAATCAAGACTTTTGATCTTGTATACTACAGCCTCCTCTAACCCCTTACAATTCCCATTTCAGTCTTTCAAATTTTAATCCGATTGGCTCTCGCTTTTAATTTAAAAATTATATGAATATTTTTGAATCATTTGATTAAGACTGAGCTTGAGAAGTAAAATAAATTAGTTTTTTTTTAGTTAGTTATTAAAATATTAGTTTTTTGTGTTAGAAAAAAATAATTTTTTAATTTTTTATTAATTTGATATTTTTATCTTTCATAATTTAAGAGAAATTTAAAATATAAGACGATAAATATGATCATTTAAAAAAATAAAAAATTAAATAATTAAAAGCTGAATTGGTTGCCAAACCCAATCTAAAATTCAATAACGGAAATAAAATAATTGTCACGAGATTAACATGAAAGCCAACGTCAAACCCGAGTCGTTATTTATATCGCTATGCAGGGCAATGCCTTTGTCGCAATTTCATTGTGGAAGTCCTTTTGCTTGGTTGCTTTTGTTCGCGGACCTAAATTATTGTTAAAAGCAAAATTCTATCTAGTCGCGCATTAAAAAAAAAAATGAATAATGAAAATTTTGAATAAATTCGATTACTTTGATTCGAGTATGCACTTAAATCGCTTCAGTTTTAAATTAAAAAAATTAACAGCTTGATATTTTTTATTAATTCGAATATGTACTAACATCAGTTCAATTTTGAATTAAAAATTAAAAATTAAAAACTCATTATTTTTGGTTTGATTTTCGGATTTGTGGACGAAAAATCAAACAGAATCCGAACATAAAATAACCCAATCTGAAATTAACCTAAAAAATATAATATATAATACAACTCGAAACCAAACTAAGAAAAATATAATATATAATATTATAGAACCAAAGTAGTATGCTTGAATTTCAAACTTGTTTGAATTTTTAATATTACTTATTTGAATGTTTGAGAATCAAAAATAAGCAAATGACCCAACTCAAAAACAAATTTGACCCAATCCAATATTTTTGGTACAATTTGTATTGATTTCAATTTAATATTGTTTCGGCTTTTGGTCTAAATTTTCAAAAACAAAAAAAAAAAGAATTCGTTCAATTTTAAATTAAGTATGAACTCGAACTAAGTTGACAATAAACACTTTTACTTCTATATCCATCCAATTATCAAAAATAAAATTAATATGCATTTAATTATTATAGTTTAATTGTAACAATTCCCTTAGTTTTGTTATTACTTAATTTAATAATAATAAAAAAATTATTTTTCAAAAAAAATAAAAACAAAAGAAAAAAGGGAAAGAATAATAAAATTTATTATTATATATATCTTTCATATCGAAAGAAGGATAAATTCCTTATTTAGATCTATATTCCTTATCCTTATTATATATACTTACTTGATAATTAAAACATTTAAGATAATAGTAAATAAAAAAATATATTATTTTTAAATAATTAAAACATTTAAGATAAAAATAATTGTTATGACAAATTGAAATTAATATGGTAATCAAGTAGAAAAAATAATTATGGGTGAGAAATAAAAATAATTGTAATACACAAAAATACAACAAATTACGTGGTTTTGAGTAATACCTACGTCCACGAGTGAAGACAGGAGAAGTATTTTACTACGACAAAAGAAGAATACAAAATGTGAGAGAAAATACAAAAATTTCGATACCAAAATTAAGGAAAAAAGTACCCGAACTATATCTCACACTACAAAGACAAACACTTAATTTCTCTCACACCTCTCTACACTTTAATTATCTTCTTTATTTCTTCCTCGCACTTTTTCTTTTCTCTCTACACACCTTCCCATTCTCTAGACTCCCTTTTTTATACTTGAGAACTAAACCAAAATAGTCAACCTAATCTTGGATGATGAGTTGGACATCCAAAGAATTGATGGTTGTAAACCATTTAGTTAGTAAACACCACAAATGAATTTTAGAAAGTTAAGTTGGACTTTTCCAACATGGGATTGCCAACTCAACAATTCTCCCTCTCAAGCCCATGTATGAGTAGTCATGATCATCTCCTATCTTCTCCATTACGCCCTGAAGGGCTTTTCAGATATTTTAAACACCAATCAAGTCCAAGCATATCATCTCCTATCTTCTCTATTACGCCCTGAAGGGATTTTCAGATACTACAAACACAATCAAGTCCAAGCAATGCTTGAACTTGTGAACAAAAACTGGCTTAGTCAACATATCAGCTGAATTTCTGCCGTACTGGCCTTCTAAATTCCAATATCTCCTTGAGATATAATTTCTCAAACAAAATGATATCTGACATTAATGTGCTTGGTCCTCTCATGATACATTTGATTTTTGGTTAAATATATGGCATTTTGGCTATTACAATATACTACAGTATGATCCTGTTTTAAACCCAATTCGTCAAGCAAGCCTTTTAACCATATAGCTTCTTTCACTGCTTCAGTTATTGCCATATATTTTGCCTCCGTAACGGATAAAACAACTGTAGTTTATAATGTTACTTTCCAACTAATGGCATAACTTGAAAGAGTGAAGACATACCTTGTAAGAGATCTTTTCTTATCAAGATCAGCAACATAATCTGAATCTACAAACCCAATAGCAGTACTATTTACACTGCTGCTATCAAATACTGAACCAACATCTGTAGTATCTCTTAAGTATTGAAGTATCCATTTCACACCTGCCAATGAGCCTTACCAAGATTGGCCATGTATCTAATAATAACATTGATTATATGTGAAATATCAGGACGAATGCATACCATAGTATACATGAGGCTTCCAACAGCACTAGCATATGGCACACGAGATATGTCTATCTTTTCTTTTTCACACTATGGTGACATGGCCGCTGAAAGCTTAAAATGTGCAGTAAGTGGAGTACTCACAGGTTTAGAGTTTTGCACACCAAAACGTTCAAGTATTTTCTGAATGTACTTTTTCTGTGACAAGTACAACTTTCTTATTTTTCTATGCCTGTGAATTTTCATACCCAAAATCTTCTTTGCTGGACCTAAATCTTCCATTGCAAACTCACCACTAAGTTAAGTTTTTAACCTGACAAACTCATACATGTTCTTTGCAGCAATGAGCATATTATCAACATATAATAGCAAATACACAAAGGAACTATCTGTGAGCCTTTTGAAGTAGACACAACTATCATGCTTACTCCTTGAGAAGTCATGGTTTATCATGAATGTGTCAAACCGCTTGTACCACTGTCTAGGTGATTGCTTCAGGCCATACACAGATTTCTTCAATAAGCAAACATGGTCCTCCTTTCCTGCAACAACGAATCCTTCTAGTTAATGCACGTAAATCTGTTTTTCAAGCTCACCATGAAAAAAAGCTGTCTTAACATCAAGATGTTCAAGCTTTAAGTCAAACATTGCAACCATAGTAAGTAACATGCGAATAGAGCTATGTTTTACAACCAGTTCGAACATTTCATTGAAGTCCATACCTTCTTTTTGACTATAGCCTTTTGCCACCAAGCATGCCTTGCACCTTACATTTTCCATTCTTGGGATTTCTTCTTTTCTTTTGAAAACCCATTTGCACCCAATAATCCTTTTACCCTTCGGCGGTTTTACTAGCTCCCAAACCTGATTCTTCAAAGAGACTCAATTTTTTCATTCATAGTAATAGTCCATTGTGTTGACTCCTTACTTGTGATAGCTCCATGATATGTTATAGGTTCTTGAAACTCAATTGTTCTCGCCATAGTCAAAGCATAAGATTTAAAATCAGCATTACCATACCTCAGAGGTGGTCTGATGGTTCTCTTCTGTCTACCGGTAGCAATACTGTATGGTTGCTCAGGTAGTGCATTATCCGCTTGCCCATCTTCTCTAATAGGCTTATCGGGAATAGTACCTTCTGTGGGGGGTTCACTTTCAAACTCTACCCTTTCTCCAACATCAAGGTTTTTACCTTTATCAACACAATCTTTCTCAAGTGCAACATGACTAATTCATCAAAGGTAACATCTCTACTAATAATGAATTTGAGTGACTAAGGATCAGGACACAACAATCTGTATCCTTTCACCCCAGATCTATATCTTAGAAAAATGCACTTCCTGGCTCGTGGCTCGAGCTTTCTTTCATTGATATGTTCATAGGCTAGACAACCAAAAATTCTTAAATTAGAATAGTCAATAGGATTATATGACCACACCTCTTCAGGAGTCTTGCACTCAATGGAAATTGATGGAGATTGATTCACCAGGTAGCAAGTTGTGGAAACTGTTTCAGCCCAAAATTCTTTTCCCAAACTAACATTAGAGCACAAACAACGAGCTCTCTTTAAAAGCGTCCTGTTCATGTGTTCTGCTACACTATTCTACTGGGGTGTTTTTATGACCGTATGATACCTCACGATCCCTTCATTATTATAGAACTCATCAAATTCTCCTGAACAGAATTGAAGACCATTGTCAGTCCTGAGATGCTTTATTTTCTTTTCTGTTTGTTTCTCAATCATAGCCTTCCACTGTTTAAACTTGAGAAAACGGTTCATCTTTGTGCTTTAAAAAATAAATTTAGACCTTTCTTGAATAATCATCAATAAATGTCACAAAATATCTCGATCCACCTTTTGATGAAACCCGAGATGGATCCCAAAGGTCAGAATGGATATAATCTTGTGTACATTTAATTCTACAAATGGCTTTACTAAACTTGGACCTCCTCCCCATCAAAAGAAATGAGACTATCGTGGATATAACACACTAAAAAATTAACCAAATTTGGATGCTGCCAAAGAGAGTAGCGAGGCCATACACAAAAAGAAAGAAACTCATAGAATGGCAGAGGCAAATAAAGCTCACTAAACTTGACTCTAAATTACTTGCCAAAGACACAATGTTCACAAAAGTCTAACTTTCCTATTCTCTGACCACATAACAAGTCTTGTTTGCTTAGTATTGTCATGCCCCTTTCATTCATAAGCCCCAAATGTATATGCCATAACTAAGTAGTGTCATGATCTGAACTTGCTGATAATGAAAGAGTCGCATCTCCAAGAACTGTATTGCCTTAAAGTACATAGAGGTTTTTAATCAACATCTCTTTCATAACTACCAAAGCTCTTTTTGTTACTTGCATGACTCCCCTTTTAGTTGTATACTTGCAGCCATTGGAGTCGAGAGTACTAAGAGAGATAAGATTTTTTTTCAAATCTGACACATGTCGAACATCTGTTAAAGTTCTTATGATGCGGTTGTGCATCTTGATTCGAATTGTTCCAATACTATCAGTTTTACAGGGTGTATCATTCCCCATTAAAACTATACCACCGTTCACCAATTGGTATGTTGTGAACCAATCCTGATTGGGACACATATGGTAGGAACAACCTAAATCAAGAATTCACTCTTTATTTGAAGATCCATGAGCGGCTGCCACTGACAAAACAGTTTTTGTCACTATTTGAATTTTCTTTTGCAACACCAGTAACTCTTTTCTCCTCCTTCTGTTTGAGCTTCGAACATTCTTTCTTATAATGCCATGTCTTCTTACAATAGTAGCAATTTAATCTTTTTTGATTTGGATTTTGATCTAGATCAACCTCTATTGCTACTGCCGGGATCACTTCTCTTCAATGTCCTCCCCTGTCTGTCGAACCCTCAGCTTGATTTTTGCCTCCATCCTCGGACACCTTTGCTCTCAATTCTTCTAATAACAATGATGCTTTGACATCCTCCATAGAGATAGTATCATTTCCATAAAATATTGTTGTAACAAAATACTAATATGATAGAGGTAGAGAACATGATACAATAAGGGCTTGATCTTCATCATCAATTTTAATATCAATATTTTTCAAATCCATGACAATTTTGTTAAACTCGTCAAGGTGAATTTGAATAAGTGCACCTTTTTTCATGCGTAAAGTGTAAAGATGCTATTTCAAATATAGCTTGTTTGTGTGAGACTTTATCATGTACAAATTCTCTAATTTGAGCCATAATTTTGCCATAATTGTCTCATCTGCAACTTCTCGCAATATCTTGTCACTTAAGCATAATTGAATTACACTTAGTGCTTTAGCGTCAAGTCTAATTTGTCTTTATCTGACATCATTGTAGGGAGTTTTCTCTTTTCATCCAAAACTTTGTGCAAACCCTATTTGGTTAACACAGCACGCATTTTTACACGTCATAAACTGAAGTTATTCTTTCCATCAAATTTCATAGCTTCATATTTAGCCGCCACCATATTAAAAAAATCTCAACAGAAATAACTTGGCTTTGATACCAGTTTGTTGTGACAAATTGAGATTAATATGGTAATGAAGTAGGAAAAATAATTATGGGTAAGAAATAAAAATAATTGAAACACACAAAGATACAACAAATTATGTGATTTGGTATAATGCCTACGTCCACAGGTAAAGACAGGAGAAGTATTTTACTACGACAAAAGGAGAATACAAAATGTGAGAAAGGACATAAAATATTTCGGTACCAAAATTAAGGCAAAAAATACTTGAACTATATCTCACACTACAAAGATACACACCTAATTTCTCTTACACCTCTCTACACTTTAATTATTTTGTTTATTTCTTCCTTATACTTTTTCTTTTCTCTCTGCACACCTTCCCATTCTCTAGACTCCCTCTTTTATACTTGAGAAATAAACCAAAATAGCCAAACCAATCTTGGATGATGAGTTGGACATCCAAAGAATGAATGATTGTAAATTATTTGGTTGGTAAACACCACCAATGAATTTTAGAAAGTCAAGTTGGACATCCCCACCGTGGAATTGCCAACTCAACAATAATTAATCCAAGGGTTACAATCCCAATAAATTATAAGGAATTGTGTTATACAATTAGAATATGTGTAATTTGTAATTATAGGACTCATTTGTTTTGTTTTCATTGTCTGTTTATCATTGTGTGATTATTTACTCTTCGTTTTTTTTTTTTTTTACCAGGTTATATTATTTTCCCTTTATTTTTTATCAAGTCTTTTTGGCAAATTTATTTTTTATCAATTTGATAAAATAAATTCACAAGAATCAACAATATTGCCATGATATTTAGAAATATCTCTTAAATTTATTTTTTTTCCTTTTCATAATATATTGTTGGATTTTTATTGTTGACAGTTATTTTTATTATTATTGTCATTTGTATAGTGCACATGCATATTAAATCATAATCCTATATATCTATTGTTAATTTATGTAAGATTTAAGTATACTTATATATATATATATATAAATTTTAACAAACTTACATAATTCGGGTGTGTTTGGAGTTGTATAAAAGTGTATAAAATAAAATAAAATTGTAAAAATAAATATCTCGTAATTCGTACAGTGAGTGAAAATTTTAAATTTTGTTATCTCGTAATTCGTGTTTATAGAGATTTGTAAAATTTTATTTTATTTTGGAGAGCTCCAAACGGAACCATATTTACCCCCTCTTCATAAATTTAACAAAGGTCACTTCTCTTCTTTTCAAAATAAATTTGCTACTCACATGTAAATTATTAATAATTTTATAATTTTATATATTTATTATATCTATTTACTATTCGTTATTTGTGCAAAATTCTGAGCAAAGCACAGGCAATAAACGAATTGAAGCCAAATTCATTAAATAAACATGTTTCACATTCTATTTAAATTTGGGGTTGCAGGAAATTGCACTGGATTTTACATTACAGGAGTTGAAATGAATAGAGAGTCAGCATTTAATTGAAATTTATTGATTTTGTCAAACAAGTCCAATTGGAGTAGTTTGGTTGGTTTACTTAAATGAGAGAATCTAACATTAAATTTGATGTTAGTTCGAAGATAAGTTAATCTGAATTGTTATACTAAACTTCAACAATTTAACACTTTGTTTGAAAATAACTTTTTTCTTAAAATTAATTTAATTTGATTTGATTTGATGAATAAAATTTTGTGTGTAGAATATATTTTGAATTTAAAAATTGAACTGATTTGATTTAAGAAAAAAAAAGTTAAAATTTGACCATGTTAATAGAAAGAAAAAATATGGTAAATATGATATGTATAGATAAATTCGGGCACTTATTTAAATATCTTAAAAAAATAATAAATTCTAATCAAATTCTATTGCTTTAAATCGAATTTTAAATAATGTAGAAATTACAAATTTTAAGTTATGTAATAAAATTAAATCAAATTTTGTCAAATTCATCATTCCAAACAAAATGTAAATATATTCATAAATTTTTAACTTAAAAAATATATAATTATGTTAAATTAAAATCTAACGGTTCAAACTGATGTCAAATTTGATGTCGGTCCCAATTTTCGTGTATACATATATATATATATATATATATATATATATATATATGTATTTTACAACCCCAGATGGAGTTTTCCTTCCACAGTAACACATGATCCTTTCTCACGAAGGCATAGGTTTGTCCTGTCACTTGTCGAAAGTAGCGTAGCTACGCTTTCGTATCTCTAATATTAGGAAAGGTAAAAATTATATTTTGTGTCATTATATTTTATATTGAATTTTATTTTTTACTTTTAATTACAATAATTAATTTTTTACATTTTTGGTTAAATTTTATTTAATTACTTTGTCAAATTTATTAACAAAAAATCCCAATTGCCAATCACATATAATAGGCATACGACATTTTTTGTCGCATTTTTTTTAATAATAGTTACTAGAAGGCCGAGGTAAAACTTTAATAGTAAGTGTTGGGCAAAATAATACTAAGCTGTACTTGTGCCGAACAAGTTTAGTCTGTGCCACGTGGCCCAGTGCCGAGCATACTCGCGTGAGCCACATAGTCATTCGCCGAGCACGTTTCCGTCGTGACACGTGGCGTCCTGCCGAACAACTGATTAATGGCACGAGAGTTCCACGTGAGTGTTATACGTGAACACATGATTCAAAGTTAGTGTTCCAAAGAGTACCCTGAACCTCAGCATCAATGAACAGTGTATTGCCACGTGGCTATAGCCGAGGATCTTGGAAGCTAGTTTGCTCGGCCTATCTGTTGGCGGCTAGTAAATGTCGAACCTGGGACCCACAGCCTTTAAAGAGGGCTCGTGACCATAAATGCACCTTAGTTAAGATTGAACTGGGTACTTGTCTCTGAGGAAGTAACTAAATCGGTCTATCTCGTCACGATTTGGTGGCTGATGTGACAGGAAGACAGTCTGACTCTGAAATTTCGGTTGTAATGCCGGGTTAAGTCGCCAGAAGCATTAAATGAAAGGCATGGTGTATTAATGAGGGGTTTGAGGCATTAAATGAAGGGGAAGAGTATTTAAAGCAAGGATAGAAAAGAGGGACACGGCAGTGTGCGTAACGTCAAGTCGCAGGTATGCTTTAATAATTACTCAGACTACTATAAATAGGGTATTCTACTGAACCACAAGGGTAAGCTGACTATTGCCAACTTAAGCTCTGACTCCCTTATTTCCATAAAGTTTCCTTTTTTAAGCGACTTGCTGACTTAATCATCGGAGGGTTTTCCGGCCTGAGACCTCCTCTCCGGCCGTCACCTTTCTTTCTGTCTTTGTTCGGCAGGTCGGCGATTGCATTTCCGGTTGGCGTGGTCAGCAGTTCCGGCGGTAATTTTTGCTGCCGAACATTTGGCGCCCACCGTGGGGCTCGTTGTTTAGCCCAGCATTGTTGTTCGCTAGCTTTTTTCCTGTTTCTTTGTCAAGTCTCTAGTACGTGTCCACATAATGACTTCGGGAGGAAACACTACCCCACCACCGTCTCCACGGGCAGGGGACAGTTCCACTCCTGCCAAAACTAAAGGGAGTGCGTTGGTTATCCGGACTCCAGGTCTGGAACATGCCCGGAGAAGAAAAATGGAGGATCCTGAGGCACTGAAACGAAGAGAGGAGCTGATGGCTAAGGCCAGTGAAAAGCAGGCAGAGCTGGAGGAGATTCTGCTGGAATTGAGTAAGGAAAAGGGAAAGTCCCCTGCTAGCCATGCAGCTGATTCTGGTCAATCTGACTCGGAATCTGATGAAAGTTACGATGCTCTTTACAAGGACCCCACTGATGAGGATGACGGGGACACCCATGAACAGAAGGAGGTGCGCTCTCGCTCGCGACGTGATGTCTCTCCTTCCAGGAAGGACTCGCGCCGTGCTAAACCCGTCGCGAAACGTGACGTGAGATCTGATGTTGACGCGCCCATCAAAGCGCATCACCAAAGGAGTTCCTCAAAAAAGGTGCTGGAGGCGCACTCAGAAGAAGGGGATAGCTCGGACCAAGAAGAGTTAACTTTGAAGCGCAAGAAAGCGGGAAAGGCAAAGATGGAGGAGTGGGGGCAAGCAGAGGAATGGAGTGCTCAGGGCCAGAGCACACGCATGATGGCAAGGAAAGCCCTGGGGCGGATCTCTGCCTCCCCATTCGTCGATGAAATAATCGATGCGGAGCCCCCGGAGAAATTCCAAACTCCGAGGCTTAATCTTTATGATGGGAGAACTGACCCCCTGGCCCACTACCGTCATTACATGCAGGCTATGACATTATGGAACAGCAACGACCACCTTATGTGCAAAGTATTCCCTTCCAGTTTGGGAGATATAGCGCTTCAGTGGTTCCATAAACTGCCCCCTGGCAGTATTCGGTGTTGGCAGCAACTGGCAGAGGAGTTCGTCACCCGGTTTTTGGCTAACACAAAACAGCCCAAAACCGCTGACGTTCTCCTCACAATGAAAAGAAAGTCTGGGGAATCATTGAGAGATTATTCCCGCCACTACCTGGAGCTCTACAATGAGGTGGGAGAGTGCTCGGAGCAATTGGCGGTCACCTCGTTTAAACTGGGATTGCGGAAGGAGGATAGGCTGTGGCTCTCCTTGACCAAAAAGCCAGCCGCCAACATGTCAAATCTTATATGCTGAATCGAGAAGTACGCCAAGGTGGAGGACGAGACACAGCCGGCCGAGCAGAAAGAAAGGAGATCCCAGGGCCAGACAAGAGAGAAAAGACGGGGAGATGGCCGCCGATTCATTGATGAGGGGAAGTCCGTCTTTGAAGCGGTCAATACGGTGTTCAAGGAGCCAATCTTCAAGATCCTCCCCCAAATAAAAAACAGGCCATATTTCAGATGGCCCGGAAAGCTGCCGGATTTCCCTGGAAAGGAGAATTCTAAAAACTACTGTGCGTACCATCAAGATAAAGGGCATCGCACCGGAGCCTGCCGATCGTTGCGACATCATCTTGAGGAATTGGTGTGCAGAGGCCACCTTAAGGAGTTCGTAGACGAGGGCAGAACTAGAGAAGCAGCCCCACAGGATATAGAGCCAAGGAGGCAACGAGAAGAGACTGCGGGGGAGGAGGCAGCCGAAGAGGTTCAACCCCCACCAAGGGCCAGGGCGCGCAGAGATGTCCCGAGACCTGCGGTCATCCACGTGATTCATATGGAGCGGCAACCCCAGAGTGTCGTCAATCATGCCCCTAATCCACCAAGTAAAGAAATCTTGGGCGTCGCGGGTCAGCCGAACAAGCGCTCAAGAACAGCCGCCATGGAGGAAATCACTTTTCATGAAGACGAGCATCCTGGCGTTTAGCTGCCGCACAATGACGCCCTGGTGGTCACTCTGGGCATGTTCGATTCAGAAGTAAGAAGAATCCTGGTAGATGCAGGAAGCTCAACAGAAGTCATGTTCCTGAGCTTATTTAAGAAGCTCGGATTAACTGAAGAAGATCTGGAACCGGCAGAATGCCCGCTCATAGGATTCAATTCTGCTCCTGTCTGGCCTCTGGGCAGAGTCGTCATTCCTGTCCGCGTGGGTCCGGTGGAGCAAGAGGTTGAGTTCACTGTTGTGGATTCCTCCTCTTCCTACAACGCTATAGTAGGAAGGTCGTGGATTCACGCTTTGAAGGCGGTCCCCTCAACCTACCACCAAGTGCTGAAGTTCCCCTATTGCGAGGAAGTGATTTCTATTTTGGGGGATCAAAATACCTCCCAAAAGTGCTTCTCTGCAGCCCTAAAATCCAAAACGATCCCTGAACAAGTCCAACTGGTGGAACTACCCGAGGACACGCCAAAGATCGATGATGTCGGTGGTGATCCGCAAATGAAAGCCACAGAGGGTTTGGAGAAATATCAAATTGGCCCGGTTGAGGATGATAGATTCTTCCTGATCGGCGCCAACCTGAGCGCCGAGGAGAAACTGGAGCTAACGGAGATGCTCTTGAAAAATATTGGAACGTTCGCCTGGACTCCGCACGAAATGCCAGGTATTTCCCCCGAAGTCATGACTCATAAGTTGAATGTGAATCCGGGGGTAAAACCTATGGTACAAAAAGCAAGGCGATCAGCTCTCCAACACGCAGAGGCTGTCATAGAGGAGGTCGGCCGACTGTTAGAGGCGGAGGCCATTCGGGAAGTCTCATACCCAGAATGGTTGGCTAATACAGTCATGGTCAAAAAGAAGAATGGGAAGTGGAGAGTCTGCGTAGACTACACAGACCTGAACAAGGCCTGCCCTAAGGATCCATTCCCCCTGCCAAAGATCGACCAACTCGTTGACTCAACCGCTGGATGTTCCAGGATGTCATTCCTGGACGCTTATAGGGGATATCACCAGATCCCCATGTTCGGCCCTGATGAGGAGAAAACTTCTTTCATAACCCCCCGAGGCATATACTGCTACAGAGTTATGCCATTCGGGCTGAAGAACGCTGGAGCCACCTATCAACGGCTGGTTACGAAAATATTCAAAGAAGACCTCAGACAGACGATGGAGGTCTACATTGATGATATGGTGGTGAAAAGCAAGGAGCCGAACACTCATCTCCAGCATCTCCAGCATGTTTTCTCTACCCTTGATCGGTATGGGTTAAAATTAAACGCTGCCAAGTGCGCCTTCGGAGTTGGCTCAGGTAAATTTTTGGGCCACTTGGTGAGCAGAAGGGGAATTGAGGCTGATCCCGAGCAAATACGTGCCATCCAATCTGTTTCTCCTCCACGCACTAAAAAAGAGGTCCAGAAGCTCACAGGGATGGTGGCGGCACTCAATCGGTTTATTAGCAGATCATCCGACAAGTGCCGACCATTCTTTAGACTGCTCAAAGGGGCCAATAAGATGTAATGGAATGCTAAGGCGGATGCGGCACTGGAAAAGCTTAAAGAATACCTGACAACTGTCCCGATATTATCAACACCGCAGCCGGGGGACATTTTACAACTATATCTGGCAGTCTCAGAGCACGCAGTCAGTGCCGTCTTGCTGAGAGAGGAACAAGGGAAGCAGCATCCTATTTACTACGTGAGCAAAACAATGCAAGGAGCGGAGACCAGATACCTTCCTCTAGAGAAGCTGACCTTGGCATTAATAATGGCATCCAGGAAGCTAGCCCATTATTTCCATGCACACACCATTCAAGTAGTCACCGATCAGCCAATTGGCCATGTTTTAAAGAGGGCTGATGTGTCGGGCCGGCTAGCAAAGTGGGCAGTTTTTCTTGATGCATTCGACATAAAATTCATCCCAAGAACCGCGATAAAGGCTCAAGTCCTGGCCGATTTTGTAGCGGAATTTTCCACACCAGCCTGTGGTCAAACAAAAGAAGTATGGCATATTGAAGTAAAGTCTGCCCCGGCCGAACATAATGAGGCTGAACAACCTTGGCAAATCAAGGTTGACGGATCTTCGACTAGAAAAAGAGGCGGCGTGGGCATAGTTCTGACTACACCAGAAGGGGTCTCAATAGAATATGCAATAAAACTCGAGTTCGAGGTTACTAATAATGAGGCGGAGTATGAAGCTCTCCTGGCTGGACTCGACATCGCTCGGCGGATGATGGCAAATGATATTGTAATAAGGACTGACTCTCAATTGGTTGCTAACCAGCTGAAGAGTGAGTATATGGCTAGAAGTGAAAAGATGGCGGAGTATTTAGAAGTAGCAAAGAAGAGAATTGAAGGCTTTAATAAAGCTAGCATAGAGCTCATTGGCAGGGATCATAATGCTCACGCTGACGCACTTGCAACGCTAGCCGCCTCTTCTCGAATAAGGCTAACTGACCAGGTCTTTATGGAAGTCATAAAGAGGCCGAGCATAACGAAAGACGTAGAGGTAATGTGTGCTGACCTAGCCCCATCTTGGATGGATCCAATCATCGCTTACTTGAAGGACGGAACACTTCCCGAAGACAAGACAGAAGCAAAGAAGCTAAGAATAAAAGCCGCCAGGTTTTGGCTCTCTCCTGACCAGAAGTTATACAAAAAGTCATTCACAAGCCCCTATCCTCTTTGTGTTCATCCCGATAAAGTGCAAAACTTTCTTTACGAGCTTCATGAAGGTGTCTGTGGAGCACATAATGGGGGCAGATCACTAGCGCACCGAGTAATTACTCAAGGGTATTGGTGGCCGAAGATGGGATATGACGCTCAGGCCTACGTTCGGAGATGCAAGAAATGTCAGAAGTTCGCTCCCATTCCTCACCAGCCAGCCCAGGAACTCAGCCCGCTTACCAGCCCTTGGCCGTTCGCTCAATGGGGACTCGACATTGTGGGACCCCTGCCTTCTGCTTCGGGAAATAGAAAGTTCTTAGTGGTCGGCACCGACTACTTTACTAAGTGGGTGGAAGCAGAACCCCTAGCTCACATCAGAGATGCTGATACCATTCGATTTATTTGGAAGAACATCATTACCAGGTATGGCATCCCTAGGACACTTATTTCCGACAATGGGACGCAATTCGACAGTGCCCCATTTAGGGAATATTGTTCTAGATATGGAATCAAGAATATTTACTCTACACCAGCTTACCCCCAAAGCAATGGTCAGGCCGAAGCTACGAACAAAGTCATTCTTAATGGGATTAAGAAAAGACTGGAAGCGGCAAAAGGGAGATGGGTGGATGAATTGCCATCAGTACTGTGGACCTACCGAACAACCCCTAGAAGATCAACCGGAGAATCTCCCTTCTCTCTGGCTTACGGTGTTGAAGCCGTCATACCCTTGGAAGTTGGCCTCCCGAGCATCAGAACTCTATCATTCGACAGAGGGGAGAATGATCAAGCTATGGGAATAAGCCTGGATCTAATCGATGAAAGAAGGGAACTGGGAGCACTAAGGTTAGCCAACTACCAGCAAGAGACAAGGAAGAAATTTAATAAAGGGGTCAGACATAGAGAATTCAGCACTGGCGATTGGGTGCTGAGAAAATTGATGGGAAGCAGGAAAGATCAAACTGAAGGAAAGCTTGGAGCTAATTGGGAGGGACCATTCCTCGTCTCTGAGGTGCTCGGCAATGGCGCCTACAAGTTAATTGACATGGAGAGAAAGCCAATCAAAAGACCATGGAATATAGCCCATCTAAAGTTGTACTATCATTAATTTTTTCTTCGCATTTGTTGATTAAAGACTTTGTACGTTTACTGAAAAGCAATTCTTTTTACAAGGCAAAAGTAATTTCAAAAGCTTGAGATCACTCCCTGCTTAACAAAAAGACGCCACGTCTCTTTGGGTAGTGGCATGGAAAAGAGCCATGCTCGGTTCGTCGACCATTGGTACAGAAAGAATCCACATCATTTTTGATGGTGGCCCAATCCTGGTTTATTTACTGACCAGGAAATGCTCTTTAGACTGAGATTCAATTCCTCAGTCTTTTGAAAAGAATTATCAAAAGAAAGCCATGCTCGGTTCGCCGACCATTGGTACAGAAATAATCCACATCATTTTTTATGGTGGCCCAATCCTGGTTTATTTACTGACCAGGAAATGCTCTTTAGACTGAGATTCAATTTCTCAGTCTTCTGAAAAGAATTATCAAAAGAAAGCCATGCTCGGTTCGCCGACCATTGGTACAGAAAGAATCCACATCATTTCTGATGGTGGCCCAATCCTGGTTTATTCATCGACCAGATACGATTTTTTAAATCAAGATTCAATTCCTTGGTTTATTAATTGGAAAGAAAAGAAGCCACGCTCAGTTTCCTTAGCGTTGGTACAAAAGAAGCATTTTCTAAGAAGCTCAGCGCTAGTGTGCAAAAGCCCTCGTATCATAAAGGTACACTTTTCCGATGCTCGGCATGAGATCAAAAAGTGAAGTTTTGTCAGAAGGTTGTTACCTCCGTTATTATATGAAAGCAGAAGGACAGCCGAACTTATCGAGGTATGTGAGATTTATTAAAGTTATGCCTCTTTAGCAAAAGCTTGAAGTCATTTGATAAAAAGCAAACTACTACATGAGCTTGTTACCTCTGAAAGGTTTACTGTTTAAAGTATTTCTGTTAGAAGTTATGATTGCTCGGCAAAGTGGTACAAATCCAGTCACCATACATACTTCAATACAAAGCATAAAATATACAAACGGAAAGACAGATTGTCAATAGGGGACAATTCAAAAGCTTTTATTACATGCCTCAGAGTACAGTTACAATACATTTTACATAACTATCAACCGAAGAAGCTACCCTAAATCTAAGATGGGGCATTAACATTTGTTGTAAGGGTTTGTAGCTATTTCGTAGGAAAAAACGTCAAGGTACTCCTCGGCTGCACTCCTTATAATTTCATCAGCAAGCCAGTTAAGGCATTCCCCAATCAATTCATCGGCAGTTCTAAAGAAACAAAGACAGAGAAAAATAAAACAAGATTAGAGAAAAATCAAACTACTTTCATTCACTTGGAGTTAAAAGTTCTATATTGTTACATTCGAATAAAAGAAAAAAAAAATAATATACATATGTATAAGAAGGCTCACTTCTCTCCTCCCTTAGTAGGATCATTCTCCACTATTAGATCAACCTGTTCAAGCGCCTGGGAGGTGTCCTTCTGGGCACTATCCACCTCAACCTCCCCCTCGTCAATTGTTTCTTCGGCAGTATGAATTGAGGGAGTTTGAGGTGGACGCTCAAAGCTGAACTGGAGAATTGGGCGCTCTGGATCAGGATAAGGGACCTCCTTGTATATGGGGTTGGTGTGATCAATATTGTTCCTCTTCATTGCAGCCTCCCAACCCTCAAGAAAGAAGTCGTTGTGAGCATCCCTCATCTGATCCACGCAGTCATTGATCTGGGCTTCCACTTCAGCTTTGGCCTTCTCCTCGGCTTCTCGGAGAGCAGCTTCTTTCTCTGCCAGGGCCCGAGTCTTCAGCGCAAGCTCTGCCCGAAGGTTGGCAAGCTCTTGCTTCGATTTCTCTTGCTCGGCCCTGGAAGCCTCCAACTCCTTCAGGAGTAATTCCTGTCCAGTCTTCGTGGAGGACAACTCAATCTCGGCCCTTGAGAGTTTGCCCTTGACCTCTAACAGCTCCTCGTCTTTACGAGTTAGGATTTTATCCATTGATTGCACACGAGCTATGCTTCCAGCAACTTGGCCAAGGGCAGTATTGAGTTGATGCTCGATCTCCTTATTTTCATCTCGAAGCTGACTTCTCTCTTTTGCCAGAGCGTCATTGCTGGATTGGAGATTCTTGTTCTCCTTCTCCAAGGACCTCACACTCGCTTTCAACTCCTTTATGTCCGTCCTATCCTGCTCGGCTCTGGCTTCGGAGGCTTGGCTCCGAGCAATTAACTCCATCGTGTGGAGAGAAGTCTGCAGAAAGAACAGAAAGTTAGAAAAAAATTATAATAACGAAATGATGCACATAAAGGAATATTATAGTACTTACAGAGATGATATTCTTCATCAGAGTCTTGTGGATATCCTCCGTCCTATTCTTCCTTGTGTTATGAACATCCCGAGGAGGGAGGATACCCTTGAGATACTCCTCGGCGTGGTTGAAGGCTGTATCTTGGACAGTGAAGGGACGGCCTTGAGGGTGCTTGAGGCTAGGAATAAGGATTTGTGGAATAAAGGGAGGGGAGTCTCGAACCGGATTGGCCGGATACTCGATGGCAAGAGGCACGGGCCCAATCGGTTGAGTAGGTAATGGCTCGGAGGTTCTTGGTGGTGCGTCTTTGGTGGGTGGCACGACCATGGAAGGTGCTGGCCCCCTCACGGCGTCCTCCTTCGGCAGTTTCGACTGCTCGGCCTTCTGAGTTATGTCTGCCGATTGTGTCTTGGCCCTCTTCTGCTCAGGAGGACCAGAGGGTTTCTTTTGAGCTGCCTCCTGCTCCTTCCCCTTCTCCATTTTCACTTTCACTATCTGCTCGGCAGTTGAAGGAGCAGGGGCTTTCCCCTCATCGACCTTTCTCTTCCCACCAGCCTTTTGCTCGACGGCCTTCTCCTTCTGGGCTTCTCCGGCCCTTTGCCCTTTTGCCTTTGCCATGGCGAGTTTCTTGTAGTCAATCTTGGGGGCCATGTCTTCTTCTTCTTCCCCTTCTAAATCTGAGAAGTAGTCAAAGGCAGGGGGTATCTCAACTTCTTCTTCTTCTTCCTCTTCCTCCTCGTCTAAAAGAACAAATCTTCGCTTCCTCGGTTGCTCGGAAGGCTCAGGAACTGCTACTTGAGTGGCTTGAACTTGCTCGGCAACTAATGGAATAGCGAATGGAGGGGGGCGAGTCCACCCTGGATGCCTTAAGGCGTAGTAATTCTCTTTCTCTTCAGCAGAAGCCCGGAACCACCACTGAAGACGCCTGATAGCCTCCGAGGTTGCGAAACCTTGAGGGGGGCGATAAACGTCTGATGAGAGGGGGTGAAGTTGAACAGAATTGGAACCGCTCTGGCGAAGGGATAGAGATCTGGACCTCCAAGGAATTTGAACACCTCCTTAAGATGATCCTTGTCAGCATGAAGGCCAGTAGCCCAGAACTTCTTTGACTGGACAGCTGCACAGATATTAAATCAAACAGTTAGCATACTTAAAAGTGAGGATAAAATGCCGAAGAAGAATAAGAACTGGTAGCATTTGAAATCAACCAACCTGGGCCCAAAGAAACCCGAGGGACGATTGGAAAACGATCTTCGTCTGGATCGTGTGTCCAGTGACCTGTGACGACGCACAGGTCACTTTCCGACTTAATCGTATCAGGCAGCATGTGGACCAAGGCCTTTTCTGGTCGGGATTTCAGGTACCACCTGTTCTCATCTTTCCTCACCTTCTGGATAGAGTAACAGTAAAGAAGATCCCACTCGGATATGTGGAATCCGTATCGCCTGCTTATTTCTATTACCCCATTAACAATTCTATAAAAGTTGTGGGTGAGGTTCCTAGGGCCAAGGTCCAGAATGCTCATCATAGAGTGAAGAAAGGGGTGCAGGGGGAACCTAAGGCCACCTTCGGTGATTGCCACTATGGGGAATTCCCCTATTTCGCGCTCGCCTTGTTCAGTGAGCCTAATACCTACGTTCTGAGGAATTTGGTATTTCTTCTTGAAAATCCTAACTTTCTCCTCAGAACTTAGCTCGTTTGCGAGTCTACCCATAACGGAAGATTTGAAGTAAAAAGGGGATTAACTCACCAGGAACGAAGAACGACGGGAAGGGTGAAGGCTCTCGAAGATGAAAACTCAGAGGGAAAGAAGCAAGGGAAATCTGATGGCTCGAATCGCGGAAAGGAAGTAAGAGAAAATGAATCAGGTATATGTATATGTGTATGTATCTGAGAGGGTAATCGAAACGTTTCCAATGAAAAGGCAACGGGCGGTAAAAATGGCATTTATTACCGCCCCAATTTTCAAATTTCTGACCATTCACGTTTTAACACCCCGAATCTGGGAATCCGCGTGAGCGGCGCGGCAGATGAAAAGCTGAAAGGGCACTACGCGTGTCGTCACGAGGAGAGAGAAAAGTCCAATCAGATTTGATGCGCGTCAGGGAGATACTAAACGACAACTGTGCAGGGAGATTGAAGGATCAGTAAGGTAAGGCTATTCTGCTCTGCTACTCTGCTCGGAAAATATCTTTTTCCGACCAGAGTGGGGGCAAAATGTTGGGCAAAATAATACTAAGCTGTACTTGTGCCGAACAAGTTTAGTCTGTGCCACGTGGCCCAGTGCCGAGCATACTCGCGTGAGCCACATAGTCATTCGCCGAGCACGTTTCCGTCGTGACACGTGGCGTCCTGCCGAACAACTGATTAATGGCACGAGAGTTCCACGTGAGTGTTATACGTGAACACATGATTCAAAGTTAGTGTTCCAAAGAGTACCCTGAACCTCAACATCAATGAACAGTGTATTGCCACGTGGCTATAGCCGAGGATCTTGGAAGCTAGTTTGCTCGGCCTATCTGTTGGCGGCTAGTAAATGTCGAACCTGGGACCCACAGCCTTTAAAGAGGGCTCGTGACCATAAATGCACCTTAGTTAAGATTGAACTGGGTACTTGTCTCTGAGGAAGTAACTAAATCGGTCTATCTCGTCACGATTTGGTGGCTGATGTGACAGGAAGACAGTCTGACCCTGAAATTTCGGTTATAATGCCGGGTTAAGTCGCCAGAAGCATTAAATGAAAGGCATGGTGTATTAATGAGGGGTTTGAGGCATTAAATGAAGGGGAAGAGTATTTAAAGCAAGGATAGAAAAGAGGGACACGGCAGTGTGCGTAACGTCAAGTCGCAGGTATGCTTTAATAATTACTCAGACTACTATAAATAGGGTATTCTACTGAACAACAAGGGTAAGCTGACTATTGCCAACTTAAGCTCTGACTCCCTTATTTCCATAAAGTTTCCTTTTTTAAGCGACTTGCTGACTTAATCATCGGAGGGTTTTTCGGCCTGAGACCTCCTCTCCGGCCGTCACCTTTCTTTCTGTCTTTGTTCGGCAAGTCGACGATTGCATTTCCGGTTGGCGTGGTCAGCAGTTCCGGCGGTAATTTTTGCTGTCGAACAGTAAGTATAGATAATTAACTATTACAATTAAAAGTATAAGGATGAAAATGAGATTCAATATAAAGTGTATATAAGGGTGCAAAATGTAATTTTTTTATTAAGAAAGACAAAATACTTTTTATCAAATGACACCAAAGAGGGTGAGTTTATGTTGTTGGCATTCAAGAATTGAAAGTATAGGATAGCTCTAACGCGGAAGGCTTTGAGGCAAAGGCATCCCAAGGTACAATGAGACAAATTGTTATAATTTCGCAAGCACGTTTCAAGGTATAGCTTCATTTTGTGGTTAGTTATTAAAAGAAAACTAAATACTAAAGACAAGTTATTCAGTTATGGCCTAATTCACTCTAATATTTGCATGCTATGTGAAAAAGAAGTTAAATGCATAAATTATCTATTTTTCAAATTTTCATTTCCTATAAAAATTAGATACATCATTAATAATCTTTACATAGTTAATCGAAGCAACCAAATTTGGAATGTTGAAATCTAATGAGCTATTGGATATTTTAGTCGGAAGAATTTTGGGACCTGATGAGAAAGCTGGCATGGGTGGCATGGACTGCTATTGTATACCATATATGTATAGAAAGGGATGCAAAAATTTTCAAGAAAATCTCCTCCACAATGTCTATCATAGCAGGAAGAATCAAGAATAAAGTTTAACTGAAGGTATCATAACTAACTAAGATTAAATATACCACCTTGAATATAATAATTTATACAAATTGAAAATTTTCAAATTTTTGTATTGAGTATTATATATAACTTTTGTAATATGAAAGTATGCGCTCAAGATTATGTAAAATTCTCTCATTAATTCAAATATAACCTCACTTACCAAAAAAAAAAAAAAAATACACACACACACAATGCAATGATCCTATATACTGATAAAAATTTATACATGTATGGAGATGATAGTTTTTAAAGTTTTCCTATAAATAGAAAAACTTCTATAAATCTAGAGTTGAATTTGGCCTACGACTTCTGGTGAGGGTTTCTCCCGTTAAACAAAAAAAAAAAATCCAACAAGTATTTGTTTTACAGAGAGATTTTTCTATTGAATTGTTATTGTAAATGAGGGTGTGTTTGGAATTGTATAAAAATGTATAAAATAAAATAAAATTATAAAAATAAATATCTCGTAATTCGTATAATTAGTGAAAATTTTAAATTTTATTATCTCATAATTTATATTTATAAAAATTTATAAAATTTTATTCTATTTGGAAGTTCTCCAAACGAAGTCATATATAACACACGGAATCGAGTTTTACTCTTTTACAGTTATGGTGGAATTTATTTATTTTTATTCATAGATGCAGACAAATTAGTGTCAAATCACGTTAAATTATAAACGTGTTAATTTTTTTTTTTTATTTTGTGCGCATTTTTATTTAATCATGTGGATATTGAATTTCAGAAAGAAAAAAAAAAGCGATGCAATTTCAGTCCCTCGTTTTGATTTGTCAATTTTTCTTTTTTTCTTTTTTTTTTTTTTTTTTTTTTTGAGGAGATTTGTCAGTTTATCACATAAATAAGATCAAAAGACGAGTTAGGAATAGTTGAAGGAAAAAAAAAAAAAAAACTCAAAGCCTACGACAATATCTTAAATAAAAATTTTATAAAATTTAATAAAAATTAAAAAATTAGTAAAAGTTAATACTATTAGAATAAAAAAATGGTGAAATAAAACACTAGAATTTTTAATTTTATTAACTCTATTTGTGCGCATTTAATTTTTGTTTTGGCTTTGTCAATCTCAAACTTAAAAATAAAAGGAGAGGGTTGTGATAGACTAATAGTGACACTCAAAAATATAGATATATTCACTTTATGTTGACATAAAGTTTAAATAAAATATAATTTGAGTTACTTTTTAATGTTTGAAATGTAAGTAACAAACCACAAAATATAGAGATAAACAGTGCCGTTCAAATAAGCTAAAATCCATTTGAACGACGTTATTCATATCTATATTTTGGTCCATTCAAACGAATTTAACAAGTACTTTTTTATTTTTTGTATTAAAATTTTTTGAATTCTATAGAAATTTTATAGATATTTATGGAGACTTACTGAGATTTGTAGATATATATAGATTTATCGAGATTTATATGAATTTATAGAGATTTACTTAGTTCAAGTTGGAAAAAGTTTTGTAAAAAAATGTAGAGATTTGTGTAGAAGTTTTTGGTATTTTTTGAGCTCCAAATGCAATCTTTAATTAGTTTAAGATTATAAAATTTCATTAAATTAAGTTAAAAAAAAAAGCATTAGAATCTTATTAGGTAGGAGCTGGGATTAAAAAGAACCTAGTTTAGGATCCTAGATAGTGAAAAGCTAGCATTGTTAATTTTGAAAACTAATGATAGAAGACAAGAATTGAACTTTTTTTTAGTGGGGGATTGTTAGTCTGACAAAGGTAGGCACAAAAGAACTACATATCACTTTATTGTAAAGCCAAGCCTGCTTAATATGCCTTCTGCTCTTCTTTGGTACAACACATGCAATAATATATTATTATTTCAAAGCTTTTTTTTTAAACTATATTTCAAAGCTTAATCATCTATACTATTATATAAAATAAAGAGTACATCAAACGTATTTAATGAAATTTTAATTTTAGTACATTTTTTTGTTTGTATTTTTCCATTAATACTTCTTAATTTTTCATAACTATTAATACTTTTAATAGAAATTAAAAAAATAATTACCACTTAATTAAGTAAAATTTAATTATGTTTTTTAGTATGCTTTAAATACTTGTTTTAACTATTCACCACCTTTGTATTTTTTTAATCATTTTTAAATGTCACTCAACTATAAATTATTTACTTAAATGTTGTTTAAAACTATCTAATATTTTATAATGTTTTAATATTTTATATTTGTTTGATAATTTATTTATAATTAAAAAAATATATATTTATCTGAAAAAAAAATCACGTACCTAGTATGTGCACCACATCAGGTAATTAATTAAAACTTAAAAGACTAGAGATCAAAACCATATTGTGGTTGGAAATGATTTCTACTCTATTGATGAGCTCATTCACATCAAAAGATTTGTTTCACTGATCTTTCCCACTTTTTAGATGCTATTAACCCTGTAAGTAGGGCATTTACATTTCTCCGTTGGCTTTCTTCACTCGACAATAATTTTAATAAAAAAAAATAATATAAAGTAGAAAAAATTAATGAAAAAATACATTCACCATTTTTCTAACTTTATATATTTATGAATATTTTTATGTTCTCTTTAATCTGGTGGGATTAACAATATGTTCTCTCTTATATTTAAATTACCTAGTCTCTTAATGTTTAGACCTAAATTGGATAGCAGTAAGCATTTGAATCTCATCTTAATAGTATCATCATTTATACATCGTCCAAATGCTATTAGGCATTCAAATGCTATCTAAATGAAAATAGACCAAAACCAGATTCTAGGTTCATGCTCTTCTCGAACATCGAATCCAAAACCCTCAAATCACCTTATCAAATTAACAATACAACATATATAATGAGTAATCACCTCAAGTAAATGCTTACTAATCAAAACTTTTATAAATTTCTTATAAATTTCACAATCTCTTTACATATATACATGTATACACCTAAATACCTCAAATCTCAAACAAATCAAGCATATAATACGCCAAAATCACACTAATAATTAGTATAAACACATAAGTTCATCCTATCTACCTTAAATCTATATAAAAGAGAAGAAATAAAAAAAGTAAAAAAAATACCTCACAACTTTTAAAAGTCCAAATCTTTTGTGTCAAATCAACAAAATAGTCACCACTACGATGATCACTATGTTGAATATGTTTAGATCCACTCTGTGTGTGTGTGTGTGTGTGTGTATAGCAGGAAAAAGAAAGAAACTAAGGAAAGAAAATAAATGAAGGAAAAGGAAGAAGATTGGTTCTTTACCCTACTTTTTCAGCCCAAACACTACTCTGCGTAAAACTCAGCTTAAGAAAATAAATAAATTCAACTACTCAGATTAAACCCAAGTCTAAATATTTAAATGGATCAATATTTAAATAAATAAATAATAGATGCTACAAAACCGAGGTTTATCTCATGAACTTAATTAAATAAACCAATCTAATCCAGTGAAAGGTCTAGTGATTTAGGGACATAAATGCCATAGCAATTACGAAGGTTGGGAGGTTGCACTTTTTTAAATTTCAAAACTTAAAAAAAAAAAAATAATGATAATAATAATTGCCTCGTCCCGTACAAATACCTTTCGGGCTATTTTTGAATGGAACTTGGCCAAGATCAAAATATCCTAACTTTTGGTCAGGCCGTTTGAATGCCCTTTTGGTTGTTCGAATGCCTGAGACCGAAAAGTTCAAATCTTGATCATTCCAACCATGAACACGAACCACTAAAGCCCCAGTCGAACAATAGACATGGAATAACATGTATATCTCCCAAATCTCAAGAAATGTCAACATTGTTATATATATATATATGTATGTACGTATATAAACATGCATAAATTTTATGTAGAAAAAGTGTATGAATTAGAGGGTAGAATGCAGCCCTCCGTTTACTTTGGGAATGCCTGAATAGAAACATGGATTTTTATAGAGAATTCACTCTGACAAATATTTTATTAATCCAAATTAATCCATAAGTCCTGGAGCTTTATGAAGTTTAAATAGAAAATCCTAACAAGAGGAACAAAACTAAATTAAGGAAATAGACAATTGTAATACTAAAACAGACACTATAATTAAATTTGGGAACTAAAATAATATTTTCTTAATTCTTCCTAAAATCGATCTTCTGCAACTGATTTAGTGCAATCTAGATTACATTGAAATCTTATTAAACATCAAATTTAAAGCAATAATCTTCTCTAGATTATGTTAAAATACAAAATAAACATGTAAAAGGTTTTACATACCTTCTATTAAAAGAAGATGTGAGAAAATCTAAAGCTACCACTTAAGGCTTCATGCTACATTGGATAACTTTACTAATTTTTTTTTATTATAGTAGTTTATATAAATTATATCTTTTATTACTTTTAAAAAGGCATATTTAAAAGCTCTACCAATTTATTATACTTATATTATTTATTTTTATTCACTTCAGTTTATTAACTGTCTTTTCACTTCAATTTTTTTATTCACTCCAAACGCACCCTGTCTAGTTATCTTATTCTTTGAATTATTTTGAATTTATAGAAATTGTGATAATCTGAAAAAAAAAATTATGTATAAATGTTATTATCATACACATTATTTGTTTTTATTCACTTCAGTTTATTAACCGCCTTTTCACTTCAGTTTTTTTATTCACTCCAAACGCACCTTGTTTAGTTGTCTTATTCTTTAAATTATTTTGAATTTATAGAAATTGTGATAATCTAAAAAAAAAAAATTTATGTATAAATGTTATTATCATACACATTATTTATTTTTATTCACTTCAGTTTATTAACAGCCTTTCATTTCAATTTTTTTATTCACTCCAAACACACCATGTTTAGTTGTCTTATTCTTTGAATTATTTTGAATTTATAGAAATTGTGATAATCTGAAAAAAAATTATACATAAATGTTATTATCATACACATTATTTATTTTTATTTACTTCAGTTTATTAACGGCCTTTCATATTTTTTTAATTTATTAGCTGCTTTCTTTTATTAACTTCACCTCCGCCGCACTCTTTTTCTCAGAAAAAAGTCTTTTTGCTTTATTAGAGTATGTGCAGCAAAAGAGGTAAAAGAATCATTTTAGGTATTTTACCTAACAAATATGAAGAAAGCTCTCTGCACTAGACTCTTCAAACCCATAGCTATTTTTCCTCTTGCTACAGTAACTCTCCAAGTCTGCCGAGGTACTGTTCACGAGCTTTTGGTGGATATTGCTTTGCTGCCATGGATGTGGTCTTCTTTTGCTGACATGGATGTGGGCTCCGATTTTGAAAAATTAATTTTTTAATGGATAATTGATAAAATGCCTAGTATTGATGTGACTTGAAAAGAAAAAGCTATTAGCTAAATTTAAAATTTGTACTGTTTACTAGGTAATTTGACTATTTATTGGTGCACTTGCCCTTACCTCGTCAAAATTTACCAGTTATATACCAGCCTTTTCCGGATCCACAATTTATGTGGATATTTTCATTGGAAATTTAAAAAATAATAATTTTTATTCTAAAAATTTTATTTCAATATATTAAAAATCTGAAATTCTAAAAATTTTATTCAAATAAATAAAAAATTTTATATTTTATTTAAATTTTTATTATAACAAAATTACAATTTTTACAAAAAGGATAAATTACATATACCTTCGCTCAAAACTTAGGTACTGTTTGGCAAAAAAAATTTTCAGCATGAATCTATCATTTATGGTATAAATCTACCAATTTTCAGCATAAATTTACCAAATTTTAGCATAAATGTATTAACTTTTGACCAAAAACTACCTAAATTTATTAAAAATTTGACTTTCAAACAACCCCCTAATAAAAAACGTTAAATTAAACAAAATTTTATATGATTTTTCTATTTTATCTCTCAATTTCTTACATATTTTTAGTTTTTTACAAAAAGAGGGGTAAAATAAAAAAATACCCAGAATTTTAGTTTATTTAACATTTTTTGTTAAATTTTTACAGTTAATTTAATGAAAATAAATCAATAATAATAATATTTCTAAATAAATGAAGTAAGTGTAATTTTTAAAAGTTAAATAATAATAAGTATAACTATTTAAATACTAAGAGAAAGTAAGTGTAATTGCTCTTACAAAAACTAAGTAGTATCCAGTGTAAATTTTTATATATTTAAAATTTTAACTTTTGAGTTTACTAAAATAAAATTTTCAGTTAAAAAATTCATTTTTTTTTAAATATCCCTATTTTAATTTGATTGTTCAAAACAACCAAAATTTAGCATGCCTCGGTAGGGAGACTGTACGTGGTTATTCGATTTATATAACTCCGTTTGGAGCTCTTCAAAATAAAATAAAATTTTATAAATTTTTATAAATATGAATTATAAGGTAATAAAATTTAAATTTTTTATTCACTATACGAATTACGAAATATTTATTTTTATAATTTTATATTATTTTATATAATTTTATACAACACCAAACACAACACATAACCGACCCCATTCTTATTGGATTCAATTCATCTGGACTCATAACATAATGGTCCATCATCCTGTACAATCTAATCTTACTAGGGTTAGTTTAATTTTTTATAATTTATTTTTTTTTTAAATGTGACAGGTAGCCTATAAATTCAATAATTTATATTTGCTATTTTGCGTAATAAATATCGATAAGATTAGCGATTGAGTTTGATTTAAAAAAAATATGGGAGCGTTTGGGAACAAAATTTTTAAGTAAAAAATACAAACTTTTGTGTTTGGAGTATTTGATAAATCACTAATTTTTATCATTTTTTACGCTAGCTATTACAATAATTTTTCAACTCAAAAATTATTAAAAATTACTAAAATTATTAAAAGTTATTAAAAATTATCAAAATTTATTAAAAAAATATCAAAAGTTACATAAAATTTTATCAAACGCTCAAAAATTGTAAAAAAAATTGTTAAAAATTGTTACTTACTTCACCAAACACACCAAACATTACGACTAATAACTTTTAACAAAAAAATACCAATAATTACTAAAAATTATGACTCCAAATGCCCATATGTTAACTTGAAAATCGAATCAAAATGATTAAATTATATAATTTTTAAATTCTTTACACTTAGAGGTTATTCGGCAATTCATTTTTTTTTATCAATTAACTTTACATATAATTTTGACACATTTCACTTTAGTTTGGTGTTGAGTATCCGGCAAAAAATTATAAAAAATTAACCTAAATTAAAAAAGTCGATAAAAATTAAAAAAATCGATTTTATGTTTGAAAAAAATAGTTAAATAAAATTAGAAAAAATTAACCCAACAGGGTTAGAATGATTATATATATATATATTTTTAGATATGTTGTATACTTATTAATAGGGAGGCCAATAACACTCTAATAAAAAAAAATTATTTTTTTGATAAGAAATTAATACATCTTGAAAAAATAAAGTAGCTTTTAGTTGGTTAAGTTTTGATTTAGCTATGTGAAATTGGTTGCTTAAAAGAAAACTAAATTTACTAATTTCTTTTAAAATACACATTTATGAGAGGAATTGAAAATTTTAAAAGATTAAAAATATTTTGATATGATTTTTTTTTTTTGGAGATTCTTTTGAATTAATTCGGTTTTATTATTATTATTTTTTAAACTGAATTCGGTTCTAAATTAGTTAATCTGAAATAAATAACTTTTCCTGCAAACCCTAGATTACTGTTCTCAAGTATAAATATATACATACACACACGTATGTACGTGCAAGTAGACAGGGCATGGCATGAACATCCAGTACCAGTTGTTACTGTTCAAGAGCGTGCGAGAACGTGCGGTAGCCCCATCCATTCAATCTTCTCGCCCTTTCCCAAACAAGCCAATTCTCTCCTCCTCCCCCCTTCATCTCCCTCCCTCTTTCTCCGTGCTTTCCTTACGCTCTCTCTCTCTCTCTCTCTTTACACTCAGTTTTCTACTTTTCTTCTCTCAGACTACAAAAGAAAAGTACGGTCTGGTCGTTTTCAACCTCAATTCAGGCGGATGTTGAATTCTCTCTCATCACTGGTATTCTCAAGCTTCTCTCTCTACGATTCTTGAAAATCTCAAAGGTTGTTGGACTCTTACCTGTGTGTGGATTTCTCTCTCTAGATTGTTGAATCTATTCCGTCGAAGTTTCTGTTCTTTCTCTGCAGTAGAAGCTTGAGTTCGCTCATTAATGGAGGCTTCCGGTGGAGGCAAACAAATTAAATCTAGGTTATTCGGTGAATTTTTTCTTATGTTGGCTAATTTGGAGGGAGCTTACTGATTTGGAAGCTTCTGTCTCCTCGAGATTCGGTGTCTCGGAACTGAACGCCTAGCCATATATATATAAAGTGCTCTTTAAGTTTGAGTAGTCAATGGACGATCTGTATAGGTTTCATCCTTCAATTTCCTGCTCCGATGATGTCACCACCGCAGCTGGAGATTTGCCGACGACTTTGGGTGGACTTGACGGCGCAGTGAGCAACGTGTTGCAATTCGAGGCGGCAGAAATGGATGTCGCCGGATCGGAGATGCACGATCTCATCAAGGCTCAGATTGCTAATCATCCTCTTTATCCTAACCTACTCTCTGCGTATATTGAATGTCTAAAGGTTATCAACTGTTACTGCATTAATTATACATGTACCACTCCACTCCATACATCTGTGTATATGAATATATACATATACATGTATGCAAATCTGTGCTTGTGTGGAACTGGAAGTTCGAATTTCACTTAATCTTTCGTGTTGTCACAGGTCGGAGCACCACCGCAAATGGCTTCACTTCTCGAAGAAATCAGCAAAGAGAAGCCTCCGGCTAGCAGTCGCGGCGAAATAGGTGCCGATCCTGAACTTGATGAATTCATGGTAACGTCTTCTCTCTATAAATATTATATATTTCTTTAAGTAAGTGCTCGTTTATATATATATATATATATATAGACGCATAAGTACTTTTTCTTCTAATTGCTGAAGGAATCATACTGTGAAGTGCTACATGGATACAAGGAGGAGCTGTCAAAACCATTTGATGAAGCGACGACGTTCCTAAGCAACATCGAATCACAGTTGAGCATTCTCTGCAAGGAGACGTTGACGACGTCGCTAACCTCCGGCAACTATCATTCCGGTAACAAGTGCTCTCACCGCGTATTTTATCCCTTCTATGCTTTAAACTATGCACTTTTTGTGATACGGTGTTTGTTATGGTAATGAGCTCCCTCATCAATGGTGTGGGTCTTTAAGTATATCACCGGTCAACCGGCGCAAGTTAGAAAAATATAATGGTATACTGGGACAGTTGAAACAGTAGAAAAAAAACCCCTAAATTGAGCACGCGGGAGCTGTACGCACACTTCAGATTGTCCTTCATTGCCTGAAATGGTACCCTTAACGCACAGATGGGTCTTTCAACATGTCTGTGCTGTCATTTCCAAACTTTTATCTGTCATTCAAATCGTCTTTTGCTTCCTTTTCTCTATGTTTTCTCTCTGGCGCTTCTAATAGTCTATTTTGATGCACTTTAGGGCATGTAAGCACGTGTTCAGATACATACTTTACTTGTATTTTTTGGATACTGGATCTGATTTGCTTTTGTTTTGTAAACTTACATACACCTGTACATTTATATTATTATTTATATGGGTAGTGTGATTGTCTGGTGCTCGATTCTCCTGATGTCCTTTGAATCCTTGGAACTCAGCACTAGGTTAACATCTGGTCAGAATTCCTACTCCTTTTTTTTTAATTTTTTAATGCTCTAGAGGTCGTAATCCCCTTTATTATTACTTTGGGTTGGTAAGTGTGTATTGTTAATTTAGTCGGTTGTGTCCTAGGAACTTGAAATTTGGAAGAACGGGAGCACCGCAAACAACCTTGGATTTGTAACAACGAATGTCATACCATTGATGCATGTTGACCACTGGTTATTTTGTCGTGGCTTGCTATTTTTGGGTTTGGTTTGGGAATGAGAAAAATCAATTTTTTAATCTTATATGGCATTTTTTTCTACCAAAACTTGATTTGAATTATTTGGTATCTTTAGGCATGTTATCCGCATCCGTTAAAAATTCCCCCCCCCCCCCCCCCAAAAAAAAAAAAACAGCTTCCAAATAAGAAAATTCATGAACGTATAAAAAAACTTATCTTTTTTAACTTGCATGTGAATTTTTCTATTTTTAGCAATTTTTTTTTCAAATGCAAATAGCATGGGTAAAAGTTATCAACAAGAACCCAAAAAAAAAAAAAAAAAAAATTAAATTTTGTTGAAAAAAATGTCTTATATCGCAAACCAGCCCTAAACTACTCCAAATTTTGTGTTCAAATAGTAGTGCTATCAAATTTCTTAGCTTATTTTTATCTCTAGAAATGCTTGTAATTTAGCTTTTTACTTGCAAGCTTTTATCTTTAGACACTGATCACTTATGATCAAAATGGCGTCAGACTGAAAAACAGTAGGGACTTCCATTACAAGTTGCAGCCACTGAAGTCTCGTCCAATATTGTTGCTGACAAACATTTTTAAAATCTCTAGACATTGAAATAAGTTACCAATTTCTGTCAATTTCTGGCAAATTTTTTTTCTTCTTTTGTGGCAGTTGCAGGAAATTCAAGCAAGGTTAGTTTTGTAAAATTTTCAATAGATTAGAGATTGAATAATGGGTTGTTTTTACTTTAACATTTTATCAATACGTGGATTCAAAGTACATGACATTTGCATAAACAAAAGACAGGTTGAGGGATGGACTATAATATTAATACTCTTTTTGTAAGCAAGAGTACCCTAAGAAGATACATTTACAAGCACCGTGTGCCAGTTTATCAATTCCACTATCAAGTTGATGAAAAAATGTGACACGCTCAAATATACGGAGTGAAACAAGAAATGGGTAGATTGGGAAGTAGTTAAGAATGCGGGGATTAATTATGTAAGATAGAAGAGGGTATCCCATTAATCAAATGGCATCAACAAGGACAACATCACCCCAGTAAACATTAGGAACATGCATCTGAAATAATAAACAATTGGTTGCCTCAGTAAGATGAAGGTTTTTCCTCTTCACGATCCCATTTTGTTGTGAAGTGCATGAACAAGATGACTTATGAAGCATACCAAATGAAAGCAAGAAATCAATAAATGGTTTGAAGAAATATTTCTTAGCATTATTCCAGTGAAGAATTTTAACAGGCTCACCTAACATTTTCAGTGCAGAAATATTAAAGCCAGATGATAATTTTGAACGATCTTTCATTAAATAAATTCAAATAATTCTTGAAAAATCATCCACAAAAGGAACAGAATACTGAAAGCCAAGCTTTGAGACCACATGACTCCGACAACAAACATCCAAATGAACTAAATCAAGAGAACAAAATACTAAATTATTGACTTTGGGAGCATGATGGTGCTTTCGCAGCTAACATGACTCAATGTAAAGACTTTAAATGACGCAAACTAGGAACCAAAATTTTCAGCCTTTCAAGAGAAGAATGATTAAGTCCATTAGAGAAACAACTGTAGAATGGGCTAGTATAGATAGAGCATCAAGGTAGTGTATTCTTTTGTTTCCTGCCCTCCACATGTTTTTTTTTTTGGGGGGGGGGGGGGGTCTTCATATCCTAAATAATGATAGAATCATGTAAGGAAGTTACTGAAAAGTCTAAACCTTTATTTTATTTTATTTTTTTGGTAATTAAAGTCTAAACCTTTAATCAGCTTCTTGAGAGAGATGAAATCAAATGGGGAAAAAGTACATGTAAAATAGATGATGATGACAAAGAGGGAAAATAAGAGGCTGTACCACTGGCCCCAATGGGATTACTAGAACTATTAATTGCAACAACAGAAGGATTAGTAGAGGAATATTGAATATTAGAAAATGGTTTGGATATTCTTAACATATAATCGAAAGTACCAGGATAAAAAATTCATGTTGTGAAATTATCGGAAGACAGACAAGTAATGGGATTACTTTGTGGGCAAGAGAAGTAGTCAGATGAAATGCATTATGTTGGAGGAGTTTGGAGTACTTGTGGAAAATATTTATAGGTGAGGACGGAATAGTTGCGCTATCTCCAGTGGCCACTAGAGGAGTTGAACTGTTAGTAGTGACAAAATGTGTCATATGGGTAAATTTGTCATGAAGTACCTAACATTTTTCACAGATATGGCCTATCTTTCCACAATGTATACATTTTGGTTGAGGTTCTCCTCCCCTACGACTGCAATCTCTTTTGTGGTTGTTGCTACAACTCTCTCTAGTAACATGTCCATTAGTGATTGGATGAGTAGCTGGTTGGCTACCAAGAGCGCATCTTGTGAACCCAAATTCCTAGAAAGATTTAAGATGCAATCAGTACTCTAGTACTGCTTGAGTATGTCTGAATAAATGATGGGAGAAAAGTTCCTCCCAAGTATATGTGCCTATGCTGGTTCAAATTCTAGATCAAGGCCACCAAGAAACTTGAGTACTGCCATATGTTCACATTATTGTTATACCTCGTTAATATTAGCAGACAGTGGCTGAAGTTAATCCAACTCTTCGTACATCTGTTTCAAAGTAGCAAAGTACTGAATGATATTTTTGTTAGACTGTTGGAGCATAAAGAAGTCAATGGATACCTATATTACGTGGACTTGAGTATTGGTGTTGGGTACAGCTATGTATCTTTAGAGTTTTAAATTTATTCTCTTGTTCAAGGATATGGGGACCATGGAAAATGTTAGGTCTATTATTTTGATTCATGATAATTGCGAGTCAAAGCTTGAGTCTGTAAAGTTCTTAAAATATCTTGATTCGACTTTTGTTGGTTGAGTCTTTCCTCGGTTAAAAGAAGATTGTTTCAAACAACTTTTGTAACAAGGAGAGAGTTCAAAAACAGTTCAAGCACTCAAGATTCTGGGAAAAGAGCTCAAATGGACTTCGAGCGGCCTAACGGGATTTTTGTCAATTTAGTCTAGATTGCGCCTCATTAGTGCCCCAATTTGATGAGGATATAAGAGGGATATTTTCCAGTAGCATCTCTCCTAATACATTGTGAAAACCCTAATATCCAAATTGATGAGATCAACAAGTTAGGTTTGAAAAGAACATCGATTTAACCTTTCATCTTAACAAAGAACATCTTTGGGTTTTAGGAGGTGCCGTTCGGGTCCAAGAACAGAGTCAATCTACGAGCTTGGTTTATTGCGGGTTCTAGCGAGCGAAAGAAGAATAGAGTTAAGAGGGGGTCTAGTTCTATTTTGTATTCGGTGAATATCTTGTAACCTTTTCATTGATAGTGGATTGATTTTCGGGTTAGTCGCCTTATAGACTCGAGATTTTACCTAAAATAGTTTTAGGGTTTACCTCGTTAAGATCCTGTGTTCACTTTCTTTGTGGTTGGTTGTGATTTATTCTCCATAGCATTATTTTTGGTTTTCAAAAAATATTTACATATTTAATAATCATTTTATTTTATAGGATAATATAGTATTAACAAGGATCTGTTGCGGTATTTGCATGCATAAAATAAAAAAGTATAAATTGTGCTAAAATTGAATTGTTAAATATGTTTGTGTGGATATTCAACTATATTCGGATATGCATACTGTATAATTACCCAAGTATCCTTGACCGAGTATTAAGTATCTAACATGGATATACCATATATTTAGAAGTCCATGTAACATTGCTGGATACACTATACAGTCGTTTGAAATTGCTAGATGTACAACAACCAAGTATACTTCTAGGTCTCTTTGTAGGTGTCCAGGTGAGTACACAAGTCTACAATATTAGTCTCCATAGAAGATTCTATAATAGACTAATGATATTTACATAATCGTGAATCCAAGTGTCATCGGAGTGCTTAGATAATGATGGAGAAGAGTTGGTGAGATGCATATGCTTTCTAAGTCCAGTTAAGGCAACCTTAACAGCTTTGGACCATGGAAGTTAATTTTTCCCATTTAACTTCTGGTGGTTAAATAATTAGGCCAATTGGTGGAACAGTTGGCTTTGATTCCACAGGAGGAGTACTGGAAAAAGGTAATTGATTCAAAGGTCATTGAAAAAAATCAGAGTTGATTGGGATTAATAGAGGTTGAAATAGAGTATTGGAGTTGAAAAGTTTGATATATTAGAACGCAACTAAACTTGTTTGAAACAGATTGTCACTGGACTTGAAATATATCAGATGGTTGCTGCTAGAGATGTTATCGGAGACTGATCGTCGCAAACAAGTCGTAAAGAGGCCGCTAGAGATTGGCAACCACATCGACAGTCGTTGAGATTGGAGAAGTTTGACTCATGCGCTCACTCGCTGAAAAAGAGGATTACAAGTAGATCTTTCATCGGAGGTGCTCGTCCGCAGCTGGAGAAAACTCCAGTGATGTCGATATATCTGGTTGGTGGCAAGCAAACGGTCCCTTGGTCTTCGCAATAATGTTGTATGCGTTATCTAGGCTCGTTATTGGTGAACCCAAGAGCTACAATCATCAACAATGATCATGGCGATCTTTGGTGAACCATAGAGCCACAGCTGTCGATGATGATGGCAACGATGAGGTTGGAGTTTAGTCTGGTAATGGTTAGCGACAACTGTAAGTAGGATTTTTGAGGTTTCAAAATCACTTATGAGGTGATTTTTGGTATTGGGGTGTTATGGTTTTTGATAGAAACACAAGAACTAATGAATTAGGGTTTCTTGATATGGAAACAAGAACCACACAAGAGCCACATGAATTAGGATCTTTGCTCTGGTACCTAAACTTTAATAACAAATGGTAGCTGTTGCAAAATAAGCTACTGCTTTTTCTTTATATGTGTCTTTTAGGAAATCGGGGGATTTGTCTGGCAGTAAATTAATAATATGCAATCACTTGTGGATCAAAATAACACAGGTGTTTTGTGGAGCCAGAATTTGTTTATTTGTTTGGATGAGATTTCTAAAAAAGCGTCAATATATACAAGTACAGAAGATAAGCTCAACAGTTTGTTTATGTACGGTGAACACTAGGATTGTGCTGGCAAGTCAATCTTATGAGTTATGATCCACAACTTGTCAAGTGCAACAGGCTTTGGAAACTGAATTTGACACCGCCATGTTATCTTAAAGTATAAGCTATTACTGAGGGTGTACATTTAATATCAATATTTTCCCTCTCATGTGGCTAGGCTCATCACCATGAGCAGGCTGAATACGCAAGTATGACAATTAACAGGTCGGCAACTGGACCTTCACATATTTTGCTACCCTTTTAAATTTTAATTACTATCTCATATAAGTTATTGGAAAGGATGTAATTTTAATCATGTAACTTTGACCAATTATGTCCTCAACAACAGGGCTTTTTTGCACTGTGATTAATTTTTTTGTTTTTTTTGGCATTCTGAAGCTGCATCCCTCTCCATATTATCAGATGGAATGGAGAGTATCCAAATCCATATTATCGCATAAAAGAGATTTTTACCTAAAACAATTGGCACAGAATTCTCAACAATCTGAACCACGTATGATTTTTTATTTTGTTGTTTGGAGGGGGGGGGGGGGGCGAGGGTGTGCTCAAGTCTCTGATTCGAAATTCATTCTATTTGAGTTTAAATCTTGTTGCTCATTACGAGTTACAAGTGGCTTTTCATGTAATTTTACGTTTCCTTCTTTACACGTTTACGATATCAGATGAAGCAGCTGGTACTTCAGAGGAGGATTTGAGTTATGGAGAGGTAGAGGTAGCTGAAAGTCAAGAATCTTCTGGTGCCCGTCCAGGTGACCAGGAGCTGAAGGAAATGCTACTGCGCAAGTACAGTGGCTACCTTAGCAGTCTGAGAAAGGAATTCTTGAAAAAAAGAAAGAAAGGGAAGCTACCAAAGGATGCAAGGGCAGTTCTACTGGACTGGTGGAACACGCACTACGGATGGCCATACCCCACGGTAATTTGGAATATCATCTCTCACTTTGTTTTGCTCCACATTTTTGATACGCAGTTATGTTTTTAAGATGCTTAGATCCCAGCATTCCCGGTTAAATCAAAAGTTTATCTCCTTCACAATTGTGTTCGACTTAGTAATAGTCTCTACAACTGAAAATTTGGATTAGAAGTGTGGCTTAGAGCAATGGAGGTTCGAATCCTAATCAATCTTTCTGTTTGCAGAGAATAGGCTGCTTGTATTTGACCCTTCCCAGGCCCCGCAATGCAACTTTACTTATATATAATACTTTTTTTTTAATAATTTATCAAATAGAAATTTATTTTTTTACAAATATTTATTTGTTTTCTTGTCATTTTATTTACCCAAACTTAAAAGTAAAATAAATATAATGTCTTAAATTTCATTTTGCCTTCCTACTCTTTTTCCCCTCTGCTTATCTTTTCCCTCCACAAATTCAAGTTCTAAATGCAACATGGAAGCTTTACTTTCGGGACAACTAATGCCTAACAATGTATTAAAGCCATCGTTTCGCTAGCTCTTGGATTCAAATCTAATCATCTGAGTTTGTTTTCATGTTTGTGCTTATTTATATGTATTTGTTCCCCAATTTATTCTTAAACCACTTGATTTTATTTGCAAGAACGGAATTGCACATGAGATGGAGTATCATATATATATATTTTTTGATATATATTGTTGGACTCATTTCCGAAGTTTTGAGTTTTTGGAACCGCCGTTGTCTTTCAGCCAGGATTGCTGCATAACTTGATATTATTACATTATAATAGGTTTATTTTGTAAGAATTTAAACTTTTAGAACAATTAGTGGGTTAATAAATTCTGTTTGACTTCAAATTTGCACGAAACTTACTTTATGTTTGGTTTGGGGAGGAGAATAAAAATCTCTCTCCTTGTTTGGTCGTTAAGTTTGGAGAGAAGAAAAAGAAAATTATAAAAAAAGGAAAAAATTCTCTCCATTCTCTTGTTTGGTTTTTTTCTTTCGTTCTCAGAATTTCCTCAGTGGTTTAGTAAACGTGTAGATTAAAATAATGGTACAGGACGACGAAAAAAGGAAACTGTCAGAAGTGACTGGATTAGACCAAAAGCAAATCAATAACTGGTTCATAAACCAGAGAAAGAGGCACTGGAAACCTTCCGAGGACATGAGATTTGCTCTCATGGAAGGTGTCAGCGGCAACATTGCAGGACCCATCTACTTCAAATAATGCTGGAGGAACTGGGACGTGTTGATATTTAAATCGACAACTAGGTTTGTTCCGAGCACTTTTATCCTCTATTATTTTATTTGTCTTTTAATTCTGATGTAGTTTCTGGAACATTCTGTAAATAAAGAGAGTTATATACGTGTGTGTTTGTATGGTGAAGTTTGTCTAGGGGGTAACGGTGGATAAAATTACATTAGTTTGGATGACAGAAGGTAACAATTACTTTGAGTTAACGATTATTTTATATGGGGTAAATTTTTAATTTAGGGGGTTATAGGGGTAATAAAAAAATTTTACCTTTTTTTTTATTATCTCCATAAATATTTCTTTACCCTCATATAAAACCTTAAGTAACGTTTTCTTAAATAATTATAATAAATATTATAAAATAATAATTTATTTAATTAAATTAAAATTAATTAATTCTTAAATTATTTTATCAAAATAATATTTAATAAACAATAGTTTATTATCAAAGTAATACTATTGGAATATTAATTTACGGATTAAAATTATTTATTTTGTTAAAGTAAAATTAATGTTTAATAAATAATAATGGCTTATTAAAATAATTTATTTTGTTAAATATCTTATTAAATGAAAATTATGTCACATAAATAATAATTTACTAGATTATGTATTGTATTTATATAATTTGTTAAAATCAATAATTTATTTAAATAAACTAAATTATTTGTTTTACAAAATAATTTTATCAAAATAAAAATAATTTTTAACAAATAATAATTCACTATTAAAATTAATTACTTTGGAAATATTAATATATGGTGAAATTATTTTTGTAATTTATATTTTTATTAAAATTAATTATTAATAAAATAACAATGATTATGATTGTTTATATTATTATAAAATTTTATTAAAGTTCAATATTAATTTTTAAAATAACACGTGCGTTTTTTTTTCTGGACAGAATAGTTAACTAAAAAAATAAAGAAAACGCATTTTAAAAATGCGTTTTTGATCTTTTATTGGTTGCTAGAAAACGCATACATTTTCTTCTTCATCCAGACTCCTACATAAAACAGTTAACAAGAAAAATCAAGAACATCGATTATGAAAACATATTTTTAAACTGCACGTTTAGGTATTTTGCATTTTCGTTAACGTTAGACTTTCAAATTTTTTGTTTTTTGAACGTCGTTCTATTAGTTTCTTTCTATTCTCACATCCGAGCCCCCAAAAAAAAAAAAAAAAAAAAATTCCCTATGCTCTTAATAATTCTGTTGTTAATTTTATAAAGTAGATTGTTTGTTTTTACATGAAATATACATGATTATATTTTTACCTACGTAACCTATTGGGATGGGATAGGAAGGGAGCCGGTGTGGGGATGCATGCCCGGGTTCAAACCGAGATTACGAGTGGCGGTGGTAATCACATTGTATTGTGTATTTGAACTCATGTCTGTTTATGTTCATAGAAACATCGTTAAAAATAAAATAATAATAATAATAATAATACTAAATAAATAAAATAATGAAGATGATAATTCGTATCCATTTATGTTTGTAACTAAACATCTCAAGAATTAAAAAAATTGGATTAAATTATATCAATTTTGAGTTAATATATTCATGTCATGTTTATGTTCTCTTTAAATATCGTATTTAATAAAGAGACAATTGGCATCGCTTGGTGTTAACAAAAAATAATACAAAATTTTATAAATTTTTACAGACATAAATTACAAAATTGTAAATTTCAAAATTTTCTCTCACTGCGTAAAACACGAAACATTAACTTTTACAAATTTATATAATTTTAAACACGCTGTAAATAAATGTTCAATGAGGAAAATACTCAAACAAAAGAGAGAGAAACTTGAGGATCAAAACTATTCTCAAACAAAGATTGATTTTTTTTATTTTTTTATTTTTAACACAATAATCAACAATAAAGTTCACCGCTCTTTACGATAGCTATACAAAAGGCCATTATATATATAATTTATGTATTTAATTATTCATTTATTTTCTGAGTACAAGGAGGTTACCAATTAGTGGGGTGGGGATTCGGGAGACTCCGGATCACAAGTGGCAGCCACGATCACATATATAATTTCGTAATGCAATGAATTCTACTTTCGAAAAAGTCGGGAACTAATCATATGGCATTAAGGTCATGTATTCGAATATTTAAGTTAACTCGAACACGAAATAATTAATTAATGTGTCAATATATTTAATTTAACATGATTTATTTATTACAAAAATAACACGATACGCATAACTAATTTAATATATCATATAACTCGATTAACACATTAAATATGTCAACTCAAGAAAATACACGATCAACTCAAAAAATACGCGACTTTGATAATAACCTTAACACCTCAAGTCGAAAAATGTATACAACCACCACTTAAAAAAAATACACGCCTTTTAAAATACGTTTAACACATTAATCCGATAAATATACAGCTAAAAAAAAAAATACACGAACCTAATTAATTATACATATTTACCTGTGTTAAATTGGCCGATTCAATTTCTAACACAATTTCGGCAAGCATATAATCGGATCAAAAATGGGTTGACTTGTTTATCATTTGAACCCATTTATATGATCCTCACATGTTAATTACGTGTGCTGGATTCGATTCGTGTCTGTCCGTCCAAAATTACCGCCCCTACTTCAAGGTGTTTGGGCTAAACAATGACACTGACAAAAAAATATTATTCAAAATCTTACAAGAAGTTAAGCCATTTCCGTTAAGCAATACATTCAAACCCCATATTCTAGATTTATGTACAAAAATATTGGATAAGAAGTCAGTCATCAAACGGCTACTGAATTGAAGTTTCTATGGAAAAGGATATCTTAAAAGGAGCCACTGCATCTCTGTCTGTATTCACCACGATCAAAATCTTTCATGAACCTCAGAGCTCTCACAGGGAAGAGATTGTAAATATTGGAGTGCGAAGTTTTGGAGGAGTTTTGGTTTAAAAAAAAAAAAAACTAACTTTAGGCAGGATCCTAGCTCATAGTTAAGTTATTCCTCTTGCCAAAAAACTGGATTCTCATTCAAGAAGATCAGGAAATGCAGTCCATTCACAACTTCATATGCCATTGTTCCAATTCGTCCTCCAACCCAACTGCCCATTTGGCTCCCTGCCGTATACCCAAACCTCCCAAACGTTTGCTGTCCGAGGAATCCACCAACGTAGGTCCCAAACAAGGTTCCAGTCCCCTTGACGAGCCCTTCTGCTATTGTCCCTCCAAAGTAAATCACTTCGAAAAAGTCCCATCCCGAAGAAATGATGGGGCCCAGGATGCGATCGACTTGCCTGGTTACAAATTTCGCCACCCTTTCTCCTTCTTTCTGGGCGTGTTTTTTCGCATATTTAGCGTTCATGCCCTGCGACAAGGCGTCGATTACTGCTTCCTCCATTGCTTGATGCCTTGCCATCTCGACGTGAGCAGCTCTGATGTTGTTGAAATAGAGCTTCACACCCTCCTTCACGGCACATCCTAGGGTTCCCGTACTTCCATCAAAACACTGGAAAATAGTAAACTGCCCGGTCTTGGATGAAGCCTCCTCGCCAACCAGCTCCCTGCATTTATCGGCTACCAACGGCAAAAGTAAGAACATCTAACTCCTTTTCAATGGAGATAAAAAGTAGAGGCAAGCTCAAGATTTGAGATTTGCTTGGAATGATATAAAATTTTGCTATAGGAAAAGTCTAGTTTTTTGCTTATATAAAAAATAAAATAAAAATAGAAGAAATTAATACTTGTAATAAACAGAAGAGATTGGGTTATAAAAATTTGAAGTGGGTCAAATTTAAACTAAAAAAAAAAAAAAAAAATTGAGCTAGACTACCCAAGTTACTGCTTGGGACAACCAAATCCTTGGTAAAAAGGGAAGTGAACTCAAACGAGAAGTGCAAGAACAAGATGTTAAATATCATTTCAACCACAAAAAGCCGAACAAATATTGTTTGAAGCTGATACCATTTATGGCACCTCAAGTGATATTACAAGAACAACAACGAAATGTGTTTGTGCGCTGCATGATTCTAATAGAACAGCAGACATTTGCTCTCACCTAACACAAATGTAGCCTTGTAAAAATGCAAACGTTGACTGGAGTTAATCACCAAGCTTTTATTAACCAAGGCATGCATCAAAATACCCATTTTTTCACAACTCAAATGTGTTGAAGGTAGGAGCGAATGTAGAATTTATAATTAGTGGAGAAAAATTCACATTTTTAAAGCAAAATAGGGGCAAAAGGGGAAAAACATTAAAGGCAAAAACTTTATAGTAATGAGACAAAAGTCAAATTTGCAAATAAATCAGAGTAAAATCAAAAGAATTTGTGCATAATTTTCCAAATAAGACCATTACTTGGTCCGCCCAGAGTTAGAGGAGCCAATCAATGGAATTAAAAACTAGAATATAATCCTATCCAACAAATAGGATCCGTAAATTATGAACAATGAATAGGATTGTTAAGGATTCCTGAATATCCTCTGCTAAATTAGAGGCTTCCATTTGTATAATGATTGAGCCTTGATTCTAGGAGATTAATTGTTCATTTAAATTCCTGTACATATTTTGCATTTCAGTTGTAATTACCATAGGTGTATATTCCTGTAACTCTATAAATGGAAAACATTCACCACTCTCAAAGGTGTGGTGATTTACCAAAACATTCTCATGGTATTAGAGCATCACTTGGATTAACCTCCCTTTGATACCGATGGCCTCTGATTCTTCTTCCTCTATTCTTTCTTTCAACACCATGATTCACATGGTGACCATTAAGCTGTCCTCTTCCAATTACCTACTTTGGAAGAGTCAACTTCTTCTCCTTCTTGAAAGCCAAGAGTTATTGGGTCACGTTGATGGAACAATTGTATCACCACCCCTCTTTGATCCTCCTGGTTTTTCTACACCCAGCGACAAGTACTTGGCGTGGAAATTGAAGGACCAGTGCATTCTCAGCTTGATCCTTTCCTCTCTCATTGAAGAAGCCATGGCTGAAGCTGTCGGACTCTCTACTTCTCACGAGGCCTGGCTTGCCTTGGAGAATTCCTTCAGCCACCGATCCAAAGCTCGAGAACTACGCCTCAAGGATGACCTTCAACTAATGAAGCGTGGAACTCGGACGGTTGCTTAATATTCTCATGCGTTGAAGGTCTCCTGTGACCAACTCCATGCCATCGGTCATCCCGTTGATGAAATAGATAAGGTACATTGGTTTCTTCGTGGTTTAGGGGCTGATTTTTCTAGTTTCTCCGTAGCTCAAATGGGTCTCTCTCCTCTCCCAACGTTTGTGGATATTGTAACCAAGGCTGAGAGTTTTGAGATTTTTTAAAAAATTTCTTGACTCTTCAGCACCATCTACTGTCGCATTCATTGTTACCAAAGGTTTTTCTCAAAATTGCGGGGCAGGTTCATCTCGTAATTGGTGAAATCGTGGGGGCAATGGCAGCAGCAACCAATTTGGACAAGGGCATGGCAAACGCAGCTATTACAATCCTCGTTGCCAATTATGCAGGAACGAAGGACATACTGCCGACCGTTGCCGAAACCGTTATGATCATGTCGAGCCCTCTGCTCAATTGGCTGAAGCCTTCACTAGTGCCTGCTCTATTTCTGGCAATTCCAATTTTGATTAGTACCTTGATACGAGCGCTTCAGCACACATGACAATTGACTCTTCGCAATTGGACAAATCAGAAACTTATATGGGTAAAGATTGTGTAATAATAGGGAATGGTGCTTTTCTTCCTATTACCCATATTGGTAAAATTTCTCCTTCACCAAATATCCAATTATTAGATGTTTTGGTTGTTCCCCATCTTACTAAAAATCTATTGTCCATTAGTAAGCTAACATTTGATTTTCCTTTATCTATTACCTTAACTAATAATTTTTTTACTGTTCAGAATCGCAAAACAGGAAAGGTAGTGGCAATCGGTAAAAGAGATGGTGGTCTATATGTGTTGGAGCGCGGAAATCCCGTTTTTCTTTCTGTTCTTATAATAAATCTTTACATGCTTCGTATGATTTATGGCATGCACGCCTTGGGCATGTAAATAATTCTGTTATTTCCTTACTTAATAAAAAAGGACATCTTTTTCTTACATCTCTGCTACCTACTCCATCACTTTGCACTGCATGTCAACTTGCAAAGAGTCATCGTTTGCCTTATTCTCATAATGAAAATAGATCATCTCATGTATTAGATCTTATTCATTGTGATATTTGGGGCCCTTCCCCTATTAAATCAAATTTGGGTTTTGCGTATTACGTTTTATTTATTGATAATCATTCTCGTTTCACTTGGCTTTACCCTATGAATTGAAATTTGATTTCTATGACATTTTTATTCAATTTCAAAAATTTGTGGAGAATCAATTTTCAACTCACATAAAAATTTTTCAAATCGATGGAGGTGCTAAATTCATTAGCAATCGCTTTCAAACTCATCTTCGTAACTTGGGTATTCATCATCAACTCTCTTGTCCATACACTCCCGCTCAAAATGGACGTGTTGAATGCAAACATCGACATGTGACTGAAACAGGACTTGCTCTTCTTTTTCATTCACATGTTTCTCCTCGTTTTTGGGTTGACGCCTTTAGCACTACGACTTACATCATTAATCGTTTGCCAACAACCCTTTTTTGAGGTATTTCACCTTTTGAGATTTTGTACGGTAAATCTCCAAATTATGAAAATTTTCATCCTTTTGGCTGTCGTGTCTATCCTTGTCTACGTGATTACATGCCTAATAAATTTGCACCTCGTAGTATTCTTTGCATTTTTCTAGGCTATAGCCCATCTTACAATGGCTTTTGTTGCCTTAACCCCACCACCTCTCGAATTTATATCACTAAACATGCCCAATTTGATGAGTTATATTTTCCCTTCCTAAAAACTTCTCAAGCCCAACCCATTTCTTCCTTGACATTTTCAAAATTTTTAGAACCCAGCATGGCCCATACACCGCCCCTATATCCCTTGCCTCAAACCCATTCCCCAACTCTTACACAACCTAGTTCTAGCCCATGTAATATCTGTGCTGACCCATTAGCTGAGTCTTTGCAGGCCTATGATTCTCTTTCTCCAGTAGACACTTTAGCACATGGGCTCTCCTGTCCCTCAAGAATTCGGCCCACTACTCCTGCAGCAACCCACAGAACTCCTTTACAGAGTACACCTCATATGGATCCAAGTCCTGCTTCTACTGAGCCCAACGCCGGCCCTTCTATTGCTGGTCAATCCACACAACCTCCTACTACTACAGCATTTCCATTAGGCTCCCACCCAATGCTTACAAGAGCTAAGGCCAGCATCTTTAAGCCTCATCATCCTGCTCATCTTAGCATTTTGGGCTCTTCTAGACTTCTTCATGCTTTACTTACTACTACTAAGCCCAAAGGTTTCAAGTCTGACGCAAAGAATCCTGCTTGGCTCGCTGCCATGGATGATGAAATCAAAGCATTGCAAAAAAATCATACTTAGGATTTGGTTCCTCGTCCCGCTAACACCAACATTGTGGGCTCTAAATGGGTTTTTCGAACCCAATATTTATCCGATGGGTCCATTAAGCGTCTCAAAGCCCGTCTTGTTGCCAAGGGTTATACGCAGCTTCCTAGTCTCGATTATACGGACACCTTTAGTCCTGTTGTCAAAGCTTCCACTATTTGTGTTGTGCTTTCTCTTGCCGTGACCAACAAGTGGCCCCTTTGCCAATTGGATGTCAAGAATGCCTTCCGCAATGGTATTCTTAATGAAGATGTTTGTATAGAGCAGCCTCCAGGGTATGTTGATCCTTGCTTTCCGAATCATGTCTGCAAATTAAAAAAGGTACTCTATGGTCTGAAGCAAGCTCCCCGTGCCTGGTTCCAACATTTCAGCTCCTTTTTTATCAAACTCGGTTTTTATTGCAGTCGTGCTGATACATCTACATCTATTTTTGTTTTTCATAGGAAGCACAATATTATTTATTTGCTTCTCTATGTTGACGACATCGTTGTTACAAGCAATAATTCATCTCTTCTTACCAATTTTACTCGACAGTTAAATTCTGAGTTTGCCACCAAGGACTTCGGTGCTTTGAGTTATTTTCTTGGTCTTGAGGCTTCATCTACTTTTGATGGTCTCTTCATCAGTCAGATCAAATATGCACGATATATTCTTGCTCGGGCTCAGCTTCTTGACAGCAAACCTGTTCACACCCCCATGGTTGTGTCCCAGTATTTGTCAGCCGATGGCTTTCCTTTTTCAGATCCCACTCTTTATCGTTCTCTTGTTGGTGCACTGCAATACTTAACAATCACGCGCCCTGGTCTTGCCCATGCTGTCAACTCTGTTAGTCAATTTTTGCATGCCCCAACTGACGATCATTTCCTTGCTGTCAAGCGCATCCTTCGCTATGTCAAAGGAATGCTTCATTTTGGCTTAACCTTTAGTCCGTCGTCATCCATTGGACTTATTACCTACTCTGATGCTGATTGGGCAAGATGTCCAGATACTCGTTGCTCCACCTCTGGCTATTCTATTTATCTTGGCGATAATTTGGTCTCTTGGAGTGCCCAGAAGCAACCAACTGTCGCTCGTTCCAGCTGCAAATCGGAGTATCGTGCTCTTGCTCTCACTGCTGCTGAGATCCTTTGGCTTACACATCTCCTCCGTGATCTAAAAGTTCCTCTTACACATCGACCTCTTCTCTTATGTGACAACAAAAGTGCAGTCTTCTTGAGTTCTAATCCAGTCTCTCATAAGCGAGCCAAGCATATCGAGTTAGACTATCACTTTCTTCGGGAACTTGTTATCGCAGGCACAATTCGCACTCAACATGTGCCATCTCACTTACAAGTTGCTGATATCTTCACAAAGAGTATCCCTCGGCCTTTGTTTAATTTTTTTCGCTCCAAGCTCCGCGTCTGCTCCAACCCAACGCTTAGCTTGCGGGTGGTGTTAAGGGTTCCTGAATATCCTCTGCTAAATTAGAGACTTCCATTTGTATAATGATTGAGCCTTGATTCTAGGAAATTAATTGCTCATTTAAATTTCTGTACATATTTTCCATTTTAGTTGTAATTACCATAGATGTATATTCTTGTAACTCTATAAATGGAAAACATTCATCACTCTCAAAGGTGTGGTGGTTTACCAAAACATTCTCAAGGATGAGCCATCCGGAGCTAAGCATTTACCATGCCATCGACAACAATAATAAGATAACAAAAGTAAGATGTTCAATAAATTGCAGAAGTATGAAACATAGAACTAGAAAATACGCAGCAATACATCCTCTGGTGTATATGACTAATTCCAGGAAAACCTTCAGGGTCATATATGAATATATAAAACATATCAAGTGAAGATATATATATGTATATATATATATTTTGTGTGTGTGTGTGTGAGCGAGAGAGGACTTAGCTTAAGGTGTGGTGCAGCAGTAATAAGCTGCAAAGAAAGATAATAATACTTTTGATACTAAATTACAACAACAATTACCCTGAAGATCAACAAAATTAAGCTGGGCCTAAATAGGTTGTAAAAGAATCCCAACACGTATAGTAATTCTCATCTGGAAAACAAAAGCCGAAATTCCCAGATTTTGTTTGTTCATATACACTGATTCACTCGCCTAAAGCCCCTCCCCCTAATGCATTTACATTCTCGATGATGTCAACAACTACTGCAGTAGTGTATTGATGATAATGTATGTTCCCAATACGAAGGAAAACAACTAAGCTTCAGAGAACCACGTTCTTCAAGGGGAAGAAGCAAGAGAGAGAGAGAGAGAGAGAGAGAGAGAGAGCGCAAAAGCAAAATACTCAGTTGTATACCAAATTCCGGCCAACTAAAATTAACAAACATGGCCACAAATTGTGCTCCCTGCTTAGTAGTTTGGGGCAGGCTCCTTTAATACATTAATTACAAGTTAGCCCAGTCCAGGTGCCAAAATGAGAACAAAAAATGAGAAGACTGGTTATTTTGCCCCATAGAAGTAATTTTCATTTTGACCTCCTCCAGGATCAATGAGTCTCATTCAACAGGATATATGATGAAGAAATAATGCTGTCGAACAAATTAGTCAAGTCTCATTGCACACGCATGTTTGGATTGGATATATAAACCAAAATGTCCCCTGGTAGAGGCTCCCTTGTCGAAGTATCTATCCTTTCAGGCCAAGAAAAAGCCCTCAATACCTAATAAGAGAACTTTCACATTTGGTTTAAATGTCCACAGAAGGGCACAAAATAATCATCAGACATCATATTTTGGTACAAACGGCAGCAGAATAGAACAGAGTAAGCGGAGCGCTGGAGACATAACTAGCTCCCATCTGTGAGTTCATAATCAAATATTGATATATATGTTCGTGAGGCATAAAGATTCAACTAGAGGCAGTAACAATGTAATGGAAAATCATGAGATCATAAATATAAGCTCTGATATCCCATGCGAGTTCATAATTAAATTAACACAAAATAATTTAATTAAATATACAGGATCTGGATCTTCATAATATTCACATATTTTACCCATTTATGTAATATAGTCAATAACACATACCTTGAACATTACTACGAAAATTTAAATGTGAAGCTACTTCAAATTATTGTTCTTGAATTTTTTCTTTCAATAAAATAAAACCCTTTTAGAAACTAAGGTTTCTCCCTCTTACCCTATAAATTCTAATGTGTGTATAAATTGATGGAATTCATTTACTATTTCTGGGGAGAGAGAAGACCCAAATTCCTAATTAGTCAATTCATCTCTATGGTCCATCGAGATAAGATATGGTTAGGAAATTAACTCACAATTGTTTACTAATAATAACTTTCTAAATAAATCTATAACAAATTTGAATTCTTATATGGACCACTTTAATTAAAACACTAATTATAGGATTCAATAATTAATTAATTCCCACCATCTACCATTCATCCTCATGTTATATTAACTCATCATTTATTTGTTTTTATATTTATCAAATTGTTAATTTTTTTTTTCAAACATGTAAGCTCATGTCCCATATCATACGTGTTAGAAAAGCACGTAACCCAAATTTTATCCTTTTCTAATTATAATTAATATACTTTATCAAAAATTAAATGAGTTAATATTTTTTACCCTTTAGTCTCTAGAGTTAAATGTTATGATTTTAAAGCAAAAGAATAAAAAATTAAAAATTAAAAGATATTTACTCTCTAAATTTTATACCAAACTCACTCTATGTTGTAAGGGTTTGATTACCACGATACTAGTTGGCAAAGACAGAATTCGATGTTGAAAGTTTCATCACAGAAATCAAAAAATATATGTATATATATAACCCAACAATACAAATACACAGCACATTGTAAGTGCAGGTATGTGTGTGTGTATATATGCATGCATGTGTAGAGATATAGAGAGATATATACCTGCCATGGTGAGAGCGATGATGATGCCAACCACAAGGAGCAGAAGTTGAATCCTTTTCTTCCGGAAATCCATGGAATTTGGAGCCCTAACTAAACCTTAATTGCTCAATTTATATATGCGCCTCATGAGATCAAAACAACCAAGTTATTAAGGAAGATAGAGAATAATGATCCATCGACATGCAGAGGATCCAAGTTTCTTGTCAGTCCGTTTGACTTCACAGGGAGGAGCTAACTAATCAGTTGAGCAGAGCGCTAAAACCGGAACCGGTGGGAGAGCCTAGTCTTTTACGCGAGAGAGAGAGAGAGAGAGAGAGAGAGAGAGAGAGAAATGTTATTAATTAAAAGATAATATTTTTGGAATATTTGATTGGTAAAAATTTGTCCAAAAAACACAGTAAAATTAAATACAAAGATTTAATGTAAAAATGATATATGGTTAAATTTGATTGAAAAAAATACAAAAAATTAGTAAGTTTTAGTTGGTTTTGACTAATCAAACACTCTATATATAAAATATTATAATTATATATATATATAATTATTTATTTTTTTTTATGTATTAATTTATTAAAAATATATTATTTATATATATTTATTAAATTAAAAGAACAAGTATATTATATAAATAAATCAAAATAAATAAGTAATACTACTGATTATTTTATAATGGTTGCTAATAATATATATTAAATAATATTGTATAAATTTAACAAAATTGAAGAAAAACCTGAATTCATTTCGAATTTAATCAAATAAATTTATGAAATTGATTAGAATTAACAAAAAAAGTTACAGTGCGATTCGCTATCCCACTTAAAAAAAAAAAAAAAAAAAAGTTACTTTAAAGGTTGGAATCCAGAGAACTTGAAAATGAGGCCCAGGGCCAGCTATTATTGAAAATTATTACTGATTTTGATGTAATATTAGATAAATTAACTATTTCACTTATATTTTAATATAATTTAATTTCAAATTTATTATTTTAAAATTTTTAATTATAGCCTTATTTTCGTTTATTGAGAGAACCATGCAAAGTCCTATTTGGTATTAGTTTTAGAAAATAGTTTGGTAAATATGATTGAAGAAAATGTTCTGAAAATTAATTTGCAATTTAAAATAAAAAAAGTATTGGGTGATTATATTTAAAAATTAATTTTAAAAATAAAAATAATAAAAAAAGGTTAAACAGAAATAAAGTACAGATGAATAATTCAATGGCATGTTGACATGCAAGAAAAAAAAAAAAGACATATATGTAGCTTCAAAACTACTGAAAACACCTTCTTTATTTATTAGTCCTAATTTTTTAAGAAAAATCAAAAATAAAAATTAATTAAAATTTTTGAAAATAAATTAAACTTTTAATACTACTAATTTACAAAAATTATTCAGATATAATTTTATAAATTTAAAACTTTATATATTATTAGAGATTTAAATTGCTTGACATAATACCTCATCATAATTAAAATTGTAGTACAAAAATATTTTTCTAAAAAAATTCTATATTAATGATTTTGCTAATTTTAAAAGTAGTGCTCCACTTCTTCGGTAATAATAATCAAAAATATTTAATAAATTCTTATATAAAATTAATTATTTTTTATATTTTAATATAAGTTGATGTCATAAAGTAATTGAACAAAGATTTTACGAGGTATTAGCCTCTCCAGGTACAGGGATAATATTATTTATATTTAATAATGATATTATGTTTGTTGGTATAAAATAATTAGGGACATATGGCATCTTTCCGAATACAACATAAATCTGCTCAGCATTGATTCAGTTGATTTAGTAATCAGTAAATCACTGTAATTGGGTCCCACCATTTGGTGAAATTAAATTACCGTGATTTTAAACATAAATGCAAAATAGTAATAAATGAATTAAATTTATTATTTCATAATTAGTCCAGATGTGATATTTGGACGACGTTTAAATATATATTTCGTCTACTACAATAATATCTCTCACATGAAGTCAATGTTGAGTAGGGAGCATTAAATATAGAATGAAATGCATTTAAAAGGAAGTAAACCATCATATAATTTAGTATATACATATAAAATATATTATTATTATAATTAAATTATTTGCATATTAATTTATTTATACTATTCGACTTAGCCCCAAAATCTAAATATATTTACTATTGTCAACTATTATGTTCAAGATTTGAAAACCAAACCAAACCAAACAAAACATTTTTTCATCAGGTGGGGTCGGTTATATGGATTTGACAGCGCCAATCAAATCTGTTTAGGGCCATGTGCTCCGTTAGATCATTAGGTGTCAAATCTATGAAAAAAAATTCAACTGAATATTGGGCTGGTTGTCGATTATCTAACGCACAACCCTCCTCCTTTGTCCGAGCTTAGAACCGGTTATGTCAAAAATACCCCAACATAGACAGAGTTTTGAGAACGTCTGTGGTTTATTAGGATTCACAGAAGCATACAAGTTTTTATTACTTTGTTTAGAGCTTCAAATTTTATCCCAAAAAAAACTAAAAATCTCTAAAATATTTTAATTTTTTACTCACACAGAGATAAGTTCGGACAAGGAATCCGTAGGTTGATAGGTACAGTCAGGGAAACTGTTTGAGGATAACAATAGAGAAAGTGATAGAGGAGGAGAAGATAGCAGATGTATTAAAGGCCATTGAAGTGGAAGACGTTTGTCTTATGGTGGTGATGATACCATAAATGGGAATGCTCAGTGCTCAATGTCATGAGCAAAGAGCATCAATTAAATATAGATATATGTGTAAGTATAGGAGCTATACAAGGCAACAACCTTTACAAGAAAAAAAAATAAAAAATAATTATGGACAGTTGACTAAAGGAGGATTTGGGGCAGAATCCTTGTACGGATTTATCTCTGTAGATTGATTCTCAATAGACAGATTTTTCTCGGTGGAATTATTCTCAACATCCCCCCTAGGGGAGTGAAGCAGGATGGAGTGAATGCAGAGCTTGTCATAAAGAGACACGAACCGAGCTGTAGGCAAGGGTATTTTGTGAGAATATTTGCAAGTTGCTCAGCATTAGGAAGGAACTGAACCTCCAACATATGCCTCAAACTAACTTACGAACAAAATGGTAATCAATCTCCACATGTTTGGTCCGGGCATGGAGAGCAAGATTAGCAGACAAATAGGTTGTCAGACCAAAGGACAGGACAAATAGAGGACACAGTTCCTAATTCCTGTAAAAGAGATTGAACCCAAAGAATCTTATCAGTGGCATTGGCAACCGACTTGCATTTTGCTTCAGTGCTAGACCGAGCTACAGTTAGTTGTTTCTTGGAAATCCAGGAAATCAAAGAATCTCCAAAAGACCCACAAAACCTGCCCATGGACTTGCAATCATTCAGACACCCAGTCTAATTAGCATTAGAATAAACCAATAATGACATAGAGGAGCTTGGTCGTAATAATAAGCCAAAATAAATAGTATCTTGGAGGTACTGAAGAATTCGTTTGACAGCCACCCAATGCTTGTCTGTAGGCTTGCGCATATATTGACAAACTTTATTAACCGAGAAAGTAATATCCGAACGGGTAAGAGACAAATACTCTAGAGCCCCAACAACACTACGATACAAAATGGGATCTAAGAAAGAGACCCCATCAAAGAGAGATAGGTGGGTGCTAGAGGACATAGGAGAAGGAACTGGCTTGGCATAATCCATCTGTAATACACTTAAAAATTCACATTTGAATATTAGAATACTAAACTTAAGAAAGAAAACCTATACCTGTATTAATCACAATCATTTGGATTGTTTAGTATGACTGGTGTACACAAAATTTACAGTAAATGGCTAGGGCTTCCATTCATTTTTTTATTCACAATGACGACTCTCAATGGGATAACCAAAATATTAGAGTTGTCAAAATAAAGAGTTGAGTGAGGACCTAGCCAACAAGTTATGTTTATAGATTCTTATAGGGCCCCCTATTATGGGTTACTATTAGACTCAAGAGCCTTCACTAAGTCGTCAAACTATATCTTATTAATTAAGTATATATGGGCTTAACTCTAAATTAGATCATAACAAATAAAGCCCAAATAATTGTCTCATTATAACTGTATTATATTCAGTCTTCACCAAATAATTAATGGAAACCTAATAATATTCCAATATTCTCCCACTTGGGCAACATTAATTACGAACTCAATAGAGTGAATAATAAAACTCATAGGTGACCACAAATAACACTAATACAGTTGAGACTACATCTTTTAACACAATTCAGTTCAACAAGATTACCAATATCGAAGGCATACATGTCCTTTATTGACATAGGACTTTCCATGATTTCAAATATTAATAATAATGTTGACATGAATTAAGATATAGTAGTGTAGCAAGTAATAACTTTCTCATATGATCTAAATTTATACTATTACTTATTGGTCCTTTCACGTATGATTTCTCTATTACACATATGCTTCAATTATAAGCTACAGGGAAAATCCACAAATTAAAGTATAAACTCTATTGTCTCTATATCACATATGAGACATATTATAATATGTATATCTCTAATTATCTCAACGAGATATACTAAGCCATAAACACTTAAATTTGAAATAAATGTAACTCAAACTATGACAATTTATCATATCTCATATGCACATAAAATAATAATAATCAAGAATAATAATGCCATTAAAAGTGTTAAAAATCAAAATATTTGTTTACAAAAGAAATGTCAAGACAATATAGTGATGCAAATTAAAACTTTCCCACTAACCAAGTACATCAAAAGATTCTAGAACACACATAGCATGAACATGCTTATTAAAAGTGATAGATCTCAATCCCTTAGTTAATGGATCAGCTATCATGGCCTCTGTATTGATATGCTCAATCATAACATCTCCATTCTTCATATGATCTTTAATAGTAAAATACTTTATCTCAATATGTTTCAATCCACCGAAACTTTTGTTATTCTTAGAGAAGAATGTAGCAGCGCTATTATCACAATATATTTTCAAAAGTCTTGAAATAGATTTTATCATCATAAGTCCTGAAATGAAATTAGTTAACCAAACAGCATGTGTTACCGCCTCATAGCATACTACAAACTTTGCCTGGATAGTGGATGAAGTTATAAGAGTCTGCTTAACACTTTTTCACAAGATTACTTTTTCACAAGATTACTCTTTTAGCCATCATAAAAACATAACCAGATGTAGACTTCGGGTCATCTGGGCAAGCAACAAAATCTGAATCTGAGTAGCCAACTATCTCAAGATGCCCAACTCTTCTATATGTTAGCATGTAATTTTTGGTTCGCTGTAATTATCTCAAAACTTTCTTAGCTGCCACCCAATGATCACGTCCTGGATTAGAAAGGAAGCTACCCAGAATACTCACAGCATATGAAATATCTAGTCTTGTACAAACCTGAGCATATATTATACTACCAACAATACTAGAGTAAGGCACACTTATCATATTCTCTTTCTCAACATCATTCTTAGAGCATTGTTTTTTTACTGAATTATCGCCTTTCACAAGTGGGTACTTCTTCAAGTTTACAATTTTGCTTATTGAACCTTTCTGTACTCAATCAATATAGGCTATTTGAGAAAGCCTCAACAAACCACGAGACTTATCTTGTTGAATTTCAATGCCTAAAACAAATAAAGCTTCTCCGAGGTCCTTCATATCAAAATTTTTAGAGAATAACTCCTTAGTCTTATACAACAAACCCAAATCGCTGCTAGTTAACAAAATATTATCAACCTATAAAATAAGAAAGATGAACCTACTCTGACTAACCTAAAGATAAAGGCGTTGATATATCTTATTCTCAATGAAACCTAGAGAAGTAATTATTTGATCAAATTCCAAGTATAATTGGCGAGATGCCTGTTTAAGACTATAAATGGACTTTTTTAACCTACATAAAAGATGCTCCTTGCTGCTCTCAATAAAACTTTAATGCTGTATCATAAAGACTTTTTCATTTAAAACACCATTTAAAAATGTCGTATTCACATCCATTTGATGTAACTTTAAATCATAATGAGCTACCAAAACCATAATAATCCATAAAGAGTCTTTAGTTGACACAAGTGAAAATGTCTTACTATAATCAATACCTTCTTTGTAAGTGAAACCCTTATCTATTAACCTTACCTTGAATCACTCAATCTTTCCTCGAGAATCTCTTTTGGTTTTAAAAACCCACTTACAACCAATAGGTTTGTAACCTTCAGGGGTTTTACAAGATCCCATACTCCATTATTACCCATAAATTACATCTCATCATTCATAGCGTCCAACCACATACTAGCCTGTGAAATAGCTATAGCATCAATGTATGTTACCAGTTCAACAATATCATTATAATCATAACAAATCTCATTAAGAAAAAGTATATAATCATCAGAGATAGCAGAATTCCTTTGTCGAATAGATCTTCTCAATGGCACTTCTATCAGAAGTTCTTGAGGTTGATTAACCTCATCATTTGGTACTGTAGTCACATCTTATTGAGGAACACTTTCCACAATAGACACAAATACAGATGCAAGGAATACAGTTTCACGCACTACAGGCAAAAGAATAGACACAATTTATTTCTCCTAACCCACATCAACAATTAATCACATTTAACATCTGCAGAATCAATAACATTATGCTCAAGAAACTTTGCAGTTATAAACTCAACAATCCTAGTATCACTTGTAGGGCAATAGAACATATATCCTTTAGAACGTTTTGGATAGCCAATGAAGAAACAACGAGTTAATATGGATCAGTGGTTTTCTTAAAAAGGTTATAAATCCTCAGCTCAACTAGACAACCCCATACTTGAAAATGATTTAAACTAGGTTTCCTATTGGTCCATAACTCAAAAGGTATTTTGGGAATAGATTTACTAGGAACTCGGTTAAGGATGTATAAAGCAATTTTGATTACTTCACCTCAAAGGAAATTAGGTAAGTTAGAATGACTCATCATACTTCTCATCATGTCTTTGAGAGTAAAGTTACGTCTCTCAGCAACACTATTTTGTTCAGGATTCCCAAGCATAATAAATTGGGCAATAATCCCACACTTTTGTAAATATTTGGCAAACAATCCCATATGTTGCCCAATATCACCATGTTTGCCATAATGTTCACCTCCACGGTCAGATCTCACAATTTTGATAACTTTTCTCAATTGTTTTTCAACCTCAATCTTAAAATTTTAAAATTTTTCAAGAGCATCTGATTTTTCTTTTATCAAATTAATGTAACTGTAACGAGAAAAGTCATGAATAAAATTAATAAATTATTTATTACTAAATAATGTGGGATAATAGGGTCTAGTGATGTCAGTGTGAATGATTTCTAAAAGATCTGAAATGCAAGTTACACCTTTCTTTTTAACTTTGGTTAGCTTACCCCTAATGCAATCAACGCAAATCTCCATATCGTCAGAATCAAGAAAAGAAAGAATGTTATTTTTAATTTATCTATCTATCCTTTCTCTAGATATGTGACCTAAACGCTTATGCCACAAAATTGAAGACTTTTCTTTGATTAAAGGTCTCTTAGGTACTATATTTTTAGTATTCAAATGAGCATACACACTATTGGAGGCCAAACACATTTGATATAAATTATCATTTAAAATACCATGACCAAGAAGTTGAGAATTTAAAAACAATTCTACCTTTCTATTTCCAAAATTAAAAGAATACCCATTTTGTCTAACAAAGAAATAGAAATCAAATTTCTTCTAAAAGTTGGTACATAAAAAGTGTTCTCCAAAATAAATTGAAAACTAATATCTAAATTTAAGCAAACAACTCCTACGCAGTCAACATCAACTTCAACATTATTCCCTATTTATACCTTGGCCTCTGACTCATTTGGTTTTTGTTTGTTTGGGAACCCCTACAAGGTAATAGCAAGATGAATAGTAGACCCACTGCCAAGTCATAACAGGAACATTAACTAAATTAGTTTCAAAACAAACAAGGGCTAATGAATTACCATTTTATCTTCTTTTTTTCTTTAACCAAGTAGTAAACTTTGTGTACTCGCTTCTTTTATTACCCATTTTATTACAAAAAAAAAAAAAAACACTTGACATCTTTTCAAATGATAGCCTTAGGACCTCCAACATTATGTGTCTAACTTGTACTGTGCCTCTTGGTATCCTAGACCCCCTTATGACTATGATGATTAGGTTTCTTTTGGTTTCTATGAGGCCGTTTGGATATTCAAAAAAAAAAGCAAAAAACCTCAACTTTTGGTAGTTTTGTGTGTTTTTTAGTTACTTTTTTTGTGTGTTTAGTGAAACAAAGTGTAATTGTTAGCCTTTTTTTGCAACTTTTAGGTATTTGGTAAACTTTTTATTGTAGCAAAGTAAAAAAGTGGTAACTTTTTGTGTGTTTGGTAAGTTTTTTGCTGTAGCAGAGTAAAAAAGTGGTAATTTTTGTGTGTTTGATAAAACTTTTGGTTTTATTTTTTACTGTAGCAAAGCAAAAAAATAAGAAAAATTGTGGCTCTACCAAACGCACCAAAAGTTACAAAATGTAATTTTTGGTAGTTTTTTGTTAATTTTTGAGCCTCCAAACAGGCCTTATGTTTCTTATAGAAATTTAGTTTAAGTCTGGATACAATGAAAACACTCTCACCTTTCTCCTTTTTAACTTTATCGTCATCGGCAACACATTTGGTAATAAGCTAATTGAGGGACCAGGTTCCATCATGAATATTATAGGCAATTTTGATATAGCTAAATTCAATAGGTAAATAATTGAGAGAATGGCTAACAATGAACTTGTCAGGAAGGGGTGATTTGAAAGTTTTCAGTTTGGATTGAATATAGACCATTTTGAGGATATACTCTCTAACCCCACCCACATTATTGTATTACATACCCATTAATTCACTTATTAAACTTTCAACCTCAACATTATTAGAGACTAGGTGCATTTTACCTACAACGGTAAAGAATTCTTTAGCATTATTAGTATTAGGTAAAACACTAAGAAAATGCTCAGATATAGAACGTTTCATGGCAATTAGACTTAAACGGTTAGATTTTTCCCATCTAGCATAAAACTCTTTTTGTTCAACAAAACTGTCAATTATGGGTACAAGTGGCTCATTCTCACGCAATGCAAATCAATATCATCAATTCCCAAAGTAAAATCAATATCTTGCCTCTATTTTTTTTAAAGTTAAAGCTATTAAAAATTTCAATAGTAGCAATATTATTATTCACACTAATGCTAATTGTAAAACACAATAAGAATGCAATTAATTAACAAAGTTGGACAATAAAATTATGCTCAAAATAAAATATGAGTTAATTCTCATGAGAAGTTGGCATATCACTTACAATCCCCCTTCGGACAGGTTTGCAAACATGTATTGGGATCTATTTAAGTGAAGCTAAATAATGAGAATACAGAAGTCTTTGAAGCTTTAACTTTTTTAGGAGGTAAATTTTCCAAACTAGTGTACCTTTACTCAATACTTCACAAAATTCTTAAAATTAAAATATACAATCACCCTCTTTGGGCAGGTAATTGGATATAGTAATTTAAGATATCCCAATTACACAAATTGTGAGAAAATTTTATAAATTGCCATGAATAGACCACTTTGGTGGTAACCATCCATATCAACTCATAAAATTAATTTACTCAAATTGGAATTTTTTTTTTAAATTACCCAACGCACAATTGTGCATTAAACACATATATACACTTATATAATCATCACAAATAATGTGCCTTTATATACATATGGGCACACACTGATTACAAATATATTATTAGTTATATTCTATTTTATTATATTATTTTAATACTAATATTTAAGTAAAAGAACATATTAAATAAATATATATTTATTTAATTTAAAATTTGTTGCAGTAACAAATAATTGAATCCAACTTGATTCTGAATTAATCAAATTATCAGATTAACTTTTCTTAATAAAAGCATAAATAACTGAAACAATGGAAAAATCTTCATTAAAACCGCCCATGATTGAAACCATTCTAGTGAAATCAAACCACTAAAAGACATTGCAATTGCCAATTGATTCCTTTAAAGGCCTCAATCAATATTTATATTATTTATTTATTTATTTTATTCTAACCCTGTAATTATCCAGTGCCTTTTGTATCAATTGAATAAAAGAATCAATAGAGACATATGGCTTTGTCTATGGAGAAAATCTTAATATTGGACAGAAAAATTTTATTCCGTGTAACTTTTACACAAAAAATTATTTCAAAAATAATTCTAAAAATATTTTATATTTAATCTAAAATTTCAAAATTTTTAGAATTTAAATTCGGTAAAAATAATATCTAAGACAGAAACTTGGATCTGAAAGAAAACAAGGCAAAACAATGACGAAATCAAACAAAACTAAAATTAAACATTTGGCAAAACTAAATCATAAAGGTTCTAAATCCATATGTGTTAGGCTCTGATACTACTTGTAATACACTTAAAAATTCACGTATGAATATTAGAACACTAAACTTAAGAAAGAAAACACATACTTGTATTAATCACAGCTATTTGGATTGTTTAGTGTGATTGGTGTGCACAAAATTTGCAGTAAATAGTTAAGGTTTCCACTCCTTGTCTTATTCACAATAATGGCTTTCAATGGGACAACCAAAACACAGGTTTTCAAAATTAAGAGTGGAGTAGGGACTTAGCCAATAAGTTATATTCATTGATTATAATAGGGTCCTCCTATTATAGACTACTATTAGACTCAAGGGACTACACTAAGCCGTCCAACTATCTCTTACTAGTTAGATGTATATAGGCTTAACGCTTAATTAGATCATAACAAATAAAGCTTAAATAATTATCTCATTATAACTGTATTATATTCAATCTTCACTAAATAATTAATGGAAACCTAATAATATTCTAACACCACCTTCGTCCAAACAAGAAGATCGTGATGTAGCACCATTAACTAAGAAGTAGCCCCTCAGTGGTGGAGATAACCTTAACACCAAGAAAAAAAAAAATAAAGAGAGCCATGGTCTTTGATTGCAAACTCCAGACTAAAAGAATGGATCAAGGAGGAAATAGCAATGTCCGATAAACTAGTGATAATAATATCATCTACATAGACAAGAATAATGGCTGGAGACCATTAGAATTGTAGAGAAACAAGGAAGCATCCAATTTAAAATTATGAAAACCAAGAGAAACCAATTTCTCGCTTAAACAAGAATGCCACGTGCAAGGTGCCTGTTTTAACCTGTATAGAGCTTTACTCAGCCACAAATATGGTGAGGAAATTGCAAATTAACATAGTCTTGAGGTTGGGACATGTAAACCTCCTCAAATAAAAAACTATGTAAGAAGGCATTCTGCATATTAGTCTGGCACATGGACCATTTTTTGGATATGTACTGTAAAGGTAACAATAAGCCGGATGTAGTAGGCTTCACAATAGGACTGAATGTATCAACATAATCCATCCCTTATTCAGTTCAATTACACCCACCGCACAATTACCCTACACCTTTCATTGCTTATATTTTCACCGTTGATTTTCAAATGTAAGATATCATCCTACGGCTATAAATTAGTTGAGCAGTGACTTGTGCGGGAAAAAAGCAGTGAGCATAGATTAAATCTTCCTTATTGTTGATGAAAGCCTTTGGCCACCAAAGGGATCTTATGTCTCACTGGCCTACCTTGGGAGTCCCACTTAACACAATAGACCCATTTATTTCCCACAAGATTCCTACCATCTTAAAAATGAGCAAGTGTCCAAGTATTATTTTTCATAGGAGTTGAGTATTCCTCATCCATGGCCCGTTGCCAAGGTTCAAATTTTACTGCGAGATAATAACCACAAGGATTGCCAATAACAAGAGACAGATCAGTCATAAAAGCCTTTGGGACAGGATATGGAATAGTAACATCTTGAAAATTTTTTTGGCTTAAAAACTTATTTTTGGGCACATGCACGCATTTGAGAGACATTGGCGCGATGAGCTATAGGAAGGGAATCCATTTGTTACGGAATTACCGAAGGAGGTAAAGATTGCATAGGATTGGGTGAAAGATACGTTGGAGCTAAATGAATGTTTGGGATTGAGCAAAGGAGAACCAATCTGTCTCGAGGTGGAAGGCAAAAAATTAATATGGGAAAAAGGCAAAGGATTTTCGGCAACAGGATTGGGAGTTGGAGTCGTGGATGAAGGAAAATAAATAGGACTAGGTGACATAGCAAAGGACTCCATAGGAGATAAAATAGGCGAGTTGACCACCAAAGGCAAGGAAACCATGGATGAAGAGGAAAAAGTGGGAGCATCCGAAATTAAAAGAGCTTTGAAAGGAAAGTAAGTCTCATGAGACTACATATATGCTGTGAAGTATATACTCTTCCTGTAGAGGGATCAAGACAACGGTATCTATGGTGATGATTACTAACACCAATAAAGACACATTTTTTAAATCAAAAATCCATCTTGCGATCAACATGCACAACTAAAAATTCTAAGAAAAGAATAATCGGGTTTCCATTTAAACAATTTTTGAAATAGAGACAAATTATGCAAAGGAAAGGCAGGGAGCCGATTAATATTACAATAGACCATATTGAACGCATCATCCCAATGATGGTTAGGAACGGAGGAATAAGATAAAAGAGAAAGTCCCATTTCAATAATGTGACGGTATTTACGCTCAACGGATCCATTTTGCTGAGACGTATAGTGATAAGGTAGATAATGGGTAATTCCTTGTTGACCAAACAATTTTGGGAAGCGAGCAAAATTCAACCCCCCCACTTGGTTTGAACACTTCTAATTTTACGGTTTGAGAGGCATTCAACATTTTTTTGAAACAAGTAAAACACAGAAAAAACTGAAGATTTTGTAGGAATAGGATACATCCACGTAAACTTGCTAAAGCAATCAACAAATGAAACATAGTATTTATTTCCATTCGTGGATATTATAGGAGAAAGCCCCCATATATTCGAAAAAACTAAATCTAAAAGGCCTTTTTTAAAACATGTTCAGAAGAAACAAAGGGAAGCCTATGGCTTTTACCTTACTAACATGAATTACAAATGACCGGAACTTTATCTAATGAAACTGGAAGAGACATAGTAGTAGCAAGGTGCTCGATGGTCTTGTAGTATGCATGGCCAAGACGAGAATGCCAAACATCCAAGGGAACATGCTGACATGAGAGAGCTTGGGAAGGAGTAGGTGATTGACGGGAAGAGGGAAAAGGATAAAACAGACTGACAGACACCCCGCATGTGGCATTCTCGTTTAAGCGAGAAATTGGTTCCCTTGATTTTCATAATTCTAAATAAGATGTTTACTTGTTTCTCTATAATTTTTTGAGACAACAACTTTAACTAATTTTTTACTAATTTTTTTCTACTCCAAACGCATCTTAAATAACAGTAAAAATCATTCCCTTGTAACAATATAGGGGTTGTTTGGAGTAAGAAAAAGTGAGATAAATTGAGATAAAATGAGATAAATTATGGTTTGGAGAGAGTTCGTAATACGTGCAGTGAGAGAAAAAGTTAATGTGATATAAAGTTAACAGAAATTTATAGAGTTTGTTGGAGATTTTCAGCAAACCAATTAAACGACCCCATAATAAAATAATATTCTATGCAATTGGGTATTAGAATTTATAAAAGCCTATCCCTTAACCATTCATTTTCCATGCAATTGAAATAGCCCTTTTATTTTATTTATTTTTAGTGTAATATTAAACAGAAATAAATATTATATCTATAAATTTTAATTTATTTTTATTATGACAGTATATTTCAAAAAATTTTGAAAGGTCAAAATTTTCCCTTCTAAGGGATTAAGTGATGAACTTGGAAAAAGTCTTGGGTAAAAGAGTAAAAAAGTATTAGAGTAAGGGGAACTAAAAGCTATTGAGTTCTCTTTATTCTCTAATTAGCATCAAGCTCTGTCTAAAAATTTAATTGTTTTACCCCTAAATTCATTTTTAATTCTAATTTGCATTCTAGGTTTACCAGAAAACTGAGAAATATTTCTTAATAAGTTTTTTATTAGATAATCAAATTTTAGACGAGAACTCAAGCCAATTAATTACAAAAGCCTAAGAAATTTTCATCGACATGTTTTTTTGCCAACTAAGAAAATTTCAGCTTGATATTGGTACGATCCTCACTCAAACACATTTTGTAATACTTCACTATTGAATATTACACATATAACACTTCATTTAACTTCACCTAACAATGGATAGAATAATGTGTCATGAGTCTCAATATAGATATAGAAAACCAACTTAAGAAGAATTCAAATACAGAATTACGATATTGATATAGACTTGAATGTGGTGGTACGGTTTTGCAAAAATAAGGACGCAAATATGATAAGAATATGATGAAAAAATATAAATTTTGTATATTTTTATTAGTTATACCTATACTATTCTATACTATTAAAAAGCAAACACTAGGAGGTTATAGCGAGATTTTAAAATTTACGAAACTTTATTTTGGTGTAACTTTTTTTCTTCCTATAAAGCTCTTAAACTGCTTATAACTATCTATAATTTTAATGATATTGAAAAGTAATTTTTTTTAAATTACCACATGATTAAGTAATTTTATTCATTTATATTTTTGTTTTTTCCTTAAGTATCCTTTAACTACCCCACTACTTTTGTAAATTTTTTTAAAAATTTTTCTTTAAATATTTCTTAATTAGTTATTATTTACTTAAATACTCTTAACAATTTATTATTTACTATTTGAAACACTTTTGCTAAATTTTTTTTAAATAAAACTCTAATAAAAATCAAACACACAATGCGTGTGAACTTCTCATATATGAATATAGGGTGCGTTTGGTGCACCAAAGTTTGATGGAAATATCTGAAAATCTCTATAATATGCACAACAAAACTAATTCAACAATTCAATACATCATTCAATAACTAAAATATATCAGAATATAATGTCTAAATTTTGTAATTTTAAAGATTTCAACTATTCAAATCTAAGTTAAATTTTTCTTAATCATATTAAAAAAATAATAAAATAATAAGACATGTCATTTGACATGTTGAATATAAATCTTAAAATATCTAAAAGACATGTCTCCAATTACCAAAAAAAAAAAAAAGACATGTCTCCAATATGAATCCAGCATGGCATGATAGGCTGGAAAAGGAAACTAGGAGGGCGCAGAGGAAATTAAGGAACGTCAAGAATGTGGAATTCTTCCAAACCAACTAGTACCACACTGGAGAAGTGTCATCAGTGACCTCAATCTCTCAGTCAACCCCACAGCCTGAGCCATCAACACACTGTTCTCTCTTGAAGTCACCATGTAACCCTTTGTAGCCTCATCAATTCTGCCCACAATTCCACTGTTCTGGAGCTCAAGTTTCGTCATTTCCCTCGTCAAATCCTCCACCAGTTTCCTCTTCTTCATCCTCGACCTCCTCACTGACTCTCTGTTCGAAATCATCCTTTTCCTCTTCCTCTCATCCATTTCTGTGTATTTCTGCTTCTCCTCCTCCCCCAGATATCCAGTCTTGCTCTGTTTCTGGTTCTTCATTCTTTTTTTTTTTTTTTTAGTTGGGATTTTGGAGTTCTTTCCACCAAATGGGTTACACGAGATTGAAATTTAAGGGGGGAGAGAGGAGGTGAGTTGTTGATTGGGGATTATCATTAGTGGAAACCAAGAGGAACTTCTTCTTGGATGCTTGTGTTTAGATAGCTGGTTTTTTCCATTTCTGGACGAATATATAATGCATTATGCATCTATTTATCCATAATGATAAATAATAATCAATTAAAAGCTTAATATTGTATATTTATTAGTACTCCGACGGAAGGCTGTGTTTGGATAAAAGGTTTATCAAGGAAAAGAAAAGCCACGGAGACATTCTCGTATTTAGGTGGAGTTTGGAAAATAAAAAATAAAATAAAATAAGCGGGCTTTGATAGTCATTTTTTGATATTCAGGTGGCACAATTCAAAAATTTTAATTAGATCTATTCAAATGTAATCTCACCAACTCGTTCGAAACTTCGAACGGTTCTGGTCAGAAAAGGTATTAGAAAGTTAATAAAAAATTGATAAAAATTTATAAAAATTAACTAAATTTTGTGAAATTAAGGGTCCTAAAATAAACGTTCGGAGAATTGAAATCGGCAAAAATTTGTTGAAGTTCGCAAAAGTTGATAATATTTTTTGTCTTCTGGACGCTTCAGCTTTTGATGAAAAATGAAATAGCAAAACATATAGAATTTGGAAATTAAAAATAATTAATTGATAAATATATTTTATTTTGTTATATGTTTGGATCTATTCAAATAAAAAATATACTTAAAATTTTATATTTTCTTCTTATTACCTTTTTTATTTTTTTGACTTTTTTTTCCTATCAAATCCTCTCTCCAAACACCTGGTAAATGATTAAGTTAATGCAAGATAAATATTACATATCTGGTATTTATAGTAAATCCTAAATGTGAGTATCACAAACGAAGCACAATAGATACGACAATTATTTATATGTATATAAGATAGATTTTTATAGGAAAACTATGGAAAAATACTTATTCGTTTAAATTTTGTCGCTGTGCAAATCTGTTTGACCATTTTTAGATTTATTGATTTCATTATAATAATTTATTATGTAAATTAGTACTTCTTTTTTTTTGTATTAAACCAATATTGTTTCACCATTTATGTTTAGTTTGACATTCTCTGGATATTGGGTTTTAGTGCACTCATTTATTTTATTACCCTAAATGTGGATCTACATATTGTATGTGTGAGGGAAAGAAATACACATTATTTTTTGTTTTTTAAATTATTAAAAAATTAGTTAATAATTAAAAAGATTGAAACATTTATGTTAGATTAAAAAAATAGTGACATTACGTAAATAGTGGGTGAACACGGAATATTTTAAAAGAAACAAATAAAAAAGTGAAAAATTAAAAAGTGCATATAATAAGAAAAATTAACATTGAGAGTTAATTCAACTAGTAAGATCTTACATTTGCTCCTCAATGATCACCGGTTGCAATCTCTTCAAGACCATTAAAAGGTCATCCGGTCATTAACTTCAGAAGTACCAGAGATTAGTTGAGGTGCGCCCAAATTAGTCCGAACACTATAAGATATCAAATATATATATATATATATATATATATAATAAGAAAAACAAAAAGTATAAAAATAAAATTATTTAAATAACTTACAAATTTTGAAAAATATTTATAATTTTTTTAAATTGTGGGTGACTACTTAATTTTAAAAGAATTGATGGAAAAAATTAAAAATTTCTCCAAATTACTAGATTCACGAACTACCCATACTCTTCTCTAATTATAGTAGTATAGATAATCCGATATATGGTTTGTAAAATAAATATAAATTACTTGAATGAAATAATTCAATCAACTAAATATAAAAACTTAATTGTTAGATAAAGAAAGTAATGAAACATGATGTTAATATGCTATTGTTGATTGAGAAATGCTAAACTACTAGAAAAAAAAATGTGCCAAAATAAGTTATTCAGATAATGTGAATATTTTATTTGTTTATCACTTCTAGTGAAAACAACTAATAAGATGTTCTTTAATTTTAAAAAAGTCATTACTATATTATTTTTGTAACTAATTTTGGTAAATTTTTCAGATAGATAAGCATTTTCTTTGTTTAATGACACTTAAGGGGGTGTTTGGAGCGTCGAAAAATAACGAAAAATAACGAAAAATATAGTTTAGATAATTTTTTGAAGTTTGGCACTCAGTCACTAAATTACGTTTTTCAGAGATGATTAGTGCCCTTAAAATAGATTTCGGCAGAAATTTTTTGACTTTTTACGTCAATTTTTTAGATTTTAAATTCGTTTGAACAGTTTTCTTGCCCATTCGAACGATTTTTATGTCAGAACTTCTTGAAAGTTGTTCAAAAATTTTTGAGATTTGTAGAAAAATTATTAAGATTTGTGAGAATATTATTGAGATTCATAAAAATATATTGGAATATATAAAAATTTGTTGGGTTATTTAGATATATATAAATTTATAGAAATTTTACAAACTATGAAAAGAGTAAAATGTGTAAGATCATATATTTTCAAAGATTTTCAAAAATTTTTTCAAATTTTCAGCGCTTCAAATGCAATCTTAGTAATTAATGAAATTCACTATGCAGTTCTATAAATATTTACACCACTAATTAATATTCATAAAAAATAAATCATCAAATACATGTTGAAAAAACTTAATAAAATATCTAAACTAAATAAATAAAATTAACCACCTAAGTAAATTAAATAATTACAATTTTTTTCTTTTTTTTTAAACAAAATTCTTCGTTGAATTTAAGAATCGAAAAAGTAAATCACTTATAGAAATATATCCATACAGAATCCGAAAAATAAATCACTTATAGAAATATATTTGGAGAAAATCAGTACATAAAAATGCACACGTGTTCATGTTTATGTACCTGTATTTTTTTTTTTAATAATTTAAGTTGTTTGGACTAATTTACACATACTTTAATTAATTCTTATAATTCTAAAGTTTACGAGAGGAGAGAGGGTAGGTCTTTAGAAACCCGAAAGGCATTTATGTAATTTGTATTTTGAGCTTATTATATAATTTTGATATAAGATTCTATATAACATATATATATATATATATATATATATAATTATAAGGCTTCGACACTTAAGTGTACATATATATATATATATATATATATTTAGATTTATATATGTACTATTTAAAAATGTTTGTTGTCAAATTATATAAATTGGTCTTATAATTTAAATTAAAACCTCTTAAGTTAAGAAAATTATTTTATATTATTATTTTATGATGCAAAATGAACCGAAGCAATTAACTTTGACTTAAGTTTAAGGGATAGTTCAACCGGTAAAATTTTAAATTTATTTTTCAGTAATTATTAATTCAAATTTTCTCAAAAAAATTAAAAATTTATTTGATTGTTAATCTCATAGATTAGGTGAGATATGTACAAACTGACATGGATAACCTCAGCTTCCCACAAAAGAAAAAGAGAAAAAAAATTGACAATGACCTGGTTCCATAGCATCATGGTACGATTCAAAGCCCCATTTTGGAGGAGATTAGTCTGAGTTTAAAGGCACCTGCATCAAGTGCTTTAAAAGGGGCTCGGCACTTACTTTTAGAGCACGGAGCGTCAGATCGGAAATTGAGCAAAAATAGCTCACATCAGATACGGCAAACCTCCTCCATTTCGCTATAGAATGAAGTAGATTGGCCACTCCGCAATTGTTTGCAAACTCTATATTTTATATTAAATATATAAATATATACAAGAATAATATTGAGCGATGATATCCCACTCCATAAAGTTTCCCACTCTACTTTTTTGTTTTTCTTTTTTTCTTTTTTAATCTGTTTGTTTTGATGTCATTCAAATAATAAAATTATCCTTATTTCATCGGATTTATAGATTAAGTTCACTTATTATAAAAAATAATATATTAATATAAATTACTTTTTTATAATAAATAATTACTTTTTATTTTTATTCTATCAGTATAATTTAAATTTTTGTAATAAGACATAATTTTTCCTAAAAAAAATTCAATTATTTTAATTTACAAAAATATTCTAAATTTTGAATCTAGAAACTTAATTCATATATCATAAGTGAAGTTTTTGAAAATTATATATATCTATTTTTAAAATACCTTATATAATTTTATTAATCAACCCCTTATATAATTTTGATAATCAAATCCTATTTTTTGCTTGTAATTGTCTTATTTCATGCAGCGTACATGACCGATTCATTATCAAAATTATAAATTTTTTTAAAATAACTTTAATTTTTTTAAAATTACCCACAAATATTTAATATATTACCATAATTATTCTTAATAATTTTATTACAAAAATTACTCTCATTATCTCTTGACAAAGTATATAATATTTGTCTTACTAAAAATATTAAATCCACTTTTGAGTGGATGAAAATACCACCCCTACACGCAATTTATGAAGTATATGATAACCATGAAGAATAATATAATAATTTTTTTTTTAATTTTTTTTTTTTTTGATATGTAAGCAAATAATTGCTACCTAAATTTTTTAAATATTTTATTTATGCTATATGAGTTACCATCCTATGATCAAATTTAAGAATATTTTAACAAGTTAACATAACTAAGTATTTTTTAGTGAAAAGTCTTTTTATTATAAGAATTTAAATTGTATTGAAAAAAATATTTTTCATTATAAAAACTTAAATTATATTAATAATTTTTTTTAAAATAAGTGAAACTAATTTATAAAACCAATGAATCAAAGATAATTTTATGATTTGACTGTTATCAGAACGAAAAAAACAAATAAAAAAAGAAAAGCAAAAAGGTGAAGCCAAAAAAACTTTTTTTGGAATGGAGATATCATCACCCAATTATGAAAAAGAGTTTAGAAAATCTGATAGAATATTGTTTAAATAAAAAACAATAAAATAGATAAATAATATTTTTTTACTATATTATAGAGAATTTGTTAAGAAAAAATGGCACGAATAGAAGTCTATGATAGCAACTGTCAATGACAGAAGATGAAATGGAAGTGTCAACCGGCTCCTCCTGAGTTTGTACATGCAGTAAATTTATCCTTATACTATTTTCCAACTTTATTCGAACCTTATCTAAGAATTTTGTAAAATAACATAAACGTGGTAACAGCCAACTGAATATATCACTTCAATCACCATCTCTTCAAATTGGCAAAAACACTACCAGACCATAATTTAATAGATGAATCAATTATTTTTGCTATGCAGAAACATGGGCAAAACCAGAAGTTCGTTCATGTAGCTTGCACAAACTGACCCTGTTGTCTTAATAGCTTCACAACCCTTGAAACGCTTGCAAAAATACTAGATAGTTTCTGTACTCCCTGGTTACTAAAAATTGGAGAGAAGTGGCACCATTGGTAATTGATTTTGCTCGTCACTGCAAAATTAATTAATTGTAAGGAGAACAAAACCGGTTCACAGGGCATAAAAGCTAATTATACAACCATCTGATTTGTAATTGCTATTAGAAGCCTACAACCATGTAACTGCTATTACAAGCCTACAACCATTGATCTACTGTGATTGCTAATAGTAATTAGCAAGTAGCTAAAAGATCAAACAAGAGATCTAGGGATAAAGTTATTACGGAAACTCGAGCCTTTCCAACAGTTGGATCTTCTTTCGCTCCTCGTGAACCTCCGCACCTAGCCAAAACTGTGAGAAAGAGATGATTTCAGTTCCATGTGGTTCAATAAAGAAACTTTAGTAAGAACCACAATAATTCCCTTGGAAACATGCACAACTGATCTTTTGGCACATAAGCATCATCATACACCTAAGATCCCCAAGCACAATAGTTTAGGTCTAAGAAGCATGAACACTTTCGAAAAGGTTTCATCTCCGACACTCTTCAGGAATTTCTCCTACACGTATTGGACACTCATTTTACATGTGCCCTATTGAAGAAAAAAAAAAAGACAACCTTTGAACACCTGGGACAAGCGTATGAACCAATCCATCAATTGTTCAAAACAGAAGAAGAAACTTTTAGAATTCAATAAAAGAATATAAAATAATATGGATTCATATCACTCAATCTCCGCCCATAAGTACGGGAGTTGATTGTTACAATTAAAACTATAAAGACTAAAGTAAAATTCACTGTACACTACAGGGACAGTTTGTATAATTTACCAAAAAAAATAAAATAAATATATGAATTGATGGATGGTGGGTTTTGGGTCCGTTTGGCACAATATAAAATGCTGAAAAATTCTAAAAAATAGTTGAAAACATCTAAAAGTTATTCACTTTTTATTTTACCGCACAAATTACAAATCCACAAATTATCTTAAATTATCCCACTTTATCTCACTTTTTGTCACTCCAAACACCCCCTATTGATTTGATTTGAAAAAAAATATATATATATATACATATTAGGGTTAAAAAGGATAAAAAATTATTTTATAGAGACAAATTTGAGTTTTGACATCTTATTGACTGGCTTCTCCGGAAACTGATTTGAAAAGCTAACCGTGGGTAGTCTGAAGGACTTCCACGAGGTCAACTTCCCACAGAAGTCTTTCACCAAAGGTTCCAAAATTACAGGAAGTTGAAAAGAAATCCTTTTGAGCTGAAAAGGACTTGTAAGAAGTTCCTCTAGAGTTGCTCAAATCTCTCCACATATCACCCTCAAACCATACCGAACCGTTTCGTCATTGCAGGATTGTATGCAATAAATTTACCTGTAGTTTGGCCCACAGAGCAGAGTCCTAAACCAACCAAAATAGACGAAGTATCAAATATTTGCTACCTATTTTTACTTAGGAGATCACCTTCTGAGATCCTTAAAGAACCCAAACCATTGACATGTTACCAGCTAATACAGAAAAATTAAATAGATGAGCTAACAAGTGAAGTGACATTAGCAGTAATATCTTTTGGTAGTGCTTTACAGGACAATCAAAACATAAGCTGTGATGTGCACTTACAAAATTTGTGCTGATGTTTATATGGACTCTATGCCACTGAAGGAATAAATGAAAAAATAAAATAAAATAAACTTCAGAAACAAATACTGATTCAAATGCTTGATCAATTTAGAAAAAGGCAGAACAAAAACCTTGTTCTCATATGCTCTTTCAATAAGCTGCTGTCTATTGACAGAGAGGTTCGACTTCTAAGCTTTCTCATTTCTGAGTTCTGATGCTGATGCAGCAAAAGCTCTAGCAAAGTTTATCAAGACAGTTCAATAAGACTCAAAACCTAAATATTGGATCAATCAAAGGGGAAAAATCACACATGCATCTGTAAATTTAGTTGTAAGAGAAAAAGGATTAGCATTTAGGAAATTAAATGAAAGTTTACTTACCCACACACACACACACACACACACACACACACAAAAGAAAAAAGCTATACAACCTGACAAAAATCAATTTACTTATAATAAAGTCTTCATCTCCCCCAGAAAGACCATTCAAAACAATAAAATGGTAAGAGGAAAAACATGTCCCAGAATAAAAGAATCTAAAAATACTTTTTTTTTATTTTTTTTAAAGTCAACTTCCATAATACTCGTATTTTGGGTATTAGTCATCCCAACCTCTTAAATAATATTTACTTATAAAAAAGTACTTGTATCGTATGGGTAAGGGGGCGAAAATACGAAACAAAACAAAACAAATCCAACAGACTTTACAACACAATCCACTCACATACACAAATAAAGACAGTCATCCTAACATGTCTTTCTTCGCAGAATTATCTTCTTGCACCTCAGTCAGATGAAATCAGCTAAATTGAATCTAGCTTACTAACCAATTTTTAAAAAAAATACTGTATCAAAAGCTCAAAGATAGTACAACCTTGGTTCCACTATTTGCAAGGACATTTAACAAAATATACAAGAACTAACCTGAAGACTGAATCGAGTGGGAACGACAAGCCCTGAAGTTTCATACTTCATTTTGCTTTCCTTCTGATAATACAGGGAGTAGAATTGCCTTATGAAGCAAGAATCAACTCAATCCAAAAGAATCTAATTGTTAAGACAAAAACGACATCCCACTAGCACTCAACTCAATTTTCCATGTATACTTGCTAATGTTCTGCAAAACAAGTTCAACTCCTCCTATAAGCACTACGAATTGATGGAAACATTATATAAATGCCCATCTATATCTGGAACAAACCCCCTCTCCACGATTTCCTCTTTAACTATGTCAAATGTTATTTGATTTGGAACCAAACCCTTCTCTAACATCTCATTAAGGAGCCCATTTGCTTCTTCCAGCTTACCCTTTTTGCAAAAACCTTTGATCAAGACATTATATGTTGCAACATTTGCCCGTCTGCCATCTCTCTCCATTCGTCCCCTCACGTTCAAAGCTGCCCTGACATTTCCTTCTGCACAATAACCATTCATCAAGGAATTGTAGGTCACATGACTAGGAGTCACACCCCTCTCAGACATCTCATCCAGAAGCCTAGCTGCCTTTCTTGACTCCCCTTTTTTGCACAATGCATCTAACCGTATGTTATATGTTATAAGATCAGCTCTCAAACCCTTGTTCTCCATATCATCTAGAAGCTTATTAGCTGCTTGCATGTTTCCCTGTCTAAGAAAACCACCAATTAAGCAGTTATAGGTCAAAACATTGGGAAACAACGTTCTCTCCAGCATCAAATCACGCAGTGCAATTGCTTCTTCCATTCTCTCAGCTTTACAGTAAGCATCGATTAAAGTATTAAATGTTACAACATTTGCAGCCAACCCTTGAATAGCAATATCATTCAACAACTCTCTAGCTTCCTTCAGCATTTGCTTTTTGGAAAACCCATTGATAAGGGCATTATAGGTGACAATATCCTGCTTCAAACCTGACTCCATCATCTCATCCCTCAGACCAAGAGCTTCATCAAGTTTCCCCTGACCACATAGCCCATTAATCAAGGAATTATATGTGAGAACATTAGGTTTCAAACCCTGCTCTTGCATTTCCTTGAAGACCTTCATAGCAGCAGATAAAGTTCCATCCTTGCAGAACCCATCGATTAGAATGTTGAAAGTAATCTCATTTGGGTAAATCTTCTTCGAAACCATTTCCTTCAAAAGCCTGTCAGCTTTGTACATCTTCCCTGCCCTACCTTTCTTGCAATACCCATCAATAAGGGTATTGTAAGTAACTACAGTCGGAAGAAGCCCCCGTACTTTCATATCCTCAACAACATCCTCTGCCTTCTGCAACTTCCCTGCCTTACACAACCCGTTAATCAGAGTATTGAAAGTAATCACATCGAGCACAACCCTTCTCCTTATCATCTCCTTATAAACAATCTCAAGAATCCAAAATTTACTCTCCTTGACCAAAGAATTCAACATGGGATTACAAGACAATAACGATAACTTTAACCCATAATCCCCTGCTCTCTCAAAAGCCTCGAATGCGAAATCCGTTTTTGAATTATATACATAGGCCAGTATTAGCATATCAACAATAACTGAATTAGCACAAAATCCACCGCCGGTCACTGATAGCGTATGAAAAATTGAAGAATTCGAGTGCATTCCGTTCTTAACAAGAACATGCAATAAAGCCCTAATTTTTCCATACTTCTTTGCCTTAGCCAATAGATGCAACAGCCTGCAATAGAGTTCCAGAGTGTGTAACACCCCAGTTTCCTTCTCGGACCATTTGAAGTAACCGAGAACTACATCGGAGTTGACTTCAGATTCAAAGAGTAGCCGAAGGAAGTAGCTAGGATCTGTTGCTTTGGTTAGGGTTTTGAGCTCACACCAGTGTTGCTTTGTTATAAGCTCAGAAACCCTAGATATGTCGAATGTAGGACTCGAATATGAAGTAGAAAACGACCTGGTTAGATCGTGGGGATGGTGATTGAGCAGAGAGACCCCAGTGCAGAGGCTTCGTTTTAGATGACGAGGACGACACAAACAATTCATATGGGCGATTTTACATATATATTTTCAGCATACAAAAATATACATCTATACATACATTTACAGAAATAGTAGTGTGACTGCTGAGAGACACCTAACCATTGTTATTGCAGCGTTAGTTCATGGTCCGGCGAGGAGTCGAGCGTGGCCATGGAGTATGAATGCCGGTTTTCACGTTCCGCAACGATACCGTTTTGAATCTGCCACCGTTATTTTTGTTGGGGTTTATTTCAATTACAGTACTACACCCAATAGTTTTTAGGTCTTAGAACTCACAAGGTCTTATAAAATAATACAAGTACTTTTAAGATTTATATTATACCCACTTAAATTCTATTAAATTTTTCATCAAAAAATATTAGTGCTATTTGATATATACGTTGTAAACCTATTTTTATTTGGATAAATTACACTTAGACCCTTTAGACATTTAAATAATTACATAGGCACCCCATCAACTTTTAGAAATTACAAAAATCTCTCTTATTTAGAAATGTTGCTAACCTAGACCCCTTTCCGTTATAATTACGTCTGACACTATTAAGTTTGAATTGTAAAGTCAAAATTACCCCTATTTACACTTGATGGTCAATTAATCTGACTCAATCAACTGTACGCTTATACTACACACACACCATACAAAGATGTGTTTGGTGGGGCTTCACTTTCTTTTCATCTGAGGATCTGAAGCCATACTTCACTTGACTTCCACCGGTAAAATCTAAGGAATTTTCCCTTCATCTTCGTTTGATGGGGCTTACGCTCAACAGAAAGTATTTCCTTTCTTTTGATTTTTTTTTTTTTTTTGGGATGTTTTAAAGTTTTTCTTACGGTCAATGTATTGATTTTGTTATAGGGGTTATTGGGTTTCATAACTCAATTGTTTTTTTGATTTGAGTAATCTTTTGGTTACAGGGGTTTCTAGTTTTGTAACCTTAGGATTTGTATCAGGTTTACGATTTGGGATTTTCTGATTGGGTTATTCTGAGGCACATATTTGTGGAACATAATTTTTGTGTGTTATGGAATATTTTGATTTGGTAACGTAATTGAGGGGTTTTAACATGTTTCAGTTTATGGTTTGGCATGTTTTCAGTTTACGGCTTGGGGTTTTGTGTTTGTTTTTTTGTGGCTGTTGAAAGTTGAAGAAATTTGTGGTCCCTCGGATACTTTTTATCGATTTTTGTTGGTCCCTCACATTACTATTGTCTTCTATGCATGTCTAATTCTGTACTTGTGCTTTACATATCTTCTATGCATATACATATATTTGTGCTTTGCATATACATATATTTGTGCTTTACATATACTTTTTGTCGATTTTTGTTGGTCCCTTACATGACTATTGTCTTCTATGCATGTTCTCATATTATTGAACGTTATTTATTGGAGAATGGAAAGTTTTGTATGAACTGATTAGTCTTAGTATAATATGCTATTTAATGACTGTTTTATGCTCTCTTTAATGACTATTTTACACATACTGTTTGATGTTGTTATTACTATTTAATTTAATATTATTTTACTCTCTTTTTCAAACCATAACAAAAATAATAAAATTAATTTATTATTTATATTATATTTTATTTTATTTTATTTTTGCAAATTTATTATTTGATACTTATATAGCTTAAAAATATTTCTTTAGAGGGACTGGTTTAGAAATTCAAAATGTTGGTCAAATTTTAGAATGAGTTATTATTATTAAATGAAGAGACTATAAATAGCTGAATGTAATTCAAAAAAATGAAGGAAAAATATATTCTGAGAAATTTTTCTCTTAAGGGAGGTTTGGAAGTCTTCGAATTCTTCCATCTGTATCATTCCTTTGTCCTCCTTCTTCCATCATAGGTAGAGAGGGAAGAGCAAGAGCAAGAGCAAAGGCACCATACACCACCTTCTGTTGTACTGTTTTTCTCCCGTTCTTGCATCTCCTTTGGTTCCTCACAAAACTATTCAGAATCTCAAACTAAAAGTGAGACAGCCTCTTGGTATGGTGTACTCAAATTCACCCATTATAGGTATGTAACCGATTTTGAAACCGAAAAATATTGCGTTGATTTGTTTGTTTGATGATGTGCTGTATAGTTTCGATTAAAAGGGAGAAATATTACATGATCAAGAGGGGGCATACATCACCTCTTCTGTACAAAATGTGTGTACGGGTCATGAAGAATGATAAGGGGCTGTAAATGACATTGGGACAAACCAATTACCACGCAGATTAAGGGAATTGGCCTTAGAGGATGCTTGAAGTTATAAAAGTTGTGATAAAATATAATTTAGGTTATTTTTTTTTATGTTTGGAGTATAATTAATAAATCATAAAAGATAAAAATGAACAGATAAAAAAATTCATTTGAACAAATTTTAACAAACATTTTTTAACTTTGTGTTAGAACTTCAGAAATTTATAGAGATTTTATTAGAATCTATAGGGATATAAAGATTTTGTAGAGATTTATATAGTTTGAGGTGAAAAAAAAATTGTAAAGATGTGGAAAATTATAAAAATTTTTAGCATTTATTTGAACTCCAAATGCGTCCTTCATGTAATCTATGTAATTGGGATGCCTTAGTACTCAAGGGTGTGTTTGTTTGAAGGATTTGGGAGGGGGATTGCATAATTAGTCAAAAAAAGGCCCACAAAAGTTTTTTTTTATTCTTTTTTTGGTGTGAGGGAGGTATTTTCAGGTTGAGATTGTAAGTCCTCAAAACGAGGGATATACAATATCACTTCATATGTGGCCCATACATCCCCATACCCACATTAGTTTCTATTAGTTTCTATGCTAAGATCTAAAATTTCTACTATCTCTTGTTAAGTCTTCTATTAAATCTATGATATTAAAAAAATACCATTACATAACGAGATCGGTAACCTCAAAACCATTTATAATCATATTATAAGTATGTATTGAAAAACATATCATAACACCTATTACGTCAATGTTATGACAGATCTCGACAGAAAAATAAATAAAAAAAATAAAAAAAAAACATAAATAGCATTTTAAAAACGATTTGATTTGAAATTCTAATCTTTTAATTGAGATTCCCAAAAAAAAAAGAAAAACTTAAATTTTCTGATCCAAAATATGAAAACAGATTTAAGAAATATCAGATTTGGGACTCTAAAAAATAACAAATTCTAAAAGAAAAATAAAAAAGTGAGAACTGAATCATCTAAGTCTTCTCATTCTCGATCGAGATTAAACAAACGGCGGAGAACTAGTTCATTGAAATCTTCCAACTCCAGATTGAGATTAAGCAAACAGTTTTTGTCAGTTCATGATCTCGCGCCCAGCTGCAGCTTTCAGAACAATGCACAGTGAAACAAGAGACCCAAGAGTTTGAAGAAGAAGAAGAAGACTAAAGGAGCTTTAAAGCCTGCGGGTGGGAGGGTTTATTAAGTACTAGGATGTGTTTGGGCGGTGGATAGTGGGTGGGTTGGCTTGTTGAAATTTGATCTGTCAATTTATCCATCAATTCGCCTATAAGCAATCATTGTTGGTCTTTGCCCTTACGGGCCGATTGGATGCAGTTAAGGAAGGGGGCAAAAATTTTACCCGTGGGCCCCACATTTTTTGTTTGGTTTGGCAGTCGAAATGCTTCCTTTCTCCTCCGGATTAGATTTTATATGGTATTAAATTTAGCCCCCGCGGGGAATAATTTTTAGCTAGGATTTGGGCTAGCTAAAAATTATCCCCCTTCAAGTGGATAAATTTTTGACGTTTTTAACCTTCGTTAATGATATTGTTAACTTGATTAAAATAAATATAATGTTAATAAAAAAAATAATAGATAAGCCAACAAGTCAAAATAAACATAATTAAAAAAATTAGATAATAACCAACCATTCAAAAGTATATATTTAAAAAAAAGTTTTTTAAATAAATTTATAAAAAATTAAATTTTCAATGAAATAAATAATATAACTTCAAATTGTCCAAAAATAATTAAATAGAGTAGGTTTTGTAATTTAATATTTAATTTAATGGGTAACTAAGTTTGGGATATCACAAGGGCAAAAGAGTCATTTGACTCTTTTTATCATCATTCACCTTCTCTTATTTATAAAACATCCAAACCAAGTCAAAAGTTATCCCCCTTCATAAACATCACATCAATGTGGGCCAACCCTCTAAAAATAATATCCCCTCTTATCTTATACCCACTCTAAAACTTATCCCTCTAAAATTTTAGCACCATCCAATCGGCCCCTTAGTTTTAAATAATTAAATATATAGCTATAATTACGACACGTAAATATCAATATATAAATATATTATTTATATTTTAGTATAAGTATATTAAATTATTTTTAAGTATTATAAAATTTTATATTAAGATATTATGTATTATGTTAAAAGTTATTAATTAAGTTTTACTATTATACTATAACGTATTAATTTAATATAATTAATAATATTATTATACTAACATATTATATAATTTATATTAGTTATATTAAATATAATTAAATAGTTTATATTAAAAATTATTAATTAAATGTAATTGTTATATTATAACATTACTTATTTTATTTTTGTTATTGTATATTTATTTTTATGTTTATTATTGTATAAATATTAACAATTTAATAAATATATATTTATTTTTATTTAAGAGGTGTCAAAAAAAATAATATTTATGCATATGTATAAAAATAACATTACTTATTTTATTTTAATTATTGTACATTTACTTTTATGTTATTATTGTATAAATATTAATAGTTTAACACACACACATATATATATACATGCTTATTTTTATGTAAGAGAGGGCTTAAAAAAAGTAATATTTATGTATATATATAAATATAACATTACTTATTGATATAAAATCATTAAACAACACCAATAATTTATATTTATATATTTTAATTGTTAAACTATAAAAATTATTTAATTTAAGTGAGGTGTAAATTTGAAAAAAAAATCACATTTTTTATTTTTATTTCTGTTACATGACACCTGTTTTATTCGTGAAAAGCAATCGTTATCATTATAGTACTCATTATCATTTTTTAAAATTATTATCAAATTGTGCATCTGCTATCTCGTGCGTCCATCCTACCAACTAAACGCTAAAAATATAATTTCAGGTAAAAAAATTAATCTCATGTGTAGCCCAAGACTCCTTTTAAGAGTTAATCTGGTAAAACTGAGGGACGTACGTTTGAAAATTCCATGATTCCCTTCGATCCATGTATGGTCTCGTTTGGCATAACAAAAATTTTAAAAAAATTCTATAAATCTCTAACCTCTCTACTTCTAATTTTTTTACCTTCACTAATTTCAAAAAATTTCAATATTTCGTTAAAAAAAAACAAAAAAATATAAAAATAGGTTAACCGAATGTGTAAATTTTTTATACAATCACATTTTTCGTGTCGAAAACTTTCAAATGAGTACCATTGTCGCTATTTTTTTAAAATTTTTTTGAATCCGTGGGAACAGATTTAAAAAATCGTTCTCACAATTTGTGATTTTTCAGAAAAAAAAGGGCGCTAAAATTAATCCCAAATCACTTTTTATCTCAATTTATCTTATTTTTTCTTACTCCAAACTAATCCTATACGGTAAACGATGCCCACCCAAACTAATTTTCCAACGATATTAGCGTAGGATCTTCCACTGAATTTCCCTACTAACTAACGGGTTGTTTTCTCATGTACTGTAACAAGTTATGGACGAGAATCGAAACTGGGGACAGGAAGGGAACAAAGTACAAAGTTATGGACGAGATCCTGTACATGGAAATGCATCATTTTATTGATATTTTTTTTTATAATTAAATATATCTTTATCTTTTGATAAAAAATAATTCCTTAAAAATCTCGTAATTAGGGCTTCATTTATCTCAATAGAAAACATTTTCTTTCTGATGTTTATTTGAGCAGAAAACAAGTAAAAATAAATTTTCTTAAAAATTAGTGTAAATTACATTATGCTTTTCAACTCCTATCATCAAGTTTAAATAATTTTTATTTGGTGTTTTGTAAGATACTATGGCATTGTTTGGCAATTCAATTTTTAGTAGAAAATTATCAAAACTCGTTTCTTAAGTGGTTAGTAAAACACTAAATTTAAAAATGTTTCTACTTAATTACAATAACTTACTTAACTCAAAAATTATCAAAAATTGTTGTAAATTGTCAAAAATTATTAAAATTTACCAAAAATTATCAAAAATTTTACTAAATACCCAAAAGTTGTAAAAAGTTGTTAAAAAATTACTATTTATTTCACCAAACATACTAAAAATTATATCTTTTGGTAAAAAAAAATCAAAAAGTTACTAAAATTTAGATTTTTAAATACTATCTAGCTATGTGTAATGATTTCATTAATTACATTACTAAATTTTCATTTTAAAATAATATTAAGTGCTATGAATTCTAATTATAATTTTTTTTGGGGGTATATTCGTGTTCGTTTTAATGTCGATGTTTTTTAAAACATATTTTTATTTATATTTTACATTAAAATAAGCAAAGTGCTGACAAAGAGATGCTCTAACTGTCATATATACTTATAATAAGACTTAAAACATTTAATTATGATTGACTAGTAAGTGTGAAATATGTTTAAAAAAAATAATCACATGCGAAAAGTTGACTACAAACTGCAGATCCGTTATATGTTTATTTATAGGGAAAAATGTATCAACGTATGCTAGTCAATAAAATTGGTAAGACAGCTAAAGGTTACCACAGTTGTCAACCACTTACATGATGCATATATATATATATATATATATATATATACACACATACTTATAGAATAGTAAAAATTAAGATTAAATGAGATAAAATGAAATAGTTATTAATTCGTAATTTATTTAGTGAGATAAAAAGTGAAAATTTACCTTTTTTTAGAGTTTTTTGTCACTCTAAACGGAGCTTATATATGAGACTGGATTCATAAAATAATTTTTGGAGGCCCCAAATAAAAAATTTTCAAAATTATAATTTTATTATAAACCAAACCAATAACATTATAATGCTTTGAATTTTTTTCTAGTTTATATAAATAATTTTATTTTCCTTAAGAATTTTAATATGTAAACACAGTAATAATAGTTTTAATTACATTTTTACAACAAATATGCATCTTAGTAATTTTGGACCATTTGGAGGCACAATTTTTAGCAAACAATTATCAATTTTTACTTATTGAGTGTTTGACAAACTACCATTTTTTTGTCAATTTTATGCTAATTAAGTTATATTAATTTCTCAACTTAAAACTTATTAAAAGTTATTAAAAATTACTAAAAGTTATCAAAAATTACTAAAAATTGCTAATAATTATCAAAACGTTTACCAAACATCCAAAAATAGCAAGAAGTTGCTAAAAATTATAATTTTTTCACTAAATGTACTAAAAATTATAATTAGTAACTTTTGGTAAAATATACCAAATATTATTAAAATTTAAACTTTCAAACGCTACATTTATTTATTTAAAATGATTGATCGAAAAAAGTAAGATATCCTCCTTAAACATCAATATTTGGTTAAATATCCTGGTTTCATAGTGTGACATTGAAAATTTTAAAATGTTTAAAATTTAGAAGAGTTGCTATGTGTAATTGCGCATTGTATAATCTCCATCGTTTATTTACCATGAACCCCGGATGCCACTTATATGCTTGAAACTTGTGGTAAATTTCACATATATAACATGTACAAATTGGACCGTAAATCATTATTGAACATTTATAGTTAATAATTTTTTTTTATTTCTCTTAAAATTTTAAAAAATTTAAAATCTAAAAAATTTATTACGCGCATTGGTACATTATGTAATTTCAATTGTTTATTTACGTAGAACCAACACATTAATTATTAGGATTTTGATTGCCCAACTAATTTAGTTGAGACTCAAATTTTCTTTTGTAAATTTTCTTCTATTATTTTATTTAATTTTACTCCTTTATCATGTTACCGTTCTAATGGTGGGACATGAAATATGCGTTAACTGTGAACTTGCACCTGTTTTAACTCGCACCCAGGACTACGTGAATTTGCAACATGACACCATTTATATGCTCTAAGCTTGCAGTGAAACTCATATGTACATAAAAATGTTGAAATTAATTAACAATGTCTAAAATCCAGTACAAGATAAGCCTCGGAATTGAGAGACTAACATTAAATTTGATATGAGTCTAATAATAACAGTTAAGTTTAAGTAGTTAAATTTTAATTTAGCTATCCAAACATATTTACATGATCCCGAGAGTTAGCTCAACGGTCGACGGATAACTCCCAGAGGGCGTAAGCCCAGATACGGAGGTTCGAATCCTGCTGAGTGCACCTTTGACTTAAACAGGAAATGCCTTGGGTCGGGCCGCTTATCCCCCGGTTTAGGTTTACCCACCAATTACGTGGACCGTTGAGGTCTACAATATACAGATGGAGTTCCGGGTTAACAAAAAATATATATATATATATTTACATATTTTTTAAATTAAAATTTTATAAATATAGTTCAACTGCTAAATTTTATTGCCAATGGGCTGAAACCTCGGCCCATTTTGAGCGGTGGGCTACATAGCATACCGATTTAAAAAAAAAAAAAAGGTCGGCTACGCAGTGCATGTGCCTCGCACGGACAACAAAAAAAAATCCCCGTGTTGACTTCTATCTCACATGCTATGAAACTTTCCAAAGTCAATGGGCGTGAATTCACCCTTATCCCATTAGGTCCCTCCATATTTTGTCAAATAACGTTGCCAACTTGTACATGCCCACTGATGCCCAAATGGGAACCTTCCCATCAAATTCACCGTTCAAACCATGGACTGCTATCACGCCCAAAGGTTTAACTATATGCTCCAGCAAAATTTACAATAGAGTTATCTTCCAGCAACTAATGGCTGGGACTTTGAGCTTCACCATGCTGCCAGAAGACTGTGTCTCTAAAATTCTGTCCCTCACTTCTCCTGTAGATGCATGTAGATCATCCCTCGCTTCGTCTTCATTTCGATCAGCTGCAGATTCTGACGTTGTGTGGGAAAGATTGTTGCCGTCTAATTACCGGAACATCGTAGCAAGATCAGTATCTCCCTTGAAGTTCTCTTCGAAGAAGGAGTTGTTTTTTCGTCTCTGCGATCCAATTCTCATAGATAATGGCAGCAAGGTATGCACCGTATGCTTAAATGGAAGTTTATATATATATATATATATATAATTTGACCTTGGATCTTGTCAAGGCTTGCATGGAATTCAAAATATTATGTCTTATTCAAATAAATGGTTTCATCGTTTCATAACAGGTACTTATGGGGATATATTTATATATATAGAGTCAAATTCCATGTCCAAATCATCCTAAATATTTAGACCAATTCAAAGTTGATAAAATTACAAAGAATTCCTCTTATATATATATATTATTTTTGTTATTCCCGATCATGACATGCAGAGCTTCAAAATAGAGGGAAATTCTGGCAAGAAGTCTTACATATTGTCTGCAAGAGAACTTGATATTACGCGAAGTAATGAACCAACGTATTGGAGCTGGACATCTTTACCCGAATCAAGGTTCAACTTAATTGTAATTTCTCTTATTAATTTATTTGCTCTGATCTTAATTAATTATACCATGTGTTACTGATCAGAGATTTCTTCTACCCTACAGATTTTCACAAGTGGTCGCGTTAAAAACAATTTGCCATTTAGAAATTCAAGGGAAGATCAGAACTCAGATGCTCTCACAGAACACCACATACGGTGCTTATCTCATCATGAAAACCTCTGAAAGCGCTTACGGGCTTGATTCAATACCATCACAGGTTTTCATTGAAGTGGGAAATCTCCAAGTGTCTAGCGACACGGCTTATCTATGCAATCGCGATAGCAAGAAACAACAATTGGAGCGCCTGTTCTACACTAATCGCGTCAAAATGTTGTGGAAGAGAGCAAATTGCAGGGGGGAAGGACGATTACCGCGTGAAAGAGGAGATGGTTGGATGGAGATTGAGATGGGAGAATTCTTCAGTGGTGAAGGCGACCAAGTGGTGAAGATGTGCGTGAAGGAGGTGAACGGCAATCATTTTAAAGGAGGACTCACCATTGAAGGCATTGAAGTGAGGCCTACAGACTAATTCCATAAAGCCAGTTTTATTTCTAAACCTTTCTCTGGTTATCTTTTCTTCTTTCATCTGGCCTTGTGAATGTGAAGAACGACTGGTAAATACTCATGTTACCGATATCCAACTGGGTCCTCTTAAGTATCTCAGTAATTGAAGTATAGTTTCAAATCTAATGCAGTCGTCATCTCCTAAATATATAATCTATATATCATCAATTGCATAAAAAGTTAGAGAGATAAGAGTTCTGGTAATTAATTAATGTGCTAGCTTCTTCATCTGCAAACCTTCCATTAATGTTGATTCATATGTAATTCTATCAAATATTGGTCCTTGGGGGAAAGGAAATACAATTGGTCTTTTTGGATTGTTCTTTTCCTTCTTATGTTCTAACTAGCATAAACCAAACTGCTAAAAAGATAATTTATAACTTGGTAGATTTATAACAGATTGAAAGGAAAGAGGGGACTAGGTTTTGTTCTATGGCTCACCTGTAAATTCGTAGCTAGCAAATAGTTAACGTTTAATTGAACAAATTATGTGATCTCAATTCTTCATGATATTCATACGTTCTACTAAATTCAAAGTAACAATAAAACCAAGAATACATGCATTGCCTCATTGCTAATGAAAATTTGAACCTAAAAAATTACATTGTTTAGGGTTTGTTTGATTACGTTTTCGTTCTTTTATTTACATTTATATGTTTATATTTTCTATTTTTTTTGTTTTCTGTTATTGTTTTATTTTTCTAAAATGAAAACTAAAACTGTGTTTAAAAATGCAATTTTGTTTACAATTACTAATTTTTTATTCTCATAAAATATTTAATTTTATTAGTTTTTCCAAATTAATTGAATTCAATAAATATATTTTATATTAATTTAATTTAATTATATTATTTATTAGATACAATTGAATAAAATATAAATATTATACATTTAATCCAGTAAATATAAAATATATTAATTTTAATTTAATTATTTAATTTATTAAAAATAATTAAATAAAATATATTTCATAATAATTTAAATAATTTAATTACAATATTTTATTAAAAATAATTTAATAAAATATAAGTCATATTAAATAAGATTAATTATTAAATTAAATAAATTTAATTATGATTTTTATTAAAAAATAATTTAATAAAATATATTTAATATTATTTAAATTAATTATTTAAAACTAATTATTAAATTAAATTAAATAATATAATTATAATATTTATTAAAAATAATTTAATAAAATATATTTATATTAATTAAATTATTTATTAAATTAAATTAATATATTTTATTTTATTATTCATTAAAAATAATTTAATAATATATATTTCTTATTAATTAAATTTAACTAATTTAATTTAATTATTTATTAAAAATAAATTAATAACAGATATTATATATTAATTCAATTAATTTAATTTAATTATATTATTTATTAAAAATAATTTTAGTTTAATAAAATATTTGAATATGTTGTAACAAAAATAGATAAAGTATTAGAATTGACAAAACGTTTGTAACAGAAAAAATAGAGTGAAAATACTTTTTTTCTATTTATGTTTTTCTATTTAAGTTTTCATTTTTTTGAAAACAAAAAAATGTAAATAGATTTAACAAATATGTTTCCATTACTAGTTTACAAAATTTTAAAAATATAGACAGAAAAATAAAAAATAAAAACGTCACTAAACGGGGCTTTACTGTTCTTATTTCAATCAAAATAATCATTGGAAAATTTAAATTTCTCCCTCTTTCCCTATAAATCTTATAGTGTTGTATATTAAATTCAATCACCTATTTACGGAGACCGAATTCAATTTTTTAATTATTCTTTTAATTTCTACCGTCTATTAAAATAAGAGTTGGTTAGGAAATTAACTCACACTGTTTTACCAATAACTAAATTTTCTAAATAAATTTTTCTAAATAAGTTTACAAAATTTCTAGATTACCATATGAACTATTTTAATTAGGAAACTAATTATTAAAATTTAATTTAATTTAATTTAATTAATTAATTCTAAAAGTTTTTAACTTGGTTCATATAATAATCCTATGATTACAATTTGATATAGGAAACAAAAGGCGTGTAACAACATTAAAATAGCTATTTCAACAACTTATTTAATAGTGGTTACAAGGTGAATTGCTATTAGTGGTTTGTTAATATCTTTTTCAAAAGATTATTTTTATCATATTAACAAATTCATATGCATGTAAATAAATATTGCAAGACATAATTTACTAATTTAGAAGGTCTTTAATAGATATCAAGACATAATTTTGAATAAGTAAACACTAGACAATCGAAAAACAATTAAGATTTACTACTATCAGAACTTATCTTTTAGCTACTAGATAAATATCTTTAGTGGTAGCCTTTTTGTGATTAGATCTACTACATTAACTCTCATGAGATGTAAGAGAGGGAGGGGTAAAATAAGAAAAATATCTAAAATTTTAGTGACTTTAATATTTTCTATTATGTTTTCATTGTTAATTTAAGAGAAGAGATCAATATTAACAAAATTTTAAAATAAGGGAGAAAAATATAATTTTAAAGAGTTTTTATATAAATATCTCTCAAACTATCTCTCTTTTTTTTTTATTTCCTTCTCAAACTATCAAACACTTCTATTACATTCTCGAACTATCTAATTCTATTTTATGAAATGCAAACACTAACTTCATTCATTAAAGTTAAAAGAAAATTATTATATGCAGATCATATAACTTTTTTCAACTCGCCTAGGGATAATTGTTCAAACCATATCTAATTAATTTAATTTAATTATTTATTAAAAATAATTTAGTGACATATATTTCATATTAATTAGAATAACTAATTAATTTAATTTAGTTTAATTAATTTAATTATATTATTCATTAAAATATTAATAAAATATTTGACATATTAATTTAGATAATTAAATTAATTATATTATTTATTAAAAATAATTTTAATTTAATAAAATATTTAAATAAAATAATTCATTTTAATATGATGCAACAACATTAGACAAATTTTTAAAGTTGAAAAAATGTTTCTAATAGAAAAAATAGATTAAAAAGACTTTTTTTTTACATTTTTTTTTGTTTAAGTTTTAATTTTCAAAAAACAGTAAATAAAAATGTTATTAAACGGAGCCTACATATTTTTCTTAAAAAAATATAATTTGTTTCCACTCCTTTTTTTTATTTATTTCTTTCTTTCTTCTAAACCAAATAATTAAATAAAATTAATTAGTTAATTTAATTAGACATGAATTGACTATTACAACCCCAGGTGAAAAAGTAACATCATCTGCACATGATAATTTTTTATTATTTTTAATGGATGAAGTTAGTGTTCAGATTAGAGAGAACGGAATTGAATAATTCAATGATACAATAGGTGTAAGATGAAATAAAAAAAAATCAGGGATAATTTAAGGGATATATTCGTAAAAAACTCATTTTTAAACGTTATGAATGATAAGTATAATTATCTAAATATTAATGAAAAATAAATATAATTTACTTTTTTTTAAATCAAATTGTGATTTTATCTGTTGAACCGGTTCAACCAACATGGTATACAAAGTTTTACCAAGTTTAAAATATTGCACAATAATATGGGTCCCCTTAAACGATTAAAAGTGGTCAAAATTAGAAAAAAAGTGAGAAATGTCAATCATTTTTTAGTATTTAAAAGATTAACTAAAATGATCAAAATAATCTATTGAAACGATGCAAAATAAGTTATTCCAATGGTTTTGATCAAAAAGTAGTACAAAAAGCTAACAAATGTTGAAAAAATAAGAAAAGTAAATAACTTTTTATAGCTTTTTGTAACTTTTTGTAAAAGTTTATGAAATTTAAATTTTGAAAATAAACGTACGAAAAATGATAATAACAAAATTGGTAAAAATAAATAAATATTTATAATTTTTTGTAACTTTCAATAATTTTTAACCCAACTAAGCGAGGCCTAAATTAACAACCCGCAAATGCCATATTTAAACACAAATGAGTAATTAAAGATATACGATAAAGTACAGATGAATACAAACACCTCAAATTCAATCAAAAGATGATATACAGAAGACCTTCTTGTATTAAAAAAACATAGTGAATTATGATGAATGAATCTCTGAGTCTGCGTACCGAGTCAGCTGGGTGGCGTTGATGCTCATCCCATTGCTGACGTGACGTGACGTGCTAGCAGGAATTTTCCCGGTTTGTGAATCAAGGGTGCCGCCGCTCTGGGCTGTTTGGCTTTTTTTTTTCTTTTTTTTTTTTCTTTGGTTATTTGGCATTACTACATCTATGGGCAGCCACCGTTTTGACGTACGTGTGGATTGAGTCATGATTCTAATATTTGTTTTATTTCTTGGTGTGCTTGGAAGACCAACAATAATAATAATAATAATAATAATAATAATAATAATAAAAAGTGTAATGTTTTTAGGTATTTTTTTTATGTTTGGAAGATAAATTTAAAATTTTTGATAAAATCTGTTCGACTGTGTTAGACTTTTGGGCTACAAAACCCATTCCAACAGGTTATTCAACCCCATTTGAATGGTTTTTGATATAAAAGTTAGTGAAAACTTAACAAAAGTTAGAAAAAATTGATAAAAATTTATAAATTTAGATAAATTTTTGTAAATTTTAGCCCCCATTTGGTAATATTTTTATTTTATATCTTTCTGTTTATATTTTTAAAATTTTGTAAAGTAGCAACAGAAATATGTTTGTCAATCTGTTTATGTTTCTTTATTTCCAAAAACATATAAATTTAAACTAAAAAACGTAAATAAAAAAGAAGTATTTTTCACTCTGTTTTTTCCGTTACAAACATTTTATCAATTTTAATACTCAGTTCATTTTGTTACATCATATTAAAATAAATTATTTTATTCTAATATTTTATTAAACTAAAAAATTTTAATAAATAATATAATTAAATTAAATTAATTATCTAAATTAATATGTAATATATTTTATTAATGTATTTTTAATTAATTTATTTTTAATAAATCACTAGCTTAACAAATTAAGTTAAATTAAATTAAACTAAATTAATTAATTCGAAATATATATTATCACATTATTTTTCATAAATAATAAAGTAAAATAAATCTAATTTAATTTAATTTAATTAATATAAAATATATCCTATCAATTATTTTGAATAAATAATAATAAATTTGTAAATTTTAATTTAATAATCAATTTAATTTAACTAATTTAACAAATATGAAATATATTTTATTAAATAATTTTGAATAATTAATAAAATAAAATAAATTAACTAAGCTAAATTTAATAATTAATTTAATTAATATTAAAAATATTTTATTAAATTATTTTTAATAAATAAAATAATTAATTTAATTAATTTCAAATATGAAATATATTTTATTAAATCATTAATAAATATCATAATTAAATTAATTAATATAATTTAATTAATTTCTAATATGTAATACATTTTATTAAATTATTTTTAATAAATATCATTTTGAGACTTTTAAATTATTTTGAAATATATTTTATTCAATTGTTTTTAATAAATAATATCATTAAATTATAATTTAATATATTGAATTAAATGATTTTTAATAAATAATATAATTGATTAATTTAATTTAATAAGTCTAATTAATTAAATTAAATTAATATAAAATATATTTTATCAAATTCAATTAATTTTTTTAAATGCTAATAAAATTAAATATTTTATAAAAATTAAAATTAATAATTATAAACAAAATTATATTTTCAAATACAGTTTCAGCTTTCATTTTCCAAGAAAAAGATAACAAAAAACAAAAAGTAGAAAATATAAATAAATATATGTAAACAGAAAAACGACAGCGTTACTAAATGGTGTTTAGTGTTTTAAAATAAACGCATAAAAAATAAAAATATCTTAAAATTTGTAAAAATTTATAAAAATTCTTAACTTTTTATGTTTTTTTTGTAGAAATTTATCTTAAATAGCCCCTGGTAATACATTTAGCACTTACGTTTCAAAAGATAAATAATTTACAATCACCATCACAGCGTGACTATCGCTGTGACTATATGATGAACACAGAACTTCGTGGCCGCAACCGGGTCGCTTATTTCAGATCCTCCGATGATTGTTGAACGTCTCGCTCCTTAGAACACCGGTGTGGTGTCTACCAAGTCACCTCTGACGATCAAGTTAGTAATTAACTCTGGGCAAAAAATTAAACCTTCATTAATTAGAGTTATTGCCTCTTACCTTCGTTTTGAAATCTCCTTCCCATTTTATGGGCTTCCTCCCTCTTTTTTGGGATAGAGATTGAGAACTTCCCCCCCTAATTTCCCGCTATTGCCTTGTTTGAATAATTAAAATATTTCTTCCTGATTTTCTCCACGCAAAGTTCGCCTCATGAATAACGGGAATCTCGTAGGAGTATCTTCATTCGTCTGCAATCCTCATTTGTCATCAACTGTTTAATCGATCCTGGGTTGATCCGAGCTCAAGACTACCGGTCAGTCATTCGAGCCCGAACTGGTCCGAGCTCAAGACGACCAGTCAGTCTTCCGAACCCGGACTGACCTCAATGGGTCAACAGTCTACCCGTCACGAGGCTGACCCGAGGACAATTGGGTCATTTTCACCAAGTACGAGAATTCTTCTCATCAGTATATATCTACTATTTTAATAGTAAAATAAGTATGGCGCTATTATTTGACTATTTTAACAACAGTAAAAATCATTGAAAAACGACCCACGTCATGAAATGATTTTTGCCTTCAGGAGAAAATATTCAAAGTTTAGACAATATGATGAGAATAGAGATCCGCGGAGTGATGAATTATTGACACAAAATCCGACTGCCTTCTTTTTCAGGAAAGTTAGGTGAGAATTATGGGTCCTTTGCCTCCCATGAGTCCCTGAATTAATTTAAATTAATGTTTTATATTTTATAGTTCAAAATTTAAAAAAAAGGACAATTACTCCTATTCTGTTAAGTTTTATTATCAGTGCGTTTGGTATGATATAAAATATTGAAAAATCTTAAAAATTTTTGAAAATCTCTAAAGGTTATTTATTTTTTATCTTATTGCACAAATTACGAACTTATAAATTATCTCAAAGTATCTAACTTCATCTCACTTTTTATTATTCCAAACGCACCCTATATCTTTTACAAATCTTAACGTTTGTCTCATCTAACATTCGAGTTTGTCCCTATTCTTTCTTTTATTCACTTATAATTTAAATTCATCTGTCAAATTTTCTCTACCTCCCTTCCCTACGAGAAAGTATTTAACAAGAGTAACTCACTGCGTTGTCAGCCTCCTGCATTGCATGTCAAAAGAATTGCACGATTAGCATAGATATATATGGCAGCTGGTCTACGGATTACATAAGAAGCTTGCACATTAGCAAAAGAATTTTACTTTCACAGGCCGGTTATTACTCGCTATTTTTTGTTCCTCTCTTCGTGATCTTTGTCTCTTGAAATTCTACTTTGACACACCCAAAAAAAAAAAAAAAGTTACACAAAAAGAAGGAAAAAGGAAAGCAAACCACAAACATTTAGGGAGTGTTTGATTGGCTAAAACTAATCAAAACTTATTAATTTTTATCAATTTTTTGTACTTTTTTTAATTTAATTTTGCCACTTATCACTTTTATATCAAATTTTTAAACTTTTATTATATTTTTTGACTAATTTTTTACCAATGATAGTTTATTAGTCAGCGTTTTAATTTAGGCCTCACTTCAATGCCTTCAATGGTGAGTCCTCCTTTAAAATGGTTACCCTTCACCTCCTTCACCCACATCTTCACCACTTGGTCGCCTTCACCGCTGGAGAATTCTCCCATCTCAATCTCCATCCACCCATCCTCTCTTTCACGCGGTAATCGTCCTTCCCCTGTTTGAATATTTGCCCTCTTCCTCAACATTTCGACGCGATTCGTGTAAAACAGGCGCTCCATTTGCTGTTTCTTGCTATCGCGATTGCATAGATAAGCCGTGTTGCTAGACACTTGGAGATTTCCCACTTCAACGGAAACCTGTGATGGTATTGAATCAAGCCCGTAAGCGCTTTCAGAGGTTTTCATGATGAGATAAGCACCGTATGTGGTGTTCTGTGAAAGCATCTGAGTTCTGATCTTCCCTTGAATTTCTAAATGGTAAATTTTTTTTAACACGACCACTTGTGAAAATCTGTAGGGTACGTAGGGAGAAGAATATTCTGATCAGTAACACATGGTACAAACAATTAATTAAGATAAAGATAAATAAATTAATAAGAGAAATTAAAATTAAGTTAACCTTGATTCAGGTAAAGATGTCCAGCTCCAATACATTGACTCATTGCTTTGTGTAATGGCAAGTTCTCTTGCAGACAGTATGTAAGACTTCTTTCCAGAATTTCTCTCTATTTTGAAGCTCTGCACGTCATGATCAGAAATCAAGAAAAATAAGAGGGAATTCTTGTAATTTTATCAACTTTGAATTGGCCTAAATATTAAGGATGATTTGGACATGAATTTTTACTCTAGATATGTATATATATCCACATAAATACGAGATGATGAAATTATTTATTTATTTATTTATCGGGGTAAGTAGAGATGAAATTATTTATTTTAGACCAATATTTTGAATTGCATGCAATAAGTCTTGGCAAGATGCAAGATGAAGTCCCCAGGTCTAGTCATGTTGCTTGTAGGTTTGCTCTTCATATAAGCGACATGAGTTTATCACGACTTTAATTAGAGACATAGTTGAGGGACTAGTCACGTGTCCTCCGGTTTATCAATTGATTACGCAGTCCATTAAAAAATGTATTTGATTAGTGGTGTTCTGGATTAAAAAAAAAAAAAAAGAGGAGGATGCAAGGTAAATGGTTTTCTTCTTAGACTTCCTAGTTTTTAAAACTTATTTTGATCATCTATGATGGTTCCATAATATTTCACTAATCAAATTATAGAAATTAACTTTCATTTCCTCCTCATTCTTCGTGTGTGCGTGTTCTTCATTCAAAGGTGCAAATGATAAAGGCACAAAAACATATAAGCATACCTTGCTGCCATTATCTATGAGAATTGGCTTGCAGAGACGGAAAAATAACTCTTTCTTCGAAGAGAACTTCAAGGGAGATATTGATCTTGCTACAATGTTCCGGTAATCAAATGGCAACAATCTGTCCCACACAACATCAGATTCTGCAGCTGATCGAAATGCGGATGAAGTAAGGGATGATCTGCATGCATCTGTAGGAGAGGTGAGGGACAGAATTTTAGAAACACAGTCTTCTGATAGCATAGTGAAGTTCAGATTCTCAGTCATTTTTAGAAACAAATGCTAAAAATCGAGTCTTATATCACTAAGACAATTCTCTTAGCTAGTTCGCTTGAACTTGTTCTTGAATCTATTGTTTGTCACTAAATGACTGTCTTGCATATATATGTATATATAGGTGAAGAGCCTGAGAAAGCATAGCAGTGCAATTTTGAAGATAGAGGGTGTGTTCGGACTGATAAAAAATGAGATAAAATAAGATAAATTGTGAATTCGTAATTCGTATAAAAAAATAAATAATTTTTTAAAAATTTTTATATTTTTTTAAAAATTTATAACAAACCAAACTTGAAGCTAGAATTTTAAAAAGAAGTTTAACTACCAAGTCTGCCATTTAGGCAAACGTAAGTGATGGGAATATTAGTTGATAAAAAAATACGGGGCAAGTGACATGTGTGGCTAAGTACTATGTGATGACCAACTTTGGAATAATATTAATTGACTTGGAAAATGCAAGGAAATTTGTAAGAAGTAGAGCAATGGGAATATGGCGTGGGCCATCCAATGTTAGTTGGCATGCAGTGTGAAGCACACCTTGTCACCCACCCATGCATAAATTATTAATATAAGAAAGATTTATTTTAAACCAATAATATTATTTTATTGTTCGGGTATGGCCTCTTGGAAGGTGGGAATGCGGAGTTGTTCTGAGACGTGTATATTCACTGTCATAAATATACACAATTGTCAAAGGGGAAAAAAAATTAAAAAAAAAATAGGGATTAAATTATTTTAGGTTGTAGGAAAAACTAGTTTTATATTGCTCAAATGTTTAAAATTTTAAATTTTTTTCTAGATCGATCTCAATTCAACTCAATTACAAACAATCATTGTACAAAATATATATATTTTTATATAGATGTTTTTAATTGAAAACGCTATTAACAACTCATAAAAATAAGTCTTGTTCTTAATTACGTATTTATTTATTGTATATAGTCAAATCACTTTAATCGATTTTTTCAATTTATCTTCAACAAATTATTTTCTCTACCAACTTAGGTCGATGGGCTCAACTTTAGGGAGCTCATAGCATAATCAATATCCGTTCGATAAGATTTGAACAATTTTGCTCCTATTTTCAAACTCTATCTATTGTTTGTCCAAAATTAACTTTCAAACAATTGGCAAAAATTACGTCATTTTTGTCAAAACGGTCTCGAACCAAACTTTGGTGCCACTTATTAAATCCAAAAATAAAATAAACCAAACACAATACAAGAATTTAACATGCTTTGACCTCTTGCCTATATCCACTGAGAAGAAATGAGGAATTATTCTAATATATCTCAAAATTAGTTTACACTTTACAATGGGAAGAGGAATTCTACATCTTAACTCACCCTCTTTGCCTTTGTTACATCTCAACTCACAACCCTACAACTCCTTACAACCTTTACCCGAGCCCACTAACGATGAGCATTGGTTGGCTTGATTAGAAAATTATAAATTTTCGGTTGGCTTGATTAGAAAATTATAAATTTTACAAGCGAAGTATATAATTTCTAAAATTAGAAATCGCAACCAAGCTGACTAAGAAATATATATCGATCAAACTGAATTATATTAGTTTATTTATGGTTGATTCAATTATACAAACTCATAAATTTAAAAATCAAAACAATTAATCTACTAAGATTATGTTTGGTACATTGGAATGGAATAGAATAGAATTTATTCCCACTTTAACTTATTCTCATGATTTTGTTCCAAAAAATTAAGTAAGAATGCTATTCCATGAGAATAGCCATTCCCACATTAAGTGGGAAAAGGTATTTTATAATTTAAATAATGAAATAAACATTCCATTATAATCAAAATTTGATCCAAAAATTAAAAAAAAAATAAAAAATAAAAAACAAGCAATTACTTTATAATAAATTTTTTTTAATTACTCCCTTAGGTTGTAAAATGACCATTTTACCCCTTAACCTCATTTTCAAACTAAATCCAAACTTAGGCTATAAAATAACTATTTTACCCTTAGATCCTTTTTTTTTTTTAAATTCATATTTCAGGCTTTGGAAAAGCTAATAAAAATATTCTTTCATATTATTAATAACTAAACAAATTTTGATCTAATCTAAACTTAGATATTTACCCCTACGTAGGTTCGTTTTTTGCCCGAACTTGCATTTTAGGCTTCCCAAAAGATTAGAAAATATTTGTCGATGTAAAATGATTATTTGTTAATAGTTAAGAAAATTTTGACTCAATTTAAATTCAAATTGTAAAATGATTATTTTGACCCCTCGGTCTCCTTTTTTTACTCAAATTCGTGCTTTGAAAATAAAATTTATTTTTGTAATTTTTAAAAATTATTTTATATTGACAACTAAATAAAAGGATGAAATAAACATTCTATTCTATTCTCACTTGTATTCCATTCTCACCTCTTATTCAATTTCATTCTATTTTCTTTCCGTATACCAAATATAATCTAAGTGTTTTGATTTTGTACTATCTTTAACTACGGCTTAAAAGTATAGACATTTAGTATAATATAATATTAACAAATAATACATTAATATTAATAGAGTATAACTAGGGAAATTATAGAGTATAACTAAGGAAATTATATCAATATTACATATAATATGGATACACATGCACGCACATGTTCCAAGTACATAATATATATATATATATATATATATGTTAAATATTGAATAAATTAAATGTGATTTGCCGATTTAATTTTAAAATTCTAAAACCATATCTAAACTAATAATTAACTCACTATTTTTACAGAAAATAACTAAATCAACCGTTATTAAATAAATAACCTATCTAAACACTTTTTCAATTTGATCAATTCAATTTGAAAATTAAATTTTGACCAAATTATACACAATCCTAGAGCTCAGGCTCTCTCTTTCTCAACCGACCTCTACATTTTCTAAACAACCCAAATTGTCTGTCGCACCTCTCTCATACACACAAAAAGCGAAAGAGACAAGCCCCCTAAATTTGGCAGACAAACACCAAAAACTTATGAATTTCTTTCTGTGAAATAATTTCTTCACCCACATGTGGAGGACCAGCACCCACTTGGGTAGGTTGATTGTTATTCCGAACATGTGTTAGCAGTAGCCCTCGACAAAAAGGCCCAGAAATTATATTAGTTGGGGGGGGGGGGAAGAAGAAGAAGAAGAAGACTTGAGAAACCATATTAGTTGAAAAAATTAGAGAAGGGAAAACGATAAATAGAAGGAAAAGATGGACATAAAACAGGGCATTATTGCCCTTAATTTGTCCTCTTAATTTGATTACTCCCTTGGCTCAATTACGGGGTGAATCTCTTGCGAAGACACAGAAAGAGAATGAAAAAAGAGACAAATGGCTGAGATATCGTCCATTGCAATTCCTCTTCTCTTGTGTTTCCATGCACGAACAGCATGCCCAACTAAAGATTTGGCTGATTTTGCCCTGTCTGCTGTTGATGATACAATCTGCACCGCTTCTTCGTTCGAGATAACATCCCATACCTTCAAACAATACATGCAAAATAAATAAATAAATTGGGAATTATATGCGTGCATACATATATTATATAAAGTCTTCAAGAATTTCGAAGAACTATGAACATATAAGGTGCATTTAGAGTGATAAAAAGTGAGACAAAATTAGATATAGTGAGACCAACTGTGAGTTTGTAATTCGGATAGTGAGATAAAAAGTGAATAACTTTTAAAATTTTTCATCATTTTTCATCGTTTTTCAAAATTTTTTGTCACTCTAAACGGAGCCTATAATCATCTTTCCAACATTTTTCAAGTTCTAGAATTTTATAGGAAGAAAAAGTAATACATTGTCATGGGCAATGTTATCCTATTTGAAAAAAATAACTAGAAATACGGATCACAATAATGTGGAAGGATTGTACGCCTATCATTTAAAAATAATTGATCCGTCAAAGTATTCTATAATTGCAAGATTGCCATATCATTCTAGTTAAAAATTTCAGTAGAATATTGTGAAGAGAAAATGAGTTAATATAGTGTTTGGAACTCTATACCTCTACAAATCTTTATCCACCTCGAACTATTCTCTACTAAAATCCGTTCGAACGAAATGCCCAGAGTCCATTCAAAAAGAGTTTTTCATTAGTCATTTCTATCTTGTTGTGGTTTGTTGGCTGCACTCCAAAAGTAAGTCAAATCACATTTTATCTCAACTTTTATAATTTCAAACGACTCCTTTACATAACAACATTACCACCCTCTCGAGCAGATTAAATTTTTAGGTGAGATGACAGTTGACACTCTATCTTGATATTGGAGCAGGCAACAATCCTAAGTTCAAACCTCCTGTATGACCTCAAAAAACGTTAGTCTTGCTTACCGATTTAAAAAAAAAAAAAAAAAGTAGTCTTGCCACTCATGAAAAGAAATTTTCTTAAAAATCTACTGTAAAAATAAAAATAATAATAATAATAATAATTCAAAAAATCCTAACAGCCCCCCATTGATAAGTTTTCAACCTTGCCTCCCCAACTTCAAATCCTGGATTCAATGAAAGTTTAAGCTTTTAGATGAGAGGGTTGATGGATAAATATATAACAAATATCATTTTCCTATTGTCTTATTGTTGTATCAATTATGGAAGAAACCACCAATAATGTAGTACGTACCCCATCTGTAGCCAGCACAACAAATTGGTCCTTGCTGGTTAGTTGCCATTGTGTCACTTCAGGTACAGAAATAAGTCCAAAATCCTTTACACAGTAGTCCCCGAAGGCTCTAGACATTGCCAGCCCAGGTGAGTCCTCATCCGGCAGCCACACTCTGTGCACCCCCGGCTCGTCATCTAAACAGAAGACTCGCCCCTTGCACTGAATTATCCGCTCAGCCTCCTCTGCGATGTTATTTATAGGATGACAATGAAAGATATATATGAGACACACACAAAGACAACACTAACAGGACTAGAACAATTGATGTGTGTGTGTGTGTGTGTGAGAGAGAGAGAGAGAGAGACTAACGGGGTAGATTGGGCTTGAAATCAACAGTAAGCTGAACCGGTACCAAGCTGCCATTGTCAGTAATCGTTGCCAATACAGCACGGGAGTCCCCGACATTTGCCACAAACATATGTTCACCCTACAAAGATACATTAAGGTGACAATAAGACAAACTATGTTAATCCTGTACTCATGGTGCATACATGAGAATTTTAAAAATGAAGATACAAACACAACGGAGGCACGGCAAAAAAGACATAACTTTTATTAGCAATATAAATGAATATAACATCCACAAAAAAATTAATTTTATAATTATTATGCCATTTGACGTTTAAAATATGACAAAAATAAGATATAAGATTTTATGATCTTAGAGGGATTCATTACACAAATCTAGGTTTGTCTTTTATCATGTTTGAAGGGGGGAAAATGAAATAAACTACGTGACATTTCCAATACGCATTTTGGTGTGTCCGAGAAATATGACATTCATATTAAAGTATCGGTGCTTCATATAAGGGTGGCCTTGAAGCAAAGTAAAATTGTTCCAATGAACATCCATATTAAAGTATCGCATTTCATAGAAGGATGACCTTGAAGGAATGGTAAAATTGTTCCAATACGACCTAAGAGTCGGTTTGAACTTGGAAACAACCTCTCAGCAAGTACAGTAAAGTTAGGTACATCCCACCCTCACCAGACCATGCAATACAAGAGTCCTGTGCAATGTGTTGACTTTGGTAGACGCATACAGAGTTTATGGATACCATGGATTTTGGCCAAAAGTGTTGCAGCCATTGCCTATCAATCAAGCTGCGCCCCAAATTGGAACAAACTAAACCAACGGGGTGGCACTGAATTAAGGCTTATTTGCTTATACCGATAAGGTATTAAAAACAAAAATAAAAAATAGGTAGTGAGTTGGACCAACTTGAGAACTAATTATATGCACCTAACTGTTTTTGCACTTGCATCATGCACTTCAAAAATTACTGTGGGACCAGTTTCTGATACCTTCAGGATCAAATTTACAACCACATGACCTGTACACCAAAAGGTGAGAGTGAGATGGGACGTATCCCCAAAATGCACCAACATGATAGTAGCCCCCCACCTGCAAAAGACATTATTCCCATCCACCAGAAATCTCAAGGACCAGTGGACCCTCCAAGAGCTATGTCCACAAGAAGCCTAGCCAGACTATTCCTCAATCAATTGGAAGTGTGCAGTGAACATGCCATTTAAACGTGGATACTGATAGAGAAAGAGACAGTTCCCATAAGCAGCACATCTGCCAGCCAGACAATTATAGCCCGATACAATGGCTAAAGATCTTGCTGAGAAGTCTCTTCGAACTCCTTAAGGCTCAAGGATAAGGAATCTTTTCACACTACTCAGAGCCATGAGTAGAAGCGTGATTTATCACTTCTGCATATTGAACAGTAAAAGGGAAAAAAATCCAATAGCGTAATGAAATCTTGAAGCTGTTATTTGAAACTCAAATTAAAGGCTTTTTCAAATCATGCCTTATATGTGAGCTGCATTCAACTGATGCTTCACTTCAAATTTAATCCCAAATATATTTAGAAGGAAAAGATAATAAAAGAAAACAAACAGTAGCAGTCCAAGATTAATTGATTTTAATGTTGCTCCCTAGAAGCTGAACAACCATGTCTCGTCGAACTTAATGGTTCCCTTTTTCAGATCACAAGGCACCTTCTTCACCATGAGAATTTAAGACTTCATTTTGATAAATTCTATTTTGCCTTTTCTTTTAGAGTATTTGTTTTCCTATCATCATTGAAATTTTCCCATAATAGCGGCTTTCATAACTCATCAAAAGCTCATTTTCAAATAGTTATAATGATTTGAGTCTATAAATAGTAAGCTAAACTCAACTGCGTATAAAATAAATAAAAAATAAAAAAAGAAGTTTCTGCCTGTTAAAATGTAAAATAACATGATGATTCAAATATCATGCTTTAAATAAGGTCCCAGTTTTGCCTGCATATTTACTAATCATTGGCAAATGTAGTTATGGACATATGAGACATATTGACATGCTAATCAACAAAAACTGAAATTTATCAAACATAACATGCATTGCAGCAGGGAAAAATAGATTGGTCTTCAAGGATTAAACAAAAAAGATCCAATATTTTGAAAATCTTTCTGAAAAATTGAGGAGCTTTCCATACCTGCTCAACAATTGTCAGAGCAGTAGTTCCACTGCAGAATGAGTCAATTTTGCGGTGCTGCCTGAGATCCTGATCAACAGCAGCACAAGTCTTTAAGTAGGAATTCTTCCATATATCAAATCCATGAAGCTTTTTATCAGATTCCAAATGTAAATCAGCGTCAAGTGAATCTTCAGCAAGCGACTCCCGCCAATTGCACATCAAGGATGAGGGCATGGTCTCTCGAACCCTCTTGGCCACATAATGTCCCCATGGACCATGCCCATCAAAGATCCCACAGAACATCATGTCCCCTTGGCACCCAAATTCCTACATCCCAAACAACACAACCCAAATTTATCGACTTTAAAACCCCAAAGAGAGAACCACATTTCCATTTTTTCTCACAAAGGAAAGCAAACAGCATACAACACAGGAGACATAAATTCTAAAACAACAGAGTATGAGAACAAAATGAAATTGAATAATCTTATAATATTGCATTTATATGACTAGAAGGAGAATAAGATCATACAGGGGAAAATGCTCAAAAGCATACCTCCCACACAATGAAGCAATCTTGGTTCACTCCTTTCTCTCCTCTTTTGGAAAAAGCTGATGCAAAATTGCTCGAATCATTAGCATTAACAGTGCCCGATGACTGCAGTATTAAGTCTTTCTTTTTTCCATCCCTCGACATCGTCTCTGTGGCCTCTTTTGCACCACAATTCCCAGAATTTCGCCCTTTCTTGATTGATCTCGCCAATCCATTGAACATGGATGACAAATGCCCCATATCACAGCCCCTCCCTGCACAATTCAATTCCCATACAAAAAAGCATGGTTCAGAACCATCGCAGAGTTAAAATTCTCACCAAAGAAATGAATGTATAAAGACAATCACATAAATATACAATTGAATATAGAAGAAATATGTATTTCTATATATTATTGTAATGGGGAATCAACTCTATTTATGGGGTGAGAACGAGAAACTAAATAAAACATAAATTCTATATACCTATTCTAATCAAACAATACACCTTATATACAGATGTATCAGAATCATACTAGATATATATTAACAGAATAGAGTAATTCTTGGCTGAGAAAAATAGTGAGATGAGTCAAAATGCTAAGAATCTAAAAATTTTGAAAAATTAGTACAAACAGAAAGGATAAATCTGGAGGGACTAAAGAACCATTCTGGGTTTACCAAAAGCAGAGAATATTCACTGTTACGTGAAATTCCAACAGTCCAGGCAAGTAACTCTTCTTTGGTAGCTCAGAAAATGTACGAACAGAAAAAAGAGGGGGGGGAGATAATACATTGAATCTTATAACTTCCCACTTTCCAGTTCCGGACAAGGAACAAATAAAGAAACAAAACAGCGCTCAGTTAAGACTGCTGCAACTGCAGAAGGCCTACAAATTTTCTTTGGGTTTTCCTCATTTATCAGCGACCAAACATGGTAATTCTATGAGAGAATAGACTATCCAACACTACAAATAAAATCCATATAGAAATAGGAACAAACATGGAGGACCTTGTTGTTTCGGCAAGTTTGGTTGGAATACTACGCCGGAAACTGAGAAGATGACCGGAAATGGATGCTCTTGGCCCGGAGAGTAAAGAAACTCCAGCGGTCCGAGCTGAGATTTCAAGAAATCGATGTTGGGTATCGATCGCAACCCATTGTTTGGAGTTTATGACAGATCGTTTTATCCGTGGAGAAGAATACAAAAGAGAGTGAACGCATGACTCTGGTCTTTAGCTCCGCGGCCATTTCCTGACTCGGTGTGCCCGTTAATATGTACGTTATCTTCAATTACCATAATACCCCTGAATTGTAAACGTTTTCCTTGATTTTAAATATGGTACCAGAAGACAGCTAAGGTTCTGTTTGTCAACTATTTCGTTTTTAATTTTTTATTTTTATTTTTATTTGTTTAAAAATTAAACACAAAAATACGTTTGGTAAATTTATTTTTAGTTTTTAGTTTTCAAAAAAATAAAAATTATTTTTAAAATTTTTAAAAATTATGAAAATATAGAAAAAGTGTTTTCTCAAATTTTTATTGTCAGTTTTCAATTTGTTATACAACTACAACTACTAGTTACAACCATCAATTATTATCATCCACTAGTTGTTACCAATATCCAGCCACCGCCATCACTACCTTCCACTCATCTCCAGTCACTACCAGATATATTATTATTTAATATAAAAATATTAAATTAATATATAAAATTAATATATATAATATATTAAATAATAATAATATATTAATATATAAAATTATATTAATATATATATTAATTATATTAATATATAAAATTAATAATATATTATTTTTAAATATAATTTAATTAATAAATACTTTTATCAATAATTAATTTAATATATTAAATTATATATTAAATATATTAAATATGTAAATTATATTAAATATATTAATTAACCAAATTATATTAATTATAATTGAAGTTAATTTGTTAAATTAATATAAAATTATTTTATTAAATTATATTTAATAAAGAATATAATAAATTATATTTAATATATTTTATTTTTATTGAATTAAATTATTTTAATAAAGATATAATTAAAATAAATACGTTTAATTAATTTAAATTAAATTAATTATATAATTAAATTTAATTAATTAAAGTAATATAAAAATAATTTAATATAAATTGTTTTTAATAGGCAATATAATTAAATTATATTGCATATATTTTATTTTATTTTTATTGAATCAAATTATTTTGAAAAAAATAATATAATTAAAATAATTAAATCTAATTAATATAATTAATTAATTAAATCAATTAAATTTAAGTAATTAAATTAAATGAAATATTAAATTAAATGAAATTAAGTTAATTAAATTAATCACTTTAATTAACAGGAAATATATTCTATTAAATTTTTTTAAAAAATAATTATAATAAATTATGTTTATTATGTTTTATTTTTATAAAATTAAATTATTTTTAATAATTAAAATAATTAAATTTATTAAATTTGTTTAATTAACAACTGTAACTACTAACTAACAATTATCGTTACCAAACATGTTTTCAAATTTTTGTTTTCTTTTCCTACTGTGTAAATGAAAACAAAAAATTAAAAACTGAATACAAAAACTAAAAAACTGAATATAAAAAACTGAACACAAAAACTAAAAACTGACAGTTTTATCAAACAGGCCCTAAACAATTTTGTTATTGATATCTGTGCATCATTTTAAATATTCGTTATCAAATTATTGAAGTTTTTGTTTTACTAAAATTTATTAATTTTGCCTAATTTTTTTAATTAAATTTCATTGCATATCATTTTTATATCAACTTTATATATATATATATATATTGCATTTTTTGGCCATCTAAACACCAACTATATATTTTTAAAAAATATATGTATATTTATTTAAAATATTAACGTATCATTTAAATAATTATAAAATATAAACTATAAATAACTTGTTAATATATATTGACATAATTAATTTTTCATGTTTTATATTTTATGAATGTAATAATAAAATAAAGAAATATTTATATAAAAATTTTATTTTATCATTTTTATTTTATAAAATTTGGAATATAAAATAAAAATAAAATTTAAATTTAAAAAATTATCAATACAATCCAAAATTTACTTATTTATAGGTATTAGTACTGCAGGTGTGTTTGAATTGGTTTGATTCAGATTTATACTTAATACAAAACTAAATCAATTTTTTGATTCTAAAAATTTAGACTCGAAATTAAATTAATTTTAAATTAAAACTGAACCAAAAATATTAAATTGGTTCAGTTTGATTTTCGATTTATACCAGATTGGATTAGGTCGAGTCCATTTTTTGGATTAGGCCAATTCAAAACAAACTTTTAAAATTATATAAATGTTATATAAATAATTATATTACAATATTATTTAGTTTTATAATATTATATAATATATATTATATTTATATTTTTTTGAGTTGGTTTGAGGTAGTTCAGATTAGCTTATTGTCATTTAGGTTCAGATTGAATACCTACTAACTCGAAAATTAAACTAAAAAATATCAATTAACTAATTTTTTAGCAGCGAAAATAATATATATCCGAACTAATTAGAACCACAATCACCAAATTTTTCTCACTACCCATATGTTAAGTTGACATACTAAAAATTTAGTCTATACCAACCTGTTATCTTAGTTGCCACTAAATTCTTACCAAAAAAAAATTAACCCTACTTGTGAAAAAAAAAAAAAAAAAAAAAATTCTTCAAAATACACATGTGCTATACCTGATATATTACTTACATACATCTATAGTTGAAAATGTTCATTACGTGAGCATTCAAGAATCAATTTTTGGACTTTTTATATCCCTTAACCTGTAAAAAATTTCAAGATTGTGTTTGGCGTGTAGTATATAAAAGGGATAAACATTATTTTTGTAAAATTTTATTTATTTAATTATATAATATATATTTTATAAAATTATAAATGGATTAATATTTCTTTTCATATACTCATTGAAACTGACTTTTTAAAGAGTAAGGTAAAAGAGATGAAAGGTTGTGAGAGTAAGGGACTATTTGAAACATCAACTAAGTTCAAAAAATTCTAAAAGATTTCAAAAGTTTTAAGTTTTTCAAATTCTAATTTTTTAAAAAAAAAATTATCAAAATTTGTTGAAACAAACTAAATGGTATGTTCCCACAAATTTTGTCAGATTTTTTAAAAAATTGAGCAGATATTTATACCAAAAATTTCTATAAGACTTCAAAAATTTTCAAGATTGTCTGTTAAAATTTTACTACGTGTCACTTTATATAATTTTTAGCAACTTTACATCAAATCAAACATAAACATCCAACTATTGTTTTAAAATAATTTTTTATTCTCCAAATTCTAAAAAATTTAACTTTTGGTTCTTTTCAGTTTTTTTGCACTCGAAATGGCCCCTAAAATATTAAAAATTATGTTTACAATGAGTCTGTTTGAAACTTTACAAAATTTTGTAAATTTTTATAAAATCTAAATTTATTACTTATTACACAAATTGTAAAATTAAAATTCTTATAAATTTACACTAATTTTTACGACTCGAAATACTTTTAATATCTACTCCATGAATGTTCTACTTCTAATGGAAAAAATTTTTAAGTCCGTTACTGAATATATATATATATATATATATATATATATATATATATGGAGACAAATAGTTTGTGTGACAATATTAAATTTAGAGTGCGTTTGACATATCAAAAAGTGAGAAAAAATTAGATAAAATATGATTTCGAAAAATTTTTTATATTTGGTGCACACGGCTTAAACTGCGTTTTTTTGAGATGAATAATAAATTTCGTTCGACGAATTAAATTTTCGTTTGGACGGATTCAAAATTTTAGGCAGTCGTGATTTTTTTACACTATAATCTGTCCAAACAGATTGTGGAAACCATTTAGATGTAAATTGGTTGCGCAATTTCGTCGAAACGGTTTCTACAATCCGTTAAAACAGTTTAAAAAACGTCACAAAAAAAATCAAAATGAGTGTCATTTAGTAGCTTAAAAGTCCATGGTGAGAATAAGAAAAAATTTTTTGTTATTTAATTAATCAAATTCTAATTATCAATTTTTTTTAGAAAGATATTGAACGTTTTTTAAATTTTAAGAAAATCAAAATGTGTAAAATTTTATATAAATTTCTAAAAATTTCAGAAATTTTCATCCAACTTTAACGCATCACACGCAACCTTATTAAAATATCGGAGGTCTTCAACTTACAGTAATGTCTTATTCTTAATCATTTGATTTAACAGGGAGAGACTACAGCACATGTTCGGCATTATTTTTTTTCGCAGCAGGACACCCAAGTAAAAATTCATGGTCCACTTGTAATGATTGGCTGTAAATAAGATTGATGGAACCGGAATTGAAAAAATATCTCAATCTTATCGGGATCCGAGCAGGAAAATAAATCGGCGCGTGACCCGGGAGGCCGGTCGTTTCAGCCCAACGCGTGCGGGCGCGTTACCCTTCGGAATGGGAGGAAAACGCACCGGCATAAGGGCTACCGACGAATCATCTGATAACAACACTTGTGAGAAGCAGGCCCAGTTTCTAGTTTCCGGCAATGGTAATCCAGTAGGCAGAACTAAGTGAATGATTGGAGAAGATGCAGGGGCCCTGTTGATTGCGGTACAATGAATTTGTAGAATTAGAAGAAAAGGAAAACCAAATCAAATCAAATCTCCCTAAATATCTGCATCAAATCTCCCAAGTATCAATTTGGTGGTAATATACATTTACAAATTTCTACCCATTTTTGTCAATATTTATTAAATTTTATTAATTCGTACTAATTTTTTGATAATTCTCTGTCATGAAGAGTTGAATTAGCCAGTCGGTGCCAAACAAGTCTAATCTTAATTTTAAATTGCGTCAATCAAATATTAAAAATTAAAACTCAACTCATTTTTTTTAATGTTTGGACCGCGAAATTGCCTCTTAAAGAGAATTTTTAAATTTTGTCATTCAAACACCAAAAAATTAAAACTCAATTTATCTTTTTTTTTAATTTTTAGACTGCAAAACCACCTCTTAAGAGGCATTTGGAACACCAAAAGTTAAAAAAAAAAAATGTTACATTGAGCACTTTTTGACATTTGATAGACAAATTCAAAGTTTCTAAAAGAACTGATCGAATGTGGTTGAATAATCTATTCGAACGATTTTTATGTACTGTGTTAGAATCTTAAGTTAATAAGATTCGTTCGAACGTACGCTCGTTAAATTAGAAGAACCAAAAGATTTTTGAGGATTTGGATTTCTCATGAGAGGTGTATAGTTTGAGAAAAAATTTAAAAAGTTAATTTTTTAATTTTAATTTTTTTTATACACAAAAACCAAAAATACGTAAAAGAATATATTTGTAATTTTAACAAGCACATTTCTCAATTTGTGCTAAAAATCAAGTTTTAGATTTTGTATCAAACTAAGCCATAATCCCTTTCTAGGTTCAAGCCCAAGGGCTCCTCCAAGGCTTAGGCTCAGTTTTGGAAAGATTTTTTTTTTTTTTTTTTATAGTTAATTGCTAAAAAGTTAATTTTTCTTTTAGCATTTATAAAGCCAAAAAAAAAAGTTATTTTTTTACCTAATTTTCTTAACTTTTTTGTTCATTTGACATATTTGTTTTTCATCATTAAAAGAAGCCTAAAATGTAATAATTTTAATAAATTTAGATAAAAGCCAAAAAATTAATTAGTCAAAAGCTAAGAAGGCAAGTGGCTTCCCAAACGGGGCCTTAATTTGGGAAGAAAAAGTTAGATTTCTAATAGTTAAAGGGTTGTATGACAAAACTATTAGTTTTTAGTTTTTGTATTTAATTTTTGTGTTTAATTTTTAATTTTTGTGTTCAACTTTGATTTTTAGTTTTCATTTTAATAGTTAGGAAAAAAAACTTAAATATGTATTTGATAACAATGATTATTGGTTAGTAATTATATTGTTGGAAAAATAATTGACAACGTTAGTGTAGTTAGAGGTGGATGGTGTGATCGAGTGATGGTGGTCGAAGATGAGTTGCAACTGGTGGTGGAGGTGATAGTTGATCAGTTGATAGTCGTTAGAGGTGAGTGGTAACTAGCAATGGTGGTTGAAAAAGAGTGGTAACCGGTGGTAGAAGGAAGGTGGCCAATGGTGATGGGTGGTTAGAAGTGGGTAACAAATGGCAGTAAGTTGTGGTGGGTAGGGGTGGATAGCGACCGATCGACCAATGTTGGTCCTAGGTGGTGGTGAGCGGCTGGCATTGGTGGCGACTAGCGATAATAAAATAATTTTAAAAGAAATTCAAAAGATAAAAAAATAATTTTGATCAATTAAAGAAAGTCAAAAAAATTAAACCACTAAAAATTTAATGTATCCAAACAAGACCTAAGTCATATGAATTCAAGAAATGAATGTGGCATTTGGTTTGTATTTTTATTTTTTATTTTTTATTTTTATTTTTATTTTCTATTCTTTATTTTAATATTCATATTTTAAGAATATTGAAAACAAATTTGATTTGACATTTTCTCTTTTTTTATGTTTTAAGATTGTTCTTATTTTGAATTAAAAATGTTCGAAACGACTTTTATATTTCACTTATAAGTGCATTTTATATTTTTTAAAGCTAAATTTGAATACACAAGTAACCAAATTCATTTTGAGCTATTTTTTTCTTAAAAAATATAAAATAAATAATAAGCTAAAAAAAGTATACCAAATGGTATCGAAGTTATTGAAGAAACAGTTGGTGACGTTGTTGTCTCTTTAAGTATTTTTCAAAACAATATTATATATCAATACAAACAAAATCTAACCCATATTTAAAAGTCAAATTTTTAGTAACTTTTGATTTTTTTGGGTAAAATTTGATGGGTGAAATTTTATGTGTTTTTGATAAAATAAATAAAAAATTTTAGTAATTTTTTACAATTTTTAAGTATTTAGTAAAATAAATAAAAATTTTTATAATTTTTAACAACTTTTAACTTTTTTTTGTAAAAATTTTAATAAATTTTAAGTTAAGCTAAAGTGAAATATCTATTATTTTATCGCCAAACTCAATAAAAATTGATATTATGGCAACCTGCTAATTACGCAGCAAAAGTGATAATTTTTAGTATTTTACTGGACACTCAGTCAGTAACTTTTGAACTTTTTTGTCTTTTTTTTTTGTTTTTTCCTCCAAATGGGACTTAAATTGAGGTTTGAATTATAAAGTGAACAGCAAAAAATAAATAAATAAATAAAAATAGGAGGTTTCGAGATAGGATGCACGAATTGTTATAAACCCGGCCGGAAAAAGGAAGACCTCAAAGGAGGAAAGAGAGACACGTGTGACTTACAGTAAATTCACAGAATCACAGCCTAAACCATCCATGTACCAGCATCATATTTGTTTGGGTTAATGCTATATAATTATAATCTATTATAGGCTTATTAAAAAAACATAGAAGTGTAATACATGTTGATATTTTAAATAAAAAAAATAAATAAATGACGTGTCAAACCGTTAATAATTATTTAAATTTCTAATGTAAAAATAATATCTAATGTTTAAACACTAAAAAAATAGGTAACTACACTTACCTCATTCGAGTTTTGCCCAATATATATATATATATATATATATGTGGTCTCTTTCTAATATAAAAATCAACTTATGACCTTTCTGGACTAAAGTACAAAAGTGACTAATTTTATTAAATTTAATTTGATTTGTACCTTATGAGTCACTTAATTGAGAGAAAAATATTTTTATAAATATAGATAGGGAAAAATATATATTTTTGTATTAAAATTGAACATTATTTTATTTTTTTGAAAGGCTTAATTTGTTTATAATTTTTTAAATAATACTTAACATATGAGTATATATGATATGTGTGATATAAATCTAATTAAATTTAATATTTTTATTAGTTTCTCAATTTAATCTAATTAAACTACTAGCACATGTCATCTTTCAAACAAAACAAAGGAGGGGGAGAATAAGCCACTCATCATCCTTACATCAAGTATTCTTAATTTGTATCCTTTAATTTGTTTGTCAGCTTAAACCATTTTCACCATAAACAGTAGGGGCAGAAGATACAAAGCAAGAGTTTTTTTTTTTTTTTAATTATTTAAGTTCGGCTCCAATACAATTCGTGATTAAAATGAACTTGAATCAAATTTAATTTGCGACTCATTTAGAACTGAACTCGAGCTCAATGTTAGTAAATTTTGGTTGAAATCTCGCGAGCGGATTCAACATATATTTTTTATATTTTTAATAATAAAATTTATTACATTTTTTGTAATTTTTAATTTATTATAATTTAAATTAAAATAATATTATTTTGATTTAATATAGGTATTTGCAAATTGATTTTTAAGTTCAGATTTTTTTTTTTATTTAGAGTGCGTTTAGAGTGATAAAAAAATGAGATCAAGTAAGATAAATTATGAGTTTGTAATTCGTGTAATGAGATAAAAAGTAAATACATTTTAGAAATATTTAAAATTTTTTAAAAATTTTTAAAATTTTACAGTGAACCAATCGAAGAGTTTGAATTTATACAAAAAAATTCAAACCAAATCCAAATTGGAGCTCCAATAACTAAAAGTTTAGCTCAACTCTGGTAGTTTCCATTCCTGCAGAACAGCACGCAGAGACATTTTTTTTTTTTTTTTATCAACGAAAAAGAATCTTGGTTCGTTCATCCCATACGTGGAGCACAAACACAAAAGGTTACGCACCAACTTCAAATTCATGGGCCTTTCCTATCCTTTCCTTTGACGACCGCAATCTCTTAAGAATTCATTTGATTCTTTAAGATATATCCTATGATGACCCGTTTCATGGTGGGCCCATGATGAAATAAACATATTAAATTTGTAACATAAAAATAAGATATAAGATATAAAAAATAATATATATATATATATTTTTTTACCAAAGGCCATGCATTAAATATTTTTGAATCAGATCGGATCGATTTGGTCTTTTAATAATTGAACTTAAATCTAAATTTAAAAAAATCTCAACACAATTAATTCAGTTTAATTCTTAAATTAGTGTATTTTTTTATATTTTTAGGCCCTGTTTCTATTCCTAATAAATTCCAAAAATCATTATAAATTTCCAACAACCTTTATACTTATAATTTTTCTGCCATTATTAATTTCAAAAAGTTTAATATTTTGTTAAAAAAATTAAAAAATTTGGAAGTAAATTAACTGAATGCGTAAATTTTTTTTACAATCATATTTTTCGTATCGAAACTTTCAAACGAGTACCATTGTCGTTATTTTATGTGAATTTTTTTTAATCCGTGGAAACGGATTTAAAAAACTGTTTTCACGATCTGTTACTATTTAGAAAAAAAATATACCAAAATTAATTCCAAACTACATTTTATCTCAATTTATTTTTTTTCTTACTCCAAACGGGACTTTAGTTTAACCCGTTCTACATAGTCTAAACTTTTATTATTGAATTCTAAGGCTAGACCTTTTAATTTAATAAAACCTAGGAATGTTTAGGTTAGCTTCTAGGAGCTAGTATTTGGTATGAGGTAGAAGAATTAGCTCAGAAGCAAAAGATCCAATCCACTAGTTCTAAAAGTTTATAATAATCAATGGTGGATAGGCTCCTAAGGATTATCGTGCTATCAAGTGTTTTATATTACCACGTGTTCTTTTTCTTCACAAATTAAGGCCCTTTGAAGCAACTAATAATTCAAAATTTCTCTAAATAATTTAAAAAAAACTCTAATTCTAAAAAACCGTTCGAATGCATCTTTAACCATCTATTTAAGTAGATTTTAAAATTTTTTTGACAGTATGCTCTAACATAACTAAAAAAAATTCTAAAAAAATTTTCAAATTAATAACTTTTTCTAATAAAATTTCACTGCGTATTACTTTTACACAGCTTTTAACAAATTTTTTTATCAAATTAAATAATTTTTTTTATCAAATCAAACACCAATAACTATAAAGTTCCAAAAATTACTTCACACTTCAAACCCTCCCACCAGAAACTTTTCATTTTAATTTATTTATTTTAACATAAAGATTGCCCGGCTTAAATAACCAATTCGCTGATGGGAAGCAAATTAAAAAGGGGAAGTAAAGTACAAAAACATCTTTAGTGGAAATATCACGGGAGTCAGCGCCGGGATAGAAATTATGGTAAGAGAAAACAAACTAAAAAATTCATATATATATATATATATATATAGAGAGAAAGAGAGATACATTTTTGTGTCGCTACAATACTTAGAAAAATTGACGATGTTTGTTGAGAAGAAAGAAAGAGATGAAAGAGAATAGTTCTTAAAATTTGAACTCAAAATCAAACTAATTTTAAATTAAAACTGAACCAAAAATATTATATTGGTTTAATTCGCTTTTCAATTTATACCAGATTAGATTAAGTCGAGTCTATTTTTTGAATTAGGACAATTCGGGTCAAACTTTTAGAATTATATAAATGTTATGTAAATATTTATATTATAATATTATTTGATTTTATAATATTATATAAATATTTTATAACATTTATATATTATATATTATATTTATATTTTTTTGGATTAATTCGAGAGAGTTCGGATTGAATTATTATCGATTTGAGTTCAAATTGAATACCTACTACCTGAAAATTACATAGAAAAATATCAATTTAGTAATTTTTTAAAACTAAAAATAATATAAATCTGAACCAATTAGAACTAAGGTCACCGAATTGGTTTGATTTTTAGGCTGTCTATTTATTTATTTACTTCTTCGGCACTCCTAATTAGTAGGTGTAAATATTGGTATAAAACACATGCATTATTAAATTACTATTTGTGGATTGGTACAATTTGGAGGGGTATTTTGGGAAGTAAGTATTAAAGTTTACAGCCTTTGAAGACCTTAATTGCGATGATTGCCGCGTTAATTGCAAGATAGTTGAAAGTCTACTTTTGAATTAAGTTCCACGGCTAGGCATCTAAAAATATCTTCGGGGGATAACCAAATAAATATATTATTTAAAAAAAAAATGTGTTTTTCATTTTTTTTTTATCGTCACGTTCACAAAACATTTATGTAGGAACATTGTTATGATATTATGGGCTTTTTAATTAATAGTAATATTAAAAATCAAATATAATTGTGTTTGGATCAAGATCACGATGAGAGAAAAGAAAATTAGTAGAATTAGAAGACAATTCTTAAATTTAATTTGTAATAGAAAATAGAGAAGAAAAATGTATTGAATTTGAGAAACAAAAAATAATTAAATTAATAAATGAATTTACTAATATTTTTTCGTTTTTTATTTACTAAAATAAAATCATGTGTTTGGGAATTTATGTATTTTTCTCTGTCCTTTTTTATTTTCCCTGCTATTTTCTTTTAGTTCACCAAATTTTCGCGCCAAGTATACCTTACAAGTCCTTAGATATTTATTAGAATAATAAATAATAAGTCTCTAAAATGATACTGAATGTATAAAAATACCTTATAATTTAATTTGTAATAATTTCATCCCTAAACTAAAAATAATGCATAAATAAGCTCCTTAACTAATAATTCTCTCCTTTATTTTTAGTAATCTCTACATCTCTGTAATCAAAATTCTAACATTAATTCAGACAATTTTAATCAAATGAAATTATCAATCATTATTAATAATGGTATAACTGCAAGAAAGTTGAAGGTGCCAAGTACCAAGGGAACAAATTTTTCTCACTACATGTCAAGTTGACATACTAAAAATTTAGTCTATGTCAACATGTTATCTTAACTACCACTAAATTCTTAAATAAAAAAAATTAATCCGACCTATGAAAAAAAATATTATTCTTCAAAATACACATATACAGTTGAAAGTGCTTATCATGTAAGTATTCAAAAATTAACTTTTGGACTTTTATATTTCTGAATCTGTGAAAAATTACAAAATTATATTTGACGTATAGTATCTAACAGAGATAAATATTTTTTTGGTAAAATTTTATTTATTTTAATTATATAATGTATATTTTATAAAATTATAAATGAATTAATATTTTTTTATATATTCGTTGAAACTGACTTTTTAAAGAGTGAAGTAAAAGAGATGAAATGTTGTGAGAGTAAAATACTAAAAATTATTTTTATAAAGGGTATTGGAACTCTACAAAATTGTACAAATTTTTATAAAATATAAATTTTTTACTTACTGTACAAATTACGAAATTATAATTTTTAAAAGTTCATACTAATTTTTATAACTCTGAATATTTTTAATATTTACTTCACGAATATTCTACTTCTACTAACAAAAATTTTTGAATCCGTCATTGAATATATATACGCGCACTTACACAGAGTCAATTACTTGGTGCGACAATATTAAATTTGTTAAAATATTATAAGTCTTCAGCTTACAACAATGTCTTACTTTTAATCATTTGATTTAACAAGGAGAGATTGCAGCACATGTTCGGCATTACATTTTTTTCACAGCAGGACAGCCAAGTAAAAATTCATGGTCCATTCGTAATGATTGGGCTTTCAATAAGATGGATGGATGGATGGATGGTGGGTTGACCCGAATTGAAAGCCCGACTCAATTTTATCAGGATCGGAGCGGGAAAATAACTCGGCTCCTGACCAAGGAGGCCGGTCGTTTCAGCCCAACGCGTGTGGGCGCGTTACCTGTCGGAAGGGGATGAAAATTCACCGGCATAAGGACTGCCGGTGAATCATCTGATGTATAGCACTTGTGAGAAGCAGGCCCAGTTTCTAGTTTCCGGCAATGGTAATCCATATTTCGGCGAATAGGCAGAACTAAGTGACTTCAGTAAATTCACAGAATCACAATCTACGCGTCCATCTAAAATCGAGCTCAATCTTGAGATTAGAAAATTTGACTTGAAAATTTGCGGGCGAGCTTGATATATATTTTTTATATTTTCAGTAGTTTGTATTATATTTTTATAATATTTTATTTATTATATTTTAAATTAAAACGATATTATTTTGATTTGATAAAATTAGTTACAAATTGATCTCCTGTTAATTTTTTTTATTTAGTAAAATTCGAGCTTATATAAAATTAATGCGAAATTTAAATTCGAGCTCATATATCTTTAAGTTGGGTTCAACTCCGAATAAAGAGAGAGAGAGAGACTTCTTTTCTTTTTTTTGTTTTTGCCTGTTTCGCTATACTAAATTTCACCGAAATTTATTAATTATAATTAATTCTTGTATTTTTCTCCGATTAAAAATTTTCACCTATCATTTTTATCTCATATTTTTTTTACTTTTATTGTATTTTTTTCTTCACTTTTAATCTACCACACACCTTAATCAACGAAAAAGAGTCTTGTTCCACAGGACCGGAGGGCAGCAGTTCACGTTTTACTACTGCCGCAGTAGTTGCCCAAAACACAGGCGTTTTACCAAAAATGGGGGTGTTTTGGCAAATCTGAAAAAATAAAAAAAGCCAGTGAAATGTAAAAAAAAAAAATACGTGTTCTGTAATTAAAAATACTAATCTTTTTATAAAAAGTTACAAATTCAGTAAAAACTTAATTTTTTATTTTGTGTTTTATATTTTAAAAATCTCAAAATATGAAAAATAAAAAACACATTTAGTTTAATATTTTCTGTTTTTCGTATGTTGAGATTTCCTTATTTTATGTTAAAAGCGCTCAGAATCACTTTTTTGTCATTTTTTATTTTATATGTAAATTCATTTTTTATTTTCTAAAATAGATTTTGAAAACACAAGTAATTAAACAGAAAGTGTGTAAAGGGCCAAAAAAAAATCTAAGACGGTAGAGTAAAAAAAAAAGAAGAAGAAAAAAAGCTTAAAATGCATTTTGTACTTTTTTAAAATAAGGAAAACAATCCATTTTGTATTTCTTTAAAATAAGGAAAACAGTTCAAAATGTATTTGATTACTTGTGTTTTCAAAATCTATTTTAAAAAATAAAAAATAAATTTACACATAAAATGAAAAAAAAAAGACAAAAGGTCATTTTGAGCATTTTTAATATAAAATACAAAAAATCTCAAAATACAAAAAATAAAAAATGTTAAACTAAATTTGTTTTCTATTTTTAATGTTATGAGATTTTCAAAACATAAAATACAACAATAACTTTGTATTTTTAATTACCAAACACACTCTATTTTTTTTTTCCCTCTACGGTTAGAATTTTTTTTTTTTTTTTCATTTCGTTGGCTTTTTTTTGTTTTTTCAGATTTGCCAAAACACCCCCGTTTTTGGTAAGACGCCCGCATAACACATACTCTATTTTTTTCAGATTTACCAAAATGCCCCCGTTTTTGATAAAACGCTGGCGTTTTGGGCTACTGCTGCGGCAGCAGAAAAACGCGAACTGCTGCCCCCGGCGTCCTGTTCCACATACGTGGAGCACAAACACAAACTGACAAAAGGCTGCGCACTTACTACAGTTTGATGGGACAGCCTTTCCTTTCCTTTGCTTTCCTTTCACGACCGCAATCTCTTCTGATTTCGTCAGATCCTTTAAGATATATCTTATGATGACCCGTGTCATGGTGGGCCCATGATGAAATAAACAAAAATAAAAAATAAAAAAATTAAATTTTTTTTTTTTACCAAAGCCTATGCATTAAATATTTTTGAATTAGATGGGATCGATTTGGTCTTTTAATAATTCAACTGAAATGTAAATTTAAAAAAATCTTAACACAATTAATCCAGTTTAATTCTTAAATTAGTGTTTTTTTTATATTTTTAGTTTAATTCATTCTACTAAGTCTAAACTTTTATTATTGGATTCTAAAGCTGATCCTTTTGATTTAGAGGCCGTTCGGAAATTTAAAAATAAGAAAAAAAAAAGTAAAATTTTTTGGTATTTATTGTGTGTTTTTTAATTATATTTTTTGTGTGTTTGGTTGAATAAAGTGTATTTTTTAACATTTTTTGTAACTTTTAGGTATTTGGTAACCTTTTACTGTAACAAATCAAAAAAATTCAACTTTTTTTATGTTTGGTATATTTTTTACTGTAATAAATCAAAAAATAGTAACTTTTTATTTTATTTTTTACTGTAACAAATAAAAAAAAATTATAATTTTACTAAACGCACTATTTTGTAACTTTTAATACATTTTTACTAATTTTTTGAGACTCTAAACGAGCCTTAACAAAACCAACGAACGTTTAGGTTGGGTCCTAGGAGCTAATATTATTATTAGGTATGAGCTAATACTAGGCATGAGGTGGAAGAATTAGCTCACAAGCAAAAGATCCACTCCACTGGTTCTAAAAGTTTATAATAATTAATGGTGGATAGGCTTCTAGGATTATCGTGCTATCAGGTGTTTTATATTACCACGTGTTCTTTTTCTTTACAAATTAAGGACTTTTGAAACAACGAATAATTTAAAATTTTTCTAAAAAACTCTAAATTTTTTTTAAAACTCTAATTCTGAAAAACCATTCGAATGCACCTTAAAATATTTTTTCGAATGAATTTTAAAATTTTTTTGACAATACATTCTAATACAACTGTAAAAAGTTTCAAAAAAAAAATGTTAAAGTTTATAACTTTCTTTAATAAAATTTCGTTACGTGTTACTTTTACACAATTTTTAATAATTTTTTTGTTAAATTAAATATTTTTTTTTATCAAATCAAACACTAATACTTAAAAAGTTTCAAAAATTACTTCACACTTCAACCCCACAGGATACTTTTCATTTTAATTTATTTATTTTAACATGTGTTAGCACAAAAAAGATTAAAATTAAAATTAAAATTTTAAAGTTTAATTAAAATTAAAGGTGAAATGATTTTCGTGAAACAATTTAATAAAATGGTAAAAATATAAATTATTATTAAAATAATATGTGTAATAGAATTTTTTTTAATAACCAGAAACTAAATTCTAATAAGCTGTTACAATATATATATATATATATATTATTAAACAGTAAATAAATATAATTATATTAGAACATAATATGGCAAATTGAAAAACCGATGACTATGTTGGATACAGTTTCCTTAAAATAGATTCGTCCCCTCTACCTGTGTTTGAGGTTATGTGAACATCTGTTTCTTAGAATACAACGGCTGACAGTATTGAAGCTAGCACAACATTTCGATATTCTTGATAAACAGTGAACAAATATAGAACACTATTACTAAATAAATGTAGAGAAAATAAGTAGAGGAATAAGATGAGAGAGTTTTCTGTTGTAACTCCAAAAAGCAGAAAAGGTGTCTATATATATAGGCAATGTGGGGAAGGGGCAATCTGGAAATTAACTTGCTGCAGTTACAGAATTTATTAACAGAATTTAATTCTGCAATAAACTCAAAACTTGAACACGATAAAAGTTTCACGAGATCCACTTTTCGGACTAGTATTCGTGTCCATAAATCGCGCACTTGCACACGATAAAAGTTTGCCAGACTTCTGCCGGGCCTTCGTCGAGGCGTTAGATTTGCACTTCTTTCCGCGTGCACGCGAGGCATAATATTCTTAACATTTGTTACCACTCTTAAAGAGTATAATCATATATAAAGCATTTAACTTTTTTCCTTTTTTCTAATGTGGAGCAAGTGTTTTTACACTTTCCACTTAACCTTTCACAATTACCACTTAACCTTATTATTTTTTTTTCAATTCAAGAGTGATTTTTTAAAATATAATTTCTTATTCACTCTTTTTCTATTTAATGCCAAATTTTCCAACAACTTGAAGGTTGCACAGCTTAAATAATCAATTCGCTAAAGGGGAAGCAACTTAAAAAGGGGAAGGGAAGTAAAAAAAACATCTTTAGTGAAAATAATACGGGAGTACCTCCAAAATATCTATATGTATATATATATATATATATATATATATGTTATAAATATGTACATTTTGTGATATGTAATTATTTAATTTTATTTTTATATATTAACTTCTTAAGAATTTATCATATATATTTTAATTAAAATAATAAAAGTGCTATATAAATAAATCAACATAAATAAATAGCAAGCAATTCTACCAATTAACTTGTTGAATTATTATTAATAAAATTGTGCATATAAAGTTTTTTGTTTATTAATATTGATCATTTCGTAACTCCGGGTAATGATTTAAACGTATATTAAATTATTATAATATTTATTAGTTTTTTAAAAATTAAAAAAATATAATTCGAATTTAAAAATTTAACAATAATTCATATTAAATTCTTAAATTCAATAATTAAATCATAATAAATATTCAATGTTGAAGTCCTAAAAATATATCCTTCAAGATAAGAACAAAAGGTCCTCGACCATTGCAGCTATCCTATTTTATGTGCTGATTTTTGTAGTTAATTTTCCAATATTTTGTAATTAATTTTCCATTATAAAATTAATTAAAAAAATTAAATAATTACAGGGTTTACGACTATTTATGGTGAAATAAGGATCGAGGGCAACCAATGCACTATGCATCGATCTATAATCAAGTATGAATTATAAAACGTTGAATCTTTCATAGTAAAATTCAATTGCTCTCGTCATAAACTTAAAAAAATTAATTATTTGTTATAATTTTAATAGGGAAAAAGAAATTTAAATATGAAAAAAATATAATAAGAGTGTGATAATTTTTTTTTTTAATTTTTTAAAAACTGTGACAAGAATCATTGAATTTCACTTTAAAGAATTTAACGTCACACATTTTAAAAAGATTATACGAAAGTATTTAAAAATTGAAAAATTTTCAAATGTGTCAAAAATTCAATTTTTGGGTAATTTGTAGTTTTTTAATATTTGTATTATTTTTAAAATATATAAAAACGTGATCAAGGGTGCGTTTTACATGGTTAATATCTTAATTATCATTAATACATTTCATTAACAACTAAACAGGTTAATAATTCTTATACTTGAAAGTTAAATGTTATAAGGATGTTTTGATCCCAAAAAATATTAAAAAAATTTAAATTTTTACTAAATTTCTTTTATTTTTTTCAACTTAATTTTGCCATTACACCAATTTTTGATTTTTTTGACAAATCAAACACGGTCATGTTTTTAAAATAAGGAATAAAAAAATAAATTATAATGAAGAAAAATCATATAAATCGGGTGGGATAAACACAATAATCAAACTAAACTAGCCTTTGAATTTATTTTTTTTTTCCAAACTTTATTTAGACTTCGGTTGGTTACAAAGGAACTTTCAACTTTTTTTTACAATATTTTTTTGTTTTATATGACTTTTTTTTACTAAAATTAATTTTTTTTAGAAGTTATAATTTTTATAGTTTTTAATCATACTAGTAAAAAAAAGTTAAAAAAATCACATCTACATAGGGCTCATTTGGAGTAAAAAAAAAAAAGATAAATTGAGATAAAATGTGGTTTGGGTTTAATTTTGGCGTCATTTTTTTCTGAAAAATCTCAAACTTTGGGAACGGTTTTTTAAATCCGTTCCCACGGATTCAAAAAATTTTTTAAAAAATAGCGACAATAGTACTCATTTGAAAGTTTTTGACACAAAGAATGTGATTGTATAAAAAATTTACACATTCAGTTAACCTATTTTTAGATTTTTTTATTTTTTTAGCGAAATATTGAAATTTTTTGAAATTAGTGATGGCGGAAAAATTAGAGGTAGATGGATTGTTAGAGATTTATAGAGTTTTTTGGAGATTTTTTTTACTTTAAACAAGCCCAAAGATAAAAACTAAAAAAATAGAAAAAATAAATTTTATGATTTTCTAATTCAAACGGATAACTTTTACTAAAGCAAACATATATTTTTTTATTTTTAATATTTTTTACAAATAGATTACTATGCCTAAAAATTATAATTTTTTAAAAAAGTTAAATTTTGGTAGAAAAAAATAGAAGCCAAAAAAAAGTTAAAAAAAAACCTCTAGCTTTTTTTAACCAAACGCAGTGTTAGTCGGGCAGATTGACCACGTGGGGGCCACTCGAAGTCAAAAACTGACACGTGTCACGAAAACAATGACAAGTGGGTCGGCGGAGTTGATAAGACACGACAGTGACAGCACACCGAAAGAGATGGATTTTGGGGCCGACGCTAGGATTGATGTCAGCCCCGTAAACCAGCAAAACTCTAAAATTAAAATTCAACAAGTCCTCATTGGTTCATATATATATATATATATATTTGTTTAATTATAACACACACAAATACATTACGTTTACTGAATTTCAATTTTAACAACTCAAAAACTAATGTTACGGAGCTGGCAGCACTATTGCTCTCAGCTTCTCCACTTGTTAAATAAAATTTGGGGAGCTAACATGGAAAATTACGTCAGTTAATTTGCAGTTTGAAATCGTTAGATTAAAAAATTTAATGATTTAGATGCCTTTACGTATTTTTTACAATGTTTAGTTGGTAAAATTTTGATCAAAAAATACAATAAAAAAATAAAAATTTAATGTAAAAGTGATATATAATAAAACTTGGTTGGAAGAAAGTCAAAAAAAATGATAAAATTTGGTAAATTTTAGTTGGTTTTAACTAACCATACACCTCCTTAGTTGAAAAAATATAAATATATCAAAATCGTTAATTTTAATTTAACGGTGTCAATCACAGTATCATAGAATTAACATACGTTTGGATGAAAAAGGGAAGACCAATATCGGTTTTAATGTCAGTGATGTCAGTTCTGTGATATCAAGATAGAGAACCGTTGAATTAAAATTTAATAGGTTAGTTACATTTATATTTTCGATGTACACCTCCCCTTTTCAATCAAAAGAGTCAATTTTTAAAAATATAAAAAAATTGAAATTTTGTTAAATATAGAGAATATTTTTGGCAAAAAATAAATCAAATTTTAGCAAAAAAACAATTATATAAAACAATAAAAATAGTTAAAAATACGCCCAACATTTTTTCATTCATCAAACAGAACCTAGTTTTGGTGATATTTGGAGGACCAAAAAAAAAAATTTTAGTGTAAAAGTGACGATAAAATTTAATTAAAAAATTAAAAAGTTTTGATAAATCTTTATAATTTTTTTTATAACTTTTAATAGAGTTTATTCTCCTTTAACGCCACCTTTTAAGAAAAATAATTGATATCCCAATGGTGCATAAGCCGTCACGTTAAATTGTCCAAGTAGCCCATTTGAAATTATTAAAAAAAAATCTAAAAATCTTTAAAAAAAATTTCAAAAAATTTTAACTTTTGGCTTTCATCAATTTCAAAAAAAATATATCTACTATTAAAAACATGCAACAAAGCCAGCAATGTATTGTCCCAAAATTCAAGAGAACATGCATTGTAATCCAGAAAAATCCTTTCGAGTGGACCACTTACCATTTGTTCGCATGGATTTTGTTATTGTTTGAACGGATTTTGAATTTTTTTGTTATTATAGTTTGACATAACTATTTAGAATTCAAAAAATTCTTAAAAAATTTTAAAAATTTTTAATTTTTTCTAATTAAATTTCGTTACCTGTCACTTTTATATCAACTTTTAATAACTTTTTGGGCAAATCAAATACTAGTACTCAAAAATTCTAAAAGTTAGTTAACACGCTAAACACTAAAAAAATTACATTTTTGGAGTTTTTGCTAAAATTTAAAACTTTAAACAAATCTTAAGAATTGTCATAATCCAAACACAATAACACAATTAGGGGCCGAATTACACTGAGCAGCTTGTGAGTTATTCAAATTTGACTTGATGGTAGCTCGATCGGAATTCTATTCAAATCAAATTTTAACTTTAATCTTGTATTGATTAAATTTCAAGTGAAGCTCAAGATTTATGCTTCATTTGGGCAAAAAAAAAAATAATAATAATAATATTATTATTATCATTTTATAATTGACAACTAAAAAGTTAACATATTTATGTTTAGAGAGAGAAAAAAAGTTAGCTTTTGATTGTTAATTTTCTTTCTTTTTTTTTTTTAATTTGACATATTTGTGAACTTTATTGAATGTCCTATGCTTAAAATTTAAATTAATCGTACTAGTTTAGATAGCCATTCAATTAAATATTTATACCTAACTTAAATATGCTTTTCTGAATAAATTTGGATTTATTCTTTTGGCAACTTGCTTTTAAATAAAAGGGCTAACTACGTGTACTTTGCCCATGTTTGAACTAAATACTTTATCCCGTTCTATTAAGCCACCACCACAGAGATTCAGACAAAAATTCTAGCTTGCGTTATCCACCATTATCAGAATAAAAAATTTTTGTTCAAGAGATGTTCCAAACATTCTTTTATTTTATCCTTTAGGTCATTAATTAATAATACTTGTCAAATTAACATTTATCAAAATACTTGTTGAACAACAATATTCTGAATAATTAAAAACTAGTTCAATAATAGCCTTATTTCAATTGAAAATTATGCATCAATTTTTAAGATATTAAGCTACATTTGTATTTATGAATTTGAAATTAAGAATTTTAATGTTGTTATTTATAAAGAATTATATTTTACTCGTTTAGATAAGGATTTTAGAGTTTAATCTTAATGTGAAGGATTTGGTGGGGACTGACATCAAGTTTGATGTCAACTTTATGAAAATACTTTTTTGACTGTTAAATTAAAATTTAATAGTCTAAACATATTAATATATTTTTAATTTAAAAATACATGAATATATTCAGATAGTTAGATTGTAATACAAGGGCTCACAAGACTGATATCATGCAAAACGACAGTAGAGTTGTCGTTAGCCTCTCCTCTTTCGAATTTGGAACCGTCAGAAATAGTAGTTATTTAGAATTTTTTATAACAATGATATCATCATTTTCATTATTTTTATAGTAATTATTTACAAAATTAAATAAATTAATTTGACTCTCTAACTTATATTTAAATATAATATATTTTAAAATTCATTAATTTTAAATGTTTAGTTTTTTAAGCAGAACCGTAATATTTAAAAAAAAAATATCATTTAACTTCTGTTTTATTATTTACATATAAGTGCGCGTGTTTATATATTTTACAGCAAAAGCTGGGCCAGTTTGCAACGACTACAAAAGGAGCTTTTGTGGATGCTGGAATGCACTTTCATTGTCAGTTTCCAAAAAAGAAAGATACACTTTCATTGTCACGAAAGTGTGCAAAATGGAGAATTTTCAACGCCCGTGACTCATTGGCCTCGTACGGGGCCATCTTATACCCAACTAAGGTTGCTTTTGTCCCTATCACTTGCACAATCATGTGCCATCAATTCACTTTTAGAAATTAATTTGGATCATCAGTCCATTTTAGGGGATGGAAGGAAGTTGCTCAAATCTATCATTTTTTGGGATGTCTTGATTGATAAAATTTTGGCCAAAAAAATAAACTAAAAGTATAAAAATTTGATACAAAAGTGATATCTGGTAAAATTTAATTAGAAAAAAATATAAAAAATTAATAAATTTAGATTAATTTTGACTAACCAAACACCCCCTTTATTATGTGTATGTTTGGAGTGATAAAAAGTAAGATAAAATGAAATAAGTTAGAGGTTCATAATTCATGTAATGAGATAAAAAGCGAATAAATTTTAAAAATTTTTCAAAATTTTTAGAAAATATCAGTATTTTTTTTAAACTAAATACAGCATATATATATATATATACACACACACATATTAACATTTTGTAAAATAGTTAAATTATTATTTATAAAGACTCATTAAAAAGTCAAATAAAAAAAATAACAAAAACTAATTTTAAGGATGACAATGGAGGCGGGAGCCCTTTGCCCAATCTTATCCCGTTAAGTAATTTTCTTTCCCCGTCTCATGACAGGTATCCTGTCAAAAGCCCCATCCCACTTTCATTAAGATTAATAATAATTTATTAATTTGTATTTAAAAATGAGATAAAAATATATATATACAAACTAATTATTAGTCAAAGGAATAAAAATAAAAAATATCAATATATAAATTAATAAAAAGGGGTAAAAATAAATATTTCAACACTACTTTTTTTTTTGGTTAAAAACAAATATTTCAACCCTAAAATTTCAACATCTTAATGCATAAAGTGCTATTAGTAATTATGTTTTTATAATTCTAAACCTCATCAAATGCAAAACAAAAATATTTATCCTAACCCCGTGTCAGACCCTAGTAAGATTTGGTTTATCTCCCAAACCCATCTCATTAGGATATATTCAAATTGAGTTTCTCATTTTATCCACCTCAATTGCCTTCCCTAGTGGTCACCTTAATGTCCTCTTGCTCATGCCTCTATTCCACAATCCTAATGGATGGTCCTAAAAAAAAATTTCTGGAAATGTGCTTAGGGGGCATTTGGAAATTAAGTCAAAAGTTAGAAAAAAATTAGAAAAAATTTAACGGTCGAGCGTTCTTCGGGCGTCGATCAACCTATCACTCAATCAAAGGCCACTCTGTCATTGCCATATGAATACTTTCCAGTTGCTCAAGGGTTGAAATGCATCCATTTTTATTTAAATTGAATCGAATCCCCCGTTGCTCTTAGGGGATTCTTCAATTACTTTTTGATGTTTAGAAGATAAATTTTAACTTTCTGACATAATCCGTTCTAACATAATCTCATCTACCTGTTTAAATTATTTTGATCAAGAAAATCATCAGAAGTTGACAAAAGTTTGTAAAAATTAATAAAATTTGGTAAATTTTTATAAAATTAAAATTTTCAAATGAACACACATAAAATAAAAATAATCAGAAATTGGTAAATTTTGTTACGGTTTAAAAAATTTGAAAAACTTTTGTCTTTCAAACGGTGCCTAAAGTGAGCTAACGAACTCACCCGGCATGGTCCCAAGTCCCTCAAAGTCAAATCACTAGTTGCCCAAAGCCCATGGTTTAGAACCAGATCTTTAGTTATTTCATGATCATGGACAGGAATCTCATGGACCCATCTCCACTTGAGTACGAGTCAAGGCGTGCTCAGGTATAGGAGAATGAGAAGATTTGGAATTTCGTTTTTTTTTTATTTTTATTGAAGTTACATTTTTACCCATAAAAGGTGCTTATGTAGTTAAATGAATTTTTCAAATTGAAAATTCAATTGAATGACTAGCTTTGCAAATTAATACAGATACTAATAAGAGTTTAGCAAAATTAAGCATTCGTAGAAATTAATAATAAAAAAGGTATGATTTGATGTGATTTAATGGAAGAAATGACTTTGTTGCAGTACTTAACAACTCCAATCTTAGTTGTATCATAAACATTTTTTACATCTGACATTTAACACATCTATAATATCCGTCAACCATAGAAAAGTATACAAATTAAAGTATAATAACGATCAATACTCGTTATTTTTAATATAATACACTCATCTGTATTAGTAAAACTATACTACTAAAGCTAATAATTATTAGAAAGTATTCTGGTTTTCACCTTAGCCTAACATAATCCGTGTTAAACTTGTTAGTTTTCATATAATCAAAATAATAAAATGATAAATAAATTTTCATGCTTGTTTAATTTAACAATTTAGGTCGTATTTATATTCCAAACATAGCAAATATTTCACTTCAGAGCACTTGCTAATTATTACCCAACCAAGTAACTAATTAAAGTATTTATAAAAGTAACTCAAGAAAGTATTATAATGAATAATGTAAAATATAAGGATAATCGGTTTAAGCTGAATGCATTTCAGTTATTCTTAACAGAAATCTTTGGAAACCTTTGCCTCCCAACTTTGAACAATTATAAAAAATATATATAAATTTAAATCAGGTAATTCAAAAACTTAAAATGTTTGAGATTGTATCTAATTTGACATATAAAATACAGAAAAAACAAATTCCACTATTAACTAGGCCAACTTTACTGAAACCAAGCTGTTGAATGGAGAAAGATTCAGGACAATAATTTACAGAAGTCACATAAAATTCATAACGTATGCATTTCAATCCATTTAAGAGAAAATTTGTTTGGTAGTAAATTTTATCGCCGGAACTGCTGACCACGCCAACCGGAAATACGCCCGTCGTCCTACCGAATAAAGATAGGAAAAAGGTTATGGTCGGAATACAGGTTTCCGATCGGAAAACCCTCCGATACTTAACTCAGCAGGTGGTTTATGAAGGACTCTTAAGAAAAGAAGTAAATAGTATAATAAATTGGTAATAGTCAACTTACCTTGATTGTAAAATGAAGTATTGTATTTATAGTAACGTAAAGAATAAATAAAATAATACCTGTGACTTAACTGTATTCATGCCTCCAGGTACTTTCTCCTCTCTCTTCTTTAAATAGCTTTCACTTCTCATTTAATGTTCCATACTTTTCATTAAATACATATAGTAGTTAAGTGTAGCTGTATAGCCGGAATTCAGTTTTCAATCTGTTTACCTGTTACATCTATCAACTACTTGTAACCAAATGAACTATCTTAGTTACCTTCATGATGATAAACACACAGTCCCGCCATTATGATGGGGTATTTATGATTACAAACTCATATTAATGCTATGAGACTCATGCCTAGCATTTATTAGCCGCCATTCCGAGTGCCAAACAAATTAACCTTACAATGTTCGGTGAATGCCACGTGGCAGCATACCATTCATCAATACTAAGATATTAAAGAAACCTTAGCCACCACTATTGTGAGTCATGTGTCAAATATGGAAGTGTTCGTTATTATGGCACGTGTCACCACTAAAGAATGTTTGGCACCCCCACGTGCCTAAGTTTTATTTTACACAACAAAAATGTTTTTAATTAAGTTTATTTTTATAAACAAAAAAATAGAAAAAATTTTATAAAACCAATTAATACATGATCTGCAAAATCATTCAGGTGTTTTTGCCTAAAAGCTCTATAACACAGTCATTTTTCTATATTTTGTAAAGTAATCCATTTACCAAATTCAAGTGCTTCCAATATCTCTTAGTACTCCCCAGCAAGTCTATTTTTACATATAAAAAAATTTAAAATTCAATTCAAGCCTAACCCATCCAAAAAAAATAAAAAATTGACACATTCTCTGTACATCCACGAAACTAGACAATCCACTTCTATGCTCACCTTTAATTCATCTCTCATTTCCTCCCAACCCATAATATATGGGTGAAAATATATTTTAGTCTAGTTTTCAGTGTAGTTAACCCCAACCCCTATAATTTGAAAGAGAAGGAAGTTACGGTAGAAAGAGTATAGCACGCTCCCTTGAATCAAATCTGGGCATAAGAATAAAGTTCCATTCTAATCAATTTTTGGTATCAAATGTTCAATCAAATCAAGAAACATTATAAAAAAAAAAAAAACCAGTTTATTCACATTAACTACAACTCAAGAATGCAAAATTTTCATTTCATTTATCTCTTGAGAAAAATCAATAGAACCCTTGGAAAAGTCATTTTTCCCAATTTGCTCACTTTTCTCCCCTCTTTTTTTTTCACCTGTGAGCACGCTCTCTTCCTCTCGAAAAAATGGAGATTGATATAATTTTACCATATCAGTCCCGCAATTTTAATTTTAAGCTGTTGGATTAAAATCTAATAATTAAAATGTATTTACACTATTTCAATTAAAAATATAAATATATCTAAACTGTTAAATTTTCATTCAACTGTTTTAATTTTAACTCCAAATCCCTCGCCCTTTATCTAAGTCTGTTTGTCTCCTAACTTGTCTTCTTCTCTACAACGAACGAGTAAAACCCCATTCTTTCCTCTTTACCCTTTTTCTCCACATAGCTAGAATCCTCTATTTCCTCTATTTTCCTGTTAATATCATAACAATCTATACATATAGAACATAGTATGTGCCAATTTGCTTCCTACTTAATCAATTCATTAGCTCTCAATTAAAACTATTAAATTAAAATAATCAAAATTTTACATTTCAGTAATTACATGTTTTATATGACCTTGAGTGAGTAACATAATGAATTAAACTTAAAAAAAAAAAGCTAAATTAAGTTAAGGCTTTGTTTGGCAGTAAAAAGTTAATTTTTTGGTTACACAATTTTTTGATTTTTTAAAAATGATTAAAATTAATTTTTATATTTTAAAATTTTTTAAACCATAAAGGACAAATACATTAAATTAACAAAAAATTAAAAATTTGACTACTAAAAAAATTAATTTTTTTCTTTTCGAACACAAAAAAAAAAAATTATTTTTTTATAATAAATTACTAAAAATCTATTTTTTCCTTTCTAAACTAAGGCTTTCCATTGGAGTCCTAAAATTTTAAAACATCTCTAAAAAGTTTTCTCTAATTAAATTTTATTGTATATTAATTTCATATTATTTTAATATTAATTTAAAATTTTTTTTTAAACTCCAAACGTGGCTTAAGTCTCAGCGTGGCAAAACAAAGTGAAAAGTGACCACACGCATGATGATTGCAGGGATCCATAGTTTATGGCGGCGGCCTAAAAATACTTTAGATAGTCAAATTCCGATCTTTGTCGGCAAAATTTTGCAGGTTGATTTGACATCACCAATAAGTTTAAGAGGCGGTTTGGCCGAAAAAAAAAATTATAAGTGACTAAATTTTAATTATTTTTTATATTTTTTTAATTAAATTTTAACACTTATTATTTTTATGTCATATCTTTTTATTTTTATTATAATTTTTTTTGACTAAAATTAGCCAACCAAACCGCCCCTAAATGTAAGCAGCTCGTCCTTAATTTGCCAGGTGGTATTAGTTAACAAGAATTACTTTAAGATTAACAGTCCGTTTGTTATAAATAAAATAGTCGGAGGGAAGAAAAGTTGAAGGAAGGAACAGAAGGAGGTAGAAGAAGTGGCAAAAAAAAAAAAAAAAGTGTGTTTAGTTAAATAGAAAAGTAAAAATAAGTAAAAATATATATATATATATATTTATATGAGTGTGTATATATATTATAATATATTTTTTAAATTAAAACTTATTTTAAAATGAATGTTTTTAAATTTTTTTGTCACACGTATCCTTTCTTTCTCTCTCTCTCCTCTTCTATTCTCTCCTCTTTCCTTTTTCGGACTCAATTCTCTTGCTTTTTTTTTGTGCTCTTCTTTTAATTTTAGTAAATTTTAATCGTTTATTTTCATCTAACGATTGACAATATAATTTGTTATGGATCCTGTTGTATTTATTTTCCCTCTTTTATTCTTACATTATAATTATCTTTATATTTATTATAAATTAAATTTATATTATCAGCCATTAAATAAAAATGAACAATTGAAATTTACAAAAATAGAAAAAGACCAGAAACAAAAAGAGCAAAGGAGCCGTTCCCTCTTTTCATTCCAAATTTTGAAAGTATAAAAATAAGTGGGTCTCATATTCATTTTTCTCCTTCTTTTACTTTTCTTACACTTTTTTCTCCGACCAAATAATGAAAATGAGATCTTAGTCCTTCTCTTCCTCCGTTTCTTCTCATTTTCCATCCAATCAAACATCAAACATATCGAAAGAAATAATTGTAACTAAAATCTTCTGGCGTCCAACGAGTGGATCAAAACGATTTAGACGATCCAGAGGTGCAAGAATATCATATATATATATATATATATATAGTGGTTAGATGGTACTCAGCAGATAGTTTGCGTACTTAAAAAAACACATCAATTGTATAGTACCGCTGACAACCAGACCATTCTTACCAAATACTCAGGTCATTATTCATTCATAACTAACCTGAGACCCGTGACATGCACGGCTGTACCTCACTGTGTTTTTTTAAAGATACATATTGTATTTGCATAACTAAGGTGAAAAGTCGTATGAAAAAATAATTATATAATACTTACATACCAATTAACAAAAGAAAATAATAAATACTTTCAATTAATTTTTCCATCTCCACACTGCTCTTTTTTCGTAAAATTATTATAAGTGTATTTGGAGTGATAAAAAATAAGATAAAATGAGATAAGTTGATAATTTGTGCAGTGAGATAAAAAGTAAATAAATTTTAAAGATTTTCAGAATTTTTCAGAAATTTTTTTTTTTATTTTTTAGCACACCAAATAGTGCCTATACGGTGAGGGAATCTAATGAAACAATGTATGCGTCCTTATTCTTAACAAAATGAAATATATATATATATATATATATATTTAAAAAGAACAGGATTAGGCATTTGTACATTTAGTTATTCTTATTTGCATGAGAAGAAATTAATTTTTTCATTGGTTATTAAAATTTTCTATTTTTAAGTATTTGTTTTGCAATGTGTTTATGAATATTGATAATGTATTAAAAATTACAGAAATTAAAAAAATTAAATTTTGATAAGGAAAAAAAAGTCTATAAGACCAAAAAGGCCAAATAAAAATTATAAAAAAAAAAATACTTCCAAATAGGAAAACGATGTACAAGACAAAAGAGTCAACTTTTTCATCTCTATGTGGATTTTTCTAATTTTGAACCATTTTTGTTTTGTGATTATTTTATAAAAATAAAAATAAAAATATGCCTAAAAATACAAAAAAGAAAAAAAAAACAAATTTCGATACAAGCGAAAGGTCCTATAAGATGAAAAAAAAAAACTCTATAAAATGAAAAAAATAAACTAAAACATGATAAAGTATTGGGCTTGGAATGGGGCTGGGCTATATGGTTAAGATATTAGGGCCACTCTAAATATTGGGTACGTTTGACCTTTCTGTTTGTATTCTAAGCCCACAATTTCTTGTCATGTGGGTCCATCTTAGGGATTAAATCTACTGAGCATTGCCTGCCTTTGCTTCTTGGATGGGCAGTTCTTTGAGAAAATATCAGCAATAGTTTCGTGAAGAATTTAAACAAATAATTAATAATAACAGTTTCATTTCGGTACATTGCCAGCGCATAATTGTTAAGGTGGTATTTAGTTTATTTTTTATTTTTAATTTTTTGTTTTTGTTTTTTATTTTTTATTTTCTATTTTAAATTTATTTTTCATTTTGTGCTTTTGAAAATAAGAAAAACAGTTCAAAAATACATTTAGTCACTTGTATAAAATGAAAAATGGTAAAAAGTTATTTTAAGTATTTTTAGTCCGAGATAAGAAAAATCTAAGAAATAATTTGTAAATTGTAGAATTCCTTTAGATCGTTTCCGATCGAATAATCTGGATTATATTACCAAATGTTAATTTTGAAAAATTGCTAATGGTAACTTGCTATAATTTACTAGATCTGAATTTTTCTACTTTAAATTGTTTCTCTATTTTTTAGTTGCCAATATATCAAATTAATTCACTCTCTTAGTTGTCATAATATTATTCATTGTCTAAATGTTTACTTAAAATTATTATTTTAAAGAACACACACCTAATAAGCCACATGGGATAACCTAGTGGACAAAAAGGGCTTGTGTCGAAACCGTAAACTCGGAAAGTAGCAGATTCGAAGTACGTTAGGATCAAATTTGTGACTAGGCAAGCGATGCCTTGGGGCTTGGCCTCTCGTCCCCCCGGTTTAGTAAGGTGAGTTGATCCCAGTGGAACCTACCCACCCCAAGTTCGGGGTCACAAAAAAAAATACAGACCTAATAAATTCAGTAGCATTAAACATAAAATTCAAGAAATAACTTAAATTATTTCCGTATTCTTTAGTTTATATTACCAAAAAGTAATTTTAAAAAACTTTTAACATGCTATAATTAATTTAATTCTTTTTAAGATTGTCTAGATTATAGCATGTTAACATGCTATGACTTCCCGGATTTGAATTTTACTAATTTAAATTATTTCCTATTTTTTCCTTGTCATAATCTTATCTGTTATCCAAATATTTACTTAATTTGATTTTTTTTATAATGTACCTAATTTGAATTTTTTATTAGGGGTTATTTGTTCAAATTAGGCACATTATCAAAAAAAAATAATTTTAAAAAATTAACTATTTGACTTTATAGATTTAATTTTGTTTTTATTATAAAATGATATAAAATCGAATTTCTAATTGGTCTGAATTTGATATAAATAAAAAAAAAAGTTGGATGAATATGATTTAATTTAAGTTGGTTTTAAAAAATTCAGCTCAAGTAAAGCATTAAAATCTACAAAATTTAATTACTCACTATATATCAAATCGATTAAAAAATAAAAAATTAATTTTTTTATTTAGTACCAAATTGATTTCCTTAAAATTAAAATATTATTACTTATCAAATTTTACTCTTATATATAACATTTTATATTTTATTATAAATTTAAAGTTTTAATTTTTATAATATACTCTATAAATATTAACATGCCATTTATGCCATAATAATATTATATGATAAATATACGTGTTATATACATTTTTTTATTAACCTCTCTATTTTTTTTTTCTGCAACAATTTAGAAACGATTTAGAGGTTATTTGTTCTGACCATTTTCACTATTATTTTATGTTTTCTTTTCTAAGCAAATGTAAACTTGTGAAAAGTGTGTTTAGTTTATGAAGTGTTTTGTTTTTTTTTTTTTTTTTTTTTTTTTAGTATGCTTACATTTTTTTATAAAATAAAAAACAGCAAAATGTCGTATTTCACATAAAAGATAAAATGTTTTCCAAACCAAACAATGACCTGTTTTTTTATATTTTGTGTGATTATCTTTTCATGTTTCATATGTCTGATAGCAATTTTTTTTCTCACAGTTCTAATAATTAACACTAATAAATTATTGGGATTATTTGAAGATTTTAAAATAATTTATTTATCAAGATACACCAAGAGTAATATAATGACAAAATAATAAAATCCGATTGTCTTCCCAATCAAGCATTTCATTAGAGCCGCCAATCCAATAATAATAATAATAATAATGATAATAATAATAAAGAAGCTTGAATGAACCAACACTACAACAATCAAGGCATTTAGCGATTTTTGGTTACTAAAGGTGAGTTTTTGATCGTTAAAGATATTGTCGATCAAACATAATTTAATCGCTAATTGGTCAATAAAGATTAATTGTAGAAATTTTTAGTGACAAAAAATAAGTTTGATCGATAAAGGTATGCTCTTTAACAACTAAACTTTAGTTGCTAAAAAGTAAGTCTTTAGTGACCAAAACATCTTTGACCAGGAAAAATTTATCTTTAAGTAATTAAAATTCGATCAGCAAATGTAAAAAAATAAAAATAAAAATTCACATGACAACCTGCTATGATATTATCATGGTACGTGTGGCACTCTGCCATCATTTTATCCTTTAGCGACCAAAATTTAATTAGCAAAAGTGTTAATTTAAAAAAATAAAAATAAAATTTCACATGGCAACTTATTATCATGCCACGTGTGGTGTCTTGTAATCATGCCATATAGCAACTTTATATATTTGAGATTTTTGAGATTTTTGTTGGTGTTGAGAGTTGAACTCGTGCCATTCCATTGAAAGTTAGTGTGGTTGATTGCTAAACTAAGCTATCGTTTGCATATTTATTTTACATACTAATATATATAAATAAAATTTTATCACTTTTGGTGACAATTCATCGCTAAAAGTGATAAAATTTTATTAATTTTATTTAATTATCTTAAATTGTTTTGCAATAATTTATTGTCACGTCTGCCAACCAATTGGTAGTTAAAAATAATACTTTTACTAATTAATTGGTCAAAAAAGTGATAAAAATTTTTATTTTTATTTGATTACTTCAACTTTTTGCAATAATTTGAAATCATAACCAGTATAAAGAATCATACGAATATTTAATAAATAATTTATGAATATCTATCATATTTATTTAAAAATGATCTTAATTTTTTTTTATTTTACTTTAATACTTCTATATAGCACATATTTAATCATAACTCACTATTTATAATATAATTTTCTTCATTTTGTATTATATTTTTTAAAGTAATTAGGCTATGTTTAGTTTTAGTTTTAGAAAATTATTGTTAATTTTTTTTTTTGAAAACTATTTTAAGAATTTATTTGTAATACAAATAATGTTTTCAGTGATAATATTCAAAAATTAGTTCTAAAAAAACAAAGAAGTGAAAATTTTTATTATTTTTATTTCCAAATTTTTATCATTTCCAACAAAATGTAAAATAATGTCATTTTTAATATAATTAATATTAAATATATATTAAACAATTATTAGATATTAAAATATTTAATATTCACTTAGTTATAAATCATACAAACTATGAAATTTATTATCATATATTTACTGAAAAAAAAATGACTATACATTTACGTTATTTAAATTTGATTCAGCAAATTTAGTTTTAATATTAATATAATAATATTTTTATTTATTGATCTATAATTGTAGTTTTTATAACATATTAAAATAATTAAAATTAATAAATAAATGGCAAAATAAAATTTATGAAATATAACTTAAATCACATAAAGTAATAAACAAAGTTGATTGAGAAAGAGATAGAAAAAAATAACATTTAATTATTTTATTTAATTATTTCACCCTTTTATAATAATTTTTTTCAATTTTACTGGCTAATTAGCAATCAAAAGTGACACTTTTACTAAATAATTGGTTGGCAAAAGTAATAAATATATTATTTTAGCAATCAATTAGTAGCCAAAGAGTGACACATTTATTGACTATGTCACGCCCTTAAATCCACGACCCAAGAACGTAAGAACTAAATCTTAAAACTATCACAAATAAACATATATCAAACACTATTAGAGCGGAAGCGAAATTATAATATTATATTCACTGTTAGAAAACTCTAAAGGTCTAACAAATGCCACAAAGGGCTACAAGACAATATGCCACAAACCGACTCAAAGCTAAAATCCAACAGCATGAAACATAAATAAAATAATCCAAAATTAGCTACTCTATCTCATACGTCCATCATGATGTATTAACTTTAAAATTTTAGTAAACTCTTCATAAATTGCACAGTATTATCACCACATTCATAATTATCGTATCATTTTAAATTAAACAATAACTTAAGCATGAGCCCGCAGTCTCATGCTAAACAATACCCATCAACTCAATCACAATACACATTACAATATCATACTATGAGTTATGAGTTAGGTATTCTGCACGGTTAGTATGTGGCCACATAACTAAACCTAAATAATCTAAATAGCCCTAGTCTTGCAATCTCAATCTATCAATAACCCTGGCTCATAGTCCTAGTCTATCAAATCAAATCCGTAGACCTTAGTCGTAGGGTGCAAATAGAGCCAAATGTATAGATAGCCCTAGTTTTTTGGTCACAATCTATTAGTTGATAGCCTTGGTTCCTCAGTCCTAGTCTATCGATATAGAATTTTTTGGTATTTTTGGGATCCAAACATTCCTAAATTGGTACTTGTGTGATGATTGATAAATGAAAAGAATGGAAGGATGATTTGACAACAAAATGATACTATTATTTTTATTATACTCAACAGCTATTAGAGTGCATTTTGAGTGGCAAAAAAATTAATAAAAATTGTTACCTTGTAATTCATAAAGTGAGTAAAAAATTAAAATTTTTTAAAAATTTTTGATAAAAATGTAAAACTCCAAACTGAACCTTAAATATAAATGAAATATGTTTATTTTTCAATTTTGTTGTATATTTGCCTTGTTGAATGTTGAATTGACTACCTATTACTCATTTTATTGTAACCTAATTGACAAAATAAATAATCCTACGTCCATATTTAAGCCATTTTTTAATCAATTTGACTTGACAGATAATCTAACTAGTTAAAAAATTTAAATGAAATAATTTAAACTTAATTTCATTATAAATTTATGCAATATTTGGAAACAAAGAGTCAAAAAAATGTCTGTTGGAATTTGTTTAAACGAATCAAATCACTATCATCTCGATATTTTTGCTTTTTTTTTTTTCTTTAGTTATACTCTAAACATTAAAATTTTTTTTAAACCAGATTTTAAATCAACTTAAAAAGCTCCAACAAGCACCTTAAAAAGATAATTCATAAAGGCAGCGTTTGGTTTGATAAAAATTAACAAAAATTTCTAAAAATGTTTAAAATTGTCAAACACATTTTGCCCATATCGTACTTTGTGAAATTTTAATAAATTTTTATATATATCTACAAATCCCAACAAATTTTTATAAACCCTAATAGTTTTTTTTACAAATCGAATAACTTTTTTACAAACTCTAATAACTTTTTTACAAATTTCAATAAATTAGACATAAATCCATGGGAACAAGTTGAAAAAAACCGTTTGCACAGTTTCTCTTTCTAACTTTTTTATACAGAAATCAAAAAGTTCAACACTTTCAACTTAATTCTGACATAATTTGTGAGAAAAGACCGAAAAACCCGTTTCCGTGATTCTTCTCGTCAACTTTTTGCTGCAAAAGTTTAAAAGTTATACTATTCATCTCAAAAAATGTAATTTAAATTAAAAATACCAATAGTAAAAGGTACCACAAACCACATATTTTCTTATTTTTTCTCGTTATTTATCACCTCAAACACAACTAAAGTTGGGTTTGAATTGCGAACCCACGATATATAAGATTCCCATGATGAAAAATGTAATTTAGATTAAAAATACCAATAGTAAAAGATACCTCAAACCATATATTTTTTTTATTTTTTTCCGTTATTTATCACCTCAAACGCAACTAAAGTTGGGTTTGAATTGCCAACCCACGATATACATATAAGATTCCCATGAAGCAGACGCCAAAGTTTGCCAAGTCGAACATCGAACCCCCGCGGAAAAGGAAAAGGAACAGGAACACCACTTTGGTGATTACAAAAGTCAAATGTTGAAAGGGGTGCTTCGGGGCACTTTGGCTCAGTTTGAAAAACTTTGTTTTGTAATTTCCGATTATTCAATTTTTAAAATTAGTGCTTCAGGGCACTTAGGCTCAGTTTAAAAAACTTTGCTTTTTAATTTCTGATTATTTAATTTATTAAATTTTTTAAAATAATTAAATTTATCTTCTTACGTTGTAAAATTTTTTTAAGCTATGAAAGGTGAAAATATCAAATTAATAAATAGTTAAAAAAGTTAATTATTGAAAAGTTAGTTTTTTTCTTCTTAAGAATTCTTTTTTTCTTCTTAAAAAAACTTTTCTTCAATAACCAACTAAAAAAAAAAGTAGTTCTTTCTTCCCTAGCTAACCTTTGATATTTTCCTTAAATATAGGAGTATGTTTTGGTAAATCAAAAAATTATAATTTTTTTATAATTTTTATTTTAGTATTGTCGCGTGTCACTTTTAACAAAAATTATGTATTTTGATAAAAACTTGTAAAAGTTACAAAAGGTTAAGAGTTCAGAAAATTTAAAAAAGTTTGGTAATTTTGTATGTAGTAAGTTTTTTTATGTGTTTAGAAAATATTGATAAAAAAAGTTAAAGAAATTTGAAAGTTAATGTTTTTTTGACTTGAAAACCAAACATGCCCTAAGTGATACAAAGTTGTATCACAATGGTAAAAAATTACTTTATTATTATAATCACAATGGTAAAAAAAAAGAAAAAAAAAAAGAAAATGTATTACTAAAAGTTGATAGCAAAGCTAACTTTTTGACATTTAGGGCTTGTTTGGTTGGCCAAAATTTGGCCAAAAAGTATAATAAAAATGGAAAAATATGACATAAAGATGATAGGTGTTAAAATTTTATTGGAAGAAAGTACAAAAAATAGTTAAATTTTGGTAACTTTTGGTAAAGTTTAGTAAGCCAAACAAGCCTTTAGAGTGTTTGACAAATTTTTTTATTTTTTTTTTACCTTAGACAGTGCTCAATATAGATGCCATTTATTCCTCAATCCATTCGAATGAATGTTAAGTAGTATGTTCAAAGGGTTTTAGACTAACTACAATAGATAAGGGCTCATTTGGTTTATTTTTTTATTTTTTGTTTTCTGTTTTTGTTTTCTATTTTTTGTCTTGAACTCATTTTTCATTTTACACTTTTAAAAATTAAAAAAAAAAGTTCAAAACATATTTGGTTACTTGTGTTTTCAAAATTTGTTTTCAAAAATAGAAAATGGGCTTACACATAAAATGAAAAATAACAAAAAATTATTTTGAGTGTTTTTAATTCAAAATAAGAAAAATTTTAAAATAACAAAAACAGTGCAATTTGTAATTCGTTTTTTTGAGATTTTTAAAACATAAAATGAAAACAGAAAACAGAAAATAGAAAAACAAACCAAATGCCACCTAATATTTTAGACTTTTGGAAGTGTGCATTATTATTTGACAAATTTTTTTGATGCTAATATAGTTGCTAGTTCTATTATATTTTTTAATGATAAATATATATATATTTTTTTCAAAATTGATGAAGGTTATAAAAAAATTAAATTTCTTAGAATTGTGTGAAGCTTTTTAAAAATTTTAAAAAGTTTTTAGAGAATTAGGGAGCGTCAAACAAACCAAAATACTTTAGAAACATGTAATCTTGTCATAAATTCTTAATTAATGTCTCTTTGGTAGGTGTAGAGACAAAAATTACATATTATTTTTAGAAAAAAGTAATAATATTTTTATAATAATTATAATAAAATAATAAAATTTACATAAAGAATATAAAAAAATAAAATTATTTTAACAAATTGATCTGTCTGCTGTGTCAAAGAAAGCGGGTGAAAGTGATTTAACAAAATTATATAACAAATTAATAAAATTATTGAAAATAATTATATATAATAAAAAATTGAGCGGGATTGGCTATCTCTACAGCCGATGACGCAAGTCCGTCTATGCGCGAGTGAATGTCTTCGAGCAGAAATGAATGTGGGGCCCGCCTAATCCCGCGGAGCGTGGAAGAACGCGTGGACTGGAGAGTAACGCAATCCAACGACCTCTGACAAAAGTGTCAGACCAATAACGTAAAGGCCTTTTAGCGCTATGAAAGCCTCGAGAAAAAAGACAGCTAAAAATCAAAATATCGCGATAAATTAGGGGAAGGAATTTTATGCCGACGAAAGCGATACATATCGAGAATTGAGTGCACGGACTGACTGGACGTTACGTCCGAATATTCAACAGTTTTGAATTTATGGTTTCGATTCCGCAAACCCCACCGCCTATCACTGCACTTATCAACGTTTGTTGTAGATAAGTCCGACGACTTATCACTGCTAGGTCAGTGGATCAGCTATATAAGACTCCTGCCAAACGCATCGAAGATAGCGAGACCCAGTCCCCCATCTCTCGCTCTTTCTCATCCCCCCCCCCTCTTTCTTTCTTTCATTTCCGCAGCCTTTCTTATCAAAGCTTTCTTCAGCAGAAAACCCTAGAAATTCCCGGAGCTCTCCATCGTCTGCGACTCTCTTCTCTCTCGATCTATTGGTTTTCGAATCGGACTCTGGTATTTCTGTCTTTGTTTGTTTGTTTGGTTTTTATTTTCTACAAGTACCGGTTCGTTTCGGTTTGATTTTGCTTTCGATTTCAGATTTGAGCCTGTTTTGGTGGGGGAAAATGTCCTCTCTGAGCAGAGAGTTGGTCTTTCTCATACTCCAGTTTCTGGAGGAGGAGAAATTTAAGGAGGCGGTTCACAAGTTAGTCTCTCTCTGTCTCTCTCTCAGATATGTTTATGTGTGTGTGTATATATACATATTTATGTATGTGTGTCTTTGTGCGTACGTGATGGTTGACCGTTGATTGCAGTCCTTTTTTTTGGGGGGGGGGGGTTTTTAAATTTTGGGTTTTATGCTGTATGGACTTGGTTAATTGCATGGGCTCTTGGCTGGAGGATTTTATTTTATTTGATTTTTTCTTTTTCTTCAAAATTTTATAAGGTTTTTCCTTGGGTTTTTATTTAGTAATTTATGATTCAAAGTGATAGTTTATGATCTATGAATATGTGGAATTTGTTTTGTTTGTTTTTGGAGACAATATAGGAAAAGTAGAGAGAGAAAAAAAAAGATTTAAGATTTTAATTTTTTTCACCTTTTTGTTTTTGGTTTTCGTATTTCAAAATTGACCCTTTTCTTCTGAAGAACAGTTGAAATCAAGCCTTTTGAGTTAAGAACGAAGTCAATCGATTGGAGTTGAGATTTTGTTTCTTGTAAGACCTAGAATGATGGGAAAATAAATAGAATTAAAAACCTTTACTGTTAGATATGTATGCATATATATGCACACAAACTTGGATGTCTATTTGGGTAACAGCTGTGAAATTGATTATTTCCATTGGAAATTGATTGTGCATTCTGTAGGCTTGAACAAGAGTCGGGCTTTTTCTTCAATATGAAATACTTTGAGGAGAAAGTGCAGTCTGGCGAGTGGGAAGAAGTTGAGAAGTACCTATCTGGGTTTACCAAGGTTGATGATAACAGATACTCCATGAAGATATTTTTTGAAATCAGGAAGCAGAAGTATCTGGAAGCTCTCGATCGGTATAATTGCATTCTATATAGTTTGGGTTTTGATACTTGTGTTGCTCACAAAGAGCTTAATTATCGTTATGTATTTGATTGTCATTATTAGGCAAGACAAGGCAAAGGCCGTTGAGATATTAGTGAATGATTTGAAAGTATTCTCGACATTCAATGAAGAATTATACAAAGAGATCACTCAGCTATTAACACTTGGCAACTTCAGGTAAACATTTTCGTAGTCATTATGTTTAAGGAATGTCAATGTGTAGCCAAAGTTGGAAATTTGGAAAGTTATTCTCTCATATCTTCTGTTTCGTTGATGATAAGACCTGAGAAAAGAGAACAACTGAGATTTTGAATGGTCAAATTATCATTATTCAGCAAAAGAGCAGACATTCCCACACTTAAATGAGCCTAGAGAAATTGATTGACTTATTTGGGGTTAGCCATTCATTTTATTTATCATTTTTCATCTTTTATTCATTTTGTTACTTTTGAGAACCAAATGAAGCCTTTATTTTCCCTCATTTCGTATTGATTACTGAGAGTTTTCAAGTCCAATAAGACTTTGGAATATTATTTGTATGTATTATTTTCTTCCAACTTAGCCAAATATGTGAAATTGGAAATTATCCTGTTATTTTGGAAGTTAATTCATGTTTGTACAATATCAGGGAAAATGAGCAGCTTTCCAAGTATGGTGACACAAAAACAGCTCGTAGCATAATGTTGATAGAACTGAAAAAACTTATAGAAGCAAATCCCCTGTTCCGTGAAAAGCTCACTTTTCCTACTCTGAAGTCATCAAGGTTGCGGACTTTAATAAATCAAAGGTAATGTTGGTTCCATAATGGATGAGTGAGCAAACTATGATTATTTTGTATTCTTTTCGGTGCTTTGTTTGTTAGTTCTGGTTTTCGCTCATGTTTTTTCAGTCACTTTTGTTATATTCCCTTCCTTGTAAGGTTCCTCTGCCTTACTGTTCTGCTTTACTGATAATCTTTTTGATACTTCATCATTGGTTCTTTCTTCTTTATTTCGGAGTCCACTTAATTGCATCTTAACTGTTTTTATGGGAATTTCTTAGAAAGCTTGTTGTTTTTTTCAAGACAACTGTTGATATTTCATCAATTGGTGGGTTGATGTTTGGACTTGCAATTTTTTATGAATTTTTTGGTGCAACTCATTTCTTGTAAGTTTTTGGATTAATTTTGGTTCCCCATGCTTTATATGGGCTCTCTATTTATGTCTGCGTGCAGCAAATCCCAGGAATCTCTTGATATGCATTTCACTTGTCAATCTTACATATACTGCCATAGAAATTTAGATAATTGTGCTGTTCGCCGTGTATGTTTGACACCTGAATTCTGATTTTGTTGCCTATCCAGTCTGAACTGGCAGCACCAGCTCTGTAAGAATCCCAGGCCAAACCCAGACATAAAGACTTTATTCACAGACCATACTTGCACACCTCCAAATGGTGCTCTTGCACCCAATCCTGTCACTCTTCCAGCTGCTGCAGTTGCAAAGCCTTCTGCTTATACATCACTTGGAGCTCATGGTGTATGATACCATTTATTTTAGAAGTTTAATTATCTTCCCTCTTTCACCATCTCTTTCAGATTAATTTCACACTTCTTTTTCGCAGTGTTACTTATGAGTATTGTTTCCATTTGTCCTGTAGCCCTTTCCACCTGCTGCAGCAACTGCTAATGCCAGCGCCTTGGCAGGTTGGATGGCAAATGCCGCTGCATCTTCATCTGTTCAAGCAGCTGTTGTGACTGCATCTTCCTTGCCTGTTCCACCCAATCAGGGTCAGTGCTTTACTTTAACTGGAGTTGGCACTAAATCAATTACTTTATTATTGTGTTGTTTTGGAAATTTTAATATATCGTATTTGAAGAATTTTTTACTGGATTTTGTATTTCTTATTTTTTTCTTTTCCTTTTTCATGTTCTTTTTTTTTGGGGGGGGGGTAAGATTTCTTGATATTCATTGTTGTTTTTTCCTAATGAGGGAACAACCTACATATTCCTGTGGTAAGCTCATAGATTATTATTTGCAATTTATAGGAATGTGTTCTATGCCATACCGGTGGATTGTTGTGCATTTTGCTCTGCTGCAACAGGCAGCAGCAAAGCAAATGTTCATTTGATTGCGTGGCCTTTAATCTTTTATATTTGATCCTTGTTGTGTTGCATCATATTTTGTGTTTGGAAGTGATTCGCCTGTTCTTTTGATCAGTTCCAATCTTGAAGCGACCGATAACACCACCAGCCACTCTGGGTATGATTGATTATCAGAGCATTGATCATGAACAACTAATGAAACGTCTGCGGCCAGCCCAATCTGTTGAAGAGGTAACCTTAATATTTAGTCTTTGTATGCTTTCCTGGATGCTTGTGATGCCTAGTATCATTGTACTGTTAAACATTTCCCAAGAGTTACTCTTACTAAGTTACTGCTGTCTTTTGCTCTTCAGGTTACATATCCGACATCTCGTCAACATACCACTTGGTCCCTGGATGACTTGCCAAGAGCTGTAGCTTGTACCATGCATCAAGGATCTGTTGTCACAAGCATGGATTTTCATCCTACTCATCACACCTTGCTTCTTGGTATTGTCTTTGATCAATGGTTCATCCATATCAATTACCATATGTGGTTGAGTTCCTGTAAATTAATATACAACTACATCTTTCCTTTATTTGACATGAATCTCTTTATTATTCGGTTCTTTTTGCCTTGCTAAACAAATACACCGCTTCACCTCCTTCCTTTATTTGACAAGAGTCCCTTTGACAGTTGGTACTGCTACTGGTGAAATATCTCTTTGGGAAATTGGGATGCGGGAGAAACTGGTTTCAAAGTCATTCAAGATATGGGACATGGCAAACTGTTCGGGGTCATTACAGGTTCCTTTTCCTTTTTTTTGTTGGTGCACCATTTTTGATACCTTTCTTGATTGAGAAATATTTGGTTACTTATTTATCTTGGTTTTCTATGAAGTTATTTTACATATGAGATGTGGATGTAGGTTGTAAATAGCATGTACAAATAAATTATAAGCTGATTCTGCTCTTCCTGCTTTGGGTGACAAACTCAATGTCAGATTGTTTAGCAACTAATTATGGCCAAATATCCATTTTTATGCTCCATTTGGAATGTTGACATCAAAGTGATAGTTTTGAAATTTAGTGCCCCCCCCCCCCCAACATAGTTGTAACTATGTCTTTTTAAGGAGTCTTAACAACTATCTCTGCAAACAGGCTTCCATTGTCAAAGATGCACAAATATCTGTTACCCGTATTACGTGGAGTCCGGATGGAAATTTTATGGGTACGTGCACTATAACATCTGCTAGCTTTCAAAAGGTTCATGTAAGCATTTCTTATTGTTTTTAAATACTGCAGGGGCTGCCTTTACAAAACATTTAATTCATTTGTATGCTTGCGCTGGTTCCAACGATTTACGCCATCATTTAGAGGTGAGTTTGGAGATTGCTGCATGTCCAACAATACTTTTCATTGTCAAACAGATAAAAACTGTACTGCTTAAGGACTTGTATCCCTTTGTGCATACAGATTGAAGCCCATTCTGGTCAAGTGAATGATTTGGCTTTTGCTCATCCAAACAAACAGCTATGTGTGGTAACCTGTGGGGATGATAAGATGATAAAGGTGTGAGATAAATTGGCTGGATATTTATGAAAAATATTTATTGAGTTTTTTTTTTTTAACTTCTCACTGAAGGAAATAATTGAATAACAGGTTTGGGATTTAACTGGCAGAAAGCTATTTAACTTTGAAGGACATGAAGCTCCTGTATATTCCATATGCCCTCACCAGAAAGAGAATATTCAGGTATCTAAGATAAAGAAAAATACCTCGTAGTTTGCAAAATTTTTATTTTCTAGTTGATCTAGGGGAAAATATGTTTAATTTTAGTTCAAATGTATTGAAGCTTAGAGGGAATGATGCTTAATCTTCCTTTTTATGTCTCTTCAGTGGTTTTGTTTGTGAGTTAATAACTTTTATTTTATTGGTACATGATTTGGATGAATTTAGTTGACTGATCTTCTTCCTTTCACATTTTGGGCACTATTCTATGCGTATCCTAGTGATTTTATTTTTCATTTTAAAACTGTAGACTCTTCAAACACCGGGGGACACTGTTGTGCATGTTTAAATACGAAGGAAACACTTAAGAGATTGAAGAAAAAAACTTAGAAGTCTGATGATAATATAAAAATAATATAGTTTTGTGCTTGTTAATTCATTCTCCTTCAGATTTTTTAGTTTTAGGAAGGCTAAAGCCTAAAATCCAATACTTCCAATTTGTTTATAAATAAAGCTTTATAAGATAAATATAAATAAAATATAGTCTTGTGTAGCATAAAATGAAAAAGTAATTGTTATTTTCATCTGTAAAATATTTTTATTGTTTTATCGGTGCCTTGTTGTGTCCTGATATTTTTTAAAGTTGCCAATTCGTCATGTCCACATCATCGCCATATCCACCTTCTCAGTCAATTTTTCTCCAGCTTAGGCCCCAAGACCACAATCATGATATTTTCCTCTGCTCCACCTGTTACTACCACTGCTACCACCAACTGTGTAGAACTATGGGAAATGACACCGCTAATATTTTGGCCGCTGTAGTGAATTCACTGCTATTATCAATTCCACCAGTCTAAATCACCACTGCTGGAATTGCTTGATATGGGACTGATGATGCACCACTTCACTTTAAAGTTCTACCAATCCCTGATCTTCATTACTGCCATTATGTGGCCAACCTTTCATCACCAGCTTTCTATTCCATCATTCCACAAGCCAATTCCTATTATCTCACTGTGTTTTTGGCTAGAGGTTCACTTTTCTAGTGGATAACATGTTTACGTGACACAGTGCTGTCTTCTTGCGTTGCAGTTTATATTCTCAACTGCTATTGATGGGAAAATTAAGGCCTGGCTGTATGACAATATGGGATCTAGAGTTGACTACGATGCTCCTGGACGGTGGTGTACTACTATGATTTACAGTGCTGATGGAAGTAGGTAAGATAAATGAAATAAAAAACATCAAACATGTTTTATAATTCACTATACATTTAATAATCGATTGTTGTAGTGAATACATCTGTTTCATATTTTTTAATGTCCATAATGTATGACTGGTCAAATGAGGTCCTATTACTTAATCTTTCAGTCTATTCATTTGTCAACTCGTTATTTTTTCAGATTATTTTCTTGTGGAACAAGTAAAGATGGGGACTCATTTCTGGTTGAATGGAATGAAAGTGAAGGAGCAATAAAGAGGTCATACAATGGGTTGATGAGAAAGAAATCAGCCGGTGTTGTGCAGTTCGACACAACTCAAAATCACTTTTTGGCCGTAGGTGAAGATAACCAGATAAAGTTTTGGGACATGGACAATAACAACATTCTCACTAGTACGGACGGAGATGGTGGACTTCCGGTTAGTATAACATGCATTAGCTTTGTAGTTAGGGGAAACACCTAGCTTGTATGAATTTGGCTCTTACATTGTAACATTCTTCAACCTAGAATTTTCCTCGCCTGAGATTCAACAAGGAGGGGAATCTTCTGGCTGTTTCTACAGCAGACAATGGAATCAAGATACTTGCAACTTCTGCTGGTCTTAGATCGTTGAGAGCTGTTGAAGCGTCATCTTTTGAAGCATTAAGATCACCCATTGAATCTGGTGCAATTAAGGTATATCAGCAATCTTGGATTTTGTAATTTCTTTTTGGGGTAAAGATTACATGATGGGATCTCATAGATGTTTTCACTCATCAGGTTTCTGGCGCTCCTGCTGTTGCAAGTGTCAATCCAGTCAACTGTAAAGTGGAAAGGAGCTCTCCAGTCAGGCCTTCTCCTGTTATTGTATGTCACCTTTGCCTTTTCTGCCAATAACTATTGTGATGTTTTTGTTTATGGTTTATTTTGTTATGTTTCATCCTCCCTTTTAGTGCCAAATGCTTGTTTCCGCCAGTAACTATGATGTACATAATTATTCTTAATAATTTTACTATAAAAATATTCTCATTTTCTCCCAAAACAGTGTGCAATGTTTGCTCCCAGCGACTACAAATGCTAGGTCTGCCCCTGAGCACAGGAAGTTCCAAGCTGACAAGAACTGATCTTGTTAATGTTTTTGCTTTTTTCCTGTAGAATGGAGTTGATCCTATGGCTAGAAGCATAGAAAAACCAAAAACTTTGGATGATGTTGCTGATAAAACCAAACCCTGGCAATTGGCTGAAATTATAGACCCCGTGCAATGTCGGCTGGTTAGCATGCCAGATAGCGCAGATGCAGACAATAAGGTGCAGCTAAGTAATTTTTATTTCTCATTTGTTGTGGTAAAATTCACCAGCCAAATGAATGCTTGACTTAGACATTGACATCCAGGTTGCTCGATTACTCTATACGAATTCTGGTATTGGTATTTTGGCACTTGGGTCCAATGGTATTCAGAAGTTGTGGAAGTGGGTCCCCAATGATCAAAATCCAACAGGAAAGGTAATCACAGGATGGGAGTAATTTTACTCCCTTGTTTGCTATATCATGTCTTTGTTTCTGGAATATTTATGACAGAGAGATTTCTGAAGTTAGTGGTTTAAAGGCCACCGCTAATGTTGCTCCACAGCACTGGCAACCAAACAGTGGTCTTCTTATGACAAATGATGTCACAGGTGTCAACCTTGATGAAGCAGTGCCATGCATAGCACTCTCAAAGAATGACTCTTATGTAATGTCAGCCTGTGGTGGAAAGGTTTCATTATTCAACATGATGAACTTTAAGGTAAGTGCATGTATAAGCTGTCTGTTTCATCGAACTGTCGTTGTGAAGGATTGAACATGAGATTGTTCTGAAATGTAGGTAATGACAACATTTATGGCACCTCCCCCTGCTTCAACCTTCCTAGCATTTCATCCTCAAGATAATAACATCATAGCCATTGGATTGGAAGATTCCACTATCCACATATACAATGTTAGGGTGGACGAGGTAATTACTTACTGTCATCATTTGGGTCCTATCAGATAATTGCGCACACGCATAATTGGAATTGGTGTGATATAATCTACTTTCTATAGGTAAAATCAAATCTGAAAGGTCACCAACGGCGAATAACTGGCTTAGCTTTTTCCACCAGTCTTAACATATTAATTTCATCAGGAGCTGATGCTCAGGTAATTTGCACCTCTTGTTTTCTTTCTTTTCCCTTCCTTCATTCTCTTTATTTTATTTTACTTTTATTTTTATGTGACTGGGATGCTGAAAATGTTAAAAATCACTCCAAAAGGCAAGTGAATTATATGTTGAAATCAATGAAGTTATTGTGGAAGCAAATTGTGATCCTTCAGCTATCATCACTTGGAAAAGCAGCCTTTCCTGTCACAGTTTTGCTTTTGTGTAAATCTAGAAAAAACAAAAAATTTGAAGCTAACATAACTCATGGACGTACAAGTTGATCTTACATAAAATCCACGGCGTTGAATACACCTAATTTCATAAGATTGTTGCCAACTTACCATAGTTTTATTCATAATTCATAGATTTGTCAATTTGAACCCTCCTTTGACATCATTGTTTTTCCTCTTTCCTTGCCATTGAGATGGGCAATGGGCATGAGTGGTTTTGAGGCTTGTTAGAATACGTATAGGCCCTGCCTGAAGCCCACTTTGCATAATTTTTTTTTTCTTCTCTAGTTATGAGAACAGAAAATAGGGAAAGATGTCTGGTATCCGGTCAGTATTTGTCAGCCTGAATGAGCTAAAGATGAGCTTTGCTTATTTTATGTGGATGGGAAGAGATCTGAAAGGGTTCCGTTTATTGAATTGATAATAAGGTTTTGGTCACTAAGATCGTAGTGACTTTACCCATAAATAGAGATCTCTTCATCTACTTAATTCCACTACTGCATAAAAAAGTGATTTGCCTAGTCATCTTTTTAGTAGTAAAGAAGTGTTCCTTTGCTTTCAATGTCTGGAAGGAAATTGATATTATTAAAGGGTGAGATGGGAATATAAATTATAATGCTATTTTTCATAACACTTGAAGCATGTAGTATTGATACAATTATGGAGCATGTTAGTAGCTGCTACAATTCTTAATTTATTTAAAGGGATCTGTTAGTCTGTGGTGTGCACCTAGGATTCTATCTTTTAGTTTATTCTTGTGAATTGTTTTTTTTTTTGCTACAATTAAGAATATATGGTACAGAAGACCCGATTCACGCACAAGTGCACTTGATGGTTATGGCTGAACTTTTTATATGCAGCTTTGTGTTTGGAGCATTGATACGTGGGAGAAGAGGAAATCAGTTCTGATACAAATGCCTGCTGGCAAGGCTTCCGGTGGCGACACTCGAGTGCAATTCCACTCTGATCAAATCCGCTTGCTGGTATCCCATGAAACACAGTTAGCAATATATGATGCCTCCAAGATGGATCGTATTCGTCAGGTAGAGAGCACACCAAAAAATATGGTGTTAAGGCTTTCTTCAACAGTTCTAATCTTTTGATGGTACTCTTCCTTGCAGTGGGTTCCACAAGATGTCCTTCCTGCGCCTATTTCGTATGCAGCATACTCCTGCAACAGCCAACTAGTTTTTACTTCCTTTTGCGATGGTAATATTGGCGTATTTGATGCAGATAGCTTGAGACTTAGATGCCGTATTGCCCTGTCTGTATACTTGCCACCAACTATGTTAAATGGGTAAGTGCATCAAGGCCCATTCCTGAAACTCTTTACTTTTGTGATGATGTGAAATTTATGAATGGAGCCTGTGGGGACTTTTTATTTACTTGTTTTTTAAGTGGGGAAGAAGAAAGGGTTGGGCATTAAACAACCCAAAACGAAGAAATCATATGGTACCCTTTGCGTTAAAGCACATGTTACCATTTCCAAGCCATTCCAAAACTCTCAAATAAAAGCTTAAATGTGATGGTGCCTTTTTTTTTTTTTTTTTTTCCTAACAAAAAGTCACTTCATCCCCACATCTTAGTTCTCTTAGGGCCTGTTTAGAGCTCCAAAATTTGTCATAAATCCCCATAAAACTTCCAACTTTCTTCAACTCTTTACAACCTTCATCAATTTCAAAAAATATATATATATATATATATATCTGCCATTAAAAAAATGTAACAAAACTAGCAACCATGTGGTTTGCCAAAATCCATTCGAACAGTCCATTTACCATCTGTTCAAGCGGATTTTGAATTAAATTTTAGAAAACTGACAACTGTTTGAAGCTCCAAAAATCTCCATAAAATCTCAACTTTTCTTAACTTTCTTCAATTAAATTTTTTCACGTATTACTTTTACACCAACTTTTGTATTTTGTTTTGTTTTTTTTTTTTTTTTTGTTTTTTTTGCCTCTCTCTCTCTCTCTCTCTCTCGCTTTATTTTTTATTTTTTTGCAAACAAAACACCAGTAGCCAAAAAACTCCAAAAGTTAGTTGACCCTCCAAATGTCAAAAAGTTACACTTTTGGGATTTTATGGTGATTTTTTTGTACTCTAAGTAGAGCCTTGGCTATTGAGGGTCCGTTTGGCATGGCAAAAAATAACGAAAAATCGCGAAAAATGTGGTTTTGAGAAATTTTTAGCGTTTGGTGGGCAGTAATCAAACCACGTTTTTTAGAGATGAATAGTGAAATTTTTTGACTTTTGCGCTAGCTTTTTTGAGAGAGAAACTGTTTAAAAGATTTTTTTGATTCTGTCAGAATGGATTTGTGTCAGAATTTATTGAAAGTGATTGCAAAGTTTTTGGATTTGTAGAAAAGTTATTGGAGTTTGTGAAATGGTATTGGGATTTGTGAAAATTTTATTGTGGTCTGTAAAAATTTGTTGGGATATATAGATATATATATAAATTTATAAAAATTTTACGAAATACGAGTGTAAAATGTGTTAGAGAATTTCAGAGGTTTTCAGTGTTTTTCACTATTTTTTGGAGCGCCAAACAGGCCCTGAGTGACCTGCATTACTAAATTTTCTTCGTTTTGCACTTGTCCGTAATGGAGTTCCATTTTCATTGTTACCTTGCCTGACAACTATGAAAATCCTCAATCAGCCTCACACGTGTTTTTTCTGTTTTGATGGGTATATTCCTCATGCTCGGACTGCACACCACTCGGATAAATCTGTTGCTATCTAAGCTTCCCCTTTCCTTATCTTTTATCTCTTTTTCCTTCTCATTATTGATTTTGCGTCCAAATGTTTTAATGTGGTTGATATGATGACTCCTATTGAACCCTCTGGTGTAATTGTTGGCAGAAACCAAGCTGTGTATCCCCTTGTTGTTGCAGCACATCCACAGGAGCCCAATCAATTTGCTATTGGGTTGACAGATGGATCTGTCAGAGTTTTAGAACCCTCAGAATCAGAGGGCAAGTGGGGAGTGGCTCCGCCTGTTGATAACGGGATGCTGAATGGTAGAACGGCATCGTCATCCACCACTAGCAATCACACAGCCGATCAAGTTCAAAGATGAGTTTGCCTGTATCTAGTTAAAACCTACATTAATTCTCACTCCCTCCCTCTGTATTTAATTTACCGTTGTAGATTTTAGGATAATTAAATATCCATTGTGTCCCCTTATCATCTGTGCTTGGAGTTTAGAAAGATTTAATATTGTATGCGAAATTAATTTAGGTCAAAAATTATTTTATTTTTACTCTTTCTTCAGCAGCCTGATCCAAGGATCGTCACTTTGTATGTATTGATTTTCTTCCCTCAATCAGATAAATGCATATGATGGAAAAGATATGACTCTTCAAAGTTACGATTCATTTCTCATGATGATTCAATATATATATATTACATTTATTTGTGCATAGAGCCCTCTTGAAGCTGTTTGGGTGCCTTTGGTTGTCTGAACGGTAGCCATAAAACATATGATTGGACAGAGCACCCAATACTTGTCTCTACCCCACCAAGAGTTTTGAGGAGTTGCAGAAAGTAGCAGAACTACTACTGATGATGGTTTGGTGTTTGCAGCCTTGAATCTCAAAACTCTGTAGTTGGCTTTAAAGGGTGCTTGACTCCAGTCTACTACTACTTTCTGTCCTTCACCACCTGCCCAATCTACTTCCTAAATCGTTCCCTCAATTTGCGTTGGATTTGTTGGGTAACTCGCTCCAATTCCAGTACTGCTGCTCTTCTTCAACACACTCATGGGACCTTGTCACAAAAAAGCCTATGAAAAACAATAAATTCAAGGTTTTTTTTTGGCTATTATGGGGAGGAGTGTTTTGATAAATATTGATGATTTGAAATTATTTGGGAAATTATTGTTGGTGAAAAATGCTATTTGAAAAAGTATTTTTATATTGTTAGAAACTGTTATTTGAAATAATGTCTTTAATAAAACGTCATTTTAAATAGTATTTTTATACTCCCAACTATGCCAATATGTGCCTAGTCTATTGGTATGCAAACATAACGGCTTTTTTAAAAAACGTTATCTAAGATGATGATTTTTAGATATACTTTTTTAAATGATATTTAATTGTGTAAGTAAATAAATAAATAAAATGACATTGTAAATAGCGTTTTCAACTTATCTAGAAATATTCTTTCAAATGGCACCCAACAACAAAAATAAATAAATAAATGAAAATGTAAATTGAAGCATGACATTTACAGAAAATTGCTACTTCACCCAAAAGAAAAAAAAATATACATATATATATGGTCTTGTTTGGAGTTAATAAAAAATGATATAAAACTCTACAAACACGAATTGTAAAATTATAAAATTTAAATTCTCTACTTACTACACGAAACACGAGACATTAATTTTTACAATTTTATACACTTTTATACAACTCCAAACACATATATCAACTAGAATGATGCGCTGGTGTCATTTTTGTAATTAAGGGAAAATGTTGATAAGTATTTTGACTTAAACTAATTGAATCACATTAATAAAAATATCTTATGGTTATATAACATTAATATTTGTAATTATCTGATGTTGGTTCCAGAGATTTTGGGATTTTTTTTTTTTTTTTGGCTTTTAAGGTTAAAATGATAAAAAAAATGGTTAAATATTGTTCAAGAAAAAATAATTGTCAACATCCTATTAATAAAAGCTCAATATTATTTTGCATTTTCTAGTAAGTCTAAAAATGCAATATCATTGCTTGTTTTCTGGAATGGCTTACAGAAAACCCAATATCGTTTGCAATTTTTGGCAAGGTCCCAAGAACTCCAAAATCGTTTCGCGTTTTGTCCTACCCTGACCACACCAACACACAGCTCAACTGACAACGGCTGCGTTTGGCATAAAATTTTTCTCTGAAAATCTCTATAAATCTCTATGAACTTTATATCACATCAATTTTTTTCTTTCACTGCACGCATTATGAACCCTCAATTTATCTCAATTTTTCTTACTCCAAACAAACCGACATCTATCCAGTTCAGCTCTCAAACCCACAATTAATATATATATCTATACACACACGGTCCGTTTAAAGTGACAAAAAATTTTAAAAAATAATAAAAAATTTTTACTTTTTATTTCACTGTACGATTTAAAAAATTCTAAAAAATAGTAAAAAATTTTCACTTTTTATTTCACTGTACAATTTTAAGACTCATAATATATCTCATTTTTTCTCATTTTATCTCATTTTTATAATTTCGAACACAACCATAAACACATGCAGGTACAAGCTATTCAAGTACTTTTTATTTCACTGTACGCTTTAAAAACTCAGAATATATCTCATTTGTTCTCATTTTATCTTTATAATTTCGAACACACCCATGAACACATGCAGGTATAAGCCATTCAAGCACAATGTAAAAGTATAGTGCAAGCTGGACCTTGTGAGAAATAGGTTGGATCGACATATATGACACGAGACCTAATACAAATAAACTTTATAGTTGGCGTCCTTAGTTCTATTCTTGTTCTTTTTGTACTTTTTACCTTAAAAGCGTTACCCGTTCCTCTGTCCGTGCTATCTGTATATGTTAGTGGTTAAATTCGTGTACAAATTTATCATATTATATATATATATTTTAAATTTTTAATTAATATTTATGTTAGTAACACTTAAAAAAATAATTTTTATTAAATTATATATAAAGAATAATTAAACTGTTAAATAATAATTTAATTTATTAATAAATTACATGTATAGTTAATTTATTTTTACTAGTTAAAATATTACATGATAAATAAATTATTATTATTACTTAATTATATTCATCAATAATATGAAAGATTTAAAATATTATGTTAAATTATATATGTAAATTAGTAAAAATTTTAAAATTTATTATTACATTATTTTTATTTTCCTTTTTACTAATAAAATTATTAATTTTAATGTTATTTTATCTTAATCATCAAAATAGAATGAGATAATATGATGATAATATTTAAATTGAACAATAATTCTAAATTTATAAAATAAAATAATTTAATTATTATTACAGTAAAATATATGACTCGTAAAATTATTTATAATTCTAAAAATGCATACTATAAAATAATAATTTATCTTTTGTTTTAGTTGATAAAATTATGTTTATATTACAATAAACATTATGATAAATTATAATTAGAATAAATAATAAATTAGATAAAAATTTATAATAGATTTGGATTAAATATAGATATATGTATATATATATATATATTTAATATTATAAAATTATGAACATAAATTTATATTTTTAAATTTATAAAATTATATTTAGAAAATATATTTTAAAATAATGCATTATAGCTATCCAAAATATATAACTAAAATTTAAGATAAATTCATAAAATTATGTTTAGTGAAATTATATTTTTAATGAGATCATAAAATTATCATTTAGTATTTAATTTTTTTATCTAAATTAAATTCTAATATTTACTATGGACATAATAATTTAAAAATTAATATAATAATCAATATAGATAATGAAGGGTTAAAGATAAAAATTTCAATTTATATAAAATATACTATACTTTTGTAGAAAAAAATAAATTAACTATAGTCCCTAATTAAATAGAATTCTATTAGATAATTATAATTTATAAATTGAGATAGAATTTAAATATAGTTTCAATACTGAGTACACAAAAAATTAAAAATTTTAAAAATAATGAAAATTTTAATAAAATCTAAAAAGTTACATTAAAAATCACATTAAATAAAAATTATACAAATTTTAAAAATTATCTTTTGTAAATTTAAATGGATAAATCGAAAAATAAGTTATATAAGACTTTTAATATATCATATAAAAAATTAAAACTTTATCAATAATAAAAAATATAACATAAATTTAATTTAAAAATAAAATCTAAAAAAAATGGATCTTCTATATTTGAAAGCATGGGTTAAAAATTAAATAAAAAAATACATAAACAAAAATAATTCTAATCCAATGACATATCATCTAATAAAAATAAATACAGTAATAGATCTAAGAAGATTATCAAACAAATTAAAAAATAATCATAAAAAGAGATTTTTGCTAAAATTTAATGCACAAAAAGTTTAAATTTTAATTAAAAATATAATAAAATTTAAAAATTATGTTATTAATCATATTGAAAAAAACAATAATATTTAAAAAATCATATCTTGTATTTTTGAATAAACAAATTAAAAAATATAGTAAATGGTAGACTTTCTCTTAATACACAAAAAATTAAATTTTTATCAACAACAAAAATATAATACAATTTAAAAAGTAATGTTCACAATCACACTAAAAAAAATAGAATAAATTTAAAAAAACTCAAACTTTATCTATTTTAACAATGAGGTTAAGAGATAGAATAAAATAAAATAAAAAAGTCAAACCTTATATATTTTAATGAAACAATTAAAAATAAGTCAAAAAATATGTACATAAACAAAAAAATAATTTCAATATAAAGAAATATCATCTAATAAAAGTAAATATACTAAACTCATGATCCAAAAAAAATTAACAAATAATCACTTTCAACTGTAATAAATAGAAGCCATCATAATAAAATTATAATAAGCTTTTCTACGTGTGAATGTTATTTTATATTTTCTTAATTTGTTATGTGTATTAGAATTTCATATGAATTTATATTCTATTTCAAATAGATAATATAAGAATTTCATATAAATTTGTATTTTATTTCAAATAAGAATATATTATCCAATCTAATAAATATCAAACATTTGATACTAATTAATCACCCAATTATTAATTAAAATATATAAAAATAAAAAATTATATTATATGATAAATGAAGGTATAAATTAAATAAAAATATTAAATGATATCAATGAACATTCTATTTTGAATAGAACTGTGAATAAGTGGTAATTATGTATAATATTAATTCCTTTTAGATTATATAATGATAAATTAAGATAATTATAATTGTAAATTAATGTTAATAAATTAAAATATTATTTAACAAGATAATTATTTTTTTGCATTATTTTGTTTAATAATGATTATTATTTTTTTAATTAATAATTTATTAAGATATAGAAAAATTATATATTTTATTTGTTAACAAATTAAAATCTTTATTTATTTATCTAATAAAATAAAATTTAATTTTTTATAATTTATTAAAATATAACAAAAAGAAAGAAGTACTATGATAAATATAATGTGAATATAAATAATGCCTATTATTTTTTATTTTATTAAATTTATTAATTTTTAATTTATCCAATCATGTGATAAAATAAGAATAGTATTTGTTTTGATTTTTAGTTCAAAAAATTTATTATAATTTATCTAATTGATAGAATTTAATTAATGTTACAATTAATGTTACAATTAGTTCTAGTTTGAACATATTAATAAATTAAATTTTTTATTTAACAGGTTAAATATTTTTTTGTATTATTTTGCTTAATAATAATATTTATTATTAAAACCTTTATTTAACTAGATAAATTTTTTTTGTATTATTTTGTTTAAATAAAAGTGTATATTAAATAAAAATATTAAGTGATATTCATAAATATTACAGTTTAAATAAAATTAAAAATTGTGAATAAATTGTAATTATGTAAAATACTAATTTATTTATAAGATAATTATAATTAGATATTACGTGTCACTAACATAACGCAAGTTAGATTCTTAGTGACGTTGTCAAACTTTACTTTATATTTATTTATATAATATGATATATATATATATTTGTATATATACTTGTGTGTGTTTGTATGGATGTCAATTGCTTATTTAAGTCAGTTTCAAATAAAAAAATAATCTGATTTAAGTGAAGGTTAAATCTTCAAATTGGTGTTGATCGCTAAAGTGTGTATTGTGGTGGTCAGAGAAGGAGAAAACGCGAAACAATTTTAGAGTTTTTAAGGTTGTGCTTTCTACCGAACTGTTAGAAAAAGAAAAATGATTTCTTTATTAATAATATATTGATATATATATATATATATATTTTAAGATAGTATTTGAGCAAAATTTTTACTATTTTAACGCTAAAAGAAATTCTCCTCTTGAGCCCATGGATTGACAACCCTGATCCCCATCGCAATTCGCAAGCCACTTATTTGGAGCAGTTAACGTAGGCCGCGTTTGGTAATAAAATTTTTAGTGGAATATTATTAATTTTTGATTTTAAGTGTTTGACAAATTATTAATTTTTATTATTTTTTTATTCTGCTGCAGTAATTTTTTAACTTAAAAGTTATCAAAAGTTACTAAAAATTATTAAAAATTACTAAAATTTATCAAAAGTTACTAAAAAATAAAAATTATCAAAAAATTTACTAAACACGTAAAAAATTATTTAAAGTTTCTAAAAATAATTAAAAATTACTTTTTACATCATCAAACACATCAAAATTACAATTAGTGACTTTCAATAAAAATTACTAAAAATTGTGCTTTTAAACATTTTAAATTCTTAATAGCGTAACATATGATTGAACGTAAAATTAAACGATTAAATTATATTTATATTTTTTTAAATTAAAAAGTAAAAATATATAAGAAGAATTTTGATTATCTTAATGTCACCAAGTTAATATATTTTAAATATGTTGGCCTCCCCCTTCCCAAAAGGGGGTGGCTTCTCTTCCATTTCTCGAAAGGGTTAGGGTTGGGGATTTGGTCTCTCACGTCTTAGCGTACGCGCACTTGTATCAGACAGCTCCAGACATTGGATTGTTGAGGAGCTTCCGTGCGTATCGATGGCGAATCGTACGGACCCTGCAGCGAAGAGCATTAGGGGGACGAACCCTCAGAACCTGGTGGAGAAGATATTGAGGTCCAAGATATACCAGAACACCTACTGGAAGGAGCAGTGCTTCGGTCTCACGGCGGAGACGCTTGTTGACAAGGCCATGGAGCTCGACCACCTCGGCGGCACCTACGGCGGCAACCGCAAGCCCACCCCTTTCATGTGCCTCGTCATGAAGATGCTCCAGATCCAGCCCGAGAAAGACATTGTCGTCGAGTTCATCAAGAATGAAGATTACAAGTCAGTACACTCTTTAATTTTTGAAACAATTCAATTGCTTTCGTTGTGTTCTATGCATCCTTAGTCTCTAGGGTTCGAAGAGTTGTACTTGATTCTCTGGACGCGTTTGTATCTTTTTGTGTGTGAGAGAGGATATGGTGCTTTTTTGAATTTGCATGCTCCATTTTTGAATGGACTGATCGTTTTATGTGGAACTGATTAACCTTTTTGCGGGCGTCTGTTATTTGTTTTTAACCTTTGAAGAATTTTTTACTTTTATACGATCAAAATTGTTATTTGTGGTACAGATGAACTGTTTATTGTAATAGGTGGGTGATAATCAAATTTAAAAGCATAGGCAATTCGATTTCTAGGCATCGTTCCTTTGATGAGCTCGGTTGTTTTGAATGAAATTTTACTTTGTCTTTCATTTATTGGTTAAATTTCCTAATTAATTATACCGTTGAGCTTGATGAAACCATGGACTATTAGACTAAAAATACATTTGACAAAGACCATATAGAATTGTTTTAATATTTGATTCTTCTTGCTTTGATGGTTCGCCATACAAATAATTGATGAAAAACCCCTTGTATCTAACTGTTTATGTAGTACTCCAAATGGGTCAATACAGATCTAGATTAAACTAGTGGTTTAACATACGATTGACCAACCCGTGATTTCAATAAACAAGATCAGTGTAACTTTTGTCAAAAGAAATTATGGTATCTACCAAATTATATTCATAGGGTTTAGTGCCATGGTTATCTGTCTGATAGCCCTTGAGGCCGAAAGTGAGACATCTATGGATTGAATGATATTGTATGGACATGTGGATCAAACAGTTACAGGAAACAGAAAGTTGTCAAATTAAAAGACCATGCATGATATTGCTACTTTTGTTATATATCACATGCATGATATTGCTCCTTTTATTGGTTTTGCTTGATATGATGTCCTTATAGTTGGTTAGTCTCAGCCTGGACACTCATAACAAAACAAATTCTAAACTAAAAAATGATCAGTAAATAAGTAGTAGTACAGAAGCATATGTCATGCCCCCTTCCCCCAACAACAACAACAACCAAAAAAAAAAAAAAAACTTGTCTCTCCATATGCGTGTGAGTGGGTATAATTGTCCATCTGTGTCAGTCTCTCTGTCTTCTCCCCCCTACTGTTTCTTAAGCTTTAAGCCTAATTCTTGAACTCTGAGGGGTAATTGATTTCTTGTGTCAGGTTTTTCCCCCCTTCTATTCACCTTCCTTTTATTGTTTTTTCAGAAAAGCAATAGTTGAAGTGATTCCAGTCCTTTTTTTTTAATTAATCTTAATTAAACATCTAATCTTTGGGCTTGAGATTGGTTTTCCCTTGTAAAACTTTTCTAAGCATTCTTCAATGGTGAATTTTTATCAAAATGCCCTTTAGGAGATGAAATTCACTGCTACAAAATAGGGGGTATCTGCCATGAAAATGGAACGCTGTAGCTTTCAACTTGAAATGACAGAAGGATTCTAACTTTTTGCTGATCTATGTTGTACCCATGTCTCCATGTCATAGGTAATGGTTGCAAGTTATAACTCTATTGAGTTCTAATTATTGGTTGATGTTCCTATTCTATGTTTTTTTTTTTTTTTTTTTTTTTAAATCTATGAGATATTATGTACTTTGAATGGAAAATTGAGATCTTTGACATTTTCCCGTCGGTTTCATCCTTATTTAGTTTTTTGGCCCCAGTTATTCTGATGACCTGAGTCTGTAGCTTAATGAAGGTTATAGACATCATAGACATGCTTATGATGAATTTATTCCGTTTTAGAGAGCAAGATCATCTCATAAGTTTACTTGGATTTATTTCATTATCATACTCCATGCTCATGTTGTTTCTTTCTGTGGTGGTGATTTGTCCATAGTGTTTCAGATCTGGGTGCTTTTGTTTGTGCCAGTTATATGACTTGGATATACTTTTTTTTTTTTAACTGCTTATTAGATAAGCCTGATGTTCGACTTTTCATTAATTGTTTGTGAGCAGATATGTACGGGCTCTTGGAGCATTTTATCTCCGCCTTACAGGGACTGATATTGATGTGTACCGATACTTGGAACCATTGTACAATGACTATCGAAAACTGAGGTGCAAAATACCTGATGGCAGTAAGAATTCGAGGCCCCAATTTTAATTTTACCTGTTTGATCATCTTGGCATGATAGGAACATAAAGTTTTATGGTCTTGCTGGTAATTGTTACAGATTTCTCTTTGACGCATGTGGATGAGGTTATTGATGAACTCTTGACAAAAGATTATTCCTGTGATATTGCTTTGCCACGTATTAAGAAAAGGTATTTTTACCTGAAATGCCACAATAAGGATTTGTCATATATCATTTCATCATCCATTTTGTAATTGTTTTCACTTATTTTGACTCTTTGTTGCTGAAATGGTGCATTTTTTTTTGGTTGGGAGTTGTGTTACATGTAGTGTATCTTGCTAGCATACCCAACTGGTTGAGTCTTATGGGTTGCAAAATGCATATTAATTTGGATCAATTATCAATCATACAAAACTTAAAGCTTTGCTTGATGTTGATTCAAGCCTAGAATTTTGTGTTAGAGCTTTGCTTTATTGGAACTTGGTAAGCTTGTGAGTTGGCTAAGCTTTCTATAAGGTTGCTTGTCAACTAACCACGTCATCTTTCTTTTGTTTATTTAGTTATTTTTATTGGGATTCAAATTCTTATTTTCAAAATGTGATTCCAATAGATCTTTCAATTAATCCAGGATGGATAAGAAAGAATTTCTAAGCCCATATATTTTAGTGTTATTAAATGTTATTATTTGTGGAAGTCTTTTAGTGTTAAACCCCTATTGGTTTGGAGGGAAAGGAAGGAAAGGAGGAGAGGACAAACTGCAGTGGAACATCACCATATCTGGCTGCTTTGATGTAAAATCCTATTACATGGCCCTGGAAGACAATGGTGTAGGCGATTCTTCATGGAACACCTGGAGTTTTGGGGCACCTCCTAAGGTGGCTTTCTTTGTTTGGTGTATGTTTCACAGTAGGAATCCCACCACTGATAATCTAATTAAAAAAGATTGAATTTGGTGAATTGATATTGTCTATGCAAATGTGAAGGGAGGGTTCCATGGAGAGCTTCGGAGTTTGTCCTTGTTTTCAAATGTTTTGGGCTTTCTGATTTTCTGGTGTGGTGGGGAGCTAAAATTCACAAGAGCAAAAAGTAGGCATTGCGCTTAATTCATTTTTGCTGAACTTTGCCTTATTTGGGGGCAGAAGAAAAAAAGATGCTTTCAAGATTCAGAAACTTCTTTGTATGGATTAAAGAGCACTTTTTTGGGGGGATTCTGTTGTCCCGAGGGCTGAGACCTGGATTTATATGACACTGGTTTGTCTTTCGTTCATGTAGTGAGAGCAGCCTTTTGTACTCGGTCGCATTACCTTGATGCTTTCTTTATTCATAAATTTATTTCTTAAAAAAAAAAAAAAAGAAGTGATTAACCAACTTGATACCCAATCATACAAAATGGAGAAATCTACACTTACTAGCTTTAAAACAGGCTTTATGTTCTCTCATCATAAAATAACTACATGAGAAACCTTATCAAAATAATAATAATAAAAGATGGCAATAATAATAACTACATGACAAACAAAGAAGCCAATATCCAGGCCTTTGTTCATTTACTAACTCTTGCCATCATCCAACCATCAAGGAGGTCCACAACCTTCCAATAGAAACATCCAGATCTGAAATTATTCTAAACATGTTTAGAATCAAAGGCCAAAACTCTCTAGCCATCCCGTAAACTGGACAAGCTACTCCGGGCAGAAAGTTGTCTTTGTCAGTTATTCCAATCATTATTTTCTCCCATATAATCTTTTAGTCAGTATCATTTTGTTTGTGTTTGCACTCTCAACTATATTTTACATAAGATTCTTGGGCTTCTTTTTAGTGATTTTTGTACTTAGATGATCTGTAATTACAGATGGGTTCTTGAATCCATTGGTTTACTGGAGCCTAGAAAAAGTGCTTTGGAAGATGATTTTGAGGAAGAGGAAGAAAAAGAGGAGGAAGATGAACTAAATGCTGAATTGGATATTGGAGCTCATGAAAAGGTCCTTTCTACCCTCTTGCATTTTTTTGGAATATTTTGGATGCCATGAGTTTATATTTAAATATTTTGCTTTAATTTTATCTTTGTGTTTTCTCGTTTCTGATGAGTTGGCATTTATTCTTGATTAAAACAGGATTATTATCGTGGGCGAAGTCCTACAAGGGAAAGAGACAGGGACAGAAAACGTGACAGTCACAGATATAGGTACACACATTCTTTTCCCATGCATCATGTTCTCTTTGTTATTTTGTGGAATGATTTTTGTATTTCTCTTCTGATTTTGTTGCTCCCTGGCAGTGTGCTTGTCTCATTGATTTGATAGAGAACTCTTGCCTTAACCCCCCCCTCTTTTTTAAAACAAGGAAATGTGATTTTTGCAATGATTTCTCTTTCAATACATTGATTTTTTGGTTTTTCATGACTGGTGAGTCATACACCTTTCATTTTTCTTCATGCCAATGCTTGGTTGTTGGATCAATTCCTGCTAAGAAGTACATATATTTCTAAGGTGTCTTTGCTATCACTGACATATGATTGTCTTCTTGTTAGACACTTCCACCATACATCAAACATGATATTGGCTGTAATTTTTGCTGACAGTCTCGTGTTGTAATTGTGCTTTCGTTGCTGGAATGCCTTCTCATTAAATTGAATTTGTGTTTGCTGTCTTGTGTTTTATCTGATTGTTTCAGTATCAAGCGACCACTTTTCGTGATAACTACAAACATCTTGGGTCTTTTGTAGTATTATTAATTTTGAATATTGATTTTATCTGAAGAATGTATATGTGTTCTAGAATCTAAATCGGAAAAAATGGTGGAATTTGTTTTTATTTTTGTGTTAACATGTTCCATGGTTGTAAACCATTGTATTTAATTTCATTGATTCTCAAGTTCAAGCTTGAAGTTCGACTTCTTGTGTTATCTCTTCGTTAGGAAGGGATAATGAATAGAATGAGAAATTTGAGGGAAGCTTGCCTGGAATCTTCGCACAATTACATTGATATGGTCCACAAATTCACAAATTTGACCGGTTATGCTGTCACCTTGGCTTTTAAAGATATTACTGGCTTGAAACGGCTTCTATATCAATGTTTTATGATCCTGCGAGGTTTCTCTGTACTGACAGTGTGCAGCGAGAAGCATGATGGATCAAATAGTTCAAAATTTAGTCTCAATTAGTCTCCTCTTTATGGATTTCTACAGGTCGTGCATGTGATTGTTCATCTGTTTTTCATGAGTCAGTTTATAGCAAATTTTTGGTGATGATATTGTCATTTGCCCTTTTAAATCCAACCTGTGTCTTGGATATGTATAGTGAAACGAAAAGCAAAAGGTTGTAAAGTAAAATAATTTATTAAAAACAAAATAAATTCATTCATTGTTTTTTTTTTTTTTTTTTTTGGGTTGGGTTAGAACTATGAGAATAAAAATGAATATATATTTGTGTAGTACGAGCTAGTGATGCGTATGAGCCCTTATCAAACTATATACATACACAAGTTGCACCTGCATGTAGTATAATTGCATAGAAAGCTTGTAAACCAGCTTCATACTATACCAAATTTCTGTGTGCTAATGGTCCCCAACTGTGACTATAATGGGTATCGCAATTATACTTTGCCGGTAAAACTATTTTGACAAAAATATTTGTTGATTGTTCTGCTTCATTATTTATATCTGTTTGGTTTATGAATATCTAGACTTCAGATCTTCACATTTATTTATGTATGATAAGTGGAAGTATATATTTTGATTTTAGAGCTTGATCAGTTTTGTCATTTCTCTTTCTCAGGGATCGTGATTATGAGAGGGACCGTGGAAGAGGGCGTGAGAGAGACAGGGACAGAGACAGAGATAGGGATAGAGACAGGGACAGAGATAGAGACCGCTATCGCCTGAGAGATGACAAGGATTACGGTCGTGAGAGGGATCGAGATCGTGAGAGGGAAGGTAGGGAACGGGATAGGCGGGACAGGGAGCGTGGTAGGAGGAGGAGCCATTCGAGGAGCAGAAGTAGGAGTAGGGACCGCAAGGATCGTGATGGAGAGCATCGCAAGAGGCACGCCCGCAGCAGTGCCAGCCCTAGGAGGCGTGGAGATGGGACAGAGGACGGGAACGCTCGAGAAGAACCGAAGAAGAAGAAAGAAAAGAAGGAGAAGAAGGACGATGGGACTGATCACCCAGATCCAGAGATTGCAGAAGCAAACAAGCTTCGGGCAGCCCTTGGGTTGAAGCCACTGAAGCTTTGAGTATAGGTGGTTTAGATTTTCTCAATGACTTGCTGCTGTTGTTAATATGGATCAGATTTGTAGAAAGTGTTTCTCAGTTGATGTGGTTATTTCTCATGTGTAAACTGTGGAACAATGTATGAACAGAAACTGGTATGGAGCTAAACTTTGGTTCCACAGCACTGACTGGTGGGATCTTTTGATAATTTCTTGCTGTTTGGATTCTGAGAGTGGATTATTTGGAAATAAATATACAAGTGATAAGTGAAGAAAAACATTAAATTGAGTTTCACTTCCATTGTTGATGCATACAGAATCTGTTCTAGGAGGACTTTAATGGTATGTTTGGAACATGGATTTGTAAAGTAAAAGAAAAATGAAGGAAAAATAAAATTATTAATTTGTGCAAATTTTGGGTGTGTTTGGAGTTAAAAAATTAAGATAAAACGAGATAAATTGTGGATTCGTAATTCGTATGAGATAAAAATTGAATATTTTTAGAGTTTTAAGAGTTTTTGAGTTTTTTGTCAATTCAAAGGGGGCATATGTTGGCTAAAAATTGAACTTTTTTTGATAAATATTTATTTATTTTAATCTGAATTTTTAACTCAATCTAAAAATTGAAATATAGTTGATTTTTTTATTACTTTATTTTGCATTTTATAATTTTTTACTTTTTCTTTCTTTCCACGAATTTGTATTCCAAATATAACCTAATAGTCATTCGGAGTATGCAATTCAACGATTAAACAGCTTGAAACCTAGGAAAATATGATCACAGTCGAGGATTAAAATTTCGTTTCAGTAGCACAAAAGTATGGCAACTTTTTTGATGTGTGTTACTGTATTTTGACAATAATATTAAAATAATTATTTTACTAGTGTTTCATTTCGGTAATTATAAAAAAAATGATATATTGATCTTCGATCACAACAACATGATGGCGAATTAAAAAATAAAAAATAAAAAAATGAATCACATAGAGAGAGGTTTTTGTTTTTTTGTTTTTTTTGGGGGGGGGGTGTGAGTGGATGTTTAAAGTTCTTCAGATGGAAGGATTTCTGGTAATAAAACTCCATTTTGATCATAATGAAGCGCACCGGATAAGCTGAGCGGCTTGCACTTCCCACCCATTAGTATCCTCTTCTTGCATAGCTCCACCTCTCTGTCTCCATTCATTTCTTCTATGTTGGCCCTCTGATCATTCTTAGACTTACTGCCACCGTCAATCCCATCTTGTTCACAACTGTTTCCAGAAGAGCTCTCTGCTGGCTTCTTCTGACCAAACACATTGCCGACCACGGAGCCTACTTTCCTAGGCAAAAGATTTCTTGGTTTGATCCATCTCTTCTTCTTCTTCTTGCTCTCACTGGCATTATCTGCATTGGATTTGTCACAATCTCTTCTCTGTTTGGTGGTGATTTTGGCTAGTAACTTGGGTATCTTTATTCTCATCTTTGCTTGAGATACGGCGACGTTAATGAAGGACGACAATGCAGTCCTCTTTGGTGGGTCATTCTGGTCCTTCTTACTGAGAGTCCGGCAGCTATGTAGCTTCTCTCCTCTCCTTGGGTTCTGCAGAGAATTTTCCATTTTTTGGGTTTTCAGAGATGGGGAGTTGAGAGCAAGAATGGATTATGGGCATGAGAGAGAGAGAGAGACGTGGGAGTTGTGGGTCTCCTATGCTTTTGGTACTGTGAAATGCTACTCCTATTCTTTAGGTACTGTGAAATGCACTTTCCTCTTCTTTTCAAACATGTCCTTAACTTCTGCTAATTTCTCTAATCAGAAAGGCTCAAAGTGGGGGGTATATTCGTGATTTGGCAGAAGAAAAATGGTCAAGGATAAGAGATGAAGTTTGTTAATATTTTGAGAGCCCTACTTACTGGGCTACAACTCTCCCAAAATTTTCTCCCACTTTTAGAAGATAAACTTGAGCTGATCTTTATACTTGGTGAATCTGACTTCGTTTTGGAACCAAATCCCTTGAAAATTGGAATTCAAACTGAGAATGAAATGGACTGGGTTTGTGAGAAATTTTCCTTATTTCGTGTTTGATAATTAAAATAAATGGATTCCTTCTTGTCGTTTGGTTTGATTTGAAAATTGAAGATTCTTTTATTATTATTATTATTATTAAGAATAATGCCCTATTACATCGATTGTTAAATAATATCGCTAAATTATCTATAAAGTTATGATTAAACCTGTTTTAATTTAATTTAATTAATTTTTTTTCTAGTATCATGAAATACAGTGGGAATTAAAAAATATTTTTCATGAACTAAAACTAAAAAATAAAACTATTCAAATCATTGTTTTCTAGATTATTAAATCATTTAAATTATTCAAAAATTTGCAACAAATAGATCAATGTCACAAAATTAATCCTAAAGTGAATAGAAGTTATAGTATATACGTTAAAATAACCAAATCATACATCTAATGAAGTGATTAGAAGTTATAGTATATACGTCGAAATAACAAAATCATACATCTAATAATATCATACAACGTGTAAACCTTGTGACCATCGGATTTCATGAGTTAAATTTGAAATTGGGTAAATTATACTTACCATTCCTTAATATTTGAATAATTAAATTTACCATTTCTCAATAATTAAAAATTACGCTTATCTTTTTGAAATGTTATTTATTAGTATTAACATCCACTTAGATCAATTGTAAAAAATTGAAAAAAATAAACACCGAATAACATAAATTTTAAGTATGCTTTTTTATTTTATTTTATTTCTCCCTCTCTTATATTCTATTTTATGGGGTGTCAGAAATTGGTCAGTAAAAGAGCAATAAACGAATAAAAAAAAAAAAAAAACTGGACAGTTGGAAATTGGGTGGAAGACCTCGACGCCGAGTGGGGGAGGCTTGGATGATGACGGCGCTGGAGATGGGCGGATTTATTTTGGGAGTGCTTGATTGCTCCTTTTAGGGGTATATTTATCTTTATCGCAAAAAAATTTATTAGCTTTGTTGATTTTTATAATTTTAAAATAATAAAAATTTAAGTAGAAAAACATAAATAACAAAAGTGATTTCCCCCCATTTTTTTCTATTGTAAACATTTTGACAACTTTAACATTTTTATTTATTTTTATTACATCATATTAAAATAAATTATTTTGTTTAAATATTTATTAAACTAAAAGCGTTAAAATTGACAAAAGGTTTTATAGCAAGAAAAAAAGTGAGTGGAAATTTTTTTTCTTTTACGTTTTTTTATTTAATTTTTTATTTTTTTAGAAAAAATTCAGATTTAACAAATATGTTTTTATTGAACATAAATTTTGTCAAACGAGGGTTTAGTAATCAAACATTGGTCATTTTTTTTTTTGGGGTTAAACCAAAAAAACAAATGCAAGTTGTGTCAAGTTTTTAAAACTAGGTATATTAAGAAGCCATTTGAAAGTCTAATTTTTAGTATTTTTTTATCAAAAGTTGGTAGTTAAAATTTTTTATATATTTGGTAAAGTAAATAGTAATTTTTAATAACTTTTGGTGATTTTTTGGGGTGTGGTAAAATTTTTGATAACTTTTGATAATTTTTTACGTGTTTGATAAGAATTTTGATAACTTTTTAGTTAGTAAGTTACTGTAACTGAGTTAGAAAAGTAACAAATAATTTAATTAGTTAAAAATAAAATATACTAAATATAATTTAATTATATTATTTTTTAAAAATAAATTAATAAAATAAATAAATAAATTATATTATTTATTGAAAATAATTTAATAAAATATATTTCATACCAATTTAACTAAATTAACTAAATTAAATAAATTAATTTAGTTTTTAATTAAAAATAAATTTAGTTTAATACAATATTTAAATAAAATAATTTATTTTGAATATGATGCAATAAAAATAGAAAAAGTGTTAAAATTAACAAATATTTATAAAAAAAGTGTGAAAGCATTTTTTATTTACTTTTTTTTAAATTTTTATTTTTTTAGAAATAAAAATAAAATAAAAAAGGTTAACAAACGCAAAACAATAGACATAAACCTCGCCAAACTTGGCGCTAGAAACAAACCAATTCCATCACTACCGTGAGTAAGATCCAACCCACCGCCCAAAAGTGTGAATAAAAGACCCACGGCCCAAAATCAACCCGTCACGTGGCGAGCGAAATGGTTTGTTTACGGGTTCGGGTTGATGTCGTAACCCGAACCCCAGGTTAAAACCCTAGAATTGGATAAGTGACACGCTGCGAGGAGAAGAGCCGCTCTGCTGAGACTAACCTTCCTTCCCAGGTACTACTCCATTCCCTTCATCTATGGCAATTACTTGATCTGGAGATGTCATTCCTTGGGTTTGGATCTGAAGATTCTGTGACTTTGTGAAAAAAAAGACTGATCTTTGTTATTGGATGGATCTTTGTTCTCCATTGATGGCGAAACAAGTTCTCAATGTAAATTTTTTGGGACGGGTTAATTACAGAAATAACATCTGAAATTTTTTTGCCTTTTTCTTTTATTTGTTTGGGCGTTCTTAAATGATTGTTATTCTATTCTGTAGAATTCAATTCAAATTTCAGCTTTTTTTTTTTTTGATAATTTGGCCTTAATGATTCACCCTAGGTCATCGTTGGTTCGGTGTTGTTTGCTTCGCTTGAGAGTGGGGAGGAAGTTTTTGTTGATTTGTGATGGCGAACTTTGCTAAACCTGAGAACGCATTGAAGCGCGCCGAAGGTAAATAATGGACCTTTCTTTTGATGAGGGATTATATTCTTTTTTGGATTGTTGACGGAAACTGTGGATTGGTTTATATTTATTTAATCGGGCGATTTTTTGGACGCAGAATTGATCAATGTTGGGCAGAAGCAAGAAGCTTTGGAAACCCTCCATGCTCTTATTACCTCGAAGAGGCATAGAGCATGGCAGAAGACGCTCGAGAGGATTATGTTCAAGTATATAGAGCTCTGTGTCGACATGCGAAGGGGTAGGTATGCCAAGGATGGCCTGATTCAGTATCGAATTGTGTGCCAGCAAGTGAATGTGACTTCCTTGGAAGAGGTGATCAAGCATTTTATGCATCTGTCCACTGAGAGAGCTGAGATGGCACGGAATCAGGCAGAGGCATTGGAAGAAGCCCTTGATGTTGACGACCTTGAAGCTGATAAAAGGCCGGAGGATCTGATGCTGAGTTATGTCAGCGGCGAAAAGGGAAAGGACAGGTCGGATCGGGAGCTCGTGACTCCGTGGTTTAAATTCTTATGGGAGACCTATAGAACAGTTCTTGAAATTTTGAGGAATAACTCAAAGTTGGAGGCACTTTATGCGGTAATTCCGGGTTTACACACAATTTTGTTAATCACGACTCTCTCTCTCTCTTGCCTATTAATGTTTTTCTTAGAAATTTGAGAATGTGGTCAATGTTGTCTATATTTATGTTAAAAATGAAGTTTGGTGGACCAAATACACTTTTTTTGTTTTTTTGAGATAACCAGTGGACTTAGAATTTGTAATCATTGGGGGGCAAAAGTACACATTTAAGGTGAATCGAGGAAATAGTGTAAAATCAGTGGGCAAAAGTGAAATTTCTAGGTGAATGGTGGCAGAAACAACGGTGGTCTTAGTTAAGTTTCCTGATCTTGCTGCTACTGGGCCTAACCTTCATCCAGCCTTGAACTGGTGGGTAAATGTTTCTAAACAATTCAGAGATGTTTCAGAGTAATTCCTTGTTCAATAATATCGTTAACTTCTTGAAACTAACAAGACTTAACTGATTTTTTTTTTAATAATTGTGTTTGATTATATGTATTATTTACCACTAAAAAGATGAGTCCTGCTTATAATGACTTAAAATTTGCTACCTTGAGTTGTCAAAAAAAAAAAAAAAGAATATTAATAAATAGGACATGGATATCATGAGGATATGCTAGTAAAATGTATTAATGTATATTTTGTATATGGTATTGGATGTGTTTATCAGTTTTTTAAATAAGAATTTGAATTTTCTACTCAAGAAAAGTAGTCTTTTAGTTGGGGTTAGGTTTGATCTACTGCTTATTTCATTTTAACTAGACTTTATTTTAATAATTAAAAAGCCTTTGTTTGAGGGTAAGGATCTATCATGCTTGTGCTTCACCCAACTGGGTTTATTTCAAATTTTGACTATATTGGTTTTGTCGTAGGTTGGATTGGGGACAGGGAATTGATCAATTATGCATTGTTTGATTGGCAGACCGGATGACGACTAATCAAAATGTATTCCAAATGCATTAATAATGTAGCTGGGCATTTCTTAGATGCATCCAATCATTAAACTTTGCTTAACAATTTCTTGATATGTGCTTGGTAATTGGGTGGCATCTCCTTGGTGGTTTTTAATTAGATGTTACTTGACACAAATATAATTTCTTGATGTGTGTGCTGTGTATATCACATATATCAGGCATATTTGACTTAGTTTTTCTCATTTTACAAAGTATAGATATGACAGTCTTATGAGAGTTCCTGTTCATCATAAATCAGTTTTGACTAGCATTCTAAAACAAATAAGCTTTTTCAGACTTTTAGATTTGACTGCTTTTGTCTTTAATATTCAATTCATTGCTTCCAACAGTACTTTCAACATACTCCACTGAGTGACAAGTTCGCAGCGTGGTCTACCTTCTCTTCTGCAAAGGCGTCTCTCTTTTGCACTAATTAATAAAATCATGTTCAAAGCTTCAGTATTTTATTACTTCTCCCAAAAAAGAAAATCTTAAATATTCTGTTATTTTGTTTTGTTTTTGTTAATGTTCTAATCATAAAAAATTTAGAGGTTTTTCCCAACCCGCTTTGTTTGACATCTAATGGTGACAGACCTTTGTTTTATGCTGAAAAAGGAATGGAAAAAATAAAATATTTCAACATAAAGGAAGACAAGATAGCATAATTGGAGTTCTATGAATATTTGGATGAGAATGTGCATAAAAAATAATGATGCCTTTAGCTCTCTCTCTCTCTCTCTCTGTGTGTGTGTCTGTGATTCTCCTCCTGTTACTGTGCTCTGAGAGGCCCTTATTCATCTGTTTATGTTCCTCAAGAAAAAAAGGAAGGAGAAAAGGAAGTCTAAATGTGGATATTTTAGTATATGGCTTTGGTTTCAATTGGTATATTGTTGTGTTTAATGCCTTCTTTTCTAGGCATTCATTAGTCAGACCTTGATTCCAAAGAATAACGTTATTTTGCTTTTTCCATGAGCATGGGGCGTCAGTTTATGTTAAACGTCTAATATTTGTCATCATGTTTGTTTTCTTTCTCTATGCTGGAAATATGCTCTGGATTGCCCAAAAAAAAAAAAAAGCATGCCTGTTTGGGAGTTTCTTTAATGGGTTTTGGGATGTCTGCTGGAGAATGCTGTCCCAGCTTTCTCTTTGTTAGACAGACATGCATTTGTGGTGCTGTTTCTTCTTGTTTGGGATCATATGACACTCAGTGAAAGCTTCTTGGATCGATATTTAGAAGCTACTATAAAAACAGTGTCTCATACTCTTTGTACAGAAGTCATTTCATTCCATTCTGTGCTGTAGAAACTATTCAATTTATCATAACCTAAGAATAGCAGGATTTACTGAACTTCAGATTTATATGTAGATGACAGCACACCGTGCCTTCCAGTTCTGCAAGCAATACAAACGTACAACAGAGTTTCGTAGGCTTTGTGAAATTATCAGGAACCATCTGGCAAACCTTAATAAATATAGAGACCAGCGGGATCGTCCTGATCTATCAGCTCCAGAGAGCTTGCAATTGTATCTCGATACAAGATTTGAGCAGTTAAAGATTGCGACTGAACTAGAACTCTGGCAGGTCTGTTACCTTCATTTGCATTTTGTGTAGATTTGCGTGTAGATGCAGATTGGTTTACATGCATTGTGTTAGTCAAATTATTGTTCTTTCTCATTGTATGGGTCATTACAATTTCTTGCAGGAAGCTTTTCGTTCTGTGGAAGATATTCATGGATTGATGTGCATGGTTAAGAAAACTGTGAAGTCCTCATTGATGGTTGTTTATTATGCAAAATTGACAGAAATTTTCCGGGTTTCTGGCAGCCATCTTTATCATGCCTATGCGTGGTTTAAGCTTTTCTCACTTCAGAAAACCTTCAACAAGAACTTGAGCCAGAAGGATTTGCAATTAATAGCATCATCTGTTGTCTTGGCTGCACTTTCAGTTGCCCCATACGACAACAAATCTGGTGCATCTCATTTGGAGCTTGAGCATGAGAAAGAGCGGAACTTAAGGATGGGTAATCTTATTGGATTTATTACTGATCCTAAACTTGAGAGTATAGAAGTGGTAATTTCAATGTGCCATTGGATATGCTTTCTTTTTAATTTTTTATTGTATTTTTATATATGCTTTCATGTTAATTTCTATATTAAATTTACCTTATCCTGAATTGGATCCTTTTTTTTTTTGGGCAGCTTTCACGGTCCTCCCTTCTCACAGAAATTGTAAGTACAAAAATAGTTGTTATTCTGTGTGTTTGTGTGTGTGTGTGCGTGTGTGTTTTTTTTTGGGGGGGGGTTGTTTAATTAATTGTTTTTATTTTTAGGATGAGTTTAATTTGTTCTTTTCTAAGAAGCATTGACCTTATAGGTAGGTGCCATACATTATCATGTTGACCCTTGGACATAATTCCTATTTTTGCCAATAATATTTTATCAACTGTTAAGTTTAGTAGGTACCAATTCAAGGAAGTTAGCAGATACAAGTGGACTGCAACTTGTTGAGCTCTCTTATCTCCTAGTATTGTTCCCTTATCAATTGAGAACAATATTTTAATGTTGGAAATATATTTCAGTTGGTCATTATAGAATGAACCAGTTCATGTAGGTAGTGGGATGATAGTACAAGTTGGCTTCAATTTGAAGTTAAAAACAATGGACAAGCTTTTGACCTGGTTTTCTATAGTTGGGCAGGGCTTGGGTTGTGAAATCTCAACCTTTGTGTAACTTGGTTCGAGTTGAGGCTTTGTCAATGGTCCGGCATTAGACTTACCCTAGATGTACTTTCCTAATAGGAACATGTATGGCAGTTACCATTGTAAAGATTTATATACATTGGATATGTGCAAATTTTACTTGCATTATTGTATGTGGACTATTACTTATTGTGGTTATGGAGTTCTTGAGAACTTGGATTTATTTTACATCTTCATGGAATTTTGAAATTAAGAAGCATAGATATGGACAAAATACTGACATACTAAAATGACAAATTTTAACTAGCTTGAGACATCACATGATTGGAACATGGGAGAAAGTAAATTTATATTCTATATATGTGATAGCCCATAGGTATGAATGGACATACTGACTATTAACTTGTGACGTTAAAATATATTTATGTTACATTTTATCAAATTAGTAAGAAATGATTTTTCACATTACGCATATTGCAAAAGTGGTGAACATAAAGTCCTAAGAGCTATCCCAATAAAACTCTATATATAAAATATTAAAATTTGGGGTTTTAGTGTTCTTAAAATTAAGTACTCTAAAGGGGGAAGGATTAATAGGTATAAATTTACATTTTATACAAACAAAATCAGCTTTCTCTAACCAAATTTTGCCACTCGTCATTTTTACACCAACTTTTGTTTTGTTTTGTTTTGTTTTGTTTTTTTTTTTTTTTTTTTTTTTCTGGGCGAACCAAACATCACCTATATCATTTAGATTCTAAGTTATTTTAAGGTTACATTCATTTGACTCTCCTCACACCTCGCAATGCGAGAGCCTTGTGCACTGAGTTACCGTTTGTCTTCATAGTATGGTTGAGATAGGCAAAGGACAAAAGTAATGCAAATAAGAAATCATTAGTCTGTTTTAGTTTCTCATGTATGTCTAAATAATGCATGCATATCTCCCTCCAAGTGTCCAATGTGTGTCTGGTTCTAAAAGAAATGTACAAAAATAGAATATGTTTAGACTTGTGTTCGACACAAACAAGGCACCTCCATAAATGTGCCCTTGCTTCTATGTTTTGGAAAATATAAAATCTGATTGACACAGTTATGAAATGATTCTCTTTAAATACGATATCGTCATCACCTCTTTGTTACAATTTCTCTATTTGTATTTTGCTAGTTCTCTGCTTTTCCATCATTTTTTTTGTTAACCCGGAACTCTGAACGGTTTATTGCAGCCCTCAACCAATTGCATAGCCGATGGGTAAACCGGGAGGGTGTATGCTATCCTTCACACGTATCTTGCTTGAATTAGGAATCGAACCCGTGTGGTATTTGTGGGGAGCATACTCACAAGCCACTTGGGCTGACCCAGGGGCATTTTCCATCATTTTGATACCTTTATTTAGGAAGATTTTTCTTAGTGTTTTGTTGATAAATGGCAACGGAAATGACTTGAAAGAGAGTCTATACCAATAATTTAAAAATTATATTTTTGATGGTCAAGCCCCATATAAACCCATTTATACTTGGGTTGATATGTTGAAACTGAGGTTGGGTTTGGGCAGCCTCAGCAAATTGCTCATGTTGGACTGAGGCCGGTGCCTGGACCTTATCAGGATTTGACACTTGACTTAACCACAGGCATTTATGCATGGCACTGATGTTCAGTGTGATTCTGACAGTGACAGAACAGAAGTTACCTTTACACCTGCTTTGATATTGTGTTTGGCAAACTTGTGTTGGTAAAAGTCGCTAGAATATGAGTGTCATTATGTTGTGTTTTTTTCCCTCAATGTTGGCTGATTTTGGTGTTCTTTTCAGGTCTCAAAGGGTGTAATGACCTGTGTAACTCAAGAAGTAAAAGATCTTTACCATCTTTTGGAGTATGAGTTTCTCCCTCTAGAGCTTGCATCAAAAGTGCAGCCTTTGTTGACTAAAATCTCTAAACTTGGGGGTAAGCTTTCTTCAGCCTCTTCTGTGCCAGAGGTGCATCTGTCTCAGTACATTCCTGCATTGGAAAAGCTTGCTACGCTGAGATTGCTTCAGCAGGTATATTTGTTCTAGATACTATTGTCATTATTTATTTTCCAGTTGTATACATTTCCCACACACTGTTCACTCTGCTTGATATATTTTATTTCTGGTCTTTTAGGTTTCCCAGGTGTATCAAACAATGAAGATAGAGAGTTTATCTAATGCGATTCCCTTCTTTGATTTTTCCACTGTGGAGAAAATATCTGTGGATGCTGTTAAACATAATTTCATTGTAATGAAAGTTGACTACATGAAGGGTATTGTTGCATTTGGCAACTTGGTAAGTTCTTGCGACCTTTGTTGTGGTATCATTGTCTGCTTTCCTTGCAAAATGAAAATTTAGTCTATTCACGAGTATGCATGCACGATAATGATGGCAATGTTGAACTGTTTTGAGTTGACTGTTAACTTTGACTCAAATTTGCAAAAGAATAACTTGATAAAAATGTATGTTACGACTAGTAGTAGATGTCAACTTACATTATTGTCACCAATTCTTTTGTGTATCTTCATGTAATCCTTGTTTGAACTTGACAACAAAGAAGATACCATTCATCGGCATTTCTATTATAAATCGATACTTTTTTTTTTTGGGGGGGGGGTAATACAACCCAATGCACCAAAAATGTTGATACCTAAGTTTCTCTTTGAGAAAAAATGCAAGTGTAAGAAATGTTGATGTAAGGGAGACCTGATGTACATCAGCTTAAGGAACTCAAATTGAATCTCACTGATTATATGGAAGTGTAGGGAATTTTGAGTGGCCTGGTGGTCTTGAGATTTACCTACAGTTTGTACATGGTCACATCCTCTTAATGCTTCTCCTTATTTATAATAATACTAGTTAAAAAAAATGTTGCAAATGATGAGGAACTGATATGTAAGGCATGCTTTGTTATATTTCTAGTAAATTTTATGTTTGTGATGGTGTATTTCACATTCTCATGTATTTGATTTTCAAGAAACTGTTTGCTCTGGTTTTTTCATATTCTCATGCCATATATTTGTTCCGGATTGGTGCACTTTGTCGTTTTGATACTTACATTTCCTTATGGTTGATGTGTATCCACTTCGGATATAATAATATAGAGGGAATATTTTTATTATTTTTTATCATTGAAAGTTGTGAGCTTTCAAGTTTATTAATTGGAAGTTGTTGATGGCCTCATGGTAGCAATTATAATTGCAATTGGTTAGTTGATCATGGTTGCAATCACAACCATAGGATCTAACCAAAAGTGTTCATCAATTAATTTTTTTCTTATTGTTGGATGGGTTTTCCATGAGTTTCTTCTTCTGTTTGGGGAGCATTTGATTTCCCAATTGGCACATGAATTTGAATGATGGTCTTTGACTCTTTGCACTGTCTTCTCTTAATAGTTCATGGTAATCTCCCCCATGGTTTCTTTTTGTTTTTCTTTCTTTCTTTTTTTCTCTCTCTCTCTCTCGCCCTCTCTCTTTCTCAAGTAGTTTGATGTGACCTTTGATGATTAGTATTAGTTGTCTAGGAGTGTGGCTGGTCATGTTTTTTCGCTGTGCTGTGGCATTATGTTTCCTCGTCAACTTTGGTGAAGCATATTTTTCTTATTTTGTTTGTGATCAACATTTAGAACTTGATTGACAGTCTCGCCTCTTTCTTTTGTTTGTTCCCCATGGTACTCTCTCTCTCTCTCTCTCTCTCTCTCTCTATGTTTGTGGGTTATTGATGGTGTTTTACTTTCAGAGTCTTGAATCTGATGGGATGCATGATCACTTGATGGTGTTTGCTGAATCTTTAAATAAAGCAAGGGCAATGATATATCCTCCCTTAAAAAGAACATCAAAACTAGGTGATATGCTGCCCAGTTTAGCAGAGATTGTGGAAAAGGAACACAGGCGACTTCTGGCTCGGAAATCAATTATTGAGAAACGCAAGGAAGAGCAAGAACGTCAACTTTTGGAGATGGTATTCTTTCGTAAATCTCAGTAGATTTTGTGCCATTTTATAGTTTGTTCATTATGGTATTTATTTTTGGGTGAACTTGTATTTTTTCAAAGGAGCGTGAGGAGGAATCAAAAAGGCTAAAACTACAGAAAATAACTGAAGAGGCAGAACAGAAAAGGCTTGCATCTGAGTATGAGCAAAGAAAGAACCAAAGGATCCTCAGGGAAATAGAGGAGCGAGAGCTTGAAGAAGCACAGGCTCTACTTCAAGAGGCTGAAAAGCGAAGTAAAAAGAAGGGAAAGAAGCCTCTATTAGAGGGAGTGAGTAAAAGTTTGGTTTCATTTTGTCTTTTGTCAGGCCCAAGAGGGCCAAGATTGACTATTTTGCGCATGCAGGAAAAGGTGACAAAGCAAACTTTGATGGAGTTGGCACTGAGTGAGCAACTCCGGGAGAGGCAGGAAATGGAGAAGAAATTGCAGAAACTAGCTAAAACAATGGATTACTTGGAAAGGGCCAAAAGGGAAGAGGCAGCTCCTCTGATTGAGGCTGCATTTCAACGTCGTGTAGTGGAAGAAAAGCTACTTCATGAACGGGAACAACAGGTAAGGGTTAAAGTGTTATAGTCCCCTATTATTACTTATTTATAACTAAAAGAACACGCCTCTTCTAAAACCCAACCTTTATGATCTGTTTCGCATGTAGGAACCACCCTTTTATTTTCCTAGATTTCAATACCCAACTGCCGTTTAATGGCTATAATTTTGTTGTGATATTTTTGCTTCGGATCCCATTTTTCTGTCCTTACTGGTGATTTTATCTGGCTACTTTGCAGCAAGAGATTGAGCTGAGCAGACAGCGCCATGATGGAGACCTGAAGGAGAAGAATAGGCTGGCTAGGATGTTGGACAATAAGGTTAGTGAGCTAAATACTTTTGGCTTCAATATAGTCTTGTTACTGGAACATGTATTTTTTCTTAGTACTCCTGCAAAAATCCTTTTTGATGTTTTCTTTTAGAACAATTCTTGTTTGTGATTTTTTTTTTTGGGTTGTCTTTGTATTATTTGCAGAATCAATTCCAGGAAAGAGTGATGAACCGCCGGGAAGTTGAGTACAATAGATTGAGAGCTGAGAGGGAGGAGCGGATCAACCAAATACTCCAACAACGAAGACAGGAGAGAGACTACAAAAGGAAGATGTTGTTCTATTTGAGGACTGAGGAGGAAAGGCAGACAAAATTGCGTGAAGAGGAGGAAGCTCGCAAGCGAGAAGGTATATTATTGCTCGATCTATGTGCCACTTGGTATAAAATTAACTTTGTTTCTCAATTTGGCTTGTAACCCAAATCTTTGTCCAAAAATGGAGCAATTGTATGAAGTAAATTCTAAGACAGGAAATGAAGGATGAACTCCCTAGCCTCTCCCTTTTTCCAGGCAAAAGATTGCAGCGATCTTATCAAATCTGATTCGTAAAATTTAACAAGAATTCCCTCCCTCCCCCTATACGCTTCCTGCTTTCAGTTTTTTTCAAATGTTTAATATCGTAATTTCTTTGTAATTTATGTCCAATGACAAAATATTTTCCCCAGCCCTTATATATTACAATGTTGTGACATATGTTGGGTCATGTGTCATATTTCCTCAACTCATGCAGAGGCTGAAAGAAAAAGGAAGGAAGAAGCTGAACGCAGGGCAAAATTGGACGAGATTGCTGAAAAGCAGAGACAGAGAGAGCGGGAACTGGAGGAAAAAGAGAGGATAAGGAAAGAAGCTGTCCTTGGAAGATTGAATGAATCTGCGAGGTCTTCTGATCTCCCTGGTGGAGTTCGCCCAGTGGAGCCTGGAACTGCTGCTCCAGCAGCGGCTGCGGCTGCGGCTGCGGCACCAGCGGCATCACCTGGGAAATATGTGCCTCGGTTCCGGCGAGCTGAGAATGCAAGTGCAGAACCTGATCGTTGGGGAAGCAGTCGACACGATGATCGCCCATCCCAGCCCCGCGATAGCTGGCGCAGCAGCGATGATCGTAGACCCTCCTCCTTTGGTGGGGGAAGGTCTTGGGGTTCGTCTAGGATCCCTCCGTCACGTGAACGCTGAGAGAGAGACCTCTAGGTGTGGGGAAATTTTTTTTTTTTTAGTTCCAATCGATGAAGGGGTTTCGTTTGTTTTCTTGTTTATAAGTTAAAATTTATCTGATTGTTGTTTTATTGGATTTGATATGATCTGGGGAAGAAAATTTTGACTAGAGTATTTTGGATATTTGCTTTGTGTTCCCCCCTCCCTCCCTATTTCTTGACATCAATTTCTAATTATCAGCGGTTGTGTATTTCGGGGAATTTCAACTTCTCCTTTTATTAATTTAATGCTCTTTACGTTTGAATGCGTGCTGAGATAATCACTTTCGTTAAATTCAGCAGTGGGTGTACGCTGGGGACTTTCGAATAGCAGGGTGTGTGCATATGGAGTAGACGATCGCTGGGGGATTTTGCGGAACCTCTGAATATGAGAAGTAGGAGATGATTGCTTATGGTTCTGTTTAGAAATTTGATTTTTAGTAATTTTGACAATTTTTTGACTAATAGTTCGTAAGTAAAAATTTGTGTGTTTGATTTTTTATTTTTGTAAACAAAGGAAAATTCATAACTCAACCTTCCAACTCAAAAGTTGAAAAGTTAGGTGAAGGATATATGGTAATATACGCTCTTTAACTCGCCCCTTAGGCCGAGAATCAGACTGACTGAGGTAGCTCATAAGGCGAGTGGAGCTCGCCCCTTAGGCCAAGAATCAGACTACTGAGGTAGCTCATAAGGCGAGTGGGACACTGGACGACGCATGCACGCACTGGCCGATTTGTTTTTTTTAAACAAAGGAAATCCCATTTTGTGTTTGATAAAATAGGCAACAAATTTATTTGTTGCTCCTTGAGATTAGTCTAGGTGTTTTTTGTGTTTGATAAAATAAGTAACAAATTATTTTTTTGGCTCCTTGAAATTAGCCTAGATGCCTCGTGGGTTTGCTCTTTACATAGATTATACGAGTTTAATTCTTGACTTAAGTGAAATGTATGCAAAGGATAAGGTACATTTGTCTAGTTTATCCATCAATTATGCGATTTGTTAAGGATTGTAATAAATTGGCGAAGGTTTTGTGTTATAAAAAAAAAAATAAATAGTAATTTTTAGTATATTTTAACAATTTGTATATTTTTAATAAAACTTTTGTTAACTTTTTGTTTGATTAATAAAAATTTTAGTACCTTTTAAATTGAGTAAGTTATTATTGTTGAGTATAATAGTGGTAAACAGGGGCGGAGCTAGAATTTTTACTGAGGGGAGCACCGAGCATCCAAAAAAAGAATAACGATCGAGTTATTTTTGGATTAAGAATGGGAGAAAAATAATATTATTTTTAGAGAGAGAATAAATTATTCTTGAGTATTAATCAGTGAATATATTTATCATGGTTAATGGTTTAAGCACTTGAAATTTATTAGAGATATTCTTCGTTACAAAAAAGAAAACAAAATTATTATTAAATTTTATTGTCTATAGAATTTATTGTGTTATATGCTAAATTTACTGATAGTATGAACAAAAGTATGCAATAGTGTATTGAAAGGATACACTTTATTTTACAAAAAATACCAAGTTTGATTCTTGTAAACTTCTTTTATGTTAAAAAATTTTGAGTTAACTTTAAATTTTTAATAAAGCCAAAATATCTTAATTTTTAATTAATTTAATTTTTAAATAATTAAAATAGAAAAAGGGGTATTTTAGTATTTTTACATTGAAAATTAAGGGGTCACTTCCCCTTGCCTCCATGTGGCTCCACCACTAGTGGTAAAACTTGATGTTTTACTAAACACTCATTTATCAAAAGTTAGTCCATTTATACAAAGTTTTGATTGCACCTAAATAGGTTGAGGGAGGTGAGGGAAAAGCAAGATAACCAAAAGAATGGTTAATGCTATTTAGTGTTTGGAAGGTATATGAATGATTGTGTATAAATGAGGTTTGAGCAAGTATCTTTTAATGATTAGATCCTTGGTAGAAGGCCTCTTTTTGCGAAAATGAGATAATAACTTGCCAATGGAAAAATCATATAAAAATGTCATGCACGTGTGTGTCATGTATGTGCATCACGAGCCTGAAGGAGGTCAGAGGCTGATGACGTTAGAAGCTAAAGGTAGCAAATCTTGGAACTGTGTTGGTTACTTGGGTTGATAGTGACAAATCCTTGGACTAGCATCTGAGGTAAGGGGGCTTGAGGCCAAAGACTCAGGAGGAGCTGACATTGCTCCCCTTGGTGTCACCCGAATATCACATTTGAATTATTGGATTACAATTCAATGTTTTAAATTCATTCATATTTTTTTTTAATTTAAAAGCACATAAATGAATCTGAACTATTAAATTTTAATTTAACGATTTTGAACTTAAAGTCATAAGGCTAACATCGTTTTGCGATGTCAACCACCTCCTTTTCTAAAACCTAATGGCAAGGTGTCACTTGATAGTCATAGGTGAGGACAATCAATCTAGTAGGTAGGTCTATTATCTCTCTTCTAAAAGGTCGAGGTGTTATGGGATTATTTAACAGATCCTTAATGTTTCTTTGCTCGTGCCTTCAGTCCACAATCCACATATTTTGCTAAGCGAGATTGGTAAGGAGATGCTTGTGTAGGCAATTGGTTCATCAGTCATGGTTCCCTGGTCCGTAGAAGTAAGACACATGGTGTTCCAAGGATCATGATCAGAGGGTCCGAGGCATAGGCTTGCAACGAAGCTAGGATCCTTGGCTCGAGGTTCTAAGGATTCTTAAGGCTCGATTATTGGATTGCCTTAGGATCATGGGCGAGGATCCTATGCACTCATATTTAGCCACCAATTTATGAGTGGAAGTTGGGGAGCACTTACTTATAAATCTCCAAAAATTCCCAAACTCCACACAAGCTTGAAACTCTCACTATAGTGTCCTTCGTTTCGAATCTTTTGCACCACCATGGTCTACTCGTCGAGACAAACCTATAGACTCCAAGATCTCCTCTTTTTTTGTCACTATTTTCCTCCTTTCTTGGTTAAGATCTATGCGAATCAAAGGAGGAGATCAGAGAAATGATAAATGAAGGAGAAATAAGGGAAAAAGAGAAAATAAAAGGAACAAAAAAGAAAAAAATGGAGAAGCGTCAGGGTTATTGAACATAACTTTGGGTCTAACTCGACTCAGAAAAATAAAAATAAATACTCCACCACCAGCCATCCCCAAAGTCCAAAATTAAAACAACCTGAAACATTGAGGACCCGTTTGACAACGCTATCACTTTTTTATTGTTGTTTTTCTGTTGTCGTTTTCTACTTTTTGTTTTCTGTTGCCATTTATTTTTTCTGAAATAAAAATTGAAACTGCGTTTGGAAACACAAATTTGTTTATAATTATTAATTTTTTATTTTAGAAAATATTTAATTTTATTAGTTTTAAAAAATTAATAGAACTAAATAAAATATATTTTATATTAATTTAATTTAATTAATATATAGTAAATTATTTATTAAAATCATTTAATTCAATAAATATAAAATATATAAAATTATATTATTTATTAAAAATAATTTAATAAAATATATTTCATTTTGCATAAATAATTAAATTAGATTAATTATTAAATTAAATTATTTATTTTTAAATTAATTAAATTAATTTAATTATTTATTAAAATAATTTAATAAAATATATTTTATATAAATTAATTAATTAAATCATATAATTTAATTTATATAAATATTAATCATATAATTTAAATTAAAATAATTAATTTAATCATATAATTTTATTAAAATAACTTAAAATAATTCATAATTAATAAATAAGTTATTTATTAAAATAACTTTTTTAGTAAAATATTTAAATAAAATAATTTATTTTTATGTAATGTAACAAAAATAGACAAAGTTTTAAAATTGACAAAATATTGGCAACAAAAAAGAAAATCAGAGTAAAAATATCTTTTTTCTGTTTATGTTTTCATTTTTTTTGGAAACAAAAAACGTAAACAGGTTTATCAAATATGTTTTTGTTGCGAATTTACAAAATTTTGAAGACATAAACAGAAAAATAGAAAACGAAAACATTACCAAACGGGGCCTAAATAATGACTAATTAAAAATATTAGGTATTACACGTTATTGCCTTGATATTTTTACCAAAGCACCTCATCCTGATCTTTTTTTTTTCTTTTTTTTTTTTTTTTTACCATTTTGCTTGCAATTTTGGCAGTACGGATCTTCGTGCCCCGATTTGAGGGGAAATGTTATACATCGTTATTTTTGTGTGTAGTTTATGAATTTGTTCCATGTTTATAGGCTAGTTTCCAAGTTGGCAGTCTCTTATATTTAGAAGACTTCTTGCTGCCCACGACTTGTAAGTTGCATATAAAAAAAAGATGTTGCCATAAGTTAATGAGAAAGTTTTACTCATCTGATTGCCTATTGTATCATAAGGAATAATCCGATCCAAATCTGTTAATTCTCGACCTAACACCTGAATGACTCCTAAGACATAAAACCATGTTCCACCATGGAACTTTGCTTGTCGCACACTCTGAGCATTCTTCGTTTGATAATTCTTTCCCTCCCCCTCTTTATATTCAAATGAGTGTTGTGTGCAGAATCATATATACTCACTTATTGTCTTTATTAGTTGCTATTACATTTGATTACTGCACTTCTTTATGGGTTTTTGCGGGTCTGCTGAAGTTTGGAAACTGTTGTATGTTACTCTTATCTGTTCTCAGACAAATTTTATCGAGCGGGTGGTAAGCATTGTGTGGGTTTGCTTCCAATTCCCTTCATTCCTGCATACAAGGCGTGAGACTACTTTTGGTAAGGAATTTCTTTCATACTTTAGTTGTAGTAAATGGATCTATGGTGAAATGCAGTGGTTGGAAGGGGTTTTTTTTTTGGGGGGGGGGGGGGGTGGAAAAAATGCAGCAGTTGGCGTGCAATGAAGTGCTAGTCAACTGCATTGTTTGTAGGCACAATGACAATGACAATAACAATGACAATGATGGAAAGAACAATAAGCCTTCGTCTAGATAGGTTAACTAGCTTTAAATATTTTGGCTGATTAGTTTTTTGGCTTTTTTAAAAATGAACAATTTATCCTCTTACATTTAAATTTTTTTTTTTGAAAGGTAAGAAAGAATAAATTAATGGAAAAAAAATAATACAAAATCTTTGAGAAATACTCCTGCAATTATAATGAAGCTCATATCAACTAGTCTAGAGAAGATCTCATATGCTAAACATGAAACCAAGGAAGGTTTCCAAAATTAACTCAAACATAACTGAAAATCAAGATCATAAAATGATCAAACAATTCACACGATGTTGCTGAGACATCAAATGAGATTACAACAGATGCAGGATCAACGTACAGAAGCAAACATTACAAAATAGCAAAACTTGAGATCAAGAGAGCAGAGCCAAATTCAGGTAATCCAACAAACATCCAGCAGATGATCAAGAGCAAGACACATATTGGGCAGAGCTCCAACATCCATACACGGCTTCCGTGCAAACATTAGAACATCAGGAAGCAATACTCCAACTGAAGGGCAGCAACGTAGGAGCCAACCTCATCAAAAGCAAAGCATAAGGGCAGAAGACACCAACACAAATCAAATACAGCACATATACCAGAACCATCAAATGCAGCAAAGGGTCACCAACTTCACACATGTAAGACCAGCAATCCACAATTTAACTCCAATCAGAACAAAAGCCATTGATAGCAGCAAGGGAATTACAAATAGCAACCAGCAGTTCATGGCATAACCAAACCACAGCAGAAATTGAGAATGAGCAGAACCAATGAGGGAACACCAAAGTAGCAGCAAATGCAGCGACAAAGAACGATCCGTAGAACCAAAGAATACCAAAAAGCAAGCAGGCTTCACATAACACAGCAAACAGCAAGCATAGGGCAGCAACCAGAGATCAGCTCTGAACCAACTGCAAGCTCGAAGCCTAATACATTATGAACCAAACCAGTTTCCAACATAACCAACAGATAAGCAAATGCAGCAACACAAAACACAGATACTAGCATTCCAAGTCATATCAGCGTGTAGCAAAGAGGTGGACAGGAAGCAACCGAAATAACACAGCAGCCCAGTACTCCAATATTTCTTCTACTAATAGCAGAAACCAGCCCGCCATCCATAGCAGAACAAGAAGAACTGACCTGCAAACCGGTAAGCAGCAAAAAGAGATCAAAATGGCAGCAAACTATACAAAATGGGCACAATTCAGCAGGCAGAAAACCTTGCAACATCAGCTCCAAGTTTTAACAGTAAGAACAGTAGTGGTAATATAAGAAACCAAAGCAAACAATATCCCAGTGAGCTTCACAGCAGTCCAACCCAACCACAAAAAGCATCAGAGAACCCCCCAATACTTCATGGTAACAAGATAACAAGCAAATCCCAATATAAACTCCAGCACATCCACGGCAACAACATAACGAAGACAAGCATTCCTGCACAAGGACATTCAACCCAAACTAGAATCCTATGCCATTCCCAAGAACATGCAAAGGTAGTCTCTACTTCTCAATAAGGCCCCGGTTTTTGTCAGAAAATTTAAAACCAGGCCTAGAAAGAATTCTTTCCCGAACTATATTGATAATTTTCATAGTGATGGTCCCAATCTCCTTATAACAGTTCTCAAAACATCTTGCCAAACAATATACACCATGCCAGCTAAGCATAACTTCAACAAGGTTTTAAGAAGCGAGTTTCCTCTCAAATTATTCAGAGGCCTAATCAATCCTGCCCGACCAAGATGAATGATCGGTCAGAATATTACACAGCCCCATCAATGACTCCCAAATCTCTTCGGTAAATGGACAAACAACAATGATATGTTCATTTTTCTGTCGCAAACATTTTGTCAATTTTAAAACTTTATTCATTTTTGTTGCATGATATTAAAATAAATTATTTTATTTAAATATTTTATTAAACTAAATTTTTTAATAAATAATATAATTAATTTAATTTAATTAATTAAATTAATAAGTATTAAAAATATTACATATTATTTTATTCAAATATTTTATTAAACTAAATTTATTTTTAATAAATAATATAATTAATTTAATTTAAATTTAATTAATAGGGAATATATTTTATTAAAATTTTTAATGTCATAATTAAATTATTTTTTAATAAATATTATAACTTATATTAATTATAATTTAATTAATTTATAATTTGATTAATTTAATTTCATTAATCTAACTAATTAATTAAATTAATATAAAATACATTTTATTAAATTCAATTAATTTTTAAAAAACTAATAAAATTTAATATTTTATTAAAATTAAAAATTAATAATTGTAAACAAAATTTTATTTTTAAAAACATTTTTAATTTTTTTTTCAAAAAAGAAAGTGGAAAAAAAAAAAAACATAAACAGATAAATATAAATAAAAAAACGATAGCGTTACTAAACGGGCTTATAACATATACTTTTACATTTGCTGAGTCTCCATTCTCCTTTTTTCTTTTTTTTTTTTTTTTGGTAATTTGATCAAATTGCAAGCAACTTATACAGGAGTAATTGGACAAATATAAAAATTTACGATACTACTCAAAATTTCATACTAATTTAGCAAATATTAATAAAAGTGGGACTTTACTGCTTTTGGGTTATATGATTGTCTGTGTTCATTTCGCCACCGAAATTTTTACCAAATATTTTCCACGTACAACACTTCCAAATACGCTTCTTTACCACATAAAGGCTTCAGGAATGTTGCTATAATACCAGCCAAAATATTAATAATATTAATATATAAATATTGTAATAGTTTTGAAAGGTTTTATTTTGAAACTTGTTGCTTGTAATTAAAAATTACTAATAATATACTGAGTAATGATTTGAAAATTTATTAGAAAGAATTAATAATTATATGAGGTAGATATCTTACCCGTTACGACATTTGAGTCTTCATTTTGCCACCAAATATTTTCAACGACCGCCACTTCAACGTATCCTTCTTTCACAATATATGGACTTGAGGAATGTGGGCAATGAGGGGCCAATATTGGCCTTTCCCCCTTTCACACCTCTGCTCTAATATTGGACATGCAACTATACAGAGAAACAAAAGCGAAGGAGGCAACCCTTGTTTTGGAAAGGAGGTGAGCCTAGGGCATCCATTTAAAACAAGAGATTCAAGAGAAGCTAGGTTTTGAACCAAGATAGCTTCTTTAGATTTGGGAACTTAACGATGAACAGGTTGATGAGAGAGGTGGGCAGCAACATCCCATCTAATGGAAAGCTGTTGCCCTCCTCCACACCATCAATAAAGAGACGTGTAAGAGAGGAGAATCTGTGCAAACCCCACTCTGATGGGGGCTTACCGATCTTGTTATTGTAGATGAATAGATCGGTGAGATTGGTGAGGAAATTAGCTTTGTCTAGAAATCCCGAGCCACTATCAGCTACCAGATGTTCAAGGGAAGTCAGAATGTTCTTCTGTAAAAAGTGCGGCGGCATGACCTCTAGTTTTTCACATCCCTGAAGTGCCAATTCTCTCATATTAGTTGAGGTGGGGTGGATCCATCCTTCGGGAACTGACTCCAGATTCTCACATTCCATTATCTCGAATCTTCTGAGATTATTATTAGGTAGGGCATCGGGCAAGTACTTGAGGTTCCTACACCTAGAGATAGAAACAGTCTCAAGAGACGGGCAGTTAATTTTCATCCCCTCCTCTGCTAGCAGTGCCTCCAGCTTATCACAATTAGTAATGCGAAAGTTCTTGAGCGTGGGCGGCAGCCCACCTCTATTGATCAAGTACCTGAGCGATGGGCAGTTTCCAACAGTCAGTTCCTGGAGATTAACATTATCAATATCATTCTCTCTTACCCACCCAAATACAAATTCCAGAGAGTCGCAATCATAAATGCTAAGTCTACTCAGAGAGGTGTCCAGCAGTCCCTGCGGCAATTTCTCCAGCTTTCCACAGTAACTTATATTTAGATACTCAAGCTTTGGCATGCAGCAAACCAGCCCTTGTGCTTCTTTTTCTTCAAACAAGGAAACCAATTGGGGGCAACCTTCAATCTCCAATTTCTCCAAGGCATGTAGTCTCACCTCCTTCTTCCACAGCGTTGTGAGTTCTCCACACCCATTAATCTTCAATTCTTTTAGCCCCATCAGCCCTTGAGTCAACCATTTCGGTAGGAAGCCCAGTTTCTGAATGTTTTTGAGGCTCAAGGAGGTTACTGAATTCAGATGCTTAAGCATTGCGTTTCCCAACGTCGCCTCATCAGCTATGCTTGGATTACACAGTGACTCAGGGAACTGAATGTCTTCCATTTTCACTGTGGTAAGGGAGCTGGACTCAAGCATGTTCTTCGTATCAGTCAGAAGCATTGGTAGGCTTGGAATTTGAAGACCAGTGATACTCAAGGAGGCAAGTGACGGGAGAACAAGGTTGGAACCTCCAACTGACAACTGGGGGCAAGTTTCAATCACAATATTTCTTAGACTAGGAAGATTACTGGGGAATGTTCCCAAAAGTTTGGGACATTTTTTGATGGAGAGCTCACTGACCCTTGTGAAGATTTGGACTTCCGTATCCACTGCACGGGTAAGCCATTCCTCCCATTCTTGCATATTCACAAAGCTTAGTCTCTCTAGCAATGGAAAAGGCTTGTTGCAATCTTCCCCGTAGAATTCAGGACCCACGCGTTTTACCACATTCATTCCTTGAATATTAAGCTTTTTAAGTGAGTGTAGTTTTCCAAGTGGTGGTAAGGATGTACAATTTTTGCAATCCTCCAAACTTATGTCCTCCATTTTGGTGAATCCAGAATCTCCCATCCAATCCGGAAACTCTGAACCACAGAACCTTCTGATGACAAGCTTTTTCAGGTTCTCATGAGGTTGTAGCGAGCAAAGCATTTCTGTTTCAACCATGTCATTTCGTGAAGCATCCCTGTCGCTCCATTCCATTAGTAGAACATCTAAGCCCATCTTATCTTTTAAACAAGCCCCTCTTGCATCCTGAGGATCCACCACATGCTGTAACCCTTTTATGCAGAGCTCTCCTTTCAAATAAATCAAGTTCCCCAACTCTCTTATCCTAGACCCATTGCCTTTGCTTATAATGAATTTTGATAATGTCTGCAGATTTGTCAACTTGCCTATTCCCATTGGCATTTCTTCTAAGGAGTTTGAATCACCAATATTCAGATGACGTAGGTTGATTAGGTTTCCCATGTCAGTAGGCAACTTCTCCAAATCTTGACATCCTTCTAACATCAATGTTTGCAGATTGTAGAGAGCCCCTACTGATTCAGGCAACATTTTAATGCTGGAATAAGAAAGGTCAAGATACCTTAGATGTTTTGAGGCTCCAATAGAAATTTCAATCTCCTGGATGTAATATCTTCTCAAATTCAGCACCCTCAAGCATCTCAGCCTTGGCAACAGATCAAGGGGAACTTTGCTTGTTAGAAAACTTGATTCCCCCTCTAAGGAAAATTGTAAGAAGGTAAATGGTAAGAAGGTTCGCAAGTGCTCAACTTCGTAGAAGGTCTTAAACTTCTCCATCCCATCCCAATAGCCCTTCATGTAAGATGAATGTCTAGCTTTCTTCAAATTCTTCAAATTCTTGAGATCTTTTAAGTAATCCTCCAGTCTAAAACATGTATGTCTTGCCACTGCTTGAGCCAAATCATTGACGAGGTCATGCATCACAAATTTCAAACTTTCACTGTTGCTTGATGGTTGGAAAAATGACCTCGACAACAATTCGCGGAAGTACTCACCTCCTACATCTTCCATTTGCTGCTCTCCTTCTGTTTGTTGAATGAAACCTTCTGCCATCCACATAAGGACAAGCTCGTGTTCCTCAAATTCATAGTCTTTTGGCAGTAGAGAGCAATATGCAAAGCACCGTTTCAAATGCGAAGGGAGATGATAGTAGCTTAACCTCAAAGCTGGATTAATTTCACTGTTTAAATTCCATATCTTACTATTTAATACACGTTCCCAATCATCTTCTCTTTCTTTGCATCGTAAAAGGCCACCGAGCGACCTAGCAGCCAAAGGCAAGCCTCCACATTTATCCACAATTTTCCGACCAATGGATACCAAATTTTTATTTTCATTCATGGATTTATTCCGAAAGGCATGATGTGCAAACACCGACCAACAATCATCATATGATAGATGTTGTAGGTCATGGCAAGGAATGGTTCCCATCATCAATCCGATCTCTCTATCTCGTGTTGTTACAATCACCTTACTTCCCGGGGCTCCATCACTGAAGGGGCTCTTCAAAACGTTCCAATCATGGTATTTCTTGTCCCATACATCATCTAAAACAATTAAAAACTTCTTCCCAGCCAAATTCTGTTTTAGTTGAACTTGAACTTTGTCCAACTCTGTCAATTTACAAGCCTGAGAAGTAACAGACTCGAGCATTGATCTAGTTATTCTCAGAATATCGAAGCCATCTGACACACAGACCCATACCCTCAGATCAAAATGCTGAGTCACCATTTCATCGTTGTACACCATTTGAGCAAGGGTGGTCTTGCCTAGGCCACCCATACCCACAATAGGAATGACCCCAAAGTTGGGGTTATGAGTTGATATTTCTTCCTTCCTGAGAAGAAAGTCGATTATCTCCCTTTTATCATTTTCACGGCCATAAACACGAGGTTCAGGCAGTAAAGACGATGTGATAGGCGGGCTTTGCCCAGGTCTAGTGGAGGCAGAGGCAGAAGAAACCTTTTCCAAACGAAGTTGCTCTCTTTGTTCGGAAATATGTTGCAATCTGCCAGTGATGTCGTCTATCTTGGATCTCATCCTTCGATCAAATAAAAGAGTGCTCGGTTTGAAACTTGTAAAACAAGTGGGTATGAAAGCCATTACCTTGCTGCTTCTGCTGGTGCTAGCTTGATGATGATGATGATGCTGCGCAGGAGAATTAAACTCACGCCGCAGGGCTTCGTAGGCAAATTCATCGAGTATGTCGTCCAGATCATAAGCGAGGTCCCTGAGTTCCTCCATCCACAAACCCACAGCTCCCTTTTCAATTTGCTTCTCCTCCGCATCGTCTACAACTTCCTGAACTTGAGCTAGTGTTGCAGTCCATCTCTCGACCAGAGAATGAACCCCTTCCCGGGGGGCAAACCTCGAAAAGTCGATAGAGGCCAATTTCTCGAACAGCGCCTCAATGGAAGCAGAGAGAAAGATCTCAACCAACGCCATTGTTCCTAATTTCTCAGAGAGGGATACGGAAAGAAAGGAATCAGGAGGAAACGATGGGATGCCAAAACAAGCAGATAATGAAATTAAGCTCCTCAGACTGGTTGTGTGTTTCTATGAAAATGCTGGGGACTCTGAAAATGTGTTGCTTCCAATAGTCAAAGAAGGTGGACTAATTGGTTGGAAGGTGTGGGGGTTGCTAATATTTTTTGCGAGTCCATCATGCATTTCCATACAATTGCTATTGTGGTCCCTGCTTTTCTTCTCGTGAGATGGGCTCCAGAGCAGGCCTCATGACCGTTGGAACAGTGAGTCTACTACTTTATTTTTTGTGGGAAAAGCATAAAGTAGGGCTTCTCGTAAGGAATCCGATGGGAGACAAGTAAACAATGGCATCTACGCTGCCTTCCTTTCAATGGCCATTTCTACCACCGAGGACGCTCTTACAAATCATTCCTCGGGAAAAGAAAAATAGTGGCAAAAATTTTTACTTCAGTGACATGGTAATGGCTCCGTACGAAACTCTATCAAATAAAATAAAATTTTATAAAATTTTATAAATATAAATTATGAGATAATAAAATTTAAATTTTTCACTCACTATACGAATTACGAGATATTTATTTTTATAATTTTATTTTAATTTATACACTTTTATACAATTCCAAACATACCTAATAAAATAATTAAAATTTTACTTTCAACCCTGAGTTATATCTAAAATTTTATTTCAAGCGCTGATTTTTTTTTTCTTTGTAAGGTTTCCCAAGTGCCACATCTTGCAAAGATAAAAACTCCTGGACTTGAATATTAAGATGTTAAACTCTTTCGTAATTGTAATATTTCATTTTGATGATTTTTTTCCAACTAGTATAAATTTTAGAGGCAAAAAAATTACTGATAGGACATTGTAATCAATGAAAAAAATAAAAAAATAAAAAAACTAAAATTCTAAAGTAAGATTTTGAGTAAAATTCAAAGAACAAAGTGAAAATTACCCAAAAATATATTGTGCAAAAATAAAATTATTTATATGTACAAAATTTTTATAATAAAAACAAATAAAAAGTGTCATTTTTTAAAATTATTTGTTCAATTTAATTTCAATTTCAAACCTAACCAAAAATATTTATTTGTTCAATCTAACAAATTCACCTAGTTCAAGAATGGTCCCCCATCTATATATATATATATATATCTCTCTCCCCGTTGTCCTTAATGTTTGTTTAATTTTGTGGTGTGTCAAGTGATTAGATTGACCCATTAACGGTGTGCTTGGAGTTGAAAAAAACGTAAAAAAAATTTTATAATTGTCTACAAAAAAAATTTTTCACCCTGAATTATGTAAATTTTTATAAAATTTTTACAAATTCTTGTATCTTTATAAGGCTCAATAAATCCCTATAAATTCTAATAAAATTTTTATAAATTTCAAAAAGTTCTAACACAAAACGTTAAAAGTGTCGATCAAAATTCATCCGATAGACCAAAATTTATTCTAACAATTTATCTCTATTTTTTGTAATTTATTAATCACACTCCAAACATCAAAATGTAATGCAAATCACATTTGTCCCAACTTTTATATCTCCAAATGGCGTGTAAACTAATAAGCCTCCATTTGAAGATGTTTCTGTTTTTTATTTTTTATTTATATTTTTAAAATTTTGTAAATTGATAACAAAAATGTATTTGTTAAATCTGCTTATATTTTTTTTGTTTCTAAAAAATGAAAATTTAAATAAAAAAATTTATTTTCGCTCTATTTTTTTTTATTTCAAACATTTTGTCAATTTTAATCTTTTATCCACTTTTGTTGCATCATATTAATATAAATTATTTTATTCTAATATTTTATTAAACTAAAATTATTGTCGATAAATAATATAATTAATTTAATTTAGTTCAATTTTCTAAATAAATATGTAATATATTTTATTAATTTATCTTTAATAATTAATTAACTTAATTAATTAATTTAATTTAATTATTTATGAAAAATAATTTAATAAAATATATTTCATATTAATTTATTTAATAATTAACTATCCAGGATTAATATAATAAAATTTGAAGAACAAAATTGAACTTGAAAATTAAACTTGTTTCTTGAAGAAGAGTCTGAACCTTCAGATTGGCATGATACTTCCACCATATTTATTTGTAGTTCACTTTTAAAATTATCATATTGTTCTGATTGAGCATAAGTATTTTTAATTGTTGTTTAATGTGTTCATTAAGGTCTAATGATTGATTTTTTTGTTTTGTTGGACATTTATTTGAAAAGTGTCCTATTCTTCCACATTTATAGCAAGTAGGAGAGGTTTGATTATTTTTTAATCTAGATCGTTTGGAATACTAGGTCCCATTCGGTATACTAACAAACTCTATAAAACTTTATAAATCTCTAACAACCCATCTATCTCTAATTTTTCCGCCATCACTAATTTCAAAAAATTTCAATATTTCGCTAAAAAAATAAAAAAATCTGAAAGTAGGTTAACCGAATATATAAATTTTTTATACAATTATATATTTCATGTCGAAAGCTTTTAAATTAGTACCATTATCGCTATTTTTTGTGATTTTTTTTTGAATTCGTGGGAATAATTTTCCAAATTCGTTCTCACGATTTACTACCTTTTAGAAAAAAAAAAGTACCAAAATTAATTCTAAATCACATTTTATCTCAATTTATTTTATTTTTTATTACTTTAAACGGGATATGTTCTGCGAGTCCATCATCCGTTTCCATACAATTGCTGTCGTGGTCTCTGCTTTTCTTTTCTGGAGATGGGGCTCCAAAGCGGGCATCAATTATTGAGTGTTGGAAGAGTGAATCGGCTACTTTATTTTTAGTAGTGGGAAAAGCATAAAGTAGGGCCTCCCATAAGGAATCTTTTGTCTCTGCTTTTCTTTTCTGGAGATGGGCTCTGGGAAAAGCATAAAGTAGGGCCTCCCATAAGGAATCCTATGAGAGACAAGTCAACAATGGCATCTACCCTACCCTCCTTTCAATTGCCATTTCCACCACCAGGGACGCTCTTATAAATAATTCCTTGGGAAAAGAAAAATAGCGGCAAAAATTGCTACTTCCATGACATGATAATAAAAAGACTAAAATTTTACTTTCATCTTTGAGTTGATAAGATTTTGAGGAAAATTCAAAGAACAAAGTGAAAATTACCTGAAAATATATTGTGCAAAAATAAAATTATTTATATGTACAAAATTTTCATAATAAAAACAAATAAAATGTGTCATTTCTTAAAATTATTCATCCAATTTAGTTTCAATTTCAAACCTAACCAAAAATATTTATTTGTCCAATCTAACAAATTCACCTAGTTCAAGAACGGTCCCCTATCTCTCTCTCTCTCGTCCTTTATGTTTGTTTAATTTTGTTTTTATAAAGTGTGTCGAGTGATCAAACTGACCCATTAACAGACTTTGTTTGGAGCTAATGACCCATTAACGGACTGTGTTTGGAGCTAAAAAAAGGCAAAAAACTTTCATAATTCTCTACAAATTTTTTTTTACCTTGAATTACATAGATTTTTATAAAATCTTTACAAATGTTTGTATCTTTATAAATCTCAATAAATCTCTATAAATCCTAATAAAATCATTGCGAATTTCAAAAAGTTCAAATACAAAACGTCAAAAGTGTCTGCCAGAATCCATTGAAACATACCAAATTCTATTCTAACAGATCTATTCGAATGAATTTTCATTGTTCATCTTTATTTTTTTGTGATTTATAGAATATACTCCAAACATCGAAATGTAATGCAAAATATATTTTATCCCAATTTTTATAACTCCAAATGGTGTCTAAACTAATAAGCCTCCATTTGGAAACGTTTCTGTCTTCTTCTTTTTTTTTATTTATATTTTTAAAATTTTGTATAGTGGTAACAAAAATGTATTTGTTAAATCTGTTCATATTTTTTTAGTTTTCAAAAAAATGAAAACTTAGATAAAAAAAACGTAAAAAAAAATATTTTCACTCTATTTTTCTTTTTTGTTTCAAATATTTTGTCAATTTTAGCCTTTTGTCCACTTTTATTACATCATATTAAAATAAATTATTTTATTCTAATATTTTATTAGACTAAAATTAACTTTTAATAAATAATATAATTAATTTAATTTAATTATCTAAACAAATATGTAATATATTTTATTAATTTATTTTTAATAATTAATTAACTTAAATTAATTAATTTTATTTTATTATTTAAAAAAATAATTTAATAAAATATATTTCATATTAATTTAATTTAATAATTAGCTACCCAGGATTAATATAATAAAATTTTGAAGAACAAAATTGAACTTGAAAATTCAACTTGTTTATTGAAGAAAAGTCTGAATGTTCAGATTAGGATGATATTTCTATCATATTTATTTCTAGTTCACTTTCAAAATTATCATATTGTTCTGATTGAGCATAAGCATTTTTAATTATTTTTTAACGTGTTCATCAAGGTTCAATGAATTGATTTTTTGTTTTGTTGGACATTTATTTGAAAAGTGTCCCATTCTTCCACATTTATAGCAAGTAGGAGAAGTTTGATTATTTTTTAATCCAGCTTGTTTGGGATACTATTTTTTAGCAATTTTTTTTTTTTTTTGGGTAGGGTTTTATTCCTGATTTTTGGTAGTAAATTTCTTAGCTAGATTTTATGAAATATTTGTGATTTCTATTGCTAATTTTCAGATATTTTGGTTTTGATTTTCTTCTTGATAGAGGTAAATCTTGTTATTTATTGAATCCAAATTGTTCACAAAATGTTTCTAATTCTTTTTTTGATTGGGTTAAATCCTTTTGAAGTCCTTGATGTAGGTGAAAATTTATGCATGTTTCATAGATAATATCTTTAACTGTATCCGAAATGTTTGGATAAGTTAAATTTTTATATGGTATAAAACCATTATTTTGTTCTTTAAAAATTTTTATATGATATAAAATCATTATTTTGTTCTTTAAGTCTTGTTTTAATTTTTTTAGAAAATAATCTTGTTAATCTTTCAATAAATTTCTCTTTCCAGTTAGGTTTTCTTTGATCATCTCTTAGACCAAGTTTTGTTCGAAAAATATTTTCATACCATAGAAAATCTTGAAGTATTAAACATCTTAAATTTAATAAAATAATAGATGATCTATCTTCTATTTTCTTAGTATTTACAATAAAATATTTGATAATTGAAAATATTAAGGTATTAGTTGCATCTTCAATTTCTTCATTGTTTTCTGTTTTAATTGTATTACCATCATTATCAATTTTTACAACATTAAGAATTTGGGATCTTTCTTCTTGGGTAAGATATTTATCTTACCAATTTTTTAACCTGTCGTCAAATCGAGAGATTAGGATTTCTACCACTGTTCTATCTGAGCATTGTTTTTTAGTTTTGTATACACTTACAACCATTATCATTTCTTGGAGTTTACTAATTTCTTGACATTCTAATAATCCATCTAATTTCCCTTGTAAATACCTATTCCCTTAAAAAATTATGTTGGCTCTTCTTTAACTTCATATTGTTGGTCAGGAAAGGAACGTCTTCGATAGTAATTTTGTATATTTCTAGTATTAAATTTTTTATTATTCCAATGTGTCATATTTATTTCTTATCTTGAGAGTCAAAAGTTTGTATGATTTTTTCAACTTCTAGTTTAGATAATTGGGGATATAGTATGTATATTTTTAGATGGTTCTAGTGAATCAGGAACAATTGTATGTTGTATTTGTGTAATCCTAGGATTAATTTCTTCGATTAAGGTCTTTTTCCTGATGATTGTATTCTTCATGACTTTGAAATCTTATGTTAGGGTCAAAAATGGTTTATTTGAAATAATTGGTTTGTGAGATTTTCCTAGTTCTGTTTGTTAGTCATGAGGAGTATCTTCTATTCTGTTAAGTTGGTTACTAATGGTTTTGAGATTTTGATTTGTAAAATTATTTTGTTCCATTAATTTTTTTATGTTTTTTATCATAATTTGTTCTTCTAATTATGATTTAATTTTGAAAGGTGATACAATAATTGAAGTAGTTATTTCTAGCTTAATTGGATAATTATTTCTTCTAAAGGAGGATGAATAGATTCTTTAATTCCGAACATTGTATTCCATTGTTTATTTTGCCTTGTGTTAACATTTATTTATTTATTAAAAGGATAATTTATAGAATTATTGAATACATAAATTTCAAACCAATTAAAGAAATATATATGTATAGAATATCGTTGTACTGCTTCATAGTATGCTTCTCTTATTGGAATTCTTGCATTTTCATAAAAGTTTTCAAAAAACCAATTTCTTTTTTGATTATTTGATTCAGATAAAAATTCTTGTTTCAACTAATTTTTTATCCATAATAAATTCCTTTCAAAGTGTAAAAATTGATATGGTGAAGAATGCTATGTTATTATCATTTTCTACTTGGACTGGGCTATATTAGAATTATTTCTGATTTTATTTAATTTTAAAAGTTGGTAGCCGCTTTGGGTTGGAATGGAAAAACAAAATGCTCTAGGAGGTTCATATGGGTCCCGTTTAGAATAAGAAAAAATAAAATAAATTGAGATAAAATATGATTTGGGGTTAATTTTGTCACCTTTTTTTCTGAAAAATCACATACCGTGAGAACGGTTTTCCAAATCTGTTCCCACGGATTCAAAAAAATTCACAAGAAATAACGACAATAGTACTCGTTTGAAAGCTTTCGACACGAAAAATATGATTGTATAAAAAATTTACACATTCGGTTAACCTACTTCCCAAAATTTTTTTTTTTTTTTTAGCAAAATATTAGAATTTTTTGAAATTAGTAATGACGGAAAAATTAGAGGTAAAGGGGTTGTTACAGATTTATAGAGTTTTTTGGAGTTTTATTTTATACCAAACGGGGCCATGGAATAGTTGAATATTTTAAGTATGTTGTTGTAGTGTCAATTTCTCTTAATAACTGGATAATCTAACAGAAGAAAATTTTACACGGAGAATATAATTGTATAAAAAATTTGTGCATTCGGTTAACCTACTTTCAAAATTTTTTTATTTTTTAACGAAATACTATAATTTTTTAAAATTAATGATGACGGAAAAATTAGAGGTAGAGGGGTTGGGGTTCATCCTGAAAACTTCAGACTCATTTTACTCCAGGTTTTGACATTCCCGCTAATTTCATTTTCAAATCCTAATTCACAAAACCAATAGAAGGGAAAGCTCTTCACACAGTTCCACCCAATGATCTAAAACTTTCGTACCTATAATTTAATAAAATTTTGAAAAATAATAAAAAAAATTAAAAAATTTTTAAAAATAATTATTTTTTATTTCACTGTATAAATTATAAACTCACAATCTATTTCACTTTTTACCACTCTAAATAGGAAACTTTGCAATAATGACATTTGTGCTTGTTGCAAAACCGAAGACACACAAGATACATGTTTCGTATTTTCTAAAAGACCCTCAAATACTATTTCCTTGACACTTGCGTCCCTTGCCTTTTAATCGTGGTATACTATCACCGTCCACGCTTATTTCACTGGGTTTGTTTAGTTGTCCATAAAATAAAATAAATTTTTATAAAATTTAAATTTTTTATTCTCAATATAAATTACAAAACTATAATTCCTATAAATTTATATTAATTTATATAATTCGAAATACATCAGCTAACATTAACGAGTGAATTGCATAGGGTTCTACGTCAATTAAAAAAAAATTCTGTTAAATATATTACGAAATATACTGATAGAGTTGCAAAAGTTTAATTATAAACACACAGATTTTAGCTAAATTAAATATTATCAAGTGTTAATTAAAATTTTAATTAAATTGATAAATTAAATTTTATTACATGTCTCGTGGAGAATTTCAGTAAAATTATACAAGTGAATAAATAACAGGTCGCTCCGTTTAAAGAGTGAAGTAGTTTGAACATGATAAGATTGACTAATTAATTTGTGCCACTTGTTAGCAGGCTCACAAATAAAGATAATTAATTAATTTTTATCTTTTAAAAAATAAATAAATAAGGGATCATTATTAAAAAAAGATATAATTTATTTTAATACCTTGATTTTCTTTTTTATTAATAAATAAAATCAAGAGATAATCATTTTGGAAAAGTAAAATTTTATTGTAGCTCTCTTCTTCACATTTATAAAGAGGATAACTGTCAAATAAAAAATTACACATTCTTTTTGCTTACAAAAGGACTATTGAATCAAGTTACCAAAACTCAAAAGTTCAAGTATTAAGAAGGCTCAAATGTTGTTTCGAGATCAAGTTTCAAACCCTTGAATTAACGTTCCGAAAAGAAGAATTTGAGGATTATTTTTTTTTATTAGAAGTTCAAAAATTGTAATCAATTTTTCCATACATTCTTATAATTTCGTGTGTTTATTTTTTCAAGCACGAAATTTGAGCGTATATTAATAAATAATTTTAGAGTCATAATATAACTTCTGTAAGTTTTTTTTTTTTTTTTTGAATTGATTTGAATGATCCAAAAGAATAGCTTTAAAGGCGGTCAAGGAAGATGTCAAGTGACAATTAGGACGTCAGATTAAGAAATCGCTTGCAAAGAAATTGAGGAAACTCATCCAAAACCTTGAATTAAGAACCGTGATTTTGATGGAAACAAATTCAACAAAATTGAAAAGCACTAAAAATTTGAGAGAAAAACAGGAAGAATGGTGAGAAGAAGAAGAATGCCTCAAAACCTTGGTAGTATAATTGAAAATTTTGAAGTGCTAGCATAATTCACCAATTATCAATTTTAGACATGAGAAAAAAAAAATAAAAGAGATTGACACATAAATTTTACGTAAAAAAAAAACCCTTGTGAAAAAAATTATGGAGAAATCAAAATCCTCTCCTAACATAGATAACACGTGCCTAAATTACAAAATTTTACTTAGTTGTTTAATCAACATTTGATCCTATTATTGAACTATTCAACCCACCAAACAAATAGAATTACCAACTATGCCAACACAAAGCAAAGAAATGAATCAACGCATCATACACTTAAAATTATCAAGGGCCATCGAAAAAGAAAAAAAACTCAGAACACTTCACAATTCTAAGGTAAGAAAAAAGAGCAGACATTTTTGAGAACTCAGTTACGTTTATTTGATCCATAAATCATATCAATATGAGCTTTAGTAATATAATTAAGCACAGGCAATAGAGACAGGACTGCATTGTATAAAAACAAGACTAACTAAATTTTGTATTCATTCTCTCCCTTTCTTTTTCTTTCTTTGCCTTTTAAAAATAATAATAGTAGTAATAATAATAAAGCGAAATATTTGATAAGGCCAATCTTAGTATTTAAGGAAAAAAAAAAAAAAACTAACTGAAGTTGGATTGTAAGAGATGATCAAGAGTATGCTAAAATTATCACAATGAGAGGCAGCTTGACACTTTTAAGTTGTGATACATAATTATACTAACAAATAATCGTGCCTATGGCACTCATCGACTAAAATAAAATATATATGTATTTTTGTACACTCTCTCTTTCTCTATCGGACAACATAATATTGAGAAGTAAAATTTTTATCTTTCTCAATGCAACTCTTTAGATATCATCATTAAGTTCAACTTAATGGTTTACAAGAATGTGGAGTGACACAAAGACAAGACAGGAATTTAAGGAAAAATTAGTAAAAGATCTCAACCATTCATTAAAAAAAAAAACTCAATCCCAACATTTGAATTTTAGTTAAAGAGACATTTTAAAAATGTATTGTGTTTTATTATATAGATAATAAATATAGTCAACCTTATCAGTTTAAATTTCAAATTAGAATTTAGAAAAAATCACTTCGTAAGGACTAACTTTATTCAAATATTTGCAAAAAAAAAAAAAAAATAGAACGATGAATGCAAAATTTTAATTAGTTTTATAAAAATAACTTAAATAAAAAATATTATTATTAATTATATGTGCTTTATAAAACAAAACAAATGTAATTAATATGACTAATTTAAATTTAAAATTAGAATTTTAAAAAATAACTACCTCTAAGCCTAATTAATATTCGATATTTTTTTTACTTTTAAATTTTAAAAATATTAAGAGTTGTTATAAAATAAATCTAATTATTATTTAAACTTTTTCAATTTGTGTTTCTTAATTCAATTCAATTCCATTTCTTATTTGTATTTTTTATTTAATTACTAATATAATTAAAATATATAAATTTAATAATAATATTAAATTTTTAAGCAAGTGTGTCCGTTTTTAGAACTCATGAGTTTTTTACATTTATTAAGATCATATGTCACAGTTCTAGTGCTTTTATAGGCAAAAGGAAAAATGAAGTTGTAATGTTTTAGCGATACAGGACAAAGAAACCAAAGTTTGAGAAAAGTTTTGGTTTGTAAAAAATCTCAACCACTCGTTAAAAAATAAAATTCAATCTCAACTGTTGAATCTTAATTTGTAAAAAAATATTTTTAAAATTCATCATGCTTTATTATATAGATATATATACGAGACCTCCCCAAAATTGTAGGACCTAAGACATTTGCCTTAATGGCACCTGGTAGGACCGGCTGTGTCTACGTCTATAACTAATCCATGACCAAAAAGAAAGGAAAAAAAGAAAACATTTCTTCACTACCCCATAACAATACAGACTCACTTCCCACCCCCTATTCTTTTCTTCCCATCAAGAGCAGGAACTGGATGCCTTGCAGCCTTCTGCAATAGTGAAATGTTACCCGTGGAGAGCCTCCGCGTTGGTGGTGCCGGAATCAAACTCCTAACAACAGGCAGAACCGAGAGGGAAAAAAAAAAAGAGAACACATTAGAGCAACTACGTAGGCCTCACAAATCAAACAATCATGCGCGAGCGAGCAATCTTGGCTCTACAATGATGACTTATACGAAGAGAGGAGATTGACATTGTCTTTAATCAGCTCTGTAACATTGAGGTTAGGGGACATTGAATTAAACGGCCTAGATGTATTTATATTTTTTGTAATTAAAAAAGTACGAATACATCATAATCATTAGATTTTAATCTAACAGTGACCTCATATCCTGAAGTAACATTAAAAACTCTTCAAAACTATTTCAGCCCCTGTCCTATACCATGTTTTGGTATAGCTTAAAAGTTTTGGGGGAATGGGTACGTGTGATGAAAAAGAGCAGAAGATCAGAGTACCTAATTTCTGAGGTCTTCGCTTGCTTTGGACTGGGTTTCTTGAGTTTTGATGATACCAACCCATTTGGGATGTTGCTCGCAACTTTGGGAGGATTGAATAGCCAAAGCGAGTCTGCCTCAGAACAATCACTGATTACAGACTCAAGATCATCAAACCGTTCTTCCCAATGTCCCGACAGATTTTCTTCACTCTCTACGCCAACTTTCTTCATATTATCAATCCAATCGCCCTACCGACCATGCATAAAATTCAGATGTTAACGGAGTTCAAATTCTCAATTTGATTTTTGGCCACGGAGTTCAAATTCTCAGTTTGATTTTTGGCCACAGTTTGCACATTTATATGTTAAGCTGGTATCTGCCCCTTTTAACAAACTCCATTTTCGTGTAATCTATTACTCTCTTAATGTGAAAATTACATACATCTCAGAAATTTTAAAAACTTACATTTATATCTCTTGTACTTTGAACTAAAGTACTCTTGTACTTTAAAGTAAAGTGAAGTAACAAACAGCGTTAAATTTTTAAGAGAAAAGACAAAAATACCAATTAAAAATTAAATAGAATCAGGAGATGCAAGCGTAGTAACATAAAGTACATGGGCTATAAATGCAATTTTTTAAACTTCATTAAATTCAAAACCGTTATCTTTTATGAATTTTTTAACGTTTTCACTTTAATCCAAAGTACAAGTGATATAAAGGTAGATTTTTAAAACTCAAGGGTGTAAATAATTTTCACCTTAAGTACAAGAAGTATAAAAGCAATCACTCTTTTTTCAATTTTTTATTTTTATCCCACTACTATAAATTTCTCAAACATATTATGAATTCTAGCCTTACCCCAGATTGAGATGAAAATTAATTAAGCACGCATAAAAGAATTATGAACAATTAGCTTAATTTTTAGGAAAAGCAAAACCTATCTGGGTTTCAGAATGCGGGAACACCCTTTCAATGGCAGTGTTGTGTATTGCATTTCCCTTAACAATTAAACCAAAGGAAAATTTATTCCATATGCATCCTCCCATGTTGGATAGTTATTCCATCCTCAACTACCCCAACAAGTATGTCAAATCATTCCAACTGAAATTAAAAGGCCTTTTACAAGGTAGCTTGTGGGGGTTGGGTGGGTTAGGGTGGGTTTGGCAGGCTACAGTGACTTTTACACTTCAATAGTTAAAGCATAAAGTATTAATGACTAGATTTTTTCTCTAAATGATCTAATAGTCCCACCGTTAGATATTTTAATGGTCCCAACTATTTAATTTAATTAAAATATTTTGAAAAAAAATCCCACCGTTGATTATTTTTCAAAATATTTTAATGGAAAATTTTCCTTATCTCTTTAGCTCCTTACTTTCTTATGCTACCACACTTGTTTTTTCAACCCTTGAATTGATTAGCTTCTTTTAAATTGAAAAGTCATCTTTGACGTGTACCTAAACCTTACCACATAACTAAGCGGAAAATGTTACCAGAAAAAATAAAAAATACACATCCAAATGCATATGATCGCGTACACACACACAGGAAAATTACTACTCAAATCATAAGTCACGAATACCTCTAAGTTGATGGCTAATAAATCCCCTGAACTATGCGAACGAAGTTGCGAAGGAGAAGAGCCGGGATGTGAAGGAGAAGAACCAGCAGATTTAAATCTCTGTCTTTCTGGGCTGCCCATTATGAAATGCTGAAAATGCCCAGGTTCTCCATCCTTCTTGGCCAATGCTGCCTTAAGACTAGCAATCTGAACGCACCCAGCAAGCAGAAATTAGAACATACAAACAAAAAGAACAGATTTGTGTCACGTATATCTAGTTTCCATACAGGGAAGGAAGAAATTTATATATATATATATATATATTAAATAGACGATGCTTCCAAATCATAAAGATGATATAAATGGTAGGAACCTGTTCTTTCAACTCCTTGACTTCTGTACAGTCATTGTTAATTCGAGCAGCACCAAGCTCAACCGCCGAAACTCGCTCAGCAAATTTAAGCGTGCTAATTGTTTCTCCTACAACATCGAGCTCCGGACTGATGTGAACAAACATTAGAGTCTTGGCTTGCCCTCCTGATGAATATACGACGGCCCAAAGATCAACTTATAGACTGTAAAAAGAACCAAAAAAATATATATATATATATATAGTAATATTGTTTATAACTAGAAGATGGCTCATCTTACCAAGTGAATCTTGGAGCAATTGTGTCAGTTTACTGTTCCTGTAGGGAACGTGTGAATTCTTCTGAGCCAGAGAAGCAATTACGTCTCCTAAAGCAGAAAGAGATTTGTTGATGTGTGTCGCCTCCTTTAATCTGTCTCCCAATGCTTCGGATTTATCTACTCTTTCACTTCCAGCCAGGTCTACCAGATGCATGCAACCACGAATGACATTCCCAGATGCCAACTCTCTTCCTTGAACATGAACCATGAGGCAACTGCAAAATATATATTATCAATATTATATATCTAGACAAAACAATAACATTTTCTGGGGTAATTGCATTTATACTACCGTGCTTAAAAGGTGAAAATCACTCACACCCCTTGAGCTTAAAAAACCTCAATTTATACCACTTGGACTAAAATTAAGTTGTGAATGGACTTGAATTTTCAAGTGAAAAGACAAAAATACCCATTTAAAGTCAATATAATCAGGAGGTGTTAGTGCCAAAAATGTGAAATACAAGAGTTGTAAATGCATTTTTTAAATTTATTAAGAGACAAAACTATTATCTTTGATGAATTTTTAACGTTTTCACTTTATTCTAAAATATAGAGGTATAAAAACAATTAAGCCTATTTTTTTAAATAATCAAAAATATACTACACTGAAATAAGCTTAAATAGAACTCTGAATCATTTAGTACAAATATTACTATTGTATCAACACTTGTGACTGAGAAAACTAGATCCCAATATAATAAAGAGAAACTCCATATAATTTAATAAAATAAAGGCAAAAAAGCACACCTATGAGAACGACTACTGCGATCATTCATTGCTGTAGCACCAACTGCACGATTTTTTAGCCCAAGTTTCATTAAATTGATTACATCAGATGTTGAAGAAACTGGTAGAAGGCATGCATCTGGAACGTTTATTCCCCTTGGACTATTGTTACGAATTTCTAATGTGTCTAAGAGTTAAGTACACAAAAATAACATAAGAAGAACAAAGAAACGTGATAATAATATGAAGAAGTCAACAATTGTGCAAAGGATATCTTTTGTTTAGACCATCTGTTGCAAGAAGATCCCTGACTTGCTCATTGTAAATCTCAATCATTTGAACAAAAACCTCGTACGAAATAATGTTTTTCCTCTGCTCTGCCATGATAAATAAATCACTCAATGCCCTATAGTTTACCCCTAAAGTTTCTGGGGTAAGCTCTTTTGGTCCAATCTGAGAGTAAAAATTGACATAAATCAATAAAAATTACAAATAACGAAAATTCTATTAATAAGAAAATGCATATAATGAAGTCATCATCACTGGAACAACAACAATCTTGCCCAAAATTAAGGCCTTACCATAGTATGAGTTTTCCCTGACCCTGTTTGGCCATATGCAAATATACAAACATTGTAACCATCAAGAATAGACCGAATCAGAGGCTGCATGTCTGAAAAAACCTCTTCTGCAAAGAAAGAAGAGAATTGGTGCCTTAGGAAGAAATGATGTAAGAAGAAGCATGCATCAAAATGGACAAAAAATAAATGGGAACCTTAGAGACCTTGGGTTGCTGATGGACCAAAAACTTTGTTGAAAGTGAATAATTTCCGTCCATCTTTTCCGTATTTTGAAGGGGTTGTAATTGTGATGCTTCCTTCATCTATGTGCTTCACGGAGTTTGCACGATTTGGTTGCCCAGGAAAGAAAGGTCGCACTCGACAATAAACCCTGATACTTCCTACTCAAACAATGCATCGCTGTTAAGAATCCTCACGACAAAAAATGAGGCATTATACCAGCGGTAGCATTTACCTTTGAGGTCTTGCAATTGATTGTATAACTTGCGGTTTTCCTCAAGAACTTTCTGGTATCCTGAAGCAGCATGAGCTAGACTTTGCAAACGTATGCCTATTAAAGGGAGACATAAATCAGATGGATATGTCCTCGTCATGTTGATCTCTACGACCATTGGAACAATTTGATTTGAAACTGTACCTAGGTTGCTGACCTCCTCTTGATATTTCATTTGCAAAACTTGCAGATCTGTTTTTGTAATATGCATAGCATGCTTTAGTTCCTACAGATCATGAATGCCAATGAACTTAGTACAACCATATGAAAGTTAAGAAACTATATGTGAAAATTTATACTGAAGACACCTGTATTATGTGACTACTGCAGCTGCAAAACTCCTTTATTTCCTTACGTTGATGCTAATTTGAGTATGTTCTTTGTTTGAGCATTTCTCTTCTGCATTCTTTGTAGTTACACTATCTTCCATCTTAACCATTAGATTGTAAGGGAATACATCAATCATTGTGCTCAGGCTCTATTGGCAATGTAAAGATGTGTCTAGGATAATGAACCAAAATAAGCAAGCAAATTGTTTTTTTTTACCTTAACTTTCTAGCATACAATCAAAAGCCATACCTTCATTTCCCCAGAAGAAGATTCTGGAATAGACTTGTTTGATGCAGAAACATCCATATCGCTTGGAGTAGTTTCCATCTATCAAATCACCAAAAAGATATTGGCAAAGCAATGCATCAAACATTTGCACTCAATATCGATAGGCAATGCAAAGATGTGTGCATAACAATGAACAAAAACATGCAAATAAATTATTTGCTTTCGAACTTTATAGGAAGGAATCAAACAATATTAAGTTTTTATTGGAGAGCCTAGTCAGGAAAAGGCAACCATATCTAACCAAAAAACATTGGTAGAGGACTTCATCAATCATTAGATCACAAGATCTAGAAATAAAATACAGATACAGGCATGCCAATGAAGCATAGCATGTAGAGTGATTGTTCATGTTTAAATTGGCCAAACTGTCATTTCTCCTAAAGAAGGATAGATATAAAAAGTTTAGAGCCTCCCATTAATCATAGACAAGATAGAAAGATATTCATATTGGACAACAAACAAAAACATACAAACTAATTGTTCATTTTTCAAAGTTCCTATGATAGAATTGAGTACCACACCTCTATTTCCCCATTAGAAGATTTGTTAGGGACAGAGATATTCACATCTCCTGTAGTTATTTTCCTCTGTCAAATCACCAAAAGATGATAAGTGGCTATGAATGTAATAAGTGGCTAAATAAGAAATTAGTAACTTGTGTTAATGTTATTCTATTGCAAAATAGGAGAATATTTTGCGTACAATAAAATAGACAAGATAAAAAAATATTCATGTTGGACAATAAACAGAAACATACAGACTAATTGTTCATTTTGCAAACTTGCTATGATAGAATTGAGTATCACACCGCTATTTCCCCATTAGAAGATTTGTCAAGGCCACATACATTCACATCTCCTGTATTTATTTTCATCTATCAAATCACCAAAAGATGAATGTAATAAGTGGCTAAATAAAAAATTAATAACTTGTGTTCTAAGGGTTATTCTATTGCAAAATAAAGAATATTTGAGTGTTATGCATATGAAAATAAGAGCACATTAATGATACTCAAGGTAGAAAAAAGTTGCATGAAAAATTTTAGGTTTTGATAGAGGTGATACCTTAGTAACATTTACAACTGCATACCTGTTCATTTTGGCTAGTTAGGCGATGCTCAAACTCCTCCATAAGTTTGACAATCATGGTCTCCACAATCTGTTGCAAAAGAAGAAATAAACATGTTACTCTCAGAACAAATAATTGATGAAGTAATACGAACAAAGAGTGCGCTAGTCAAATAAAAATGGAAGAACCCTCCTCCAATATAATTGCGATAATTTAGAGAAGGATATAATTTAAAATTGTTCAATGGATATTTTCTCTTAATGTATGGGAAGTACACATAGATGATTATTTAATTATTTTCACTCAACTGGGGAAACTATTGGAATATATCCTCATTTTGAAACTTGATCAATATTGCTACATTTTCCACTTTCCACTTATTTGTTATGAATTAAATCATTCCACCTTCTTCCCACATAGCAATCTCCACCTGGAGTCTCACCTAATTGAGGAGACTCAATAAAGTATTCTAATTATGTGAAAAGCTAAGAAGTACATAAACAAATATGAAGCATAGATACAATATGTTAAAGAGTCATTGACACTGCAATTTAAAAAAAAAAAAAGGTCATAACATGGTATTGAAATGACTATAAATAACTATATATTTCTTCATATTTTGCATTATAATAAATTTATTTTTTCATCAAGAAACCATTTTTCACACTTTATATATTGAAAAAGAAGTGTGAATAAAAAATTTATTTTAAAAAGCTTTAGTCATCAATAAATTAAAATTTTTGTTCCAAAAATTCAAAAATTAAAATACTCCAAGAAGACGTGATTAGCATATTGAAATTCACAATATTTTGATTTTAATAATCAACTCCCAAGCCTTTTTTTTTTTTAATTGACAGTATCTTTTATACATGTTTAGTTAAATAATGTGTCATGCACGTTATGTTTAATTAAATAATGTGTCATATACATCCTCACTGGTCCAAAACATGTATTTGCAAAGATTTTTTTTTTTTAAGTGACAATATATTTTATACATATTTAAGTAAAGAACCTCCATTTTTTTTTTCAACTTACAATATGTTTTATACACATTTTAAGTAAAGAACGTGCCATGTATATCCTCAAATGTTCAAAGCATGTATGGTTCTACAAATAAAGGGAAACAAATATGACTTATTGTAGTACATGCCTAACATGAGCCGCAAAAAAGTTTGGCAATTGTCCCATATGAAGACTACATAAAGCATTTGCATCGTAGATAGCAATTATATGCATATGATTTGAGAAAACTAGTGGTATAAGATATAACAAATTTTAGGTTTACATTTTAATGTTATGGTAATTTGCTTTTCAAAATCATATATTTCTATTTGAATTAAGTTTAGGTTTGCGCCAGGGGGTGTGAAGCTCTTCCAAGAATTACACTGACGATCAATGATGGCAGAGTTACCAGAACTCAGCGGAGGGGTGGGAATCAAGACAACACAGAACAAGAGAGAGAGAATATAGTGGATACTTAGGGTTCATGTCAGACCCTCCATAGGTGAGGGGTTTATATAGGTGAAGGGGGAAAACCCTTTTAAGCGGGAATTTAGGTTTCGAACCCATTAGGAGGATGTTAGTCTTAATCTGGCGCGCCTAGATAAGAATCTCCTTAATTCTCTCTTTAGATAGGTTGGGGTAAATCCCAACGGACCCCTGATTCCAGCCTCCACTCCACTAAATCCCGATGATCCTGCGAGGAGGGAGTTAGTTGGAGACATTCTCGGACCTTGTCCCAAGTCGTGAGAATAAACTTATTTCGCACAAACAATGATTCTACGGAAGAACCTTTGCCGCGGATGAGACATCTGCGCACGACTGAAAGTGATGCAGCTTATAAGGCTTGTGTGCCGCCGGAACATCCAGGCAACTACGGGCCTTATGGCCGCAGTCCATATACCTACAAGGTTCAATTTTGTTTGGTTGTAGTTCACTCAAGTCTAAGCTTGGTTCAAAGTTGAAAAGATTGAAGAAAATCAATACAAAAATTTGGCAACTTCGGTGACTTCCTATTCTATTTTGGAAATTCTTCTATATCAATTTGAATTCTATCTATTCAGAAAATTTTCAACTATTACAAAATGCGTACGTAAGGGATATCAATTGATAGTAAAGCGTTTAGGAAACTTGGTTTCCTAATTAGATTGGAATCATTCAAACACCAAATTCGAATTGGATGGTTAAGGAGGTTTCCCACGTGGACTAAGATTTCTTCTGGGTAATTTTGGCTATTTAAGAAGACATATTAATGAAAGTAATTTAGAATTTCAAGAGATATTATTCAGAGTTTTCATTCATATTCATTTGACACTATTTCAAGAGCTTCAATATATCATATTGGGTAATCAATTGATATGAGATTGAGTTCTTCATTGAAAAAAGAAAAAGACAACCACGAGATTTTTATTGTTTTGAAGAAAAGAGATTAACACTAGTGGGTTCTAGCAAATGTCATTTGAAGAATTGGTGGGTACTAGCCAAGTTGACAGACAAAAGAGGCAATTGCACGGCCTTTGGTGCATCATGGGGTTTAGCGAGTAGAAGTAGATTCAAGTGATAATGGGTGAAGTCGATATTACAATCTCATAAATATATATATACACATATTTTTTTTTTGGGGGGGGGGGTCAAGTCAATCACCTCATGGCCTTGAGGTTTTACCTAGAAGGCTTTTAACATTTCTTTGCTATATTGTGATGTCCTTTGCATATTCTTGTAATTGATTTACTTTAGTGCAATTTTAATTATTGTTTAGCTTGTGATTGTTTGCATAGTTTGATTCAATTCCTCCACATGTAGCTTCTTTGACACGTATGTTGAATCCTTATCGCATCTCCTTATCCCCAAAACTCCTAGCAGTCCCTCCACAATCTCAATTGACTAGGATGACTTGCTAAGATATTTTAATTGATGCACCAAGCTTGCACTTACCGTTGGAATTTCTTCTAGCTTCTTGTCTAAAAGAAGTTCGCGGACAAGCGTATGCAAGGAGAAAGAACTACCCTGAAATTCCAATTGCCAAACAACTTCAATTAGTCACTTCTCCAACTCGATAGTGTCAAAATTACACTTTGAATATTTAAAGCAATAAAGTGTTCTAACCGTTTCATTGAATTCATTCGCAAGATCATTGCATGAAGATGGCTCACTGGACAAACTATCAGTAGACTTCTCCCTTGATAAGTCCCTTAAGGAATTCATGAATGGTTCTGAGTTTCTCAGTACAAAGTGCTTTCCAGAGGTAGTAGATTTCATATTTCCTCCAAATTTCCACAATCCAATTCCACCGCCTTGCTTCCAGTCATTATAGGATTTCAGTGCTAGTACACAGTTCACTATCCTTGAAGATTTCCCTCCCTGAAATATTTAGAAGATGAGGAAAATGACAAAAGAAACAACAAAATTTCAGAAAACGGTGCATTTTGCCCAATGATTTTTATAACATTTCAATTAACATTTATGAAGAGAAATTGTTGTATTGAAATAACACTCTTGAAAAAATAAAATAAAATTCAAAATGGCATTTTTTCAAACTTTTCTTCTATTTGTACAAATATGGTTTGTTTGGTAAAAAAATAAAGTATTTCATTTTTTGGTTTTTGCGCAAATTTAGATGTAAAAAGTCAATTTTACCGCTATGCATGCACAAAAACCAATGCACCTAGCAAGAAATATTTATAATTTCAATGGGGTATTTTTATCAATTTATGCAAAAAAAATTAAAGATCCATTTAATAAAGCTATCAGTTTTTAGTTTTTGTATTTAATTTTTAATTTTTTATTTTCATTTTTCATTTTTATAGTAGAATAAAAAAAAAAACTTGAAAACACATTTAATGATAATAATTATTAGTTGGTAGTTATATTATTAAAAGGGTGACCAACAGCGATGAAAAGATGGTTGGCCAGAGGTGAAAGTGGTGATTGGCTGATGATGGTAGAAGATGAGTGGTAATAGGTTGACGATGCTCGAAAATGGGCAACAGTGGTCGAAAATGAGTGCAAGCCAGTGACAGCCAGTGGACTCACCGGTCAGTGATAAATAATGTGTTGACGATGGTTGAGAAAAAAAATGAAAAACTTGAAAAATTACATTTTTCAAATTTCTATGGTTTTTAAAACTTTCGAAAATATTTTTTTGGGGGGTGGGGGATTGAAAACTGAAAATGAAAGTTTTTATCGAACGGACTAAGTTTTTGATTTTTTTTACCAAACAAACCCGTGACGTTAATGAACTGACCTGTTCCAAATCAGAGGCTTCGAAGGTAGGAAGCCCCATTTCCTCCATGGCTACAAGGAAGTTTCTTACATTTTCAAAGTATTGATACGCAGACAGAGCTGCCCCATCAGGAACACTAGCAGAAACAGAAGGGGCTTCAACTACCTAAGCGAAATGACGATAGAAAGAGCTTTAATATATAATATAAATTATCAGAGACATGAAAGGAAAATAAATTAAATCGAGTCAAGAAGTGCCCCCCAAAAAAAAAAAAAACCGTACTTTTGGGACAGCACCGGGTTGAACCTTGTTGAGGACATTGCAAAAGATTAATCCACTTCTCAACCCAAGCCTGAATTCGTCTTCTGAAGGCTGAGCTGGCAAATCTTTTCCCCCAACAACTCCGACCATCCGTCTTAGCCACCCAGCAGCCTCGTATCTTCGTAGGGCTGCAAAACGACATTGGACTGGAGTTTCAAAACTTGCAAATAAAACCAGTGTTAATACAGAGGGTAAAAGGAAGATGCATTAAATTTCGCTTGAATTTCTCCTAGCTGAAAAACTGTAAATAATTTGAATAAAAATGGAAGGATATGCATGCCTTGCCAAATTAAACATCAAAAAATTGTACAACAATCTGGGGACATTTCTATATTAATAGCAGAAGCTGGGAATTGATGTGTGTATTACACAAAAAGAAGGTTTCAGTAAAACCCACAAAAGAAATCCGTTTATTTCATTTGTTTTAATGTGAAGTATTTTAAAAAAAAAAATTTATTCATATTTAAAAAAAAATATTTTTTAAAAATATAACTTAATATGTTTGCTTGAAACAATCAGAAGGTAAAATATCTTATAGAAAAATTAAATGATATTGAAGTTTCAAAAAAAAATTTTTCACTCTATCTTACGGATAAATATTTTATTCTATGATGGAGTATTTTAAACTTTTTTAAGAATGTTAATATTATTTTTTATGAAAAATATATTTATTTATATTTTAGATAAATATGCTTTCAGAACGGAAAAAAAAAAAGTGTTTTCCTTGAAAATACTCCAAACTGAAACAAATGAGATTAAATGTAAAATATTTTTCTATAACACTTTTACAAAAATATTTTACACTGAAAGAGCTATATTCATGTTTCAGAAAAATATTTTTTAAGCATGTGAGTAAATATGTTATTTCAAAGCATTTTTCTGTTAATACAAATAAGTTTAAGAAAATATGAATAAAATGTATTTTTCTAAAATAATTTTCATTAAAATAAATAAATTCAAGAAAATATAAATAAATGTGTATTGGTAAAAATATTTTTTATTAAAATAAATAAATTCAAAAAAATATGATTAACTATGTTTTCCCAAAATATTTTACGTTTAAACAAGCAAATTGATTTAGGGGACACAAATTCAAATGAAATTCAGGAATAAATCAACAATCAAGTCAACTGAAATTCCAGAGTGCATCAAATTGATTGAAATTCCAAGACCAAAAGCAATGAGAAGAGCGCTAGGATGAAGAAGAAAGAACAAACCGCACCAGCTTCTTCGGCCCTCCTAGACCTCATATCGATGTCACTGAGCCGCTTCCCTTGCTGTTGAATAACATCCTCCACAACGGACAGTAGAATCCCCTCCGTCTCCATCGTATCACCACCGGAAAACTAGGCCAGGCAACCTTACCTTTATCGTAGAAATAAATTCAAATTCAATATTCAGCACTTAAAGCTCAAAACAAACCGAACTTCTTAGGAACTCATCCAAATTAAATCAAATTCACATGACAATGATGATGAAAACATTTACGTATAGAATAGATAGGGATAAATACAGTTTTGATGTCAAGATCTGGGACTAAGGAAGAGCTGTTGAAGTTCTAGGGGGAGAGGAGAGGAGAGGAGAGAGATTTCTTTTTTTTTTCACTCTCTCCTCTGCGATGGTTTTCTTCCCTCCTTTTCCCTCCTCCTTTTTCAATATTTCTAAGAAACTAGCAAACTACCACAAATTATTATCAAAATTTATGCAATAATAAATAAATAAATTTGTTGAAATGATTGATTCATATTCATTCTGATAAAAAAAAATGTAATACTTGTATCATCCAACTTTCTCTCTCTAGACGTTTTTACGTGCGTTCTGTGTGAAGCAACAAGCCGAAGCTCGTTCCTAGCCTCTTGGCTGGTGAAAGGCTGAGAAAATCGGGGGAATGTCTAATTTTATCTTACTTTTTAACTTCTTCCGCGGGTGGATTTTATTTTGCGAGAGAGAGAAGAATTCTTCCGTCTCAACTTTTGAATTAAAATTTTTAAGTAAACAAAAATTTGACACAAAGACTTTATTTTGGGGTTACAAAAAAATTGTAAAAAGTAATAAAAAATACTAAAAAATTTTAAAAGTTATTCACTTTTTATTTAACTGTACCAATTACAAATCCACAACTTATTTCATTTTGTATTATTTTATCTTACTTTTTGTCACTCCAAACACATTAAAAATTAATTAGTGTTGGTACAAAATGAGTTTGTGGCACATGGCCTCTTGCTAAGCACTTGAACATGGGGCACGTGACATTTCACCGAGCATTGTATAAAAGTGTTCAGTGTCGGTTTGATTTACGCGGAATCGTTTTAGATGAATTCCATTGTTTTATAATAAACCTTAACCATTAATGTTCAACAGTAATAAATGAATCAAATTTATGATTTAAAAGACAACTTAGTTAGTTTGTTTTGTTACAAGTCACAAACAAAAGTGACAAGTGGACAGTTCTAGAGCTGAATTGTATCTATTCAGATGCCTTCAACTGTCCACGCGCATTAAATGAGAAGTGAAAGGTATTTAAAGAAAAACAATTGACATATATCAGGAGGTATTATTGCAATCCAATTTTCGCATATTGCTTTTATTTATTTTACCGTACTATAAATACCACACTTAACTCCGAAATTAGGCACACTCGCTATTACGAACTAAGTGCATTATATATTTTTTTATTAAAGGCTCCTGCTGACTTAAGTATCGGAGAGTTTTTCAGTTGAGAACCCTCACACCAGCCTAACCTCTATTTCTTTTGTGTTCAGCAAGTTGGCGATTAGATTTTTGGTTGGCATGATCCCCAATTCAGGCAGCGAATTTTTGTTACCGAACAACTAGTTAGTCTTTTCTGTGAGGAGAGGTGCATGGAACAATATTTTATTTTCTATTCCATTTACACTGTAATAGTTAGTTTGTTATTTTCTTTGGAAATTAAATAAGGGACAATCATATTTTCTCAAAATTTTCTTTCTTTGCAAAATTAAATTTAAAAAAATAATAATAATAAAATATTTTTCTTCAATTTCTCTTATTTTATTTTTACTCTATCTTGTCTTTCCAATCTTTTTCACAAATTTCGAGATTGGCTCGTTATGCACTCTTATTTGAACATAATTAGTAATTCGATTTTGATTCTAATTTAGTTCCATGTATAAACTTAAATTTGAGAAAAATTGTCACACCCCACTTAAGGATGTAACCGGCCGAGTACCCTAAGCCTTAACTTAAGGAACACGCAAGCCAAATTCTCATTCAACCAAAATTAACTAAAGAACATTCAATCAAAAATAACCTTGTCATTTAAAAATTTACGAGAATAAGTAAAACATTCTACTAACGTTTCAAACTCAAAACAATTAAATAACAGTAATTAAAATTTATTCAAATCATCAAACTCTAATATAGCTACCAAAATAAAATCCATCAATAAAATGTAAAATTATTCCTAAGAGGCCACGACTTAAAGGTCCCACTGCCAGAGTCCATGTCTAATCCCTTCCAGGCTCACCTGAAAAATGTTAAAATGAGGGGTGAGCTAAAAGCCCAGTGAATGGATTGCCAAGCCAAAAATAATAATATCCATTTGAAAATAATAAATTTTCAAATAACCAATTTAATCCAGAAAATTTTCCAAGTAACCATGTCCATGCATAATCAATAACAATTTCAAAACCTGCACGTCAGAGTGCAATAACATTCATAATTCATCCCGTCAATCACAACAGTGATGACAAACATTAATCCATGGATATATGGAAACTAAATATAAAATGCCAATATACTTTCTCGTGGGCAATGCCCGTTGGATCCAATATCGTACTTAGAGTCACCCAGTCTGGCTCCTGGGTTCTTCCCTAAGCCGATCCGATTGAGGTCACCACGGTTTTCACGGGCCTGTTCCAACAATCGTTGAGAACTAAGGTCACCACGGTTTTCACGGGCCTGTTCCCTAGTTGCCAGAGTCACACCACTTAAGGAGCCTGTCCCCTGGACTTTAATTTTTATTTCCAATAACCACAAAATAATTTTTCCATCACAATCTCATAATTTCCAGGATTAAACACAAGTGTCCAAATAATTTTACCTATGCTCAATAGTATAAAACATATAATATTATTATCAAACAATATAATTTTTCACAAAGAATAATCCAAAAATTTTCAACTTTCAAATCTTTATGCATGGAATAATTTATAAAATAATACTAGTAAGGCAAACCACTCACCTGGTGTCCAAAGATGTACACGTAAAATAAATCAGGATAATCCCTCACAATCCTGAATTCACGAAATTAAATACCTATTATTTAAAATCTATCGAAAAATTTACGTCTAATAATTTACTAAATATAAACCCTTAACTCCTCTAAAATAATTTAATTAATATAAATAAATAATAATTCCAAATTGTCAAATGGACAGACATTCTGCCGACAACGGTTTTCCATTAAACCTTTATTATGTGTGTGTGGGGGGGGTAAGAGTTAATCAAAACATCCTGCGCAGCCATTTTTTTTTTTTTTTTGACCAACCAATACCATAACTATTTATATATATATATATATATAAAGTAAAAGTTCCATTCTGCGCAGCAGCAAGTTTATCCAATTTTTTTTTTTTTTACCAACCAATACCATAACTATTTATATATATATATATATATAAAGTAAAAGTTCCATTCTGCGCAGCAGCAAGCTTATCCAATTTTTTTTTTTTTGAAAACCCGCCCCTTTGGACTAAAGTCAATACATATGCATATACATAAAATTCATATATATATATATATATATATATATAAACACCCATATATATACGTACAATTCCAATTTTTTTTTTTCAGATTCTAATTTATACACGCACCTATATGTATATATACACATTAACCTTTAATCTGATCTATCAATAATCTAAAGGAAAGAATAAAATTACTAACCTTATTTTCTTCTTCACTCTTCACGCGTAACCTCCTCTTTTCTCTCTTCTCTTCTCTTTCTCTCTCTTAATTAAAATTATAATAAACCCTTAGAAAGACACCCACTATTTATAACCTTAACTTCTTAATCGTATGCTATCACGCCCATTAAATTACGGTGGACCTTCAATCCCAATCTAATCAGGATAACCCTTAAATTTATCTAATGGTCCACAATTACCCCAAACATTAAATAAAAAAAAACATTAAAATTTAATTATTTCCTAAATAAAGTAAACTAATTCTAATAAAACTATAATACTAAATAAAGTTAACCAATTCTAATAAAATTATAACACTAGATAAAGCCAACCAATTCTAATAAAACTATAACACATAGAAATATAAATAATAATAATATATATATTTGGGTTATAACATTCTCCCCCCGTTAAAAGAGTTTTGTCCTCGAAACTTACCTCAAGTGTTATGTGAATAAATCCGGATACTTCTCTATCATCTCTTCTTCACGCTCCCATGTTGCTTCTTCAACTGTATGGTTGTGCCACTGAATTTTAACAAACCGAATTACTTTATTGCGAAGCACCTTTTCTTTAGTATCTAGAATCTGCATAGGTGATTCCTCATATGATAAGTCCTCCCTGATCTGTAGTGGCTCGTAATCAATCACATGATTCGGACTATGCATATACTTTCTAAGCATCGATACATGGAAGACGTTATGTACTCTGGCCAACTTAGGTGGTAAAGCCACTCGATAGGCCACTGCTCCAATTCTTTCCAAAATCTCAAATGGCCCAATATAACGTGGGCTTAACTTTCCTTTCTTCCCAAATCTAATTACCCCTTTCCAAGGCGATACCCTCAGAAATACTTTCTCACCAACTTGAAACTCCAATTCTCTTCTTCTATTATCAGCATAACTTTTCTGGCGACTCTGTGCAGCTAGGAGTTTTTGACGAATAACAACAATCTTCTGAGTTGCATCCTCCACCAAATCCGGACCCAATAGTTGTCTCTCTCCAACTTCAAACCAACATACTGGGGATCTACACTTTCTACCATATAGAGCCTCATACGGCGCCACCCCCAAGCTTGAATGATAGCTATTATTGTAAGCAAACTCTACTAAGGGCAATTGCTCATCCCAATTACCTTTCCACTCCAGTACATAAGATCTCAACATATCCTCTAATGTCTGAATGGTCCTCTCTGATTGCCCATCAGTTTGTGGATGATAAGCTGAACTAAGACTCAATTGTGTCCCTAAAGCTGCTTGCAGACTACCCCAAAACTTAGACACGAAACGCGAATCACGGTCTGACACGATAGACACTGGTGCACCATGCAATCTTACTATCTCTCTTACATATAACTGGGCCAACTTATCTAATGAGAAAGTCATCTTTATGGCAATGAAGTATGCAGACTTAGTCAATCTGTCAACTATCACCCATACTGCATCATGTCTAGCACGAGTCTGAGGTAACCCAGAAATAAAATTCATTGTGATCTGTTCCCACTTCCACTCCGGTATTGACAAAGGCTGAAGCTTCCCTGCTGGTCTTTGGTGCTCAACTTTTACTTCCTGACATATAAGGCATTGTGCTACATAGTCTGCAACATCTTTCTTCATACCATTCCACCAATAATGCTCTCGTAAATCTCTATACATCTTGGTACTACCTGGGTGGATACTATACTTTGAGTTATGAGCCTCAAGCAAAATATCTCTCCTTAAATCATCTAGGAGAGGAACACATAATCGACCATTTAATCTAAGCACTCCCTCTGCATCAATTGTGAAATCTGAAACATTCCCCTTCTCCAGTTCTTCCTTAACCCTCTGATACTGGGGGTCATTTAACTGTGCAGCTTTAATTCTGTCTAGCAAAGTGGGTCTAATTATTAACTAACTGTAAAGTGCCCTCTCTCCTTGTCTAACCACTTCTAAATCCAAACATCTCAATTCCTTCAACAGACATGGTTGAGCAGTGAGCATTGCCAGAGTTCCATTTGAAGATTTCCTACTCAAGGCATCCGCCACAACATTTGCCTTGCCAGGATGGTACATAATACTAATATCATAATCTTTAAGCAATTCCAGCCATCTCCTTTGCCTCAAGTTAAGCTCTTTCTGTGTGAAAATATACTTCAAACTTTTATGATCAGTGTAGATCTCACATGATTCTCCACACAGATAATGTCTCCATATTTTTAGTGCAAACACAACCGTAGCTGACTCCAAATCATGAGTGGGATAATTATTTTCATGTGGCTTTAACTGACGAGAAGCATATGCAATTACCTTCCCCTGCTGCATGAGAACACAACCCAAACCCTGGCGTGATGCATCACTAAAAATCACAAAGCCACCACCTTCCTTTGGTAGAGTAAGGATAGGTGCAAATACTAATCTTTGCTTAAGCTCCTGGAAGCTACTTTCACATTGATCCGTCCAATCAAACTTCACTCCCTTTTTAGTAAGACTTGTAAGGGAAAGGGCAATACGAGAAAATCCTTCCACAAACCGCCTATAATAGCCCGCTAACCCCAAGAAACTGCGCACCTCAGAAACTGTTGTAAGACGTTGCCACTCCATTATTGCCTCCACCTTCTGCGGATCCACTGAGACTCCATCTTTATTAACAACATGCCCCAAGAAGGATATTCTATTAAGCCAAAACTCACACTTCTTAAATTTGGCATACAACTTGTTATCTTTAAGGATTTGCAGAGCTATCCTCAAATGTTCTTCATGTTTCTTTTTGCTCTTTGAATAAACTAGGATGTCATCAATAAATACCACAACAAAGTGATCCAATTGGGGTTTGAAAACCCGATTCATCATGTCCATAAAAGCTGCGGGTGCATTAGTAAGGCCAAAGGGCATAACTAGGAACTCGTAGTGCCCATATCTCGTTCTAAAAGCAGTCTTAGGAACATCCCCTTCTCTTATCTTCAATTGATGGTATCTTGATCTCAAATCAATTTTTGAAAACACCTGGGCCCCTTGTAGTTGATCAAACAAGTCATCGATGCGTGGTAATGGGTATCTATTCTTGATGGTGACTTTATTCAACTCTCTATAATCAATGCACAACCTCATGGAACCGTCTTTCTTCTTCACAAATAGAACTGGTGCTCCCCATGGTGAAACACTAGGCCTTATGAACCCTTTATCTATAAGATCTTGTAATTGAACCTGCAATTCCCTTAACTCAACAGGTGCCATTCTATACGGTGCCTTGGAAATAAGAGTAGTGCCAGGTAACAAATCAATATTAAATTCAATCTCACGATCGGGGGTAGGCCAGGTAGATCCTCTGGAAAAACATCAGCAAACTCCTTCACTATAGGTAACTCCTCCAACCCCATATCTTGTTTCTCTTCTTCAATTACATAGGCTAGGTATCCTTCACAACCTTTTCTTAACATCCTGTTTGCTTGTAGAGCAGAAATAAAACCAAGTGATTGAATATTTCTATCTCCTTGGAAATAAAATTCAGCTTGTCCTGGTGTTGAAAATATCACTCTTTTCTGACGGCAGTCGACAGTAGCATAATTAAAAGTCAACCAATTCATCCCCAAGATAACATCGAAGTCATGCATATCTAAACTGATCAAATCCACTAATAAAACTCTATTATCTATCTGAACCCCACAAGATCGACAAATAGTATCCAACAAAATAGTATCTCCCATAGGAGTAGAAACAATAAGCCCCGCATCCAATTGTTCGAGCACAATAGGTAAGCTACGCAAAAATTTAGGGGAAGCAAAAGAATGTGTAGATCCTGAATCTATTAACACCCTAGCAGGTGTAGATGAAATAAGAAGTGTACCTTGCACCACTGAAGGTGATACCTCTGCCTCCTTCTGAGTAAGTGCATAAACATGTGCAGGAGCTGCTTGCCTCTGGTTCTGTCCCTGAGTACGACTTTGGTTACCACTCTGTGTAGTATCTCTCTGTCCTTGGAATGCTTGTTGAGTTTGTTGTCCTGTGGTATTTGGAGCTCTACATTAACTCTTAACATGTCCATCCTTACCACAATTGTAACACTTCTTAGGCGTGCCATCACAAAAGTAGCCAAATGAATGCTGCCTGCCACACCTTGCACATGGTCGTGCCTGCTGCCTATTATTTCCATCTATCTATGCTTGAGTATTTCTTCTCTTCTGAAAGCTGCCACCCCCACTACCCTGACCTCTACTATTCTGTTCCATGGCAACATATGTTTTGGAAGGACCTGCAGAAGATTGGTGGGATATGGTGGAACGCCAATATCAAGGAAGAGAGAACGAGTTGAACTGGAATAAATGTCACACCCCACTTAAGGATGTAACCGGCCGAGTACCCTAAGCCTTAACTTAAGGAACACGCAAGCCAAATTCTCATTCAACCAAAATTAACTAAAGAACATTCAATCAAAAATAACCTTGTCATTTAAAAATTTACGAGAATAAGTAAAACATTCTACTAACGTTTCAAACTCAAAACAATTAAATAACAGTAATTAAAATTTATTCAAATCATCAAACTCTAATATAGCTACCAAAATAAAATCCATCAATAAAATGTAAAATTATTCCTAAGAGGCCACGACTTAAAGGTCCCACTGCCAGAGTCCATGTCTAATCCCTTCCAGGCTCACCTGAAAAATGTTAAAATGAGGGGTGAGCTAAAAGCCCAGTGAATGGATTGCCAAGCCAAAAAATAATAATATCCATTTGAAAATAATAAATTTTCAAATAACCAATTTAATCCAGAAAATTTTCCAAGTAACCATGTCCATGCATAATCAATAACAATTTCAAAACCTGCACGTCAAAGTGCAATAACATTCATAATTCATCCCGTCAATCACAACAGTGATGACAAACATTAATCCATGGATATATGGAAACTAAATATAAAATGCCAATATACTTTCTCGTGGGCAATGCCCGTTGGATCCAATATCGTACTTAGAGTCACCCAGTCTGGCTCCTGGGTTCTTCCCTAAGCCGATCCGATTGAGGTCACCACGGTTTTCACGGGCCTGTTCCTACAATCGTTGAGAACTAAGGTCACCACGGTTTTCACGGGCCTGTTCCCTAGTTGCCAGAGTCACACCACTTAAGGAGCCTGTCCCCTGGACTTTAATTTTTATTTCCAATAACCACAAAATAATTTTTCCATCACAATCTCATAATTTCCAGGATTAAACACAAGTGTCCAAATAATTTTACCTATGCTCAATAGTATAAAACATATAATATTATTATCAAACAATATAATTTTTCACAAAGAATAATCCAAAAATTTTCAACTTTCAAATCTTTATGCATGGAATAATTTATAAAATAATACTAGTAAGGCAAACCACTCACCTGGTGTCCAAAGATGTACACGTAAAATAAATCAGGATAATCCCTCACAATCCTGAATTCACGAAATTAAATACCTATTATTTAAAATCTATCGAAAAATTTACGTCTAATAATTTACTAAATATAAACCCTTAACTCCTCTAAAATAATTTAATTAATATAAATAAATAATAATTCCAAATTGTCAAATGGACAGACATTCTGCCGACAACGGTTTTCCATTAAACCTTTATTATGTGTGTGTGGGGGGGGTAAGAGTTAATCAAAACATCCTGCGCAGCCATTTTTTTTTTTTTTTTTTTTGACCAACCAATACCATAACTATTTATATATATATATATATAAAGTAAAAGTTCCATTCTGCGCAGCAGCAAGTTTATCCAATTTTTTTTTTTTTTACCAACCAATACCATAACTATTTATATATATATATATATATATATAAAGTAAAAGTTCCATTCTGCGCAGCAGCAAGCTTATCCATTTTTTTTTTTTTTTGAAAACCCGCCCCTTTGGACTAAAGTCAATACATATGCATATACATAAAATTCATATATATATATATATATATATATATAAACACCCATATATATACGTACAATTCCAATTTTTTTTTTTAGATTCTAATTTATACACGCACCTATATGTATATATACACATTAACCTTTAATCTGATCTATCAATAATCTAAAGGAAAGAATAAAATTACTAACCTTATTTTCTTCTTCACTCTTCACGCGTAACCTCCTCTTTTTCTCTTCTCTTCTCTTTCTCTCTCTTAATTAAAATTATAATAAACCCTTAGAAAGACACCCACTATTTATAACCTTAACTTCTTAATCGTATGCTATCACGCCCATTAAATTACGGTGGACCTTCAATCCCAATCTAATCAGGATAACCCTTAAATTTATCTAATGGTCCACAATTACCCCAAACATTAAATAAAAAAAACATTAAAATTTAATTATTTCCTAAATAAAGTAAACTAATTCTAATAAAACTATAATACTAAATAAAGTTAACCAATTCTAATATAATTATAACACTAGATAAAGCCAACCAATTCTAATAAAACTATAACACATAGAAATATAAATAATAATAAATATATATATTTGGGTTATAACAAAAATAATTAAATTACTCAAGTTCAGGTCAACCTGAAAAATTAACAACATATGTTTTAAATATTTTTAAATTTAAAAAAAATAATCAAATTATTCAACTTCAGGTCTACTTGAAAATTTAGTCAAATATACCTAAAGTATTTTTAAATTTGATAATATTTTGAAATTATACTTAAATAATTTAATATTCAACTCAACTCCACTCATTTGTATCCTTATTATTCACTAATGTCGTAAGTGCCTTTTTTATTTTTATTTATTTATTTTTTTGGGGGGTCTAGGGCTGTGCACTTCCGTTTAAAGTTTTATCTTTGGCGTGTTGTAATTTTCAAATTTTCATTGTAATAAAATAAAGAAAAAGTAACTACTCCCCCACAAGGTCGACAGCGTATTACTTCTAGCAAATATATTTGTTATTCAAAAATTGAAATAAAATTGTCATTTTTTATTTAAATATAAATATATTTGGATTAATTAAATTGAAATTTATTCACAAATTGAAACTAAATTGTCATTGCTTGTTTTTAGAAGTATCTATTATAAGTGATTATCTCGATACACTGTATCTTCCCAAATTCGATGTAAATGATGAGGTTCTAAATTTAAAATTTAATTTTAAGAGTCGAAGTTATATTTTCAACTCTTCAATTCTGATAAAAATTCATCCAGTTAATGAAAATATTGTAATATTGGCCATTTATAAAAATCTAAATATTGAAAGTATAATTTTAATCTCTAAAATTGTATTTTAATTTCAAGAACCTCTAATCTTAATCTGTATTTATGAAATGTTCAGGCATTTGTTTCATTTAAAAAGAAAAAAAATTGAATAAAAATATAAATAATTTTTGTTACTTTATTTATTCATTTCTTAGGCAACAACCTTGTTAATTTCGAGCGTTCCAATATTAGCTCTAGATCGTTGCAACAGATTGAGGGTGCTGTTCCTTCGATTTGTGCTGTTAAGCTCAGCGCTCCAAAATATTCAAACGGCTCGTTTGCTCCGAACCTAATAGCCAGGACGCTGCTTCGGAGTGTCGCGCCCCACAAGTTAACAGAACTGGCCCCACAAAGGGCGCGAAAAATTCAAGTCGACAGGAAAAATTGTAAATGCCGGCTACAAGAGCATTAGCACCAAAAACTCTACACAAATACTTTAAGGGGGCGTTTGGAGTCCTACAAAAAATCAAAAAAATTAATGAATATGATTGATGTTATATAAAAATGATAGGTGACAAAATATAATTAGAGTGATTTGAAAACTTTTGAAGTTTGTTTGAAGTTTGTTTGTTTTTTTTATGGCTCCAAATGAGCCCTAAATTACGAAAAAAAAAGTACTTTTATTTTGCAAATTTTTTATTTGACAATACTCTATTTAATTTTTATAAATAAAAATTTTGAATATTAAATAATTGTTCGTTAATCTTTTTTATTATTTTTATTTATTATTTCGCCTTCAAATCATGTGATTATGAATTTTATAAACAATAATTATAGTAGTAATGATTAGGCTCCGTTTGGCATCGGTAGCCATTAGCCAAACTAATGGCTACTTCAATAGTGTTTTGTCAAATTTACCCTCTTACATTTTAACCTTCTTTTAAACTTTCAATAGTAAAAATATAAAATTAACAAAAATAAGTTAACCACCTAAAAAAAAAAACTACTTTTTTTTTCCTTCCCAAACACAACTTTAGCTAACAAAAAATAAGTTAGCTAACTTTCTTCCCAAACCAAGCTAGCTAAAAATATACTAGCATTATTAATGTTTTTTGAGGTGAAAAATTAGTTTTTGTTAATTTGACATTTTTACTCTTGAAAGTTTAAAAGAAGGTTAAAATGTAAGAGGGTAAAATTAGCCAAGCACTATTGAAGCTAAAAAAAAGCCGGCTACTAGTCGGGTTTTCCAAACGAACCCTTAGAATATTAATTATAATAAAATGATACATTAATAAGTATGTTTAATATTATTTTAGCATAAAATTATAAAATATATAATTATAATCATATAACTATTGTTATTATTAACGATATTATACTAGCATTATTAATGTTTATTAGAGTGAGAAGTAATTATAATTATAAAAATATTAATATTAATAAATATACAATATTAATGATAATCATATTAGTATTATTAATGCATATTCCTTTCTTACGTTAATATTATTGATGCCTATTAATATTGAAATACATTAATGTTAATCAAAATGGCCAAGAGAGAAAAAAAAAAACTTAAAAAATGAAGAAAGATGACTTTTAATATTAGATTAACGAATAGAATCTCAACAATGAAGCTCCAAATTCATAGTTTTAGTGTAGTAAGACTCTAAAATTTGTAGAATATAAATTTCGTGACGTAGAATTGTCACTTTTTACCCTATGATATTGTACATTATGTGATGTAGACGGTTATCTAGTTAAAGGTAACTACTCATACTTTCATCTCACATTACTTAGATAAGAGGTTGTAAAATACTTTATATGTGTATGTTTCACTTCTTCTTAATAAATTGGTCCTTTGAGTTAAAGTCCATTTGCATCAATTTAATATCAGAGTAGGGTAAAAAATATATAGGATCACACGAGACGTATGTCTGTGAGAAGGAAAATAATGATACAGATAATCTTCTAGTCGAAAGTGACTGCTCATACTTTTATTCCACATTACTTAATGAGTGCCTTATAATGCATGTGTCACTTCTATCTAATAAATTGATGTTTTGAATTAGAGCTCATTTGTATCGTTATGACTTTAAATATCACTTTAGAGTATATGATACTAATGCCCAAAAATATAAGCCTATGAACACAATCTAAAAGTCTCACCAAAAACATGTTGCCTTATAAGTATAATAAAAGTTGATGTACACAATTTGTACGTTAAAAAATTTACTTGTTAATATTTTATTTTTTATTTTTTCATTTTTTATAAATTTACAAAAAATAATTATAAATTAAATATTTATCTCAAATTCACGAACGATTGCATCCTGTAGAAGAGCCAATACCAGCATCAGTGGTTTCATCCCTTTGCTTATAGGCGTCAGCTGCAAATCGCTGTCGCTCGTGACTTGGTACAAAGCCAAGTTTGTTAGCCTTCCCGCTAAAATGTATCGGTTGTCATAGTCTTGCCGTCAACATTCCTTATAATGCCTATGATATCTCTTTTAAGTTGTAAGTGGTTATTGATTTTTAAAAAAATTAAAAAAAGTACTTATAAAAAAGTTTCACTAAGGTCTTGTTTGGTAATATTTTTATTTTTTGTTTTTCTATTTATATTTTCAAAATTATGTAAATTTGTAACAAAAGCATGTTTGTTAAATTCGTTTACATTTTTTTGTTTCCAAAAAATAAAAACTTAAATAGAAAAATATAAAAAAATATGTTTTCATTCTTTTTTCTATTGTAAATATTTTGTCAATTCTAATATTTTATCTATTTTTATTACATCGTATTAAAATAAATTGTTTTATTCAAATATCTTATTAAACTAAAATTAATTTTAATAAATAATATAATTAAATAATTAATTAAATTAATATGTAATATATATTATTAATTTATTATTAATAAATAATTAATTTTAACTAGTTAATTTAATTAATATGAAATATATTATTAAATTATTTTTAGTAAATATTATAATTTAATTATTTAATCTAATAATTAATTTACAATAATTAATTTAACTAATATTCAATATAATTTATTAAATTATTTTTAATAAATATCATAATTAAATTATTTAATAAGAAATATATTTATTTAATTCAATTAATTTTTAAAAACTAATAAAATTAAATATTTTATAGAATAAAAAATTAATAATTGTAAAAAATTGCATTTTTAAACATAGTTTTAGTTTTTATTTTAAAAAAACAAAAATAAAAAATATAAACATATAAATATAAATAGAAAAACGATAACGTTGTCAAACGATGCTAAGTGATTGATTTTTACCAAATAGATAACTTATTTAACTATATTATAATAATATAGATTTTAAGGTGCATTAATGAAACAAGTAAGGTGATTAACACTTATATTAATTTCTTATGTAAAGAGAGTAATCAGATACACGTGGAGAGTTAAAAGAGAGTAACGAGATACATGTGGAGAGTAATAAGCGAGAAGGGCAACGCAGTGCATGTACTGTTGATTCCAATATAAAAAAAGAATTAGTGAATTTTGATAGGTTAATATATACATTATAAATAGGAAAGGTTTACTTAAATCTTTGTTAGAATAATAAAGCTTTTTTTTTTATTTGAGATATGGAAAAAGTTACATTTACCCTTTTGATAGAGATTATTCTTTAACAATACTAGTAAAAATGATAAATTTATCATTTTACCTTTAATAAAATATTTAGGGCTCATTTGGTTTATTTTTCTATTTTTTATTTTCTATTTTTTATTTTGAACTCATTTTCTATTTTACGCTTTTGAAAATAAAAAAAAACTCAAAACGTATTTGATCACTTGTGTTTTCAAATTTTGTTTTAGAAAACAGAAAACAAACTTACACATAAAATGAAAAAAGATAAAAAGTAATTTTGAACGTTTTTAATCCAAAATAAAGAAAATTTCAAAATAATAAAAATAGAGTATTTTTTATTTATTTTGATATTTTTAAAATATAAAATAAAAACAAAAAATAAAAAATAAAAAAATAAACCAAATGCCATCTTAATTTTTTATCATTATAGAATTACGTCTAGAATAACTTCTTATGTCCTTTTTTTTTTCCTTCTCATACTTCAACTAAATTAGCAACTTTTTTTTAATTTCTTTATTTTTTCCATTGTCTAACATCTATTTTTTTCTCAATCCATCCCACCATTTCAGCAACTCCACCTCTATATATCTCATCTAATCTCTTCCAACCATGCTTTATCTAATCCTTCGCTAAATAAAAAATAATCACATTATAATAACTATGATTTGTTTGAGGGATAAAGAGGTGAGATTGGATGAGTAATCCATGGGTCCCACGGATTAGAGGAGTAATGAAATGTTTGTTTGATATCCGTGGGCCCCACAAATTGAATGAATAATGAAGGAATTTATGGGATAAGTTATCCCATGGGGGGTGTGGGATGAGTTATCCCCCACCTCTGGATTGTTTCCTTTAAAAATTTAAAGGTGTAAAATTATTTCTTATCATATCACATATTAAATCACATCTTTTATCCCATTTTATATCCTACCAATCAAACACCAAAAAATAATCTCACATAAAAAATTAATCACATTTTTATCCAATCATATCAATGGGTCCCATGGTATTACCTATCTCCCATTATCCAATCCCTCAAACAAATGCAGCCTGAGGATATTTGGAACTTTAAAAGTTAACCAAATAAAAAAAAAAATTTGTGATTTTGGTAATTTTTTATGTTTGAGTTTAGCCATCACACCATGTTTTTTGGATATAAGTAGTTTCGGTCGAAAGAATTTTGGTAGAATTTTTTTAATTTTTCCGTCAGAACTTTTTGAAATTTATAAAAATTTTATTGGAATTTGTAAAAAAAAAAATTATTAGAATTTGTAAAAACTTTATTAGGATTTGTATAAATTTATTGGTATTTATAGATATATATAAATTTATTTAATATAAATTTCTATAAATTTAATAAATAAATTTATACAAATGCACGTAATTTGAGGTGAAAATTTTGTTATATAATTGTAAAATTTTTTAGAATCTTTTGAAATTTTTCAACACTCTAAACAGGCTCTATATATAATTATCTTTTGCATATCAAAATATTTATAGATTTATTTATTATTATTTTCCTACGTAGTATGCCTAAAAATTTGGGACTTTCCTTTAAAATGGGGCCTAAAATCCAAGTACTTTTTCTTTATACTGTACAGCCGACCTTTAACATATGTGGAATGAGCATGAATATTTTATTTTCTTACTTGATTTGCACTTTTGAAATGTAGAATAACACGTACATTCCACTGTACACATAAAAATTACAATAATGGCTTTTTTTTTTTTTTTGATAGGAAGAAATGAGACTTGGTAGAACATTTTATGGAAGTACCCTCATATTTTTTATTTGACAAAATATCTATATATATATATATATATAATATCGATATTTACTCACATCCTCATCTTATTTTATCATTTATTTTACCTTATCAAAAATATATGACTTGTATCATTAAACTCATTCTCCAGTCACACTCACCTTAAGCTTACTTATTTTTAATATCAACCAAACTATGATATCAGACATTTTAAAATAAATGTTGATATTAAAAACATATCTAAAGCATAAATTTTTTGAATACTTCGAAATATATATTTAATTATTTTATTATTTTTCTGTAAATATATAATTAAGATAAATTTAAATATTCGAAACCTATAAAATTATAATTTTTTTATATATTTTACTATTTTGTAGATTAAATTATGTATTAAATTATTTAATTAAATTTTCTGTGAGTAGTATATTCGTAATATATATTTAATAAAAATATACAAAATTTATTATTATTTTTTTATTTTTTTCTGTGTCCAGCAAACAAACCTAACCTACATTTCAGCTTTCATTTATTACATTCCGGAGGAGCAATTCGGTTTTGGTTCCAGTCGCAAAGGTGGACCCACACGGGTACGGCTTAATATTACCCTGGAAGTTGGATCAACCGATTCTTGAATTGCCTTGCCGGCCGATCTCCAGCTTCACCTGCACGGTCGTCGCCGATCGCAGCACGATCCCGCTGTCATCGCGCCGTTGCTGTCTCACCAAACCCTAGCTATAAAAGAATTAACGGTTGGGAGCTGCTGCTGAGCAGGAGAGAAGTCAGTTCCTTGACCAGATCATTTCAGATCTAGGGTGGATTGGTGGTTTTTGAGCGGCCTGTAGGTGTTTTTGAATTTCATAGTTTTAGATCAAAATGGCGACAAGGAATAGGACCATATTGTATAGGAAGTACAGAGATGCTTTGAAAAGCGTTCGGGCTCCATTGAATTCTTCTTCGTCCTCGACTTCCGGCGGTCCTGTGATCGAATTGTCGACGACTTCTCTTCTTAATCCCAATCGCTCTTATGCTCCCTTAAGTACTGAGGATCCCGGAAGCTCCAGGTACAGCTCACTCTCCTTTCTTTCTCATATGTTATGCATACCATCCGGTATCCATTTGCGCATTTATATATATATACACACGTATATAGGGTTCTTCCTGGGTTGCGCGATAGTTATTTTCCATTGTAAGGTGGACATATTTTTTATTCTTTTGATTAAAATTCTAGCTCAATTACCTAATAGAAAAACTCCCTTGTGTATTTTATGCCTTTTGACTGTAACACATTTTTCTGTGTAGACTCGAACTTCTCTTTGGGGACTGGAAGTATAGATATTTCAATTACACGTCCGCATTGAAATATGGGAGTCAAAAAGTGAAAATTTTGCCAGAAATAGAAGTTCAAAAATTGAGTGGGAGTGGGTTTGGAGAATTGGCAGTCCAATTTGATCATGAAATCTCTGTAAAAGGAGTGATATTGGAGGATGAGTTGTTCTTTAATCTAAGAAATCGTTTTTGATAGTAGGATTTTTCAAGGCGATGATGTTTTCTGAGTATGCATATGATGAGGCACTTGTGTTCAGTTGAGAGGGCTGTTACGTTTTTGCAAAAACTTCGTTTTAGCCATGACAGCACTCCTGGGATTTTGAAATTTAAGATAGTGGGAGTTAGGTCGTATCCAGTGAAAATATTTAGTGACGTGATCTCAATCTTATCTACCAAGTGTGTGCTAATGCTAATCATGGATCATGTTATTGCAGTTGTTTGAAATAGAGTATGTTTTTAATGCTTCCATAAACAGGAGATCTGGCTATAGTGGTTAAATTACCTCAAGTCTGAAAGATGTATGTACTTTGATTTCTCCAACTGACATCAAATATTTTTTCCACTTTAATTTTAGAATCAAAATTGGAAGCAGAAATGTCACATAAATGAATAGTTTTTTTTTTTTTTGTTAAACATTAATTTACATGGAAAACAAAGTTTCTTATATTCATTTGTTGAGATTTAACATTGTAATTTTTTTTTTTTTTTTTGATGGGTGATTTAACATTGTAATTAGTGTATTGATTAGCTTATTTTTGGAGTATGACATTTACCGAACTGTATTGATTTATGTAGTGTAAAACAACTTTGTAAAATTGAAATTATCAATATTATAATAGAAATATATATAATTCTAAAGGGCCATCATTAAGTGTTGTCTTGACCAATACAAGGCATTGAGAGGGTTGGAATAATGGAATTGATACAAAGCTTACAAAAAAACATAGTCGGATTGACACAAATCTGAAGTTTGGGTGAAAGTATGGTGAGATGTTAAAAAAGTTGGGGGCATCTTAGTCTTGTTATGTGAATAAAATACTTTTGGTGGTTAAAGAACCAGATAGGCATGTTCTTGGATGCACATATTCACCATTGAGGTTTCCATTTGTGAAGCAAACTCATGAGGGACTCCAACGCGCGGTGGACTCACTTTGGACATGAATCGTGCTCACCATTTGTAGAGTTAGATTTGTTTTAATTATGTTTTTTTTTTAACACACTTTGGACACATGTACTCATTTTGGACCTTTTTTGTTGACTTCATGTTTGGATGATTTGATGAGATGTAATTATGTTTTAGTTTATGGATTCATAGAAAAATATTTTTTTAAAATGATGTGTTAGTTTTTGGATGAAATGTAATTAGTATCTGATTTATCTGCTGACTTTTAAGTTATGACATATGCGGTTTCTAACTTTGTTAGTGTTATATTACATTATTTCTATTGTATTTGAATAAAGCATTAATATTCAAGGCATGAAAATATATACATTCGCCAACTGTCTTGCATTTTTTAAAATCACTAAGTCGTCATATCCGTGTTGTGTTGGTGTTTGTGCTTCTTAGATAGTGGCAAATTTGTGATTATTCATAACATGACTTCTTCTATAATACCATGCCACCTCAAGTACCCAACTATGCCATCTCAGCTGCACTTAAATCCCTCACTTCCATCCAATTGCCTGTCTACCTGTACGCACAAAAAATGGAAAAATAATGAGCCTATTGACAGAGTCCTAATCCCATCAGTATATGGCAGTGGAAGGGGCTGACTGACTGTGAACCTTTATCTCTCCTCTCCACCATTATATATGTATTGATTTCACCCCCTTTTACTTTAGAAAATGAGAGAGAGAGAGAGAGAGAGAGAGAGAGCCAATTAGGGAGCAGCCCAAACAAGCAAAGAAAGAAAATTTGAAGCCAAACAAAATGCAAAGATGAGAAAAGGCCAATAAAGGACTGTACTTTAAAGAATGTTATGAGCGTAGAGATGGTGGCACCAACTCATGGTCATTGTTCACTTCCTCTTAGGCTCGTTTGTTTCATTGTAAAATATTTTATTGATTTTTCAGTGTATAATTCATACACATTAAGTAAAACCTTTTACATGTAAAATGGTTTACAACATTTTAGTAGAAAACAACTTATTTTGAAATCTGCAAATCATTTTACCACAAAGCAACCAACCGCCACCACAACTTTGTCAACAATTGCTTGACGATATAAGCCTTCACAATTCGCTTGAAGGTCTTATTGCTCAATGTGTCTACATCCTCCTCCCAGTATGAACTTTCTGCTGATGTTACTTTTTGGGGACTTGCCATTGATTGCAGTACCTTGGGAATATCGCGTTGGCCTTCACGACTTGCAGCTTCACGGTGTTGAACAAGTTCAATTTCTGTATTTCCATCTACTTCATTATCATCAGAGACAATAGCACCGTAATTTGAAAGGTGGCAACCAGTTACAAACTACCAGCACCTCTATGTTTTTTGTCAACATATCGATAATTGTTCTCCAATCTTATAGCCCTTGGTTATATGTTTTATTAAACTAAGCACAAATACCGACTCAGGGCATTAACACGACAAAAATATGTTGATTCAATGATTTTCAAAAAATGTGACAAAAACTTGACAATATATATTTTTATATGTATTAGATATCAATCCTTTATTTAAATGTTATATAGATAATGCAATATACCGCTTACTGAAATTCAAAACTATGTATTTTATAACTCAAAAGTCAAACAAAAAAGTCACATAATAATTACATTCCATCCAAAATGGTAACAAATAAATCATTTTAACAAAACATTATTCTATGAATCCATAAATTAAAATGTCACAGCATTCCATCAAATTATCCAAATATAAAATCCAAAAAAAAAAAAGCCCAAAATGAGCATGTGATATGTCCGAATAAGTCTGTGACATGTCCAATGTGTGTCCTAACAAAAAGAAAATCTAACTAGGCAAAAGGTGAGTCCGTACATTCAAGGTTTTAATATTTTTGCTAGAGTTTTATTCAATCAATGATAATTACGCAGCAAAAATCAACAATTTTCTTTAAAAAAGTTTCAGAAAAAGTAGACAAAGTAGTTGAAAACTTTTTGTAAAAATAAATGTTTTCAAGAAGTTTTCCAAACAGCAGAAAATTATTAAAAAACAAATTTAATTGCATTTTTTTTAGTTAAATATTTTTCGGTGCAAATGGAGCCATGGAGCTGAAATTTTGTTTCTCTCTCTCTCTCTCTCTCCCCCCTGGCATATAATACTAAAGAATACTATCGTAAAGGCAAAAGCTTTGGGTTTGTGACTGCTGTTGCAATAGCAAGATTAGAGCTGTATGCTTGCAACTTTCTTTTCTTTTCGTAACTTATCCTTCTTTTTTCTTTCCTGTCAAATGCTTTTTCCATTTATGAGACATAAGAGGAGGCCCAAAAAGATGTCAGGCTTGCAAAATTGAAAGAATTAAGTTACTTGACCATGACACTATGTTCATACATCATTGGACTTCTGTTGTTGGTTTGTGCTTCTCTTAGATGATTGTTGATACTTTAGTGTCTCTTGCTTCAAATCTTGTGTTTGTTTGGCTACCTTTCTGATAATGTGGAAATGTTTTTTCTTTATTTAAACTTTGTCGGTATATGGGCTGTTTTCCACATCTTTATTATTCAGTTTTTCTGTCTTTGATAACTCAAAAAAAGAAAAAGAAAAAAAAAAAGGGAGGGGGATCCAGAATAGATGTGGAGAATTGTCTAAAGACATTTTTCTTTCAAAGAGGCAATTTGACTCAAACTTGCCATATGTTATTTTAGTATATGCTATAGGTCTAAATTTCTGTGAAAATGGATGTTTATCGGTAGTCAACAAAAAATAGTGTGTAATTTATAGCTTATGGGTATGAAATCCTGGGATTTTAAATCTAGTAATTTATCAATTTATTACCTGTCAAATTATTTGGCTTCAAGTAGCAAGCAGTAGCCTCATGCTAGAGTGAGCTAAAGATGCTTGTATATTCATAATAACTATTATTTATTTTCCTTCAGAATTTGGCCTTAATGGTTCGTCTCAACTATTGACGATCTCTCTCTCTCTCTTTCTCTCTCTCGTATTGTTTAGAAATTGATTCTCACAAGATTTGAAAAAGTGAGCCATATTATTGTGGACACTTGGATGTCAACTGTCTGTGATATCTAGTGATGTTAACTTTTACTTCCCAATGCACAACCTGGTAATTGGAAAGTCATTGGATTCCTCCCTGCTCTGAGTAAAATATTTATTCTTTGCTGCAGTAAAGGTGCACTGACAGTGGGTCTACCTCCAGCTTGGGTGGATATATCTGAAGAAATAGCAGCAAATGTGCAACGTGTACGAGCAAAAATGGCTGAGCTAGCCAAGGCTCATGCCAAGGCTTTAATGCCTTCATTTGGAGATGGCAAAGAAGATCAACACAGGATTGAGTCTCTTACTCAAGAGATAACCGATCTTTTAAAAAAATCAGAGAAGAGATTACAGAGACTCTCTGCTGGTGGACCTTCTGAGGACTCTAATCTGAGAAAAAATGTGCAGGTATGACATGGTAGCTGCTTGTCATTATGTTGCCTTCTGTATGAACCATACAAAGCTTTGATGACTTAATTTAAGATTTTGTTTTTGTGCCTGATGTTTGTCATTTATTTAGTTAACTTTGAATAAATTCTGTAATGATTCATTTGCACGCTGCTACACTCTACTGTCACTGAAAATCCAACCCTTGCTGGTTTAATATTTTCATGTGTACTAGGGTTTTTTGGTACCTCATAAACATAATAGGTTCTCTGATTTTTTGCTCAACTCGAACAGTTTAAAGATTATGGCATGTGCCACTAGGATGCCTCTCTCTGATTGTTCCCCTTGTGATAACTCTGGCACCTGAAGAGTTTAAAGGTTTAGAAGAATCTGGTTGTTCATTTCTTTTTTATCCTCTAAGTTCTCTTTAGTGATGGTGAGGAGCCAGGCAGAAGGCCATCTTTTCTTTTTTTTTGGGACTGATCCCATTGTAGGGAAATCTGAATTTAACTCCATCAAATGTCTGATTATAGTGAGTTTGTGTTGTTAGTTGTTCTGAACTGAGTGATTTCCAGAGTCATGCATGGCATTACTTATTATGAAGTTCGATTAGGTTGTGTCTATAACAAGGATGGGTTATTCTGATATGCTGTTTTACTGTTTCCTTTGCAGCGCTCTCTTGCCACTGACCTTCAGAGCCTTTCAATGGAACTTCGTAAGAAACAGTCTACTTACTTGAAGCGCCTAAGGAAGCAGAAAGAGGTCTGTACAGAATTTTTCCCCTTTCATCACACTGGACAAGATTTTAACAGGACCGTGATTGATATGTCCAGACAGTTTTTGGAATTGCTTTGTCTTGTAGATTTAATTTACCAAAAAAATAAATTAATAAATAAATTAATTAAAAAAGAATTTACTATGCTTCTCAGCTGTGTCTTGCTTTTCTTCGTTTATCAGCAGCTAGTTAGCTCTTTTCTCCCACTTTCCTGTTAGGTGAATACCTAGTAGTCCACGAAGTGGATGCTTCCAAAACTTCACTAATATTGTTTTATTATGTAGGGTCCAGATGGTGTTGACTTGGAAATGAACTTAAATGGAAATAATAACAGAAGCGAGGATGATGAGTTTGATGACATGGTAAGCTGACTTTTAACTTCAGATGTCTAGTTCTTCACTTCTTTGTTCACATGTATCCAAGGTTGTTAAGATCTCGATTTAAATCTTACAATTTTATAACTTGTTGAATGGCATCAAAAATCTTAATGGGAGTAGAATAGAAAAAATCTCATTTTTAGGACATAGAATTAGTAAAATCTTTATTTTATAGGCGATTTTACCAATATAAAAAATTGAGGAGTGTTTGTGTAATGTTGTCAAATAAAATAGACTTTTATGGTTTTTTTTTTTTTTTTTTTATGTTTTCAAGTAATCGGTCACAAATGTTTCACTTGTAACCTTTTCCTGGAGTTTTTTCTGATTATGTAACATTATTCATTCATATAATATACTAGTTGGCATTGTTCTACCAAATTGATTACTGTAAATTAAATATGATAGCTATGATGGAAACTAAGACTTATGATAAAATGTTACAAAGACATTTTTAATCTTACAAAGCTAAAATGAAGTTAATATTCTAATGTTAATTGTATAGGTCACACTAAACACTTAAAAAATCTCAATTGTATAGCTGGGTAAAGTGGTATAGAATCAGACATAGAATCTTTTGTGAGCTTTGGTGATGATACATTTTGTTGATATGAGTGGGTTTTTGTACATGGCATTTTTTTAATACCCGTTTTTGCTCTCTTCTTATTAGTAAAATTCTTTATTTATCCAAAATAAAAAATTAGAAGCTCTAAATAAAGAAATTATAGTATAATAAATTATGTTTTAATGTAATAGGTGGTAGGCAAAATCGTACGATTTTACGGTTCGATTTTTCGTACCTCCATTGATTTTAGGTAGAATCTCGATTTTAACAACCTTGCATGTATTTATATGTAAAATTTAAACGCATGCCTACGTTTGTAAGTCTGTGACTGTGCATGTATAGCGTGTATTATAAAGGTGGGAAATTCCCCATGTCTTATGTAAAAAACGTGTTTCTGTTATATGATTATATGAAGAAGAATTAACTGCTTTATAAGGAATTATAAAAGTGGAGAATTCCACAAGTCTTACGTGATATGGATTACTCAAGTAAACAAATAAAAAAGAAAAGGTTCTGTGTAATATGATCATATGAAGAAGAATTAGCTGCTTTATAAGCAAAATGAGTAAAAAATTTTATCATTAATCATATTAGTTGGATTTTTATTAGAGACTTATTAAGCATTATAAGATTATCTTGAAAGCTGCATTGGATTGATAGGTACTTGAACTCCGCATCCCTTATTTAGGCTTGAAACCCAAGCAGATTTGATCAAGCAAGGACTTTGAACAGGTGCAACCCAAATGTCCCAGGGCTTGCCTTGGCCAGAATAAGCTCTATCTCAATCTTGAAGTACACCCACCCTAGCCCAGTTTGAAGTCAAACCTTTGAAGTTTGGCTCAAGTGCCTCAATTTGGTTGCATTGGGATCTGTTACAATCTTAAATAAAAGAATAGATCAAGTAGGAAAAGGGAAAAAACAAAAATTTAATGGACTAATGGATTAATTCATAGGCTGCATGAAAATAGTTAAATCTTAATGTTTAAAAAACACACACACATTGTTAAGTAAATTGTAAATAAAAAGGCAATGCAACAGAGGGGCATACACGCTAAGTAGCTTGAAGAAAATAATTAATTGTCTTAATGTGCTTATATATGTATATATTGATTTGTAAATTATAATAAAATCAACCCAAAAAGGGAGAATACATACCAATAAGTAGATTCAAGAAAATACTTGATGTTCTTACCGTTTTTATATATGTAGAGGTGTAGAGGTGTCGGACGTTTTCCAGACACAGAAATGCAGTTAAACGTGTCCCTGTTTTTTTTTTTTTTTTAACCTTTTCGGCTTTGGACACATTTTGGACACTCCCCCAGTTTTCTATTTCTTGATTTCCTCCAACACCTTTCAATGGTAGCACAAAATGTTATTGTGAATTTTCCTTATATCTTTCTTAGGCATCCTCGAAGGTTTTAACCCCCCCCCCCCTTTTTTGTTTTTTTTGGGGGGGGGGGGGAGGGGGATGGTTGATAAATTTTATTCTTGTGTTATGATTTATTATGTACATTTTTTTAAATGATGTATTGATTTACTTTTTATTTTGTTTTAATCTAGAAGCCTTGGAAGGTAATTTTTTAAATGATGTGTTGAGTTCATGGTTTTCTTTTCTTCCTTTTTTTTTTAATTCTAATTAGTGTTTTCTTGCATTTCTTATTATCTTTGAATAAAATATTCATATATATGACATAAAAATATATTGAAAAAATATCTTTTTGCTTGTCCGTACCATGCTCTGTCTTGTTCTTTTTGAAAATTTACTTGTCACTTGTCTATATCCGTGCTTTTTAGATCTACATGGGGTAATTACATTTTACTCCTTCGTGCTAAGGACATTTCACTTCACCTACCTACATTTTTAAATGTAATACTTAACCCAATTGCAATTACGGCTGAAATGCAACTGTTCATGGATTTAATAGAAAATGTAAAAAATTGGAATAACGTTTCACTAGAACCACTAAAAAATAGCATTTAACCTAAAAATAACCTTCACGAGTGGTATGGAGAAAGAAATAAGGAGAGAAAAAAATAAAATAAAAGCTTATGAGGCAAAAAAATTTTTGTTTTAATTTATTAAAAATTTGTTTTTAAAATAAAAATAGTTAAATTGATGCTCATGAAATTACATACAAGTAATTTAGATGAAGAAGGTAACAGTTGCACCTTAGTCATAATTGCAAGGGATTAAGTGTTGCATTTAAAAATATTGTGGATTAGAAATAAAGCAAAGAGAATTATATTTTTATAGGATGTGTTTAAAGTTAATCACATGTGCATCAAATATATACACCAATATATCAGCCTTGAGTTAGACCCTTGCCTCTGCCCAGGCCACTCCAAACTCAGTTCAAGTTCAGGTTATTTTGCTGAGTTCAATCTAATGTTTTGGAAAAAGCTGTCTTAAGCCTGAAGAAAGAGTTGGGCCAGGGTCAGGGTGTTCAAGTTCTACCTGACTTGCAACCTACTTTTACATGGAAGGTTTTCTAGAGCTACTTGGTCTGTAATTGCTGATTTATTCCTTGAAATCAATCGTCAAATTCACTCTACAAACTGACAATTGCGAGCATATAATGGGTGTAGCTTGTCGCCGAAGAAAAGAGGGGTGGCTCTGCATACACTGTGGGTGAGTTTGGAGTAAGATAAATTGAGAGTTCGTAATGCGTGCAGTGAAAGAAAAAAGTTGATGTGATATAAAGTTAACAAAGATTTATAGAGTTTTTTGGAGTTTGTTTGCAAACCAAACTCACCCTGTATTTTGTTCGTTGGGTCTTGGGGTTGGCAAGGAATAGGGAATTATTGCTGTTATTTTTTTGTTATCAGGGTTTTGGGTTTAGCAGGAAGGAGGAATTTTTGTGCCAGAAAAACTTAGGAGGTTTCTTATTCCTTAAGGCACTTGTGATTTTTCATGTAAGTAGTTTTAGAGAATATTTTTTCCGGCAAATCTCTAAAATTATCTTACAAATTATTCATTAGGGGTTTAATGACCATCAAATGGCCAAACTAAGGAAGAGTGAGGCATTCACGGCAGAAAGGGAGAGAGAGATCCAGCAGGTAAGTTGAAGCTCTCGTGCTAATCTGTTTTGTCCCCACCAAATCTGATGCTTCATTTTCAGTTGACCCAAATGAATTTTGCTTGCTTTTCATTGTTGTTGTGGTTTTGGTAGGTTGTGGAATCAGTAAATGAACTTGCTCAGATTATGAAGGATTTGTCAGTGCTTGTCATCGACCAGGTTAGAAACTATACCTCCTTTCTAATATATCAGGAACTTCCTCAAATGAATTATGGTCATGAACTGAAGTTATGCTCCTCCAAACAGGGAACTATCGTTGATAGGATAGACTACAATATTCAGAATGTTGCAGCATCAGTTGAGGAGGGCTTTAAACAACTTCAGAAGGTCCTCTCTCTCTCTCTTTCTCTCTCTCTCTCCCTCCCCCCCCCCCTCTCCATTGCCCATACTTCTTTCTAGATTAAAATTTCTTCTAAGCTCATATATTTTCCCTGTAGTAATGTTGAAAGTTTTGGGTTGTTTTTTGACTAGCAGGCAGATAGAACACAGAAACAAGGGGGGATGGTGATGTGTGCTTCAGTTCTCATAATCATGTGCTTTATCATGCTTGTTCTCCTAGTTCTCAAGGAGATATTTTTGTGATCAGAGACTGCTTTATAAATCTTGCTTCAATTATTTGGCTGACGCCCCCTTCAACCTTTACATGCTGCATGCAGTGCCCTGCAATTTGGAAGATGGGGGGGAATTTTGACCTGGGGTAAATTACTCTCCGCCCTTGCACTTCACCAACATTCTTGCTTTGTCTCGTGTACTTAAATTGTGTCCCTTTACCTGTTGTACGTTAAAATCAGGCCATTTTGCCCATTTATTGACTAAATTTGACTGAAAATGCCAGGTGTCCATCTTGTGCATGGATGTGACATTTTTCATCACATTTTTTAAATAATTACCGATAGGAGGACGTAAAGTGGAACGATTTTACAGTTTATGGGGCAAAGTGAAATTGGTGATAAAGTGCAGGGTGCTAACTTAGATTTATGATTTGAAATGCCCCATATAGATTTACACTGGGTTGCTTGTGCTTGTTATTTTTTTTTCTTTTTACAACTGGTGGAGAGGGAAGAGGTATGTTACTACTTAGAAGAGACCACTACAGGCGGCATGTACAAATCATTTATTGTAATTGACTGAGGGTCTTACGTGCATAATGACTTACCTGTATTAATTCTTTCGATCTCCATCCAGGTGATTTTGAAATTTCTTTTCACAAATGCTCGTTTTTCTGAGGCCAAGAACTTTGCGCTGTATCGCTTTCTTTTCTTATAATGAAATTTAATGCATCCCCATTCTTAGTAACTCGATTGCGTGCCATATTTATGAGAAATGCCTTGTATGCGACACAAGTGTTTTGAAGGGTACTCATTCCAGTTCCAGCATAGAGCGTGGAGTTGCAAACGAGCGAGTGCTGAGTATTAAAATGTTCGAAATGTTGTGTTTAAGCTTGTTTGTTAGGTTTGTTGGCGAGGTCTATTGGCGATTTCAAGCTCGAGCGTGTTTGCTAGCATGTAATCGAACTTATTCATGAACTTGATTAATGAATGAACTTGATTAATGAATAAACTTGACAAATAAACGAGTATTTTAATAAATAAATAAATAAATAGACAATGTAGCTTTTGGTTTGCATTTTTATTTTTTGATTTATATTCTATTTTTGTTTTTTATTTTCTGTTTTGAGATTTGTATTTTAAAAATATTAAAAATCTATTTTTGTTTTTTATTCATGTTTTGGGTTAAAAAAGTCCAAAATGATTTTTGAACATTTTTTTTTTACGTATAAATCTATTTTTTGTTTTATAAAATGGGTTTTAAAAATATGAGTGACAATTGTGTTTTAGGTTGTTTTTGTTGTTTTCAAAAATACAAAATAGAAAATGGGTCTAATATAGGTATATTAAATGGATGTTAATCCTTTATAACTTAACAATTATTTGAGGTTGTTTTTGTTGTTTTCAAAAATATAAAATAGAAAATGGGTCTAAAATAGGTATATCAAATGAATTCTAATCTCTTATAACTTAACAATTAAGTTGTAAATTAGCAGTGGCAGTTGCTGCTGCAGCAGCAACAACAATAATAACTTATTTAAATTATTAAAAGTTATTAAGACTTTTTTAGTATTTTTAGCAAATCTAATTACAGGCATGTTGGCATAAACTTCAATGATAATATTTTATAGTTCATGAAAGATAAATGAGTTTGTTTATTGTTCAATTTAGCCGAGTTCATTTTTGCTTGAACTTGACTTGTTTACTTAATAGATTTGAAAATTGTGCTTAAGCTTCTCCATCTACGGATGTCAATGGAACGAATATACGAGGGTATCCAATTCGATCGAACCCGATAAAAATCTGTTGAAAAATATCTTAATGGGATTGGGACAGGTTTGAGATTAAAATTTAATATTTGTGCGGGTTTAAAATGAGTTTGTGATTTGTCTGAAGGGTACTTGATATCCGATTATACTAATAGAGTATCCGATATCTGATACCCATAAGATACCTGTAAAGTACTCATTTAATAAAATAAAATATATATTTATATATTTACATACAATTTTATCCCTAAAATAAAATTTTTGAACTTCTTATGTCGATGTCATTTGTGCTTTGTTGGCAGTTGTTCTTGTCTTTGTTGGGATAATTCATTTGGATTTGTTTAATTTATAATTTGTTATGTACTATTTTCACATGTTATGAATTGTTCCAACTTTCATATTGGGTTTGGAAGTCCTTTGTAAACTATGATTCTTATTATACTTTTCTAGCGGTATGCTCCTATATGTTTTGTACATTTATTTCTACTATTTATAGTATATTTCATTTACCTTTCCAAAAAAAAAAAAAAAAACTTGGAGGTCATTTAACCAATAAATTTGTTCAATTTAATAAATTGAATATTTTTGTCACTTATTATTTTTTTATCTCAAATTGGATATTTAACAGATACTTAACAGGTAATTTTGACTAATTGAACATAAATAAGTTTTGTAAGTTTAGGACGGGTTTCACGGGTTTGGGATGGACGGATTTGAAATTCCAACTAAAAAATAAATGGGTCTAGGACGGTAATAGTAACTAAAAAATAAACAAGTTTGATAATGGAATTAGCTAATTAGGCGAGTATCCTACCCGTTTACATCCCTATCTTCGTCTACATTGTTAAACAAACATAAACAAGTTCTTTATGAGTTTGTTTGCAAAGGGTTTGTTGAGCGCTTAATTTATTTGTATTGTTGTTTGTGCACGAAATGAATCGTTATACTCGGACCGAGGAATTATAAGGTTTGTATGTATAAAATAAAAATAAATATTATAAATCATAACAAAAAAATATTAAATTTATAGACGTTATAGTTATTTACTGTGAATTGTTTTTTGAAAGTGGACTATTGATTCTTTAAAATTTTAAAAGCGGAAAAAGCTAAATAAATATTTAATTGAAAATTTTAATAAAAATATAATTAATTCTCTCACATTAAAAAAAATAAAGTTTACTGGAAAAAACAATATGTCGAAGATGAAGATCTGCTTTGCCTTTGGGCCGCCCTAGTCTAAAACTACGTGCTCTAAAAACATCTAATAATTTTTACCGGTTGAAGGGAAAGGGGAATCCTTTGAACCGAATATTTGTAGCGTGGATAGTTAGAGGAAAGGGATTGGTCCGGTGCATTGGACCGTCGGCTCACCCCTACAATATACTGTATGATATATTGTACAGATGATTTGATGGTCTGCGGTGCACTAGACGGTTCGGTGCACTGGACCTACCCAACCCATAGCTAGAAGAGAAGAGAGGGGCTGCACTTTGGAATTAATGCAGCGGCTACAATAATTCCAAAATAGGCATTTTTGGTATTTTTTTATTAAAAATAACGTTATTTTATTTAAGTTTTTATATTTGATATGTCTTAGAATTTATTAATTCATATTTAAATATAAAAATTTAAGTGACACAGTCGTTTTATATGCAAAAAAAAAAAAAAATCAAAACGATGTTATTTTGAAATTATTGCAACAACTGCAGTAAGCCTCCTACTGCACCGTCTGAGTAGTGGAGTAAGTCGGAGGCCTGAGCTGGTGATGGTTGTTAATTTTTTTTTATTATTATTATTTAATATTTTATTTTACTATTATTTTTATGCGCTTGGCTAAACGTGACCTGTGTGCAATTAAGATTTTGTTTGATACCACTAAAAATTACCAACAAAACTCACAAACTTTAATTATTTTTAATACTTTTTCTAGTTAAAAATTTTTACATTTTACTTTTATATTATATCTTTTTATTTTTATTATATTTTTTACCCTTATTTTTTTTCAACCAAACACCCTCTAAGTTAATGCTCGTCTATTTCCGCAAAAGCGGCAAATTCCCAACGTTTGCACGGCACCTCTTTTGGAGTTTCACGTGGTCTCTCGCCATACACCAGTCTGGGGGCGGACGGTATCTTAAAAGTTTGGAATTGGTTTTTTATAATTTTGGAATCCGTTAGGAAAAAAATAAAATAAAATAAAACAAATCAGAGTTGGACATAAGCCACTTGAGATTCAGGCCCGTTTGGGAGAGTTGAAAAGAGAAAAATAAAGAAATAAATCAATTTTTAGTGTTTTAAATGTTTGATAAAGCATCAAAAATTATTAATAAATTATTACATATTTTATTAAATAGTCAAAAATTACTAAAAATTATTAAAAATTTTTATTTATTTTATCAACCATCTAAAAATTGTCAAAATTTAATAAAAAAATTCTATTTGATCTAATAAGGAAACAAAAAGTATCACTTACTAACTTTTATCCAAAAAATATTAAAAATTTGACTTCCAGATAGAACCTTATAAGTATAAACTTTGTATTAAGGTATTAAAATATTATATTTATAAAATATAAAAAGATACAAACAAAATTAATTATACAGCATACAAACGTTATTAATAAACATCTGAACGTTGTGTTAATTGCGATAAATAAAAATAATTTGAATGAAGATCAGACTTTAAAAGATAATATCGCAGTTAAAATCATCATAAGATTTTTATAGAGCTCCGTTAAAGAGCATTTTCAAATTCATCATTTAAAAAAATTCAAATTCATCATTTAAAAAAAATTATAAAAAAATTCGAATTAATTATTTAAAATGACTCATTGGAAACTTTCACGTGCCTAAAATTTGGTAATTAAAAAAGCTATTACAGTCTTACCATGTGTAAGGAGTAGTTGCTTAACTTTCACGCGCCTAGAATATAATTTTTAGTTGAATCAAGACAAAATAAAATATGAGAGCGTTTGAGGTGATCAAAAGTCAGATAAAATGAAATAGTTGAGACGATTTATGAGTTCGTAATTTATACAGTGACATAAAAAGTGAATAATTTTTAAAAATTTTTAAAAATTTTTAAAATTTTTCAGCGTTTTTTATTTACCAAACGCACCTTATATATCCAGAGCCAAGCAAACTGATAAAATAATTATTACAAAAATAAAATTTTTAAATAAGTAGGGATAAAAATAATATAATTTTTTGGATTAATAAAGATAATTTTTTGTTTATTCTTAACTTTTTTTTTTCCTTATAGTTGATTAGTTTTCACTTAAAAATAAAAAGTTTGACTATTTCCATGCCATATTGGAGGACCCGACGGTGTGCGGAAAAAAAATAAAGTACTTAAGAATACTAATAGCAATACCGGCCAATCGGACCTGTATTTTGACCATGAACACTTATTTTCACGACCCTCTTTCAATTTAAAGTGCATTGATAACTAAATTTTTAAGAATTTTGTAGAGATTTTTATCAAAAATTATTAATTGAATTTTTTTTTTGTGCTTAATAAAACATTAATAATTTTTAGCGACTTGTTATTATTTGGTAAAATATTAATAACTTTATAATATAATTTTGTGCAAAAATTTACTAAAGATTTTAAAATTGTCAAATAGATAGTTTTAAAAGTTGGTAAAATTTTCAAAATCAAACGAAAACTATGTACCTACAAAATAATTCCCGTTTCAATCATAATCCGAAGGGTTTGTCCAAATATGTTATTTGGAGCTCATAATTTCGCAAATAAGTTAATCAATATTTATTTTTCTTGAATAAATTACTCTTAACTTCGCCGTTAGAAAATTGAATATATTATTTTTAATAGCATACTTAGGCCCATATAGATAATTAAAAAATTATTAACCCGTCTAAAATCGTTATTAGGAAGTACATATTTAAATTGAATATGTTGTTTCTAACAGTATACTTAGACATATTTAAACAATTAAAAAAAATATCAACCAATCCAAAGTCATCATTAGTAAATGTATATTTATGTTAAATATGCTATTCCTAATTGCATATTTAAACATATTTAAACAATTAAAAAAATATTAGCATTGTAAGATTTTTTTACCTTAAGGATAAGATAAATACAAAATATTAATTTGAATCCTAATTGAACTTATAGGCGCGGTTAACGATTGCCTCCGGGGCACCCATTAAGAATTGATAAAAATATAACACGTAATAATAAAAGTTTGACAAATTTTATGGATTATACAATTAAAAAAAATGTTTATCTACACTAATTGATAAGTTACTTTTTTTTTTTTAAGTTCAAATTATAACGTTAATTACCATTCTTTTTTAAAGTAAAATTACCCAATCAAATCAAACTCCTACTTTACAAGTGAAAAAAATATATGAAAAAAATTCAAATAAATGTGCAAAATATAAAATTTATCTGTTGAATAAATCATGATTTTGCACGTAAAGAGAATACATAATATTTTTTTTCTTATCAAAAAGATGAAGATGAAGTAGGATAAAAGTAAAAATCTACATGTATAAGTAATTTCATAACTTTATCTTAAAATGTAATAACTATCAACTAATATAGGTAATACACTATTTTTTAAAGCTCTACAAGCAATAAATTTTTTAATTTTTTTTAAATAAAAATAAACAAATGACATATTCTTATTGATTCTTAACGAGTGCCCCACCCTTTAATAAATAATGAACAGATTTACATATTTAAATTTATTTAAATAATTAAAAAATATTAACACTAAAAGATTTTTAACTTCAATATGAATAAGATAAAGACAAAATATTAATTTGAATATTAATTATACTTATTTACGAAACTAGACCAAGTCGTCAGTGCTTCCATCATACACTTACAATAGTTACAATAGTTTTTATAATAATTATACACTCAATAGTTTTATAATAATTAAACACTTATAATAGCGCTAAAAAATTCTCTTATAAACACAATTTTTTTTCCTGCTAGATGAACATCTCACTTGATCATATTCATTTCAATTTTTAAATTATAATTAAAACAATTTATTTTTATTAAACTAAAATTACTTTTAATAAGTAATAATTACATATTAAAATTTTATTTTATTAAAATAATTTATTTTATTAACTTAAATTTTTAATAAGTAATAACTACCGCTAGAAATGGTCTATTCTATTAAAATGTGTCATTAGATCAATTTTAATAAATAAATAATAATTTATTATTAAATTATGTTATCTATTAATACGCTTCGTTAAAAATATTTATTATTAAAAATAAATATTTTAATATTTTATAACATTAGATTAATTAATTTAGATATATTTAATCAAATTACGATGAAACGCATTTTATTAAAAATTTAATTAATTTTGTGAAATGCAATAAAATTAAATATTTCATTAAAATAAAATTCCATTATCAAACGTATTTTTTCTTTTATGCTTATTTTAAAGTAAAAAAGCGAAAATAAAAAACATAAAACTAAAAAAAAAAACAGTTACCGCGATCTTCTTTCTCCTCGTAACACGTGTCCCCAATTGTTCGAGAAAATCTTCTTATTTAAGTTTTGCTTGGGAAGAATAACCATTGACGTTCTGTAAGTACACTTTTTTATTTTCTTATATTTTAAACTTCTTTTAAATTTTTAAAAATAAAAATATCAATTTATCTTATCAAATTAATCACTTAAAAAATAATTTTTTTCTTTTCTAAACACAAAATTAATTAACTAATTTACAATTAACTAATAACCATCAACCACTAGTCACTTTTTTCTCTTTTCAAACACAAAATTAACTAACTTTTTTCTTAACCACTAGCCACTTTTTTCTCTTTTCAAACACAAAATTAACTAACTTTTTTCTTAACCACTAGTCACTTTTTTCTCTTTTCAAACACAAAATTAACTAACTTTTTTCTTAACTAATTACTAGCCATTAATTTTCCTCAAACGAAAATTGTCTACACTTGTGATACATATCATTAATTTTGGTTGGTAAGATTGGATTACAAAATACTTTATGCTCCATCGAGCGTAGGATAGACGTTAACGCCAGCGCATCTTTGACTAAATGCATCAACGAATCCGTCGGAGAATCAAATATCACAGCAAACAAAATACGACCGGGCAATTTTTCCCCACTACAAACATGTTACGGATTGTGGAGCCCGCACAATCCCAATGTCAAACCATAATAAAATATCTAACACCAATAGATCAAATGATGCACCCCCCACCCACCAATCGAAGCTAGAAAGAGGAGCTTTATTACGCAAAGTAACCATCAGAGCTTTTCCAAAGTTAAACAAACAGTGTTCTACTTTAAAAATAACAATAATCAAAGGAAGACCACTGCACTTTCCACCTCTTTTCCTTTCCCCAATTCCCACCAACAAAATGAACATTAAATAATTCCCCTTGTAAATCCTAATTACAATGATACACGCACAAGGGGATTTAATAAGTCATCGAGAGCTACTACTCCGCTTTGCCGCCTTGGCGCTGGCGGTACCGTCGCGTGCCCTTTTTTTGGCCGTTGGATCCTCGCTCTTGCAGAAGCTGGCAAGATCTGCCCCGAACGTTTCCATGAAACTCCTCTGTAGGTCCTCCAATGTCTCCTCCTATCCCCAACCCCCACCACCACAAAATTAAAAATGATAACAATAATAATAATTAATTAATTAACTACTGACATTTCCACTAATAATTAGGAAAAATTAACATTAACAATAACCCACTTTACCTCGCCCCTAACTTTGTTGCTGTCCATCATTTTCAGCAGATCAAACATGAAATCACTCATACCCTGTCTCCAAAAATATCTCAAAATTCAGGGGTGAAAAGTATATCAACATCACAAACTCAAAATCCATACCCCCCCCCCCAAAAAAAAAAAAAAATTACTTTTAAGGCTTTGTTCGGAATGTGAGTCAGAATGGATTCGCGGAAGAAAATTTTTTGGTCTAATCCTAACCTTCCGTTGTGAGTTCGATCACGCAAATCCACACACCCCATCTCCCAACCGCACTCTAGAAGCTTCCAAAATTACAAAATGAACCCCAGAATATGACATCGCCAAGCAAGATATTTTGTAGGAAGACAAGCATTCGACATCACTTTGATTGCCTCTTGAAGTCTTAAGACTTGGCTAACCCACTTTTTTTTTTTTTTTTCATTTTATAAGATTTTTCCTAACTAAAATTTGATTTTCTTATTCACTAGCATTTTTCCATAATATTCACATTCATAAAAAATATATATATATAAAAATTGATTAAAAAATATTGTGAAAACTAAATGAATTTTCCTAGTTTGAAGCATATTTTTGGTAATTTTTTTCGGATAAATGAGAATTTAAGTTATCAAAATCTTAAAAAATCAAATTTTCATTAAAAAAAAAAACCCAAACCAAGCCTGAGCAACAAGACCTATTTTGACCTTTCAAAAAAACAAGACCTATTTTCGTCTCCCCGCGTTGTCTACAGTAAAATCTGCCTTGGCGCTATGGGAAACCAAAAAGAAAAATATCACGATTAATATACGGACCTCGTCTTCGTCAAACAGATCGAGGACCCCAGCATCGTACATTGATCTCTTTCCCTCGTCGGATAACACTGCAAAGAGAAGAAACAAACCACCGTCAATTCAACTCCAAAAAGAACCGCACCAAAATCGGCAACAAGCCGTTGGAATTCCGACGTCACACTACCGGAGTAGGCTTCTTGAATATTCTGAAACCGGCGGTTCGCTTCTCCCGCCACCGACGGATTCTTCGCCCACCGGTCGGGATGCCACTTCTGCACTCGCCATCGCCAAAATCATCACATATACATAACAAAATGCATATAATCCCTTCCATATATATGCATGCGTACAGCAGAAATTACAGGAATGGAGAAACAAAAAAAAAAAAGTCGGTATACAAATTAGATTACCAGAGCCAGCTTGCGATAAGCCGTGCGAATCTCGGAGAAGGAGGAGTCCTTGCCAATCCCCAGGACGGAGTAGTAGCAACATCCGGCGGATCCTCCTTCCCGATCCATGGCCGTCGACGTCTCTTACTTCGGATTAGCAGTAGGTCTGGGATTGAACTCACTGCCTCTTATCTATACATCATCGATAAAGATAGAGATAGAGAGAGAGAGAGAGAGAGAGAGAGAGAGCGCGCGCACCAACGGAGGTAGAGGCAGCGCAAGGTGGAGATGCTTTGAGGTTAAAACTCTACAATAATATGGCGAAAATATCTGGGGAAAGAGAATTAGAAAGGGAACTCGGATGACTGGCGGGAAACTTCGAGAGACTACGGACTTTACAGGCGAATTAGATATTTTCTTCTTCGTCGTATGTATTTGGCCCTGAGCATGAGGTAAATTACGAGACGTGCCATCATTTAGTTTGGCAATCTGCCCTTTCGCCCCAAGCAACAAAATTTAAACATGCCTCCGTGAAATAATAATGTGAATCACGCGGCCCACAGTTCGGGTTAGGGGTGGTACCAGTCTAATTTGGTCTCATTTTGGGTTATTTATAGGATCAGATCGGATTTTCGATTTAAAAATTTTTAAAATTAGAACTGATTGATATAATTCAATTTCGATTCAATCAGTTTCAGTTAGATGTTCATTCAGTTTTGGTTTTAATCCAATTTTCATTGTAAGCTACAATTTTGAACCAAGCCCAATATAAAAAAATTAGATTTTTGGAGGCCGATCACTATTTATGAACTTGTAAGGATTTTAATTATACCAAAAAAATTTATTTGTGAATAAGTCACACTTGTAACAAAAAGACAAAAAATGATATCACGCGTTTTTCACTACATTTCAAAACTGTCAGTTTTATCTGATAATAGTGCACACTTACACTCATAACTTCCGCGACTTACCATCTTCTTTACAAAGTAAGCAAAACCAATTTTTTAAACAAAATCAAAATTATTTGGGAAAAACCTAAATCGATCATCATTCTTGAGTATCTTTATTTTTCTGATTTTGAAACAGTACTGTTACTGTTTTGAAGATAGCTCAAAATACTGATCGACCGCATGGATTTCTCTTGCCCAAAACTCATCATCTGCTTATAATTCATGGTGCTGTTTTGTATTGATACTATTTTGAAAACAGTACCGGTACTGTTTTCATACTACCATAAAAAACATAAATTGATACATAACACAAATCAACCATACGAGTCAACATCATCATATTTTTTGAAACAATACCGGTACTATTTTGAAGATAACTCAAAACGCCGATCGGCCTCATGGATTTCTCTTACCCTTAAAACTCATTATCTGTTTATAATTTATGGTACTGTTTTGAAAACAATACCGGTACTGTTTTGTACCGGTACTATTTTCATACTGCTTAAAAAACATCAATCGATACATAATACAAACTAATCATACGAGTCAATATCATCATATTTTTTTAAACAGTACCGGTACTGTTTTGAAGATAGTTCAAAACGTCGATCGGTCCCATGGATTTCTCTTGCCCTTAAAACTCGTTATCTGCTTTTAATTCATGATGTTGTTTTCATACTGCCTAAAAAACATCAATTGATACATAATACAAACCAACCATATGAGCAACATCATCATATTTTTTGAAATAGTACCGGTACTGTTTTGAAGATAGCTCAAAACGCCGATCGGCTCCGTATATTTCTCTTGCCCTTAAAACTTGTCATCTGCTTACAATTCATGGTGCTGTTTTCATACTGCCTAAAAAACATTAATCGATACATAACATAAACCAACCATACGAGCCAACATTATCATATTTTTTGAAACAGTATCGGTACTGTTTTGAAGAGAGCTCAAAACGTCGATTGGCAAAATCAATCCATGAAGAAAGTAGGCCAAATAAACTCTATCTTCTTTATCTCTTCACGACTAAAATTGTAAACAATGAAACTGAAAACAAGGAAGAAAAAAAAATGGAAGAAGCGTGATTCTCGGTAAAACATATCTTCACGTGATTTCCGGAAATAATTTGTGTAACTTAACCATATAAATAAAGGGTATTATTGGTATATTAGAAACTATATTTAAAACAAACTCGTATGATCCACTCAAACGTGTGACTTAAATACAACACTTTCTATATTAATGTGACTTAAAAGCAATACCTTTTTTTTTTTTTACTAAAAGCCTTAAAAAAATACAAAGTATGACTTAAACACAATTTTTCATAAAAAAATTAAATTATGGCCCAATATATTAAAAAACCTATAAAAATTACATTAATCTGACTTTCAAGCCTATTACGAACTTAAAAAACATTTTCACCTTTAGCCTAATTTCCAGTCATGCCCCAGTGTTCTCCACTGTAGCATTGTTGCCCAATGGTAAAGTCATCGCTTGAAAACTTTGGGATATTGAGTTCGAGTCTCAACCACTACATTTTGCTATACACTTGTATTATAACCGGTTTGGTCTGATCCAATTTAATTCTAAAGCCTTCAAAGCTGGAAACCAAACTAGTTTCAAAAAATTAAAACTTTTTAAACCGAAACCAAACCTGATTTAAAAAAAATCGGTTAACAAAATCCGGTTTAGTCTGATTTTTCGATTTTTTATAACACCCCTAATTTGGGTGACTCGTAGTAATGATTTTTATTAAAAATTACACGGATTTAATTTTTAATTTGAATAGGGTATGCGCAAAAAATAATGCATATTTTTTGAATTTATTTATCAATAAGATAGTTTATTGAGGATTATAATAAATCAGTAAAAGTTCTAAATTATTTAAAAAAAAACATGAATCATATAAAATGTATGTCACAACGATCATCAAGTTAATCTCTACTTGATGCAAAATATTTTTGGTGCTAATTAGTTTCGTTTAGAGTAAAAAAAAAATAAAATAAATTGAGATAAAATATGATTTTGGGTTAATTTTGACATTATTTTTTTTGAAAAGTAGCAAACCATGGGAATAGTTTTCTAAATCCGTTCTCACGGATTCAAAAAAATTCACAAAAAATAGTAACAATGTTACTCGTTTGAAAGTTTTCGACACGAAGTATATGATTGTAAAAAAAATTTACACATTCAGTTAACCTACTTTCAGATTTTTTATTTTTTTAGCGAAATATTGAAATTTTTTAAAATTAGCAATGGCGGAAAAATTAGAAGTATAGGGGTTGTTAGAGATTTATAGTGATTTTTGGAGTTTTATTTTGATGCCAAACCCACCCTAGGTTAGGCTAAGAATATATTACTCTTCTTTATTTTAAAAATCAATATATAATACTTTCTTTATTTGAATTAAAGTATAAAATTATTAAAAATATTTAATTTAATTAAATTTATTTCATTTTTGTTATGTAGACTAATATGACTTTGTTTGGAGTTTTAAAATTTTCTAAAAAATTTATAAAATTTTAACTTCTTCCAATTAAGTTTCACTACTTGTCCCATTCACATCACTTCAACATTAATTTTTGTTTTTTTTTAAACTTTTTAGAACTCTAAATGTCCCTTATGTGATCATTTAAGAAAATAAAGACAAATTGAGTTATTTAAAAAAATAAAATAAAATATTTATTTTTATATAAAATTAGATAAAAATGTATTGTTACCTATTTATTTTTGTAAAAAATTATTTTCAATAAATTTTAATTCATAAAACACAAAATTAATTAAATTTAAAAAAAATCAATTAATTTTACACTTTAATTCTTGCTATAAAAGCGTATTTAATATTTTTTTTTTGTCAATAATGTTTGTTTATTTGGCTGAGCAAGAGGAAGGTAAAACATTTTATTTAAATGTTTTTCACATTTGAGATCGAAACATCGCGTTGGCCAAAGAAGTGCAACAGAGAAGAAGATTTGGGAATTCATGGTGAAAATCATTTTAGTTGAGTCTCTACAATTGACCTCTTAATTAAAAACTAGTCAACCAGTGGAGTTTAGGATGCAAGAAGCCTATTACTTTTGTTAATATGTGTTTAAAGTTGTATGGATTTGTAAAAGTTAGAGTCATGTGTTTTATGTAATGAGTTAAAAATTTAAATTTTATAATTTTGTAATTCGTATTTGTAAAAATTTATAGAGTTTTATATTTATTTTAACCGCAAACGATGTTAAAAAGTAAGAGTTTAGTGAGAGAAAAAAATTAAAAAAAAGGAAAGATAAAAGAAAACTTTGCCAACTACTGGTGTTTGGTCCAATAACTTGCTATTTGGAGTGTTATAAAATTTTGAAAAATTTAATAAAACTCTAACAATTTCTATAAATAATTAAAATTTTTTATCACACTTTTTATTTTTTCCTGCCTTTACTAATTGCAAAAAATTTCAATATTTCATTAAAAAAATGAAAAATTCGTAACGAGATTAATTGTGTCTAATTTTTTTTTCACAATCATATTGTTCGTGTTAAAAGCTTTCAAACGTTTATCATTGTTGCTTATTTATCTTTATTTTTTAACATCCGTTAAAACGGATTCGGATAAACCGTTCTAACGGTTTATCGGTATATAATTCGTTAAAATGGATTTGAAAGGTTATCCTAACGGTTTTGGCATTGTTCAAAAAGAGAAAAAGTATAATTTTTTTAAATTTGTTAAAATGAATTTGAGAAATCATTCTAATGATTTTGGTACAATTTATCTCCAAAAAATATAATTTGAAAAGAAACACCAAATGCTCTTAAATACTCAAAATCACACTTTTTCTTTTTTTTTTTTTATCACTCCAAACGATATTATAATAATATAAATAGATTGGTGTAATGTTGGATGCTCTAAAACAAATTGTCATATTGAACTTATTTTAGTGTAATTAACCCAAACATCCAATAAATAAAGTAATAGCTAATACTTCTCCTCTTAATGTTCCGAAAGGCAAGTCATGGTAATACCATTTAAATTGATTGTTTGTAGGGAAATGATAAATATATTATTTTATTAATTTTTTTTATTTCACAATACTATTTTTCATTAAAACTATTTTGAAGTAGAGAAAATTAATGGATGAATGCAAATATTCTATCTTTATTTATACTTGTATATATCTTAAAACTCAACTTGAAAAATATAATTTTGGTAGCTTTAATTTTTTTTTAAATTAATTAAAATTATCTTTTTTAAATTTAAATTCTTCTTAAATTATGAAGAATAAATATGTAAAATGAAAAGAAAAGGAAAAGTAAAATAATAAATGAACTACTCTAATTTTTTTCTACTTTACATTACTAATTTTTAATTAAAATATCGAAGAGTGGGAAAATTAATGATTCGGTGCAAATATTTTCACCAAAAGTGAAAAAGTTGGTTTAAAAAAATTAAAAAGTTAGTAAAAAAAAAAAAAAAAAATTAACTGCCCCAAAAAGTTACGCCCCAAGCCTCCCCAATAAAATTTTCGTACGTGACTCAACAACCAGCAATTTGATTAGCTTGTGGTTATCCTCAGTTGCTGATGAGTGATATCTTAATTTTCATAATTTATTTAAAATAAATTATGGCAGTGGTACGTTATAATTTTATAATATAATTTGTATAAATAATGATTTTATTGAGAGTAATAAATTCAAAAATCTCAACATTACCGTGATAATTTTGAAAAATTTTCCATACCTCGAACTTGGAGTTAGGCATAAGGAGTCGTGGTGGCTTAATAATGGCGACGAAACTCCCGACGGGAGTTGGTCCATCTGCCGACGGCGACAACCTCTTCGCCGCCGTAGACATGGGAACCAACTCCTTCAAACTCCTCATCGTCAGAGCGGACCCCACCATGGGCGGATTCATCGCCCTCGACCGCCTGAAGGAGTCCATCGTCCTCGGCCGTGACATCGCTTCCGCCGCCGCCATCTCCGCCGCCTCCCAGCTGCGCGCTATCACCACCCTCCGCAGATTCCAGCAGCTACTCCATTCCCACCGCGTCTCCCCTTCCCAAACCCGCCTCGTGGCCACCTCCGCCGTCCGGGAGGCAGCGAACCAATCGGAATTCCTCCAAAGAATCCACCAATCAATAGGGCTCGAAGTCGAAGTGTTGTCTGGCGAAGAAGAGGCTCGACTCACATACGTCGGAGTTCTCCAATTTTATCCGGTTTTCCACAAGACCGTCCTGATCATCGATATCGGAGGTGGATCGACTGAATTTGTGATTGGAAAAGCGGGCGAAGTTATATTCGGAACTTCATTGAAGCTAGGGCACGTAACTCTCACAGAAGAATTCACGAAGAAGAATGAAATCAAAGCAATGAGGGATCACATTGGGAGTGTGATTCAACGATCCGAGTTGATTGGGAGGATTGGTGAACACGGCTTTGACGTAGCCATCGGTTCCTCTGGTACAATTCGTGCAATTGAGAAGGCTATTTTTCATGGATACGGAAGGGGTTTGATGGACAATGCGAGGTTCTTTGAAGGGAACAGGGGAGATTGGAGGTTTAGCAGAGGAGAATTGGAGGAGCTTGTTGGGAGGTTGTGTGGTGAGGAGGGAGGAATGAAAGAGAATTTTCAGAGAGAGGGGTTTTTCAAGAAAAGGTCAGAGTTTATTGTTGCTGGTGTCGTGTTGTTGGAAGAGATATTTGGGATGCTTGGCATTGAGGAGATGGAGGTTTCTGGGTATTCACTGGGGGAGGGTGTGGTTGCTGAAAGACTGGCTCGTGTATTTGATGACTATGACTTGAATGCAAATGCGCGGTGGCGTTCTGTGGTGCGCCTTGCAACCCGGTTTAATAACAAAAAGAGGATGAAATCTGCTGCATTGTGTGCCGCCATCGCAAAGGTATTGGGTGATTTGAACTTGTGTGAATTTGCAAATGTTTATTTTTCCCCCCTAATGGATGGCCTTTAAAACGGAGCAATTGGTCTTGGTTTTTTTTTAATCTCCCTCTTACTAAGTCATGTTGACAGGAGATGTTTGAAGGTTTAAGGAAATGGAATGAGCTTACTGATGGTTCAAACAGACTAGCAGTCTCCTTAGATGACAAGGATCTTGAATGTCTTGAAGCTGCTTGTTTACTTCATAATATTGGACAGTCTACCGGAAAAAAGGGTTACCATAAGCAGTCTTACTATATCATCATGGTATGTCTTTTTGAATATTATCATCATGGTATGTCTGCTAACATTGTGAGAATGGTTTTAGAAATTATTCAGCGTCAAATATAAGTCGAGGTTCGGAGTTTGTTGAGAAGTACATTGCAAAGAAACTAAGCAATTCAATGATACCGGTGGGCCGTAGAGTGTAGACGTGTAAAAGCAATTGAGAAGGCAAAACATTGTGGTTGAAAAGTCTTCAAAAAGGTGACAAAGAATAGTCCATTCATAGAAAACTTATTGTATCTGGAGTAGTTCAAAATGCTCCATGATTTTCACTTATGACATGCTGAGTTACTAACAATGTTTCTAACTTTTTGAAAAACTCGAAATAATAATAGAGTCATATGGAGATAACAAACAGCAAAAATCAATTAATTTTAAATCGTGAAAAAATAAACCAATCACAAGAACATGGAAAAGACATAGCGACATAAAAGGAAATGTTAAAACCTTGCGGCTCTGAGGTGACTACCTCTAAAAAGCAATTCGCTAGAAACAATGTCAGTTACAAGAATTTATTCAATTACAAAATCAACATTCCCATCCTCACTTGAATCTACTCTTACACACTAGACCCAATGATGCAACCCCGACTAAACCCCCTAGGTGTTTAAACGGCACTTGTTAGTTGTTATGATCCTGATGGGCCCCACTTGTAGTGTAGGTCATAGGTTGGGCTATTCTAGTATGGGATGGAATATAGAAATTGATTTCATGCGTTCCATCAGGCCTGGGTCTTTTGGCATATTAGTCAAGTTCCTAACATTTGATATCAGGATAGTCTTCACGTCTTGAGATCGATTCATGGTAAGAGCTATCTAGGAAAGAGCTATCTGGAGTAGAGTGAGAGCCATTCAAAGAGGAAAAGGGCTCCCTACCGTCAGAGTGAAAGCTACTCAGAGTGAGAGTTGCCGTGAACATCGACTTTGGAAGTGTAGTGGTATGTTACGATCTTGATGGGCCTCACCTGTGGTATGGCACATAGGTTGGACTATTCTAGTATAGAATGGAATATATGAATTGATTTCATGCATTCCATTAGGCCTGTGTCTTTTGGCATAGTGGTCAAGTTCCTAACACTAGTTCTCACAAGTGCTCACCCTTTCTTCTAGACAAGAAAGACGCTTGTGGCTGTCTTTTTCTTCGATAAAAACTCTGGTCTTTTAGTGAAGTAATATCTCAATATGATATTCAGTGAAGCCCATCAATTAATTCTCTTAAAGACATGCATTCAAGCTCTCTCTTTTCTTATCCAAACCTCTCCTTAAATAGTCAAATACATTAGAAGAAATCCAAGTCCAAGTTGGAAACCTCCTTAGAACTCCCATTCCAATTTGGTGTAGAAAGGATTTGAATCTAATTGAGGAAACTTGGTCTCCTAAACAATTCACCATCAATTATCTTCCTTAGGTAACTATCTTGTGATAGTTGAAATATTTGAATGGGTAGAATCCAAATCTGAGCTTTGTCCAAAAAGACTTAGACCTAAACTTATTTCGAATAAAAAATATGATTTTGGAATGCGTATTGTCATTAATACTAAACATAGACCTAACACTTTTGACATTCTTAACTATGAATATGTGGCACGTTATTAAATTCAGTGCAATAAATCAGTTGTGTGCAATTAATGAAAAGCAACATCTTATTATTTTGTTTTTTTTTTGGGGGGGGGGGGGGAAGGCGGTTTGGTGAGGCTTGGGGAATCTTACTAATTTTGCTGCTGTTGACAATAGCATGCGATAAATATGTGTTGATTATGTCATGGATGGCTGTTGATCAGTATGGTGATCACATCTTATTCTTATCTTCATTTTTTCTCTGTCAGTTTTGCTCCTGACATCCTTGATATTTATGTAACAGAATGGTGAGCACCTTCATGGCTATGATTCTGCAGAGATTAAGGTAAAACTGTTGCTGAATAATTTACTTCTTCCATGTGATTTCTGTATGAGTGACTATGAAATCTCTTTAGCATTGTAACATTGCTAATGGCTTTTCAGTAATTTCAGATAATTGCCCTACTTGCTAAACATCATAGAAAGAAATTTCTAAGATTGGATCATCATTCTCTTGAGGGATTTACAGAAGAGGTATATATTATCATTTGTCCATGTGTCCTGGATGGCACATTTGTCTACATCGGGGGTCATAGTAAGAGCGCCAGTTTTTCTATTTGTTGACGACAATGTGTCTTTGTGATAATTTCAGGCGAAGCACAAATTCAGAATCCTTTGTGCAATTATACGTGTATCTACTATCGTGCAGTGGTGCCTGCCCACCAATATTCAAGGCATGGAATTTTCACATTGTCATGAAGGTTTCAAACTGGTAAATTCATATCTACGTGCATGAATGGTCAAATCTGCCTTTTTTCTTTTCCTGGTAAAGTTTGTGAGTTGTCCATCTGATGAAGTTCATGCAATTCTGCTTTTCAAGTGTTTCTTAGTGCTGTAAATGCACAAGTGTAATTGCGTTGAACTATTATCTGGTCTAACTGTACGAAAATTTTTATTTCTTCTCCAAAACCATTGCCTTATATATTATGGTCAGTCATTTAATAAAGGTAATGGTTCCCACATCTTTTGCTCGTAATTACTGGGTGGAAAAATCTAGCCTTCTAAAGACAAAGGGAAAAGGGAGCCTAAGTATGTTTTCCCGTTATATTTCATAGTTTTTGTAACTTGGAATAATGAATAGGCCTATTTTCACCCTCAAGGGGTTTATTTTTCCCAATATCTTGTTCAAATTTCTCTGCAAAGCCTTGGATATATGCCTCGCGACCTTTTGCCATGATTTAAAAAAATTGTTTGGATATAACAAGCAAGTGATTTGGGCATATCACATTACTTGAAACATAAATTGTTTTTGTATATGGAGTCGTATACGTGACACTATTAAAATAAAAAGGTACTTCTTGAGTTACTTTTTTAACAGTTAAACTTCCAATAAAATAGGGATTTTTTGTTTTAATATTAATAATGTAAAAACACATTAGCAGCATTAAGATTTTATGATCCATTTTCACACTTCTGTCTTACCAATACCGCACTCTCACTTTCTCCCTACATATTTCTCCATTATATTTGCTGAGATGACCTTTTAAAGAGACACATGGAAAGAGTTTTGGGATCAGTAAAAAAATCAATGTTTTGGAATAGAACGAAATGTGCATATCCCACAAGTACAGTGCTTTATTGTTCTGGCATATGCATTACAAATAATATTTCTCTACGACTTGAATGATAAAAGTGAGCTAAGGTAGTTCATGGTGTTATGAAAGTAGCCTATTTTCTTGAATGACATCCCACAAAAGTTAAACTATTTTAAATTCCAACATTGTGAAACTTAAATTCAAAATTATCATAAACTCCTTTTGAAGTCAAATTTTGATATTTAATTGAAGTTATGTGTTTGATGGATACGCAGTTTCAAGATGAGCACGGATGCTTCTTGTTATTTTAAAACTTTCTTTTCTAATTGATTGTTTGGGTGCAGATTGTTGGTAAGCCAAGTGATCAGCCCTTAGTACCTGTTACGGTTCAAGACATTGACGGAGAACTAATGAAAGAGTTGGAACACTTTAGAGTGGTAATTTCGCTCTTAAAACTGGTGTTTATATTGATATGATAGGGAGTTGGAAATATTTCATCACTGTAACCTGTAGTACTAATTAACTATTTGTTTTTTATGACAATGGGAGCGTATTCATTACTTTTTGGGTGTGCACTGGGTAAATCAATTAGACTCGCCCAATAGTTCACAAATTATGCCGATTGGGTAAACTCACGAAATTTGAAAATTTTTTTGTGGGTTTACCCCACGAGGAGTCCGTTAGAGTTGGACAAGACTTGAGATTGAACTCCAGATCTCTCTGAAAGAAGGCTTGAATTCTGAGCTAACTACTACTACTACCTATTTTTATCAGGTATTTCAGCAGAAGTTGATGGTTGTATTACCTACAAGGACCCCGCAGTCTTTGCAGAGATGAGCTTTTACATCTGAATTTCAACAATGTTCCTATTGTGCACATGGGATTGGAAATGATAAGATTGTAAGTTGACGTGAAAATTTTGTACTTGTTTTATATTTTTTTTATTGAGCTAAAAATAGTAAAAAGAAAATGAATATATATTTTTGAAAAAAAATAATAATAAAGGAGTAGTTTCTACTTGGCTAGGCAGGAAAAAAAAATTATACAAAATTAGTATTTTTATCTTCCGTTTACTTTTGTTTTCCATTTGCAAATTCATGTTCTAAATATGGGGAAGTGTTTGAATTGAGGATTTGGTGAGGGAAGAGAAAAAAGAAGGAAAAAAATTTAGAGAAATAGATGAAAATATAAAAATTACTAGAACTTATTATTATAAAATATAAGAAAATAAAAGGGGTTTAACAATAACTTTTCTTCAATTGGGGGAGATATTGGGTTTGTTTACAGTGATAAAAAGGGAGATAAAATAAGATGAGTTCGTAATTTATACAGTGAGATAAAAAGTGAATAATTTTTAAAAATTTTAAGAAATTTTTGAAGCTTTGTAGTAAGCGGAGCCATTGTCAAAGTTAGTTTTGCTTGCGTCGGAGCATAGTTAATGCTCTTTATTTTTCTTATTTTTGAGAAGAAATGCCAAAACCCTCCCCCCAATGTTGACATTTTGCTCCTCCTATCCTATCTATTAAAATTAGCTTTTACCTCAATTTCGGGAACCTTCCATTCCGTTACATTTCTCATTATTTTCCACTATACGTCATTGTGGGTGTGTTTGAAATGATAAAAAGTGAAATAAAATGAAATAATTAATGAGTTTATAATTCGTATAATGGGATAAGAAGTAAATTATTTTTAAAAATTTTAAGAGATTTTTAGAAAATTTTAACAAAAATTAGTGCACTAAATGCATCCTATGTCTTGTTTCATCTGTTTTTCTTTCTTTTTTTTTTTTTTTCACTAATTTTTACTCCAAACACACCTTTAAAGATCACTCCTACAGCTTGTAGGGGACTACGGAGGTCATGGATATTCTCATGACTATCAGAACTATTGTAAATGTTTTATATTTTGTAGTTAAAAAATTTTAAATATAGAAGATTGGCTCCTTCTATTAGATTTAAATATTTTGGTCCTCATCCGATATTTCTGATTTCGTTCTGCATGTCACAAACAAAGCCAAAATTTCGGAGTCGAAATGTCATTCATATAATTACAGAGGTAACTATGAATAATTTCATATTTTATATCACAGTAGCATTTTTTACTTTTCTTTTTTAATTATTTCCTTGTGCCGGCATGTGCAAGCGATCGAGACATGTTGTTTCTTGCTGTAGCGTGGCTGTCAGACTCTTTCTTCGTGACTCTGTTTTTTTGGGACGTGAGACTTTTCAAACTGAATATATTATCTGTGGGTGGTTCTACCTATACTTTGTTTGATAATAAGAACAACCAAAAAAGGGGGGGGGGATTGTTGGGCGTTTATTTGATTAAACTGTCAATTTTTAATTTTGTATTTAATTTTTATATTCAGTTTTTAGTTTTTATGTTTAATTTTTAATTTTTAATTTTCATGGTAAAAAAAAAAAGGAACATAAACTTGAAGATGCATTTAGTAATAATAGTTGATAGTTATAATTGGACCTGTCAATTAATCGGATTTGGTTTAGATTCGATTTAGACTAGATCTAATAATATTATATTAGATCTAATAGAATAAATTCTTGAGTCAACGGATTTAAATTCGTTAAATTCAATGATTAATGGATCTAGATTCAAATTGATCTGTCAGACCTGTTATTTTTAAATAATTTATATTTAAAAATAAAAATAAAAGTTCAAAAATACTTAAAAATAAAAAAATTTATGTGTCACTAAAGTTATGCATTTTGCCTATTTTACTTTGCTATCACGTAAATATTTTTATTTTTAAGCAATTTAAAAATTTTTTAAATGTTATGTTAATATAATTTATCAGGGCATGGCTCGATGGAAAAAGATCAAGTAGGAGCATAAATATATTTATATTTATTAAAAAACTCGCTAATTTATATATTAATATATTTATTATTTTATATTTATTAAAACACTTTGTTTGCATCATATTAAAATGAATTATTTTATTAAGATATTTTATTAAATTAAAATTATTATTAATAAATAATATAATATAATTAAACAAATTAATTAAATTAAATTATGTTAGATACATTTTATTAAATTATTTTTAATAAATAATATCATAAAATTTAATTAATTTAATAATTAACTAAATTAAAATGAAATATATTTTATTAATTTTATTTTAATAAATAATATAATTAAATTAATTTAAAAATTAATTATTTTATTTATTAAAAATAATTTTAGTTTAATAAGATATATTTCATATAATTATTTAATTTAATAAAATATAGTGGTTAGAGGTTAATGATAGTTGACTAACGGTGATTGGAGATAAGCAACAGTTGACGACGGTAATGGTCGAAAGTGGATGGTGATCAGTGACAGAGGTGGTGATAACTACTGATGGTTGATAGTAGGTGGGAGGTGGTAGAGATAGTGGCGGAGACAGACAATGGTAGTTGGAGGTGAGAGTGAAGCAATGGTTGTTGGTAGTTATCGGAGTGGGTAGGGGAGACGGCAATCGCAAATAGTGGTGATTGATAATGAGTAATAATTATGACTTATAATAATTGTAAAGGAAAAAAAAATTCAGGAAACACATTTTTTACTCTTTCTGAATTATTAAAAATTTGAAAATAGTTTTCATTTCTTTTTGAAAATTGAAAATAAATTTAGGGTTTGTTTAGTAACTTTTTTGTTTTCAATTTTTTGTTTTTATTTTCATTTTTCTTGAAAACTAAACATGAAAAATTTTTTTTTTTGGTAAGTACATGAAAAACTTGTTTACCAAGTTTGTTTTCAATTTTCAAAAAAAAAAAAAAAAAAAAAATTGTTTTCAAAAATATCAAAAAATTATGAAAACATATAAAATGTATTTTCTCAAGTTGTCATTTTTAGTTTTATTTTTCTTACACAACAACTACCAGCTACAACAATCAAATACTATTATTTGTTGGTTGCCACAAACATCCAGCCACTGTCTCTTACTGTTGCTGTTATCTCCTACTCTTTTCTGGTCACCGTCAAATATATTATTATTTAATATAATAATATTTAATTAATATATAAAATATATTAATATATTAAGTTAATAATATATTATTTTTATTTATATAAAATATATTAAATATAATTTACTTAATAATAAATTTTATTAAATATATCAATTAACTAAATTATGTTAATTATAATTGAACTTAATTAGTAAAATTAATATAAAAATATTTTATTAAATTATTTTTTGATAAAAATATAATTAAAATAAGTACATTTAATTAATTTAAATTAAATTAGTTATTTAATTAAATTTAATTAATCAAATTAATATATATTAAATTATTATTAATAAAGAATATAATTAAATTATGTTGAATATATTTATTTTTATTAAATTAAATTATTTTGAAAAAATAATATAATTAAAATAATTAAATTTAATTAATATAATTAATTAAACAAAATTAATTTAAGTTAATTAATTATATTTTATTAACCTGTTTTTAAAATAATTATAATAAATTATGTTTAATATATTTTTTATTGTATTTAATTATTTTTAATAATTAATATGATTAAAATAATTAAATTTATTAAATTTAATTAATTAATAATTATAATTACCAACTAACAACTATAGTTGTTAAATGTGTTTTTATATTTTTATTTTTCACTATGAAAATGAAAATTAGAAATTAAAAATTGAGCACAAAAAGTGAAAATTAAACATAAAAATTAAAAACTGACAGTTTTATCGAATGAGAGCAAATGAGTGTTCATGTTCACTTTTTTAAAAAATAAAAACGAGAATTAAAAGTTAATGGGTTGTTTGGTAACACTATCATTTTTTGTTTATGTTTTTTTTTTTTTACTTTCTGTTGTCGTTTGTTTTTCTGAAATAAAAATTAAAATTACGTTTGAAAAGGCAATTTTAGTTACAATTATTATTTCTATTTTAATAAAATATTTAATTTTATTAGTTTTTTAAAAAATTTAATTGAATTTAATAAAATGCATTTCATATTAGATTAATTAAATTAAATTAATCAATTAATGTTATCTAATTTAATTATTTTTTAAAAATAATTTAATTCAATAAATAGAAAATATATTAAATCATAATTTAATTATATTATTTATTAAAAATGATTGAATAAAATATAATTATTATATTATTTAATATAGTAAATATAAAATATATTAATTATAATTTAATTGTATTATTTATCAAAAAATTGAATAAAATATAATTATTATATTATTTAATTTAGTAAATACAAAATATATAAATTATAATTTAATTATATTATTTATTTAAAACAATTAAATAAAATAAATTCATAATAATTTAATTATGATATTTTTTAAAAATAATTTAATAAAATATATTTCATATTAGTTAATTTAATTTAACTATATTATATTACATTATTTATTAAAAATAAAATAATAAAATATATTTCATATTAATTAAATTAGTTAATTAATTAATTATATTATTCATAAAAATAATTTTTGTTTAATAAAATATTTTATTTTAATATGGCGCTACAAAAATGGAGAAAGTGTTAATATTGATAGAATGTTTGTAAGAAGAAAAAAATAGGGTGAAAACGTTTTTCTTCTTTAATGTTTTTTTGTTTAAGTTTATCATTTTTTAAAAATAAAAAAAATAAACAGATCTAACAAATATATTTTTGTTGTTAATTTATAAAATTTTAAAAATATAAATAGAAAAAAAAAACGAATGCCAGTGGGATTAAAAGTTTTGTTAACTGAGCCAATTCAAGGAGGTTCACTATCACATAAATCTTAGATGTGTATTTGGTAGAAAGAAAATCTTGAAAGAAGAAAAAAGTGAAAAGAAGGAAATAAGGGAGGAAGAAAAAAAGTGAGAAAAATGAAGTGTGTTTGGTTGAATAACAAGTGGGAGCAGTAAAAAGGATATATAAATATATGTGTATGTGTGTATGTATTTATTGTAATTTATTTTTTGATAAAATTATTTTAAGAAAACTTAGTCTCACTTGTTTAATTTTTTTTTTTATCATACTTTTTTTTTTTTTTTTTTATCTTTCTCTCTGATTCTCTCATTCCCTCCCTCCCTCTTGTACTCTCAAATTTAAAAGGATAAAAATTTGCGAACCCCACCTCACCCTCACGTTTCCACCCTATCTTCTACTTCTTTTCCTTTCTTTTTCACCTTTCTCCACAATGAAGGAATAGAATTGTGGCATTATATTCTTTCCACCTATGAACTTCCACTGAGTTAGTACCATAAACAACAGTTAACTCAGTAATGAGTTTTGTTATTGATTCACATATTAATTTAAGAGGATCTTTATTCAAATTTAATACCCTTTTTGTAAGAGTTAGATTGTCACTGGTTTATAGGGTTAAGTTGCCTTTCCTCTTAATTTGACGAGTATGTACACACATAAGTTCATTTAAAAAAAAAAAAGATGGCTGACATTAAATTTGATATCAATTTCGTAACACTAGGATTAAAAATTATTTTAGATTAAAATCTAATAATTCAAATATATTTATTTTTTTTAATTTAAAGGATACGTAAATGTATCTGTACCATTAAATTTTAATTCAACGATCTTCAACTTGTTATAAGAGAGCTAACATCATCCCTTTTTTTTTTTAATTTGTCAAGCACCCCGAATCCTATTTCGGTCTCGTTTGGAGTAAGAAAAAATAAAATAAATTAAAATAAAATGTAATTTGTGATTAATTTTGATGCATTTTTTTCTGAATAGTAACAAATCGCAGGAACGATTTTCTAAATCTGTTCTCACGGATTCAAAAAAATTCACATAAAATATCGACAATGATATTCGTTTGAAAACTCTCGATACGAAAAATATAATTATAAAAAAAATTTACACATTCAATTAACTTACTTTGATTTTTTTAATAAAATATTAATTTTTTTTAAAATTAATAATGATAAAAATTTAGGGATATAAGAATCGTTAGAAATTTATAATAATTTGTAGAATTTGATAGGAATGTCAAACGGGGCCTTCTTAATCACCACAAAAGTGGGAACCGATAAGAAGAACACGGAAATATGTGCGTGTGTATATCTTTAATTTCTTAGTCACAATAAGTACAAACCTTATCCTGTTGGCCAGCTTCCTGTTTTGCTTAGGTTGGCGCTAATCTGCGCACTAAGCGCTGTAGGAGACAATGATTATTCCCTCCGACGCACGTATATGTCCAAGGATGCAGGCGCGACGCCCACACCTTGAAAGACGGAGAATGTAAATAAAGGCGCCGTTTAGCATCTCCAAAAGAGAAAAAAAAATTTTAAAAAGTTTTAAAAATTATTATCACATTAATTTTTTTATTTTACTGTATGCATTATAAATTTATAATTTTTCTCACTTTATTTTATTTTTTATCACTCCAAACACACATAAAAAATAATAATAATACTAAATGCACTCTTTTTTTTTTTTAATTTCTTACGCTATATATATGTTTTGTTTCACAGTGAAGAATGTGTGTTGCAGTGTAGGAAGATAAAATCCGAATATTTCATAAATAAAATGAGAGTACTACTATTTCCTCCTATATTTTTTTTCCTATTTGACTTGGGGATCTAAATTAATTTATGATTAAGTATTTTTGAATTTAGTTTCTTTTTTATTCTTGTTATATAGGATTGAGTTTAGGTGAGAATTAGAAATTGCAAGGGTCAAAATTGGAATAACAATGACTATATTATGGGGGCATTTGGTGTTTCAAAAAACTTCAAAAAATTTCAAAAGTTGGCAGGTTCTTAAACTGTAAAAAATTTCAAAAACCGTTAGAACGGATTAAAATGATGCATTCTTACAAATTTTGTTAGAATTCAAAAAAAAGTTATTTGACATTTGTATAAAAAATTACACAAAATTCAAAAAATTTTTAAAATCTTCCACTAAAATTTTGACACGTGTCACTTAATATACTTTTTAACAATTTTATATTAAATTAAATATAAACATTCGACAATCATTACACAATAATTTTAAAACTCACTTTTGAAAACTTTTAGAAATTGTTGGAGCTCTAAACGCACACTATATAAAGGAAGTTAATTGTTTGGAGTGGTAAATTTGACTAAAAATTTTTAACTTTTTGAAAAACAATTAACGTCTTTTAATTTTCTTCATACCGAAAATTTTTATTGTCAACATTTTTTTAACTTTTACCAATATTTTTTAACTTAGATCAACTTTTTACACTTTCTGTAAAATTTACCAAACACTTAATAATTTAAAATTTACTTAGTTTATATTCATTTTTCTCAAAATTTGGTACCCCAAATAAATACTAAAACTAAAATTAATTGTTTGATTTTTTACACAAGTTGAGAAGTATATTTTACTAAAATTACAAATACACCCATTAAGTTTGCTTAGTTTTTGTGCATACAAGAGATAAAATTAACTTTATAAACCCAACAAGCAAAAACTAAGAATTAATTTTTGGTGCCCAAACAAACCTTAAATCTTAAAATTGTGAAATGGGTTTGCAAAACTAGTGAAGCAATTTAATGAAACCGTTTCTCCAATTCCAAAATATTCCTAATTTAGTTCATTACAAAATTAATTTTTAGTTTTCAATATAACAATAATTACATAAATCTAATTCATATCAATTTTTATTTTACTAATATTTAGTCTCGGACATATGGCCCTGTTTGGCTTACCAAACTTTACCAAAATTTATCATTTTTAATTTTTTTTTGTACTTTCTTCTAATTAAATTTTAACACCTATCATCTTTATGTCACATCTTTCTATTTTTATTGTACTTTTTGACCAAAATTTGACTGACCAAACAGGCCCATATATAAGAGTTGTTTGGTTGAAAAAAAGTTGAGAAAAAAGTATAATAAAAGTACAAATATATAACATAAAAGTGATATGTGTTAAAATTTTATTGAAAAAAATATAAAAAATAATTAAAATTTAATAATTTATGGTATTTTTTATCAGCCAAACAAGCCTATGAATTTAAATTTTGTATTAGTTATTCTCTCTTCTAATTATTAGCACACAATGTCACCAATCACACGTGTACGTGTCCCATTTTTTCAATAACCAATATCATTGTAGCAAAACTATGAATATGATTGGCATCAATCAGTTCGTATATTATAACGGTTTATACACGTGATTATCGCTTGATGCCGATTTTTTTTTTGGCTTATAGTGTAATTTTCTGGATTATGCCAGAATTTATCTGACATTACTGAAAATTATTAATTTTTTTAGTTAATCTTTAAAACTAATAATGAAAAATAAAATTTTTAGGTAGGATTTGATTTACATTTCTATTTTTTATTTTATGTTTTGAATTTTTCAAAACAAGAAAATCAAAAAATATTTGGTTTGATATTTTATGTTTTTTGTGCTTGAGAAATTTTTTTTATTTTGAGTTGAAAACGTTCAAAATAATTTTTTGTTATTTTACATTTCATGTGTAAATGTATTTTTTATTTTTTAAAATAAATTTTAAAAATACAAGTGATCGAATGCGTTTTGATCCTCTTTTTTCAAAAAATAAAAAATAAAAAATAAATTCAAAACAGATATATCAAATCGTTCCTTAATTTTTTTCATTTCTTAATCAACTCCACGTAAATGACACACATATATATTTTAGATATAATTAATTAGTTTTCTTAATCAACATTAACATAGTACTTATAAGTTGTGTTTTTATAATTAAATTACATTTATAATTATGTGATTCATTAATTTTTGTGTTGATAGGTATATTTTAAAAAATATATAGTTTTATATGATAAATTAAAAGCGGAACATCAAAATACACTGACTTGCGTAGCATTAATGGCAAATCAGTATTCCATCAAGTACAAAAATTACAATTATGTGTCAAAGAGTATATTTAAGTAGAAAATAATAAATACACTTATTTATTAGTTATTTTACTTTATATTATTTTTCTTATTAAAACTATTATAAAGTAGAAAAAATTAATATAAAAGTGCAGATATCTTACATTATTTAATATTTAAAATTTGTGTCTATTTTTAAAATAATATAATTTCGATGATACTAAGGTGCTGTTTAGAACACTAAAAAAAATTTTAAAAATTTTAACAAAATTTTAAAAGTTTTAACTTTTTCAAACTTAAAAAAATTTCAATTTTTTTGAAAAATTTATGAAAATTCATTGGAATGAACTAAAATGATGTATTCTAACAGATTTTGCCAATTTTTTTAAAGTTGAATTGACATTTATACTAAAAATTTTTATAAAAATTAAAAAATTTTTAAGATTCTTTGCTAAAATTTTACCACGTATCACTTTATATAATTTTTAACAACTTTATATTAAATAAAATACAAATATTTACCAATCATTTCAAAATAATTTGTTACATTTTAAACTCTAAAAAAAAATTATTTTTGATTTTTTTTTGTGACCCTAAACGCTTTAAAAACTATATATTAATATGCCAATTTATGCTTTCGAGGTTATAATCCGTCAGTTTATTTCTGGAGATCATTTTTATTGGGAAACTCTTTTGATGGATCAACGGCCAAGAGACTTTCATCCATTGACTCCTGTCAGTTTCACGAGCTTCCATAAAAATATAAGAAGTCGAAAACACCCTCCTATATCGTTAGCCCCTGGGCACCCAGCGTAAGGTAGCACTCGGCGCACTGCGAGACAGAGACGGGAGATTTATCAAGAGAGGAGTTGAGGTAGAAGGACACGAAAACTTTTTTCTGAAAGAGAAAGGGAAACGGATGCGGGAGAGAGAGAAAGAGTTGTTACCATTCCTGGAAAAGATCCGGTGGGCCAAGAAACGTCCTCTTTCCTTATTTTCTGTATTTGGCTAGGGTTTTAAGGCCACGTCGGTCTCTCTCTCTCTCTCTCTCTCTCTCTGTACCTATTGACGCCGCTGCAGAGGTACGGAGCTTGTTGCATTGTAGCAGAGACTCGAAAGAATTTCAGACCGAGGGAGAGGGAGTAGCTGGAGAGTCCATTTCTTTCTCTGCAACCACCAAGGAAGCAAGGAAGGTGTAGAGTAAGAGCTTCATTCAATCCAATAACATTTTCTATTTGGTAAGTTAACTGCTTTTCTTTTCTTTTTTTTTTTCTTGTTCTTGTTCTTCTTTTATCGTTGACATTGTAATTGTATTAATAGTTGTAAGTACTTAATGGCATAGCATTATAATTTTATTGTTAATACAGTGTTGACCGGTATTTGTGCATTTTTCTGTTTTGAATTTATTATTATTATTATTATTATTATTATTAAATTATATGTTTATAAATAATATACATGCTAATGCATCATTTAAGTAATCATAAAATATAGGTTATAAATACCATTTTAATATTTATTGATATAGCTAATTATCGTGTTTTACATTTTATAGAAGTAATATAACAAAACAAAAATAAAGTTCTCTACGTAGAGTTGGATAAAGAATGAAAGAATTCTCTGTAATTCGTGATTTCATAAAGTTTGAGATAAAAAAAATAAAATAAAAATAAAAAATTCTAAAATAAAAATAAAATAAAATAAAAAATTCCAAAATAAAATACCTAAAGTTTAAAAATTACGGGCACCATCCGAAATTGGCTTGAATTGACTGGTACAAATACTTGTGTAGCATAAAGTAACCATTTTGAGCTGTTACTGTACAGATTAATAACTATAGTTTTTAAGTACTTCATTTGGAGCTCCATAAATCACTATGAATCTCCATAAAACTGCAACTTTTTATACTTTGCACGGATTTTGACACTGTTGTGCAGATTTTGAGACTGCAATTTATGGTAACGTGCAAAGGGCATTAATGTAGGGTATCACTCTTAAGTCATGCCACAAGATCAACACCCTTTGATTGCGGGTCAAATCAACATGGTGTCACCTTCCCTCCAGTGGGCTAAAGCACTTAACGGTGACTTCACGGACTGGGGGCACTTTAGAGTTAATTTATATTATTAGCACGTACCCTTGGGTTAGGAGCAAGGTCCAAGAAGTGACCACAAAATAACTCATGGTGGGACCATCAGGAGACTAGTGAATCGATGACTAGAGCTGGGGAATTGTCAAGGGCTTGCCTCGATTGGCCTATGGAAAGAGAGACAGGTGCCAAGTGCCCATCTATAAATTTATTGCACCTGCAAAATTTAGTACCTTCAACCACTTAGCTAGGTGTTGCTCTTTTATTTGACCCTTTATACCACGGATTGACATACTAGGATTAGTCTCTTTAGCCCACAATCTCTTGTACTTTGGATCGACCCTCAATATAGAGCCACTTCGAGGCTTGATGATTATGCCTGGCAGAACACTCAAACTTGTACATTGTCATTATCACAAACCCCTTCTCTCTTTCCCTGATCATGGACTATCTATATATACACCTTCCAGTCATCCGCATTTAAGGCAGAACAATTAAGACTCAACTACCACCACCTCTCTCTCTCTCTTCGTCTTGCTCGGGGCCACCCTAGCTCTCATCCCTAGTCACTCCGGTGAGATCCCGCCATCAGTGATGAATAGCATTATTCTCAGATTGAAGGAGTGGTCCACGTCACTCCTATCCCCCACACATGCTATGGAGAGGATAAGAATTATAGTCAAATAAACCTCTCATATAGCTATGCAATTATCTAGGATGGTGATAAAATAGAGCCCGTAGAGCTGACTTGGTTGGTATGATAGAGTAGAAGTAATAGCAAGAAAAGGAAAGAGGAGGACAGTGAATAAATAGGATTATAGTTTTTTGAGGTTGCTATAATGATAATGTTTTGTACATTCATTATTCTGCTGCAGCGGAAGTGTATCATTAATTTTGCTTTCATAACACAGTAACTAGAAAACTCTTTTTCTTGAAATTGCCAGGTTGGAGCAAGTGATGCTCTTTTTACCCCCTGGAGGATTCTGTTTGTTGTTACAGTGCTTTTATTTTTCCTTTCAGCAGCTATTTTTTTGTCCTGCGACTTTTTTTTTTTTTTTTTTTTTTGTGAAAGGTCTTTTTTCCTTTTTTGACTCATAGGTAGTAGGGTATAAAGTGTGGCATCATAGTTTTTTTTTTTGGTAAGTAAGTGTGGCATCATAGTTAAAGCTGAGTTGTTTTATTTTTTGTAAATGATAAAGAAGAGAGTAAGTTTGGACTAGGTGGAACCTTTTTTTTTTCTCTCTCAATATAAATGATAAATCTCTGCATTTTATTTGCTCCTTAATTTGCTGATTCCCTTTATATTTATATGTTGTAGGATCTTCACTGTTTCTACCATGGGCTTGGATGGAAGATTCACAAAATTGTATAACAGGGACAGAACTCACCAAGCAAAGGCTATGTGCTTGCATTCGTATTCTGATTTATCCCATGTTTCTCCAGTAGTGTTTTTATACCTATTGAAAGAATGTTATGCTTGTGGTAAAATATCTCCCCATCCTTGTGCCTTTTCAGGAGCATGATTCTGTTTTGGTCAAGAAAGTGGCTCATGGGATGATTTATTGTCACATAGACCAATCAGCTTATAATTCTGAATGGAAAACGGAAACCATCTTTTTTATTCCATGCACTTATTATAAATATGCATTCAATATTTTATGCTATCTCTAGTTGGTTAAAATTTCTTGGTTTACAGATTTGACTCAAGTCCTATGAGAATCAGAAACTAGAACCTTGTAAATATGCATGTGATTTTCATTTCAGTAAGAATAAAAGAGTTTCAGATTGTTATTGTGTAATTTACCTAACCCTCTCAAGGGTGAAATGCTTCTTCTTTCTTTCTCATTCTTCATCATTTCACTGCACACATTACTCAAGTATTGCTCGAGTTGGGCCCAAAATCCTAATAAATCCTGTTTAAATCAACCCTAATCTCCATCCCCACCTTTCAGTGGAGAGGGAAGGGAGGGATGTCGAAACAAAAAAAGTTGAATCCTTTCTTTCTTAACGATTAATCTTAATTATGTAAAGTGGAACTTGAGTTCGATTAGAAAAAGATGTGGAGTTATATAAGTAACTATTCGCCATGTGAATTGGAATGTAAAAACTGTCATATTTTTGTATTGGTGCAATAATTAATAATTTAGTAGGTGTTTTTAGCGTATATGTTCGACATTTCTTTATATATTGGATTGGTGCTATAATTAATAATTTAGTAGGTGTTTTTAGCATATATGTTAGACATTTCTTTATATATTGGATTCATTGATTCTTATCAATAACATATATTGTTGTTTGTATGTTTCTAATCTCATTGGATTTATCATTGAATTTATTGATTTAACAGTTATAGCTGTTTATTTTATTTTGTTGCAAACTATACCAAACTAGTACTTTTAACATGAAATTGGCATAATACAGTCCCTGAACCTGTTTCTTCCATTTACTGTCTCTTGGTTCACTTTATCCAGTTGCTCTTACATACTTTTTTCTAAATTTCTTTGTCATAAATTTTGCATTTGATAGGCACATGCAAAGCAACAAAGAAGTTCCGCATTCTTCAACATCAAGTCCATCAAGTTCTGTACAACAGTCCCCAACCTGGACCGGCTGTTTTTGTTGCTCACTGTCTCTATGTCTTGCCTATTCTTGAAGCATATTCTGAAGGCTTCGGTCACTTAATTATATCTGCACTTCGTCGTTTTCTAAAAGCTGGAACCACATCAGAAGATTTACTTGAAGCAAAGTCTCTTATAGCACGATTATTTCTTCTTACTGTGGATGGCAGTGTAATCCATGATGGGAGGGTTCTCATAAAGATGCTGGAAGCTTTTGACATCAGTTTAACAAACATTGAAAAAGCCATGTGCATTGCAGATCTGAACAATAGTAGTAATTCAGTACCAGCAATTGCATTTGTTGAGAAGTACATTTTTGATTTGATAGAATCTGAATCATACATGGCAGCAGTCACTCTTTTGGAACACTTCTCTATCCGCCAGTCTGGGGAATCTTTTCTAACTAAAATGATGCAAAACAAGGACTTCAGAGCAGCAGACAAGTGGGCAACATTTATGGGGAAGCCAATGTTGTGTGTACTTGTTAAGGAATACTCTGAGAGGAAGCTGCTAAAACATGCATATGACATTATAAAGAAAAATAATCTACAGCAGGAACTTCCAGATATATATCATAAGTGTAAAGAAAGGTATCTTTTTGGATACCTTTCATTGCCTTCTTGTTCATACCATATGTTTCAGATTGTATCTTGCTACTCATGGAAGTTCTTAAAAATTTTGGCTTATCTCATCAAGATTAACAGAAAGTACTCTTTAAATAAATTGTAGTGCATTAAAGAAACTAGCAGAAAAAGGATGCTGGGACATTGCAGAGGCAAAGGCAAAAGGCGATAAAGAATTTGTTGAGTATTTGGTGGGTAGTTTAACATCAAATGCTGTTTAGCTCTGTTTGAAATTTATATCTCAATGGTTGCATTTAAATTGTTGAAAAATTGTTCATATATTCCCATGCTGTGGTACTTACTATGCATTGGCATGTGCTAAGAAATAGGATTTGTGGCTGGGCATTATATCCCACCTAAATACATCTCTAACAGGGTAAGTTGCTTGCTGCCTGTCAATGTTGCATTCATTCCCATTAATACCCATCTTGAGTCTGCTTTTGTTAGAAAAGTGTGCAAGTTGGTCGGCCTACCTAACCTTGTTAACACCATTCCCACAATTGGCGGACATCTGAACCATGTTGTGGGGAATGCTATTTATTTAAAGCATTTAGCATCCTCTATTTAGTAATCTCTGAAAGATCTTTTTTGTTTTAATGAATATTATTATTGAAAGGATATACCTTTGATCATAATTTAGCAGAAGAAACCCAAAACTGACCTGCAAGAACTTGGAACATAACATGGTTGCCACTGTGATATGTCTGTGAAGAATGACATGAATGTAATGATATAATGTTAGTTTTATGTTTATCAAGTAAATGCATAGAAAAAGACAGGGAATTCATTAGTTTCATTCTGAAGATTTTATAACTTGTCAGAGGGATATGGAAAGGAGTACTTGTTTTAATAATGATTTTTTTTCTTATTTCCCCATAGGCATAAAGTTAATTTTTGTCTTTGCCGATTTGCTTGCACTGTTTGCACTGTTAAAATCTTTCTAAAATATGATGCATGAAATGCATAAATTCATCATCTCCTTGTGGCTATTAAAAAGAGGTTGAACTTAGAATACCTTCTCGTTGCATCTGATTTGGTGTTTGTAAATCTTTTTGTAGTCTGTGATTCAGTTCAGTAGTACATTGTAAAGAGTGCTCTATGTGAATATTGACAAATCTTATCTGCTATTACCATCAAGGTTCTATGCCATTACTAATATTTCTATAGCAGGTTTGTTATACAATGTAGCTGTTTTTTTCATTATGGCTAAGGTTCGTCTCTATATAAAATTGTTGCATTTACATGTCTGCCCGTGCTCATATTAACTGACCATTGCACAATGCAGTCAACTCCAATTCTTTGAGCCAGTTTATAGTAATATTGAATATAAATTTATCTTTTTGTTGGTTTCTCAAAAAGAATTATCTTCGTCTAATCATTGCAGCATTAAGATCATTTTCAGTTTTTAATTTTAAACTCATCACTCGTGTCTTTTAGCTTTTGTCTCTATGCAACCAATATTTGTAATATTATGTTTTATCTCGTAAGTATAGGCCCTACCTGATTTTGCCTCGTGTTTTGGCTGAAAAGTACTTGAATCCCCTGTGATTTAATAAGTGAACAGACAGTCCTTTCCATCAAAAGGGATGTGGATGAAATCCATCAGAATTAACAGGGTATGTACCACACACGTTGAACAAATGAAGTAGGAGATTAGATTATTTCCATCAAAAGGGATCCTTAAAAGACATTTTACAATAAAAATATTTTTCCCTTTTTATCCTTTCTTCCTTGTGTATGGAATAGAAGAATCAAAAGAAAGGAACCCCTATTGGAAATGGGGGAAAACAATATAAGACTTTTAAATGTAAGATTTTAACCACGGGATCTCCTAAGCCATCGCAAGTTGGTGTATTATGCTCACCCCAAATAATCCACATTGAAGCCACCATTGTTCAACTGTTTCCACCCCCCTTTCTTACTCTAGCCCCACTCCAAGACAGAATTGTATGTTCACTGAGACTAATGCTATGAAGTAAAACTTTTGAAGTGGGCAAGCAGAAAAAGATTAGCAAATAGTATTTTAAGCAAACATTTTTGGGTTCATGCAAATGATCATGATTAAAAATGGGGTGTATTTTGTTCATTATATGATTAGTGTTACAGCAGTTATAATTGTTAGAAATGTAGATACATTTTTCTTCCTGGTAGCAATATAGCAAATTTGTTGAATGTGAACCTTTTCGTCATTGGAGAATCCATTTAGATTGCACATTGCAAATAACTAAAACCTTTTTAATGAAAAAAATGATAAAGGTTTATTTGGCAATGGAAGCTGGCTACTCTGAGAAGGTTGATGAACTTTGTGATCGACACTCCCTCAAAGGTTTTGTGAATGTCAAAGGTATGTTAGCTGTCATTTTCCCCCTTAGTTCTTATGCATATAGCTTGTGTGCAAGTGAGTTTGTTAAACGTGCAAATAGATGAACCTTAATCTGTATGTCATTGGCATTAAAAAAGAAAAAAAAAAAAAAAAAACTATCCCCTCTGTGCTAGCATTTACTGTGGTTCAATTATTTATCAAGCTCTACAAAGTCGTTTTCAAGTGAGAAGCAATCCTGCAGATTCATGAACTCTAAACTGTGACAATTTTTGTTTAGTACTGGCATTTCCATGTTTTCGTTTTTGAAGTTTTTAACTTCTCATTTGTTGTATTGGATATCATAATTTATTTTGCACCTTATATCAATCATGTCCCTAGATGCTTTGCTCGTCTCCAAGATAAAAAAAAAAAATTAAAGAAGAGGAAAAAAATGGCAATGCCAGCTTCCACTTGAAGATTGTTGCCTACTTCCATATTGGAAAATGGAAGTGCTAACTTTTGGTAGGAAGGTTCTAAATCAGTCTCTGGTTTGACTTACATGAAGTGGTTATCATCTGTACGAAAAAAGAAAGAAGTGGCTTGAAGCAACTTGAATTAACATTTTTGCACTTGACCACAAACTTTTAGGTATTATTTCTTAGTACTGAAGGAATGTTATGCTGAAGCAATAATGAAGCCGAGTCCCTTGACCATATCATGTGATTGGCATTTCGCTGATTTTCGTTCAACCTTCTCCCATCATCTTAATGCAAATCTTGTTTGCTTTCTTTGATTTATTTGCTTCCGCATGTTAAGTTAATTTCATATTCTTTCTCTTATGATGGAAGGCATCTATCCAATTGTCTTTGTCTCAATTATAGTCATCCCATAAGCATTTTGTTCTTGATTGCCTGACATCTTGCTCTATAACAGAAAGGGAAAAATTGCATGTGCATTTTTTTGAATTCGCTAATATTATTTTTGCAAATGAAAATAGTTACTAATTTATTCATGTTGTACAGACCCTGATACGAGCCTTGTGCATAGCCGCTATTTGCAGCTTAATGAACTGGTTTTAGAAGGCTTCATCTGGGTTGATGAAGCCAATGCTTTGGATGATGCTACATGCCAGATTGAGGAATGCAAGGTCGTGGGCGTTGACTGTGAATGGAAGCCTAATTATGAAAAGGGGAGTAAACCAAACAAGGTAATTATTTCATGATCCTTCGCCAACTTCCAATTAATATCTTGTTTCCCTGATCCATTGATTTATGTGTTAACCTAGGAACTCTTGCTTCTTTTTATTTTTTGTTGTATCAAAGGCATTATTTGACATGATGTGTGTAGAGAGTTAATGAACTATCACAAAAATCTATTATGTGAAAAGAGAAGGTTAAATATTTGTTTGTGCACCTAAATCCCTAGAACCTGCTTTAACCAACATTTTTTGCATATTAAGTGATTTATCTGGTCTAGACTCCAAAATCATCTTAAGATGGGCCATGTAGTTTCATTCGTTGTACTTTCTTTATGCTTCTCAGCACGTTAATTTTTTAAAAATCTAAATCACAATGACAATTTCTCTTCCCCTCCCCTCATTTCTCTTCCTTTGGATTTTAAGTTGTGAAATAGGTTCGCTACCATGGTTTGGTGAAACCATTACCATGTTTTAAAGCCCTTAAATAACGTTTGGTATATATGCAAACCGATATACCTATTGCAGCTGCAATAGGTAAATTGGAAGTGGGCAACTTTTGTCTTGTGTCTTTTCTCCCTTGGCTGGAAAAAATAAATAAATAAATAAAAATTCTGTAGGGCTCTGCAGCGAAAACAATTGCAAGTATTTTCTTTAGAAGATCACTTTCCATTGAAGTTGGGTTAGGTCTGAATCCTGTGTAAAAGCTTCTAAAGAAGTCTTTTCTTGGATTCTTCATTGATGCTGGACAGATGAGTGAAATAGAATGTCTTATAAAGGTGCTTCTGGAGCACAATAAAGATGCCCTGATTGATGTGCAAAAAATAAGGCTAAATGTGTCAAAACAGTGACCACGCCCAAAACGTTTATGGAGGAGCTCACCTACATACCGTTAAAGTCCCGCATGCTTATAGGGATTAATCCTTTAATGACACGAATTGGAAGGTATGATCCTAGGACAAGATCTATAGCATACTGAATGTCACATGGAGGGGGCAAGTGATCTGGGAGATCCTTGGGGAAGATATCTTGAAATTCTTGGAGCACCTGATGGCCTTCAGGAACCACATATTTCGCATCTAAAAGGACTTGCTTAGCAATAATGAAAGCACAATAGTCTCTCTGATAACTTCATGATCAAACTCCTTTGGGCTAATGACATGCAATTCTTTCTCTTCTGCAACTTTCCTCTCTGATTGGGGGGTCAATAGGCACATTTATTGGCTTATTTCTCCTACTTAAATTGAATATCCTAAAATAATTCTTAGAGGCCTACTTAAGCTGATCTTGATAGTAATTTAGACATTGACATTCAGCTAAGTCTATAAATATTTCAATATTAAATTCTCGTTCAATGTTAAATTCTCCTTATTCTTAAGAGCCCTAATTGAAATTAACATCCTACTAATAAGAATTTAAAAGAGTTGTTAAATACAAAATCTTTATAAGTAATTTGCATCTAACAAATTTAGAAGAAAACTTATTAGGTAATTTTGCATCTAAAAAGGTTAGAAGACTTCTTTATATACAAGATTTTAAATATTTTGTACTTGTTAAGATTTTTGGTCACTTCTATAAAAAATTCATTATCGACCTTGCCTTAGACCCCCACTGGCGCTAAGCCACACATGAAAGAGAGAATAAGTAGAACTGAGGTGAGCTTGACAATGGGAGAAAAAGTCTTAGAACAGTCTAAGCCATAGATTTTGTATATCCTTGCGCTACTAGGGGAGCCTTGAGATGATATATGGTACCATTTGGATGTGTTTTGACAGTAAAGGTCTAGCGACAACCGACAACATATTCCCAAGTAACATTAGCTTAGAGGTTAGACATCTTCTCTTCCATGATAGTTCATCACCGAGGATGAGAGAAGGCTTTTGACGCATAGTTTTGGAATAGAAAATGAGGGCAAAGTACTAATAAAGGAGTAATACAAGGAGAGAGTTGTGAGAGACAAAATTACATATAGGATGGAATGTACATGTATGCTTTCTTTTTCGAAGAGTAATGGGAATGTCAAGGTCCTACGGAAAATATTATGAGAACATTGAAAACGTGGTGGAGGGTCCTACAGAAAAGATTATGAGGACATTGGAGAAGTTGGTGGAGGGTTGGAAGCAACAAGAGCAGATGAGGGCCCAAAGGTGGCAAAACAAATATTAGGGCTATTCGAGGATGATACACCCTGCAAATTCGGGCGAGAAAGACAACAGGAGGGATTTGAATTGGAAACAAGAGACAAAGGTAACGGACAAGTAATAAAGCTGGTAAGAGAACTGTGAGATGAGGATCCCTTGTTAGAATTTGTTTCACATTGGGCCTATTAGCAAATTACTTGTCTCGTATAAGAGATGGACTTCTTACAGGTCCCTCCTCTTACGTGTAGTTAGGTAGGCTTCTTTACATTACTGACCTTAAATCTTTTCCTTGTGGTATTGATCTTTATCCAATATTGGCAACATGTAATTTTCCCTGTTATTTTTATATGGAGATTTTTTGTATCACTCATGCCACTGCTTTAGTATGGAGCCCATGCATTGCTTATGCCCCAGTGTTATATCTTTGTGGGTTTAATTCCCATCTTATGTAGTGGTTAATAGTTTGATAATATCATTGCCATGTGTTCTTTTTCTTTTTTCTTTCTTTTAGAGATTCAATTTCTCCTTGTTACAGGTTTCAATCATGCAAGTTGCTTCTGAAAAGATGGTTTTTATCTTTGACTTGATAAAGTTGTTTGAAGACGCACCTGATGTTCTAGACAACTGCCTTACCCGGATTTTGCATTCTCCAAGAATTCTAAAGCTTGGTATGAGAAATCATGACTTTTTAACTGGAAGAGATTGACTCCTGTCAAATATAAATGATATGTTCTATGTTCAAAAAATATATACACACACACACACACACACATATATAAATGATATGTCCAATTTACCCAAAAAAAAAGATATGTCCAAAAGTTAAATTGTTCCATCTTTCGAAGATGGAAATCCATTTCATCTACGTACTTATATATCCTAATGGATCACTTAGGCTATGTTTGGATAACTATGGATTTCAAATCAAAGGCTATGATATTATATTGTATTAAAATACATGAAATAAAGGTCATTTACATAAAAATACATAGAAGATTTCTAATAATTAATACTAAAGTAGTTGAGCCACTATTGTAAAAGATCTAAATAGCTAACTTTTGTGGTGATTTCAAATCCATCCTAATCTGTTATGTTATGCTCAAATGCATTGTAAAGTCCATATCTAAACTAACAAAGTTATATTTGAGCAATTTTCCTTAAATAGATAGCACAATGTCCCTCAAATTCAAATCTATAAATGCAATGGCCACCTTTGGTCCCAAACCAAAAGCAGTCCTCTTGCATCGTAGATGTATTCTAATTTCACCTATAGATGTAGGGGTAGAAACAGGATTGAGCTTTTTTGAGCTTTTTGAGCTCAACTCAAAAAAAACTGGGCTTAAGCTCATTTCATGACTGAAATGTGCACGAATCAAGCTCGAGTCTAGAAAAGCTCGTCTCGAAAACTCGCAAGCAAGCTCGATAAATCAATAATGTATATACATATTAAAATAATAATAATTTTTATAATATTTTATTTATTATATTTTAGACCAAAACGATGGTGTTTTGCTTTAATTGAGTTACTCATGAGTCGATCTTGAGCCTATATAAAAGATCGAGGCTGGTATAAATAGTTCGAGCTGAGTTCGAATAAATTAAAGGTCGGGTCAGCCCGTTTCCACCCCTAAATAGTTGTAAGAACTGGAGTTAAATTCCATTTTCGGTTAGTTTTGGATGGTGGTGCCTGTCCGGTGATAGTTCCAGGCCACCATATATTAGTGTTTATGGCCACTGTTATGTAGGGCTGGGAAACCTGCGACTCTATAAGTAATTGCTTTGCTGTTATTGGTGCGTTCAAATTTAGAAAGTAATCAGTGCTTTGTGTTCCTTGTAGGCTATAATTTTCAGTGCGATGTAAAGCAGCTGGCTGAATCTTATGTTGAGCTCCAGTGTTTTAAGCATTATGAGATGCTGCTAGATATTCAAAATGTATTTAGAGAAGCCCAGGGTGGACTATCAGGGCTTGCAAAGGTAAATTAAAAAGTTAATTCTGAACTTGCTTGCTGGTGCCATTACTTACCTGCATCTGGGAACCAGGATAAGACACGCTCACCCACTGACTTAACCTTGTACCTCCTGTTAGGGAACTGAGGATATCACTTGAGCTAATAACTAGTGGCTATTTCACTTTCTTCTTGAATTTCCTCAAATTTTTTCCTGTTTTATGAATGGAAGTTACCACTTCCTATGATTGCTGCACCGCTGAATCTCTCTCTCGGTGGTATTTAATTGACCAGAAAATATTGGGGGCCGGCTTAAACAAAACAAGACGGAACAGCAACTGGGAGCAACGGCCTTTAAGTCAGAATCAAGTATGTTGTTATTTTTCGTATAGTTTTGTCTTAATGTTAAAATCTAGACATTCTTTAATTGATGGAAGATCCCATCAACTTCCAATCAGTTTCATTTATATATTCCCAGTATTTATCATAAAAAACACTTGAAATATTCTTGTCTTTTAAGAGAGGTTTATGGATTGGTATTCATATGGTGTGGGAGAACTTTTCGTCTCATATCTGCTTCATGAAAGTGGGAAGAGGGTAAAATTATGGCGTCATAGTGGTACGTGTAATTAATACCTTAGGAAACTTTGTTGGCTATATTTTCATTGGATGTGGATTAGGAAGCTTTGGTTGCAGCTAGGTTTGCATTATGAATGTTCCTCTAGCTTGGGTCAATCTCCTGGGGAGAAATTTGTGGGATTGGGAGATTGATTGGGTACATGGAACTGTCATTGGGATAGTATATTTGTGAGTAAAACTATGGACAGATGGGATGACATCCACTTGGTTGCCTTTCAAGATGGAAAATTTGGATTATAATCTTTTTATATCACTTTAGTGGGGGACACTCAAGGTGGCCCATGTTAGACACGGATTTGGTCTCATGGAGTTCCTACGTGGTCTTTTTTCTATTTGTGTGTAGTTCATGAGAAGACTCTTTATCATTGGTAATCTGATTAGGAGACATTTTGTTAATTGATGTATATAAGCGAGTTTGTGCCGGTGCAGTTATTAGGGGGCTCAGAGGCTTAATTTTGATTGTCCTTGCGAGCTGCCCATTGGTTCATTAGTAGCAGCAAACCCCTAAATAATCTCCAACGAACCCATTGCTTGGTCCGCTATTACAGGCGAACAAAAAAAAAAAAAAAAAAAAGAAAAGCAAAAGGGGAAAAAAAAGGGTCCCTAATTGCTTACCTCCATACCAGGGGCACTCAAGTCTGGTTCACACAGACTTCTGATTTTACGGAGATTCACCTTTGATGACCTCCCCTACCCAAATTGCCCCACCATGCACTTCCGCATAAAGTCCAATTTAATTCTTTCCAACTGAAATAACCCATTCACCCCTTCATCGACCCTCCTCGTCAACACTTCAGCCATGCGGTGATCTCTGCTACCTCACGCTGGGCTTTCCTCTTCTCAACACTCTCGCTTCCTTGAACAAAAAGTCAAGCAACCCTTCTGTATAAATGTCCCAACCCTCACTTTCACAATTCTGTAGGATTTGGATCGATTGAGGACCCATTGGTGAGAAAATCCTACACCTATATTCCTCTCACTATCAGCTGATGGGCAATCGCCATCCTTTGACCCCCAACAAGCCTTTTCAGTTAGCCATGTCCTCCCTTTCTCCTCAATCCCTCCTGCAAAACCTAGTTGCCCATTCAATTTCCTGTTGGAGTAGCAGAAGATGGTGTTGGGAACGCTTGTCCCTTTGAAAATGGTGATTCCATCCTTGTGACAACCATTAGAGATTATGTTGATCATCATTGTTTCCCTCTGGAACAATTTCCTCGTCAGCACTATTTTTGCCAGCTGAAAACTAAAGTCCATCTCTGAGTTTCCTTGTTCTTTCCAATCCTTTTGCTTGTTTGGTCAGCATTGTTTTGTGAGATCTGAAACATGATCATTAATCTAGGTGGGGTGCCTTTTTTGTTTTTTTATGGGGTCTATGGTGATAGGGTATTAATAACAGAGTGACTTTCAGACCTGAGTTAAAATTTGGTGGTTAAATTAGGGCAGAAGGAGGGTTGCTTGAGGCTGCTAGTTTTGCGTTGGAGATTTTGGTATACATCTGCATTTCTGATGTTGGCAACTCTGCAGTTGTATATTAATAATATTTCCTCAAATTTGGCAATTTCTTTTTTTTTTTTTAACTTTCCTTTTTTTTTTTTTTTAAACAAAGCATCAAATTACTGCGATTCTTGGTTGTTTACAGGGACCATAGAACTCAATATTTTTTTTTCTTATATAACTGTCCAGCTAGAATATGCTGCTCTAGACGCCGCTGTGCTCATTCACATATTCCGTCATGTACGGAGTTGTTCTCACCCTGCTGCTGTCCCTGAAGGACATACCAAAATCGAATGGAAATCCCATATTGTAAGTGCTATAAATGTTGTCCTCAATTCCTCTGCATAGCTGGAGTAGACCCCGTGTTACTTTTCTGTTATAACGTCTAATATACCCCTGTCAAAGTTCGTTCTTTTTTTTTTTTTTAAATCAAAAAACTTGATTTGGTTATTTACTGACTTGAATTGGAATGAAAACACAGGTTGCCCACATGGATAACTCAAAGAAGACCAAAAAGGGAACTAACAGTAAAAATTCTGATCCCAGAACCACAGAGGATTCACAATTGATTCGTTTCTAGGCTGCACATTTTGTTCATGTCCTCTCTGACTGTTTCTTGTGCATACCAACCAAAGGACATTAGTTGCAAAATGCCTGCCACCCCGAATTTGTACTTGGTGACATTTGTGGAGAACTGAGAGTACTCCATCTTGAACATTAATTTTTTTTTTATTTGTTATTTTTAATGAGTCCCAAATTTTAACTGATCGTATTTGTGATGAGGCGAGTTCCCGCCTTTTTCCGAATATGATTCGGTTTCGTACATGATCAAATCCTAATGCTGGTTTTGCAATTTGGATTGATCTTGATATTGGGTGTTGACTGAGGACACCGTGGCTTGTCTACTTCCCGAAGCAACACCAAGGTAAGAACTTCCTATTATTTATGTTGGAGCATCAATTTAGACCTCTATGCATTTGAAGAATTGAACCATCAAAAATAACTAATCTATGGAGACTGGGTGAGGCTACTGAACAGAAGATGTGAATGGATTTTAAGTGACTGTTCTTACTGCCCTGTTAGCGCCTATTAAAGCACTTTGAATAGGGGTGGAAACGTGCCCAAACATGCTGAACTTTAACTTGTTTGAGCTTGGCTCAAGTTTTTTATTCGAGATCAAGCTCGAGCTCGAGATCGATCTTGATTCGAACTTTTATATAGGCTCGAGCTAGGCTCGATGAAAAAAAAAAAAAACTTGAGTTCAGCTCGCGAGTATGTTAATTAAAACAAAATAATGTCGTTTTTTTTTAAATATAATAAAATATTATAAAAATTATAATAAAAATATTATTAAAAATTCTATATATATATTATTTTATCAACTCGGCTCGCAAGTTTTCTAACTGAGTTTTTCTAAGCTTGAGTTTGAATTTGAACAAGTCATAAATCAAGTTTAATTGGAGCTCGTTTTAGTCACAAATCGAGTTTGAACTAAGTTTTTTTTGAACTGAACTCGAATAGTTCAGGAATAGTTCAATTCGTTACTGCCTTAGCTTTGGACGGTCACGGGTGTCAACACTTTCATGCTATTTAGCAAACTTTTTGAGCTATGTACTTCAGTGACTAGGGAGGCTAAGCCATGAGGATGTGCTGGGATTGTGGATTTTTTTACCAAGGGAAAAGGGAAAGGGATTGAAAATTTTTCTTGTTTATTGTGATGGAAAATGGAAGGGGATGGAATGGAATTTGAGAAATTAAAAAATAACAAGTAAAACTCAGTTTATTGGGAAACGTCTTTTTTTTTTCCCCCCTTATATTTTTTAATCCAATCAAATAGCATGTATTTGATTTTCGATATTTCTTCTTCCTTTTCTTTTACCCTGGATTCATGTTTGTTTTGGAGCGCCAAACTGTCTATTGCTAAGATCGTGACACGTGGCTTGAGTGGGATGATGCCTCGTCATAGTTTAGGATTTTATCGATCGAGAAAGTCGACTTAAGAAATATATATTTTTAATGTATTCTCGCACTAAGGGGGGGAAAATGCATTTTATAATTTAAGTGATGATATTGTTATTTTATTTCAATCAAGATTCGATCAAAAAATAAAAAATAAATATAAAACTAAGTAATAATTTTGTGATTATAAATTTTTCTTAGTCACTCTTTTGTGTTGTAAAATAATCATTTTATTCTTAAGTTTTATTTTTAGGCTAGATTTGAACTTGAATTGTAAAATAATTATTTTATCATTGTGTTCAATTTTTTTACCTAAATTCATATTTTGAGTTCCCCCAAAGGTTAATAAAAATTATTAACATATTTCTTAATAACTAGATAAATTTTGGTTCGATTTAAACTGAGATAGTAAAATAGTTATTTTATCTTTAGATCCATTATTTGCCCAGATTTGTGACTTGGGCTGCCCAAAATGTTAAAAAATATATATTGAAATATTTATTTAATAATTAAGAAAATTTTAATCCGATTTAAACTTAAACCGTAAAATGATGATTTTTCTTCTGGATTCATTTTTTGTCTAAATTCACATTCTAGACTATGCAAAAGCTAAAAAAAATCCATTGACATTTTTTTAACAATTTAACAAAAATAATTATTTTACTTTTGGCCTCTTTTTTTTGTAATTTTATTCTAGGTTTCTTAGAAGGCTAAAAAAAATTCATAATTTAAAAAATTTTTAATCCAATTTAAACTTGAGATGTAAAATAACTTTAAAGTTTCCCAGTGAGGTAAAAAATATCTCAGATTATAAAGTAAAACATTTATCTTCTCAACTGTTGTTTTCTTAAATTGTCAGATTGTTTTCCTAAAACAGAGTATTCTCTTAAATATAGAAATCAGATTGAAGGTGCCTAAATCCAAAGTCATCAATCTTTCCAATAACCTTTCAAAACTTCTTTTAAGAAGAATGGGCCCTCCAAAATAATCAGTCCCCTTTCTATCCTCTCCTCCACATATCTCTATACACATATATATAAAGTCAATCATCATTCTTACCAAACCCTAAACACCTTCTCTCTCTCTCTCTCTCTCTCTCTCTCTCTCGATCGAGTAGCATGGGAAGAGGAGAGGGAAGAGCCATGGATGGCTTCTCTACCAAGGGACACTCCGCCAACGGAGTCTATGTGGGTCGTTCTGCCCCTTCCTTTCCGCATCCGTCGACGCCGCAGCCCACGTTCGACGGGAGCGGCAGGGCGGCGTCATCGTCACCGGAGACGTCCAAGTATTCGTTCGATCGAGCTGAGCTGAAGAGAAGAAAGCGATTTGTGAACTACAGATGGTATGCAATGGAAAGCAACGTCAAGGCTTCTTTCAGAAATGGGTATGGCTGGTTCAAGCGGAGGTGTTCTCAGATAGTCTGATTGTACATGGGTTCTAGCTATACGGCCAGTGTTCGCCAATTTCTTACAAATTTTAATATTTCCCTTCCGATGTTGAAAATATAATCATAAACACTGAATTTAAAAAATTAAATTATATAAAATTCATTCATATAATCATTTAAAAATTATTTAATTAATTAAATTATAATATTAATGATTCAATTTAAAAATTAAGTCTTATATTTTATTTATGATAAATAATTTTGAATCAAATCTTATATTTTATTAATGATATAAAGTAAAAAAAATTAGAAGAACATATTTAAAAAATATATATGTTTTTAAATATACCTCTATTATATATATATATATATTCAAAATCTAGAGGTCTTGGTCCTCTATAGCCATGTTTTAGATCTGTTTATATATATATATATATATATAATAACGTACAACCATTGATGAAACAGTCCTACGTGAAAGGGGGAAAGGAGAGAAAGGGGGAGGGAGAGACTCGGGTTAGAGTTTGGGGAGAAGGTTGGGGATCGAAGGAGGAAATCACGGGTATCATGCTAGTGTGTAGATATATAGTTAGAAAGAGAGTAAGAGAGAGAGTCTTGTGACTATAATTGGGTGCGCTTTGTGATTGCGTGCACCCACGCACGCACGGACGGCCGGCTTTTACGTGTACGTCATTCTTTTTTGGTTGACGGCATTTTGAGCTTTCCTCCTTTATTTAATTCTTTTATTGGTTCTGTAGTTTTATATGAAATTTGGAATATTAATCACATAATATAATTGATGGTCTTTGTTAATCTACTTGTGTTGGATCTTTGTTCCTACAGTCCCGTTTGGTAATGTGTTTATTTTTTATTTTTTTATATTTTCAAAATTTTATAAATTAGTAATAGAAATATATTTGTTAAATTTATTTACATTTTTTTGTTTTCAAAAATAAAAACTTAAACTGAAAAACGTAAATAAAAAAAAGTATTTTCACTCCTTTTTTTTTGTAAACATTTTGTCAATTCTAGTATTTTGTTCATTTTTGTTATATCATATTAAAATAAATTATTTTATTCAAATATTTTATTAAACTAAAATTATTTTTAATAAATAATATAAATAATATAAATATATTTTATTAAATTATTTTAATAAATATAATTATATTATTTAATTTAATTTAATTTTAATAATTAATTTAACTAATAATAAATATATTTTATTAAATTATTTTTAATAAATATCATAATTAAATTATTTAAATTCTTATTAAATATATTTTATTCAATTATTTTTAGTAAATAATATAATTAAATTATAATTAATATATTTTATATTTACTGGATTAAATGATATAATACTTATATTTTATTCAATTATTTTTTATAAACAATATAATTAAATTAAATTAATATAAAATATATTTATTAAATTTAATTAATTTTTAAAAAACTAATAAAATTAAATTTACTAAAAATAAAAATTTAGTAATTATAAATAAAATTATATTTCTAAACGCAATTTCAGTTTTCATTTTAGGAAGAAAATGACAATAATAAATAAAAAATACAAAACATAAACATATAAATGTAAATAAAAAAACGATAGTGTTATCAAACATCCACTACCATTGTGCTTTTTAATATGAACATGTTTTCATTTCCTACGCTCAGGTCTAGTTTGCAAACAGGAAGCCAATTTTTTTTTCTTTTTTACTTTTTTTCTTTTAGCCAAATTACTCTTATCACCGCCCCTAACATTTGACTAATTATAAGCAATGATCATTAACATTTAAAATTTATACGTACACATCTATTTTAAAATATTTATCAAAACAACTCAACATGATAAAGTTGTATAAAATGTCTTTTTTACTCTTTTTAACTATATAAAATATTCAAAACATCATAGATATCTTTAAATATTAAAAAAATATTGTTTTTTTTTTTCAAATTAAGTCAAACTCTATATCCAAAATTAAAGCTAATGTCCAAAAATTAAAAACCAAGACATAAAGTAAAATATTGTTAATTATTTCCTTTGCACATTATTTATTTTTTTAACTTTTGAAGTTCTCAAGTGTGTTTCGAACAATTTTTTTAATTTTTGAAGTTCTCAAGTGTGTTTCGGACAATTTATTCAGTCTAAATGGGTGAAAGAAATATATCATATGATTTCTTTTATGCAATCATACTCCTTTTCATTTAAGCATCGACAATCATATCAAAAGCAGGATTTAGGTGTAATAAACATTTTAAAATACATGACGTGAATGCAAATTTCAAATATTAAGATAGTTAATTGAAATTAGTCAAATGTTGAAGAAAGGTAAGTGTAATTTAATTTATTTTTTTATTGCATATATATATATATATATATATGCACACTTTTCACTAATTTTTTTAATTATTAAGCATTATTCACATTTATAAAAAAATTTATAAAAAAAAAGAAAACTTAAAAATAGAAGAAGCTAGGGTACACCCTTAGGTCGATTCTCCAATTCTATTTTTTATAAACATAAATAAAATAAATTTTAATGAAAAAATCATATAAATTAAAAATAAAAATAAAAATCATTTTTTTCTTTTTACCAAATTGAGGCTTATTATCTTTTTCTTCTCTCTTGGTTTTTATGAATCTATACATTTTGCTTGAAAATCATTTCATAGCTCTTGCTATTTTAATTAATTAGTTTTTGATAATTACCAAAATAAATAATTAGTTTTCAAGATTATTAGAAGTTAATGCCAAAAAAAAAAAAATTAGAAATTTAGTCGGCCAATAATACTTTTGCCACATGTTTGTAAAATCAAAGTGTTTAGAAGCGAAGGGGCATACAGGTTTTAACTTGTTTAACCTCAGTGCTACATAAGACGGGGCACATATACTTCTGTTTTGACTGGGAGTAGCTTAGGGAAATGATTAAAAGTCAAGGGATAAGGTGTTTGATAGAGAGGTTTTGTTTGTTGTTCCTATACACACTAGAGGGAATAATCTGTAAGTTATGTTCTTATACACACTAAAAGGAATAATCTTTAAGTTATGGGGGTAAAATTTGAAAAGGTAAAAAATTGTTAAAAAAAAAAGACAACAATAATATGGCAATTGTCATGATATTGCCTTGGACATCATGAAAGGTAATGAATATGTGTCAACACGCGTGAAATGATATTAGAGAATCAGCTAACTAATAATACTTTTCCACACGTTTGTAAGATCAGAATATTTAGAAGTGTAGGGACATACGAGTTTCAACATGTTTAATCTCGCTGTTCCAGAAGACAGGGCACATATACTCTTACTCTAATTAAGAGTAGGTCAGGGAAATAATCAAAAGTTTGGATACGAGGTGTTTGAAGGAGAGGTCTAGTTTGTCATTCTATGCAAAATAGAGGGAATAATCCAAAGCTTATAAGGGGAGAATTCGAAAAGGTAAAAATTTGTAACGACAAAAATAAAGTAGGACAACGATAACAGGGCAGCTATCATGATATTGCCTTAGACAATATGAAAGGTTATGAATATGTGTCAATACGCATGTGAAAGGACATGGGGGAATCAGTTGACCAATAATACTTTGCCACATGTTTGTAAGATCAAAGTAATTATAAGTGACGAGACGCATGAGTTTCAACATATTTAACCTTAATGTTACATGGAACCAGGCACATATACTCCTACTTTGACTAGGAGAAAGTCAAGGAAATGATCAAAATTTGGGTACGAGGTGTTTGATGGAGAGGTTCAATTTGTAGTTATAGGGGTAGAATTCAAAAAGGTAAAAACTTGTAAAAACAAAAATAAAGGAGGACGATAATAATAGGGCAACTATCATGATATTACCTTGGACAACATGAAAGATCATAAATATGTGTCAGTACGCATGTGAAATGACATTGGGGAATCAGTTGGCTGATAATACTCTACCACACATTTGTAAGATCTAAGTATTTAAAAGTGAAGGGACATAAAAGTTTAAACTTGGTGTTATATAGGATGAGACACATATACTCTTACTTTGACTAGGTTGGCAAGACTATGCCAACTAAGTTAAAGTGAGGGCAATTTTGAAGAGGATGAAATCGACTATTAACACGTAGCATTAATAGTGTGTATCATACCTTATTATGTTTTGAGATATATTCGAATAAAACTCTTAACCACCTTATAAGATTGAAAAAAGATTAATGTAACACTAAATAAGGAGATCATTATCTCTCAGCAAATGATCAACATTATTATGGTAAGGATCACTATGAAATTCTCTTAGAATCCTTTGTGAATTCAGTTACAATAACTATAAAATGGTAGCCTTTGGTAAAGATGCATTTCGTATCATTATTTTGATTATATGTCCAATAACTTGACGATTCGAGTATCTTCATTCTCCTCTCCCGTGTCATGTGCACGCTGTCATCATAATAGCTAATTGATTCTTATTTTGTAGGGGTGCATTTGGCATTTCAAAAAAACTTAAAAAACTTTAAAAAATTTAAAAAAATTTCAAATCTCTCTAATCAAATTTTACCACATATTATTTTTACATCACATCAATCCCAACTTTTAAATTTTTTTGAGTTTTTTTGTACTTTCAAACACCCCCTAGGCCTACAAGTTCAATTTAGGGAGTACTTATTCGATTTATATTTGTTCCATAAAGTTTTCCTAAATAATTACTATTACTACCACATCATGGTTAAACACTTTTTTTTATACGTCCTATGATACAATAGTATCGTCCTTCCATGTTTTATAGGATAATTGCTCCCAAATTTAATTATTTTGTGAAAAATTGTAACTTTTGTCGGAAACATGGGGTTGTTTGGTGCCAAAAATATATATATATATATATATATATAACTCCGCAACTACAGTCGGCACATGGCTCTTTGTGTGTTTGATAAAGATTTATAAAAATTGAATAAAATTGAAAAAAAGGGATAAAACTAATAAAAATTAAAAATATGTTTGGTTGAAAAAGTTTAAAAAATTAATAAAAGTTAATTTTTTGTGATTTTTTTTTGGGGGCCCAAACGAGGACGCGAGGGGCAACAGTTCGCGTTTTACTGCTGCCGCAGCAGTAACCCAAAACACATGTGTTTTATCAAAAACGGGGGCGCTTTGGCAACTCTGAGAAAACAAAAAAAAGCCAGCGAAATGCAAAAAAAAAAAAAAAAATAAATAAATAAATAGAGTATGTGTTCGGTAATTAAAAATATTAATCTTTTATAAAAAGTTACGCGAATGTTTTACCAAAAACGGGAGTGTTTTGGCAAATCTGAAAAAACAAAAAAAAAAGCCAACGAAATGAAAAAAAAAAAATCTAAGATCGTAGAGGGCAAAAAAAAAAAAAAAAAATAGAGAGTGTGTTTAGTAATTAAAAATACAAATCTATTTTTGTGTTTTATGTTTTGAAAATCTCATAACATAAAAAATAGAAAACAAATTTAGTTTAACATTTTTTATTTTTCGTATTTTGAGATTTTTCCTATTTTACATTAAAAATACTCAAAATGACTTTTTGTCTTTTTTCATTTTATGTGTAAATTCATTTTCTATTTTTTAAAACAGATTTTGAAAACATAAGTAACCAAATACATTTTGAACTGTTTTCCTTATTTTAAAGAAATACAAAATTGATTGTTTTCCTTATTTTAAAAAAGTACAAAATGCGTTTTAAGCTTTTTTCTTATTCTTTTTTTTTTGTACTCTACCGTCCTAGATTTTTTTTTTTTTTTTGCGCTTTATACACTTTCTGTTTAATTACTTGTATTTTCAAAATCTGTTTTAGAAAATAGAAAATGAATTTACATATAAAATAAAAAATGACAAAAAGTCATTTTGAACGTTTTTAACACAAAATAAGGAAATCTCAACATACGAAAAATAGAAAATATTAAACTAAATGTGTTTTTTATTTTTCATGTTTTGAGATTTTCAAAACATAAAACACAAAATAAAAAATTAACTTTTTACTGAATTTGAAACTTTTTATAAAAAGATTAGTATTTTTAATTACCGAACACATACTTTTATTTTTATTTTTTTTTGCATTTCGCTAACTTTTTTTGTTTTTTCATATTTACCAAAACGCCCCCGTTTTTGGTAAAACGCCCGCGTTTGGGCTACTGCTGCGGCAACAGTAAAACGCAAACTGCTGCCCCCCGCGTCCCCCAAACGGCGGGTCTTTGACTTCTTATTACACTTTTTAAACATCAAATCAACTATTTTTTTTTTTTTGGTTTGTGCCACACATACCGGCCCCTCAACATGTATAGCGATCAATCGCGAACTCGCGTAGCGGCGGGGAGTCGGACCCACACCCAAGAACTGGATACGGTTCGTCCGGCCAAGGAGGCCCGTCCTACCAACCTTTACTACGCTTTGCGCTCGGGAGGCTGGCCCCAAGTTTTTGCTAGAGAGGAGACTTGAACTTGAGACCTTGGGGTGGTAAGCCCCTAAATCCCAGTTCAAGACCATCCCATCTAACCCCTTGGGGTTAACATCAAATCAACTAGGTAACTCAATCCACGGTTATTATATTGCCACAGCATTTATTGCCAAATCCAAGGCGAGGTTCCATTTTTTAGTGACTTTACTCAGTGCTATATGCTCTGAATTCAGCCAAAAATGCTCTGGCAACAGTCTGCCGTCTCCTCTCTCTCTCTCTCACTCTCTCTCTCTCTCTATGTCTATGTATGTATAATTGTATACGCGTGTTTATATCCACCGGCATTAACGTGCTGACTGCTGAGGTCCTGCCTCTCTGTCTTCACTTCATTCTCTCACCTACATTCGCCATCGCCCCATCTAGAATCCTGATCATTTCACTTTAGGGATTGCGGATCTCTCATTCTGCTTCTACTTTCCGAGCCTGGATATTGGGGTTTCACGGTCGACCAATTTCTGGTGAGTTTTTTATTGAATCTATTCAAGCTTTTGACTTTCTTCCTTTGTCAATCGGACTGAAGTTGGTTACACACTGCATATGGACAGCAGAGTCTGAAAATAAGGAATGATGTTCATATTTCTTTGCTGTTTCTCAAAATATGCTTCTGTGATTCGAGCTCATATGCGTACTGAATATTGTTTATCTTGGAGAAATGGGTTTTTCAAATTTACTTGTATTTAGTTGGATGGGACTCCTCACCCCACTTCTCTCTTTGACTGAGCAATGTAGCGCGAAAATTTTGCATCAAAAGCGTTGATTGGCGGGTGGGTTCACGATGCCAAACAAAGCCTAGGCCCCCATCTTTTTGTGCCTCCCGATGAAACAGGGCTGCTTGGACTAGTTCTGATTAATGAGAGCTTATTACTCTATTTTGTGGATAAATATGTGATTTTGTTTAATCCCCTTTTATAATAACTTATGTTGAAGATTATTTGGGGCACCTGAATGGGCCAAGTTTTGAATTTCTTTGATGATTTGGCTGTTAATGCTTCTTGTTGTCATTGAGCTCTTCTGACATGCCTACATCTAGGGTCACAATGCAGATTCATTTCAAGTTTCGGTGAATTTTGACGTGAACTGGAGTGTCAATGAGAAAATGGATGTCGAGAAAAAAGCTTCAAAGGGTGGTTTTCTTCAGTTGTTTGATTGGAATGTCAAATCTAGGAAGAAGTTGTTCTCGAACAAGTCTGAATTACCAGGTACAGATTTTCGTTGATACTTCAGTACATTGTGAGCATATGTACTCTTCTTTGATTTATGTTCTTCTTTCCTAGTGCCTTGTCAATTTTTTGGCCGATTGTATTGTCTATTTATTCATGTCCTTGAATACATTTCTTGGTTTTTTGAGTGCAGAAGGTTCAAAGCAAAGGAAAGAAAATGTTGCAAATTCAGTGATATTACATCCTCAGCTTGTAGGTTTCTCTCTCTTGCCACTCTATATCTTCCTCTATCCCATGATTTATTTTCTTTCATTTACTGTTTTCATGTTTTACTAATTTTAGATGGAGGTGTGTGAGAATGGGCCTGTTTCAAGAGACAAAAGAAGTGATTGTAATTTTGCTTCTTCAGTGACTAGTGATGAAGGTTATGGAACTAGAGCACCAGGTGTGGTTGCCAGACTTATGGGGCTGGATTCTTTACCTAATCCAAATATTTCTGAGTCATGCTCAAGCCCATTTTGTGACTCTCCTTTTGTTAGAGATTCTTCCTCCCAGAGGAGTACGTCCAATTTTCAGATTAAGCCTCCCAGTGTAAGCAACAGGCCAAATGATAGAACTTCTAGGGATCTTGTAGAATCAAGGCCGCAGATGGGCCAGAAACGGCCAATTGATAGGTTTCAAATTGAAACTTTGCCCCCTAAAACAGCTAAATCCATCCCTATTACCCACTTTAGGCTGTTGTCCCCTGTCGAGAGTCCTGGGTCTATCCCATTAAACAATGCTTCATACATAATGGAGGCAGCTTCTAAAATTATTGATCAAGGCCCTCCGTCAGCAGCCAAGGGTAAGAAGCCATGCTTTGGGTCTTCTTCTTCAGTTCCCTCGAGAATCCGAGATCTAAAAGAGAAAATGGAGGCTGCACATAAAGCTTCTGGGCTTCCTGATGCATCTCAAGGGCCCAAAGAGCCTATTTCCTTTAAGTATAATAATAAAGGAAAAATTAGTGAGAAGAACCACAATGGATCGAGGGATGCACGATTCTACATTGCTTCTGTGGGTTCAGTTAAAGACAGTTTGAAGAAAAAAGGGAAACCAGTTTCACTTGCGGTCAAAGCGAAGTCCAATGTTGAGAGAAGAGAGGGATTGACTTCAAGTGGTAATAAGAGTTCATTCAACCGAAAGGAAGGTGATGAGATTAAGCCAGACCAGTTTAAGAAGAGCCAAGTGAATAAGCAAAAGAGTTTGCAGAAGAGGACTTCTAATGTGCTTAACCTGAATAACCAGAAGCAGAATTTTGTAGCTAACAAAGATAGAATAGTCTCGAAAGCCTCACTCTCCAACCAGCTAGATAGAAAAGCTCCATCCAATGCTGGTTTTGTTAGGCCAGATAAGGCCTCTAATAAGGTTATAAACTCAGCAACTGGATCCAGGAAGATGAACCCTGTGGCTAAAGATACTGGGAAGCATCTTCTGTCATCTAGGACAAAGACATCTTCTGAAAAGAAACAGCCTGTCCATGGGAACATTCATTTTGAAGAAAGTGCTGTTAAAAAAATATTGACCGGTAGCGTTGAAAGGTCAGTGAAATGTAATATTCGACATGATGGTTGCTCGAACTGGGAAGTTGATAGGAAAAACAGCATGGATGTTGTTTCATTTACATTCACATCTCCCATTAAAAAAGCAGCACCGGGGTCCCAATCCTCTTGTCAAGATGTGGAAAATAATAACCGCTCTTGTGTTGATTCTTGCGATGATGATGATCCATGTGACTTGAAAATTCCAACTCAGTCTTTTTTGGGCTTGAATTTAATTGGTGGAGATGCTTTGAGTGTCCTTCTTGAGCAAAAGCTTAAGGAATTAACATGTAAAGTTGAGTCAACTCATTGTAACCTTGTTGAAGCTGGGGGTGCTGCTTGTTCTGCATTTAGTTTGCAAGACTTCCCATCCAATCCCAATGTGATAGACACCACATCAATGCAACATCATGACATCCTTCAATTTAATCTGCATAAAGATAAGCCAACTCACCCATATGATATTGATTGTGCCTCAGCTGATGGTCTAGTGCTGAAAGCTAAGCAAAAGTGGCAGGTATTTATCCTTTTTTTACATGTTTCATCTGCAGTTATTGTTTTTCTTCATTTACCTTTTTATTATCTCTTGGCTAGTGAAATGTTGCACTGGTTACAAGTCAACTGCTTACACTTAGGTAGGATTTGATTGCAGCAGTTTGTAATCCTTGATGCAATGTTAATTGGGTTCACAGGCCCATCCTGCGGTTTTCTCAAGTTAGATGGTTCATCCCGTAGTTTATCTATGAGAGTTCTTGCATGTACTTATTCATTTGTTTGGACTCATATTTTGTGCTTTCAGTCATATTTTATACTTTTTCATGATGCCATTTATCTTCAAAGACACAAGGGATGCTTATTGTTTTGGGATCAAGGACTGGCACTTGAATTGCTTGTTTCTTTTACCAGCTTGTCAAAAATGTATACCCCCTTCCAATTTACAGAATTATGTTGTTGTGCGTTAACCACCTCTTTGTTCATTGTTCTTGGATGAAAGAGTTGTGGGACCTGGTTCTTTTTTGCTTTGGTATTCATTGGTTTTTTTTTACTGGAGGAGGTGAAACAAGTTTTTGAGGCTTGGTGGGCAACTCGCTTAACAAAAGAAGAAAAATTTGGAGATTGGTTCCGTTTGGTTTATGCTGGATGATTTTTTTGCCTTTCATTTTTTTTTTGGGTGTTTTGGGGGGTGGGGGAGTGGGTAGGGGCAAAATAATTGACTGCACACAAAATGTGTTTTGGTTAACTCCCAAGTGTAAGAGTAGTGTAGTATTTACTTGGTGAGACCAAGATCGAATACACGGAGTGTTTTAACTGTAAATACTTGGGAAGAACAAGTGTTTGAGAAATTTACTCAAGCTAGCAATAAACCTCACAAGAATAAAATGATTTTTGTTTGACCAAATGGTTTCCAAGTTTTTGCAAAGAGGGTTTGAAGATTATAACTTTGAAAACAAAGGAAAAGCAATTCCAAATGTGAAGTGAGTCTTTGTATCTTATTGGTAAGACTTATCACTTGAAGTTCAATAGACCCTTGGTTTTCTTCTTTTTCTTTTTGTGAAATAACTGAAATTAACGAATTTTTACAATAAAAATAAAAGAAAATTTCTCCCTTTTTAATATGAATTTTACCAATCAGTAATAATAATTTCAATTATTTTAATATGATATACACAATAATCTGAATTTTTTATGGGATTCTAATTTTATCACATAAAATTAATCAATCCAATTGAAAGTTGGATTGGGATAAGAATGAATATTACATTTTTATGTTTTCAAAAGAAAATCATTTAAATCTAAAATTTAGAAGATTTTGTTGACTCGTTTCTAGATATAGTTGATACCCAAATGTAATTGACACGTTATTGAATTAGTATCATATATTAGAGTAAGATGTTAGACAAGTCAAGTGTGCATCTTTTTGCTTTCATATATTAGATATGGTATAGGATACATAGGAAAAATGTAACTAATAACAAGAACTACTTAAAAATAAAGGATTTGAAACCGAGGATTTGATTCAAACAACACTATGAAAGCCTTGTCCCAACACCATTTCAAATGGTGATATATTGATGATTCATTCAATATAATATTATAACTCAAACAACCTCTACTATTGTGAAGTTGAATTGGAAGATTTATCATTAAAACCATAATTGAAGAGGTTTGATTCTCATAAGAGATTTTGGAAATGAAATTTTTGCTGAACATGACATGGAACTTTAAAACTTCCTTAACAAACCTTTTTAGGAGAGTGTTTTTGGGATAGTTTCGAAGTTTTAACATAATTCAACAAGTGTTCTGTGGTAGCTCTTAAAGAGATAAATCTTGTTGGATGATAGGATTATTCCTAGCTTCAAATTTAAAGAGCTACTCTAGATGAGACATTGAATCAAACAATTGGAATGCATAATCCAAGTTTGATCATGATGTCATCCAAGTGAAAATCCATAGATGTTAGCAATCACCCTTTCATCCATTTCTAACAAGAAACTAATCACATATTCCGAATCAAATTGTTATGTTGAATTCATCATCTCAACCACTACTCTTCTTGGTTTGAAATGAAGAAGAGAAATTTAGCTAGACATGATTTAAAGTGCAATAACTTCATCATTGATAGAATTAACCAAATCATGTTTATTACAAAATTCACTTGCTACAAATTTTCTTTTACAAAATCAAAAGAAGAAAATTAAGAAGAAAAAGAGGAACTCAACTCAAAAGTAAACATGAATTTCTAACAATTCCTCTTTCCACAACCAAGCTTTCTTTTTCTCCCCAAAGATATGTTTTCCCCATCACCTGACGGTGTGTATTTATAACTCCTCTTCACTTGCACATCCCTTTTCTTCTTCCCCACGCTGAAGCTTCTTTGATGTGCCAGGCATCTCCTCTTGATTTGATAACTTGGGCAACCCTTATCATTCTTTCTCAATTCCAAGTATCAAATGGCCAGTGGCCATGAACCTAGGAGAGGCTAGGGCGGCTATGATCTACTTGCGTTGGCCTTAGCTCACCTAGATAAAGTGGGAAAAATGAGAGGTATAATAGACATTTCGTGATGCAATTTACTGGGCTAGACCTGAATGGTTTACGTGCACGAGTAGGTATTGGGCTACTTTCCTCAGGTGTACAGATGGTCATACGAATACACATTTGTCTAGAGCTCAATTTCTTCTGTGTATGGATGAGCGTATGTATGCAGGTGGTCAGGCATACGTATGCTCTCACTTTTTCTATTCTCGGTTTGTACATATGCTTGGATGCATCTGATACATCCCTCGTACTAATGGCCGTACATAAGCACCTCTCCTGGCTTTAGTTCTCTTGCCTTTGCTTGGTTCAAAAAATGTTGGTTCAAACCTCCAAATGTGTCATTTTAACTCCGTGACCTGCATAAACCACAAAACACAAGAGATTACTAGAAATATGAATAAAGCTGAACATTTAACTAAATGAAACAGATAGAATGCGACTGGAATGCACTATTAGTGCTCAATCCCCGCCCCCCTCCCCCCCCCCCCGGGGGGGGGTTTAGGGGTGGGGAATGAATAGGACTTTTCAAGACATTGAACTTCTCATGTATAGATTGAAGGGCATTCTTGTTGTCCATATTGTATAGGTAGATTTTGGGGTTAGCGACCAGGACTTGCATTGTTTATTTTCTTTGGTTGAGCTGCTTGAGCATATGGATGTCTAATTAGCTGGCCATTCGGGGTCTTTTTGTACTTGGGAACATCCTCTTGATGCCTTATATTAATCAAATTTACTTGTATTTAAAAAAAAAAAAAAAGAAGGAAAGAAAAAGAAAAAAAAAAAATGAATTATGTTGTCATGTGGGCTCCCCTCTAATGGCAAGCCCCTAATTTTAGTTCTGGGATACAGTCCTTGGTGAATTTGTGGGATAGTAGTAACTAGATCTGCAACTACATCTAATTTCATGTTGGATTATTAACTTTTGTTTATTTTTTATTAAAATAATTGTAGACTGCTGTGCACAAACCACAGAATACTACAAAATGGATGTCTTCTGAATGCATATGTCAAGCTTTTAGTCAAAATTCATATTGAGGTGATTATATATATTAAATGGTCTTAATGTATGGTGTAGTTAAAAGTATCTATATGAATGAGTGTTAATGATGTGTGATAACTCAAGAAAGCTGTAATTAGGATTGACATAGCATAAGTTGGGGATTAGATGAGAAAATGCAGCAAGACATTTTGCTCGTGTTTGTCGAAGAACAATGAGTGTATGACTATGGTTTAAATGTTGAGAGGGTTATCATGAAGATAAAGAACAGTTGAGGATTTAAGACAATGCTGCTGGATATAATTAAATGGTGAGAGGGTTTTGTTGAGTTCTGGAAGTTGGACCCTTCATTCTTTTCTTATGCAACAATGCTATTATTTGGTCCTCCAGAAAGGGAGTGCATAATGCTTTATGATATTAACGTATTGTGATGTGCATGAAGATGTACATTCTGATTTGGTTATTGATAAAAAAATGTACATTCTGAGTTGGTTCAGTATTTTTAATGAAGTACTAGTATGGATGCTAGTTTTCTTGTGATTCTATCTATTTTTGCCTTGTTTGATATACAAAGGAATGTCATCCTGCTTGGTGAATTTCCCATGTGGATTGAAAATTTGTTCTTTTAATGCTTAGTATTTTATTTACTTTTTAATATGTTTAGGGCTTGGAAGAGATAGAAGGGCAGAGCAGTAGCAGCAGCTGCAACAGTGAATATGGGAAAGATTTTGATCATCAGGATCCCAGTCTAATCTCAAATCTTGAACCCTCTTCCTCAAATGGAAGTTGCAACTCAGCAGACAGCCAAATCAGTTCTATTGCTAATGGTAAAGTACCAAATCCTATGTCTATCAGTTAATTACCTTTTATTATAGATCACATACACATTAATATCTTGATGTAGGAGGCACAATAATTTTTTGGCAAAAACAAACCAACATGCCAGATCAGAAAACTAGGTGGTGGTGTACAATCAGTTTCTTTGTTATTTTGTGCAAACTTAATTTATAATATTATGTTCCAAAAACTATTGAGTTACATGAATAAATTGTATAGACCCAAAATGCTTTTGTGGAAGGAAGACAAATCTTCAATGTGGTGTTGGTGGCAAATGAGGTTATTGACTTTAGGTTAAAGAGAGAGACTCCAGACATAATTTGCGAGCTGGATACAGAGAAAGCTTATGATCATGTAAATTGGGAGTTTCTTTATTTAATGGAGAGAATGGGTTTTGGGGTGACATGGAGGACTTGGATTCTTTGGTGTATTTCCACAATGAGATTCTCAGTTTTGGTCAATGGAATTCCAAAGGTTTTCTTTGAATCTTTAAGGACTATATGCCAGGGGGCCTCGTTTCCCCCTTATCTGTTCACTAGTGAATAACCCGTGCCTATGGCACTGCTTAACTAAAATTAAATATGCACGCCTTTGAAATTAAAATATATTAGCACATTTTTCCTTTTCAAAATCTCAAAATAAATTCCCTTTTTATTGTATTATTCTCAAGAAGCAAACTTTTTATTTTTCTCAATGCAATTCTTTAGATATCATTATTAAGTTTAATTCAATCTATCAGAATATGAAGTGATCCAAAGACTAGGTAGGAGTTTGAGGAGAAGCTTTGGTTTGTAAAAATTCTCAGCTATTTGTTGAAAAATAAAACTCAATTTCAGCTTTTAGATTTTAGTTTATGAGAGAGACATTTTTAAAATGTGTTGTATCTTATTATATAGACAGTAGTGATGGAAACATTTAGTATAATGGTGAGAAAGCAGTGGATGAAGGACTTGTTAAGGGTTCAAGGTAGGTGGCCATAATCGAGAAAATATTGAGGTATCCCAACTCCTTTTTGCTGATGACTTTGTTGTGTTTTGTGGGCTGAATGTACTGTAAATGGGACATTTTTTGTTATGCTTTGAGGCAGTCTTTGGATTGAAGGTAAATTTGACCAAATCAGAGTACTAAGCGGGACTGTGGAAAATTTGGAAGATCTTGCTGCTACATTGGGTAGCAAAATCAGTTCATTACCTTCTGCCTATTTTGGTTTATCACTTAGGGCAAACTATATGGCTAAAACAGGTTTGAGAATGGTTGATTGATAGGTTTCAGAAGAAGTTATAGGGACGGAATAAAAAATACCTGTCAAAAGGACTAAGGTAACCTTAATAAAAAGTAAGTTGCTAGCTTGCCCACCTACTTTATGTCTCTGTCTACAATCCCAGATTCAATATTGAGAAGGATAGAAAATATTGGAAAGGACTTTTTATGGGGTTAAGTAGATGAGGCGTATAAATATCATTTGGTAGATTTGAGGACTCATGCCTTCCCGTTAATGATGGGGATATTGGAATTAGTATCTTGAAACTATTCAATGAAACACCTTTTGGAAAAATGGTTGTGAAGATTTGCTACAAAAAAGGTTAGATTTTGGTGGAATCTAATTTCTTCTAAAGTATGGGATTGATTTTTTTTTTAACACCAATAATTACATGAAGTAGTTATGAATATCTATGGAAGGCATGGAATTTTTTTGCTATGTACTCATTTTTACTTCCATGTCATGTTATTGTGGCACAGGAAGATCATACACACTTTAATCTTCTCAAACTATGCGCTTCACTGGAAATAAGGATTGTTATTTCAAAAAGATAATGAGAATTTTGTGCCCGCTGCTGCAAGCTAATGCATTTTCTAATAAAGATGTGCTCAATTTTCAGGCTATAAGCAGTGTTACTTGGCCGAGGCCCATGAAATGGCTGATTGTGCCTCTGCCAGAAAGTGCCAACCAATGGAAGTAGACGCAGAGTTGTCAGACTCCGCTTCTTCTGCATCAGTTGCATCTATGGGTCGAGAGGAGTCGTCTGCTGCCTTCTGTTCGATAGATTTCAGGAAAACTTCCAACTGGGAACTAGAATACATAACAAACATACTCTGCAATTCAGAGTCGGTTATCGAAGATTTTGCATTGGGTCGGGTCAATAAGTTGATGGCCGCTCATCTTTTGGATCAGTTGGAGATTCCAAGAAGTCGAGTCGGTGCGAATGCAGAAGAGCACTCCAAACTCGGGCGAAAGCTTTTGTTTGATTGCACAAAGGAATGTCTGGAATTGAAGTGCGAGCAGCAGCTGTTGGGGGGAAGCTGCAAAGCATGGTCTAAATGGTTGTTCAAGAGGAAGGGGAGGTGGTTGGCAGAGGAATTGTACAAAGAAATTTCACGTTGGGCAAGCACAGGGGACTTAATGGTGGATGAGCTTGTTGACAAAGATATGAACTCTTGGCATGGGAGCTGGGTTAATTTTGAATTTGAAGCTTCTGAAGAGAGTGTGGAGATTGAGAAGGGGATACTGACTTCTTTGGTCGACGAATTGGTTGCCGATTTGATTTGAGAAGTTATTTGGTGCTCCTAGAGCACTTAAACGCTAAGCTATTAGGATGCTTAGCACATATAACATAATTCCAACGGCCTAGAGCATGTGCTAAAGGAGCACCTAATAATTTTCCGATTTCCGGAGTTGGCCCTCTAACTAAAGTTGGATGGATGCTTTTGGTTTCAATCCAGATTTATTACACTTGTGTGAACCGTACAGGTGTTTGGAGTTGTATAAAATTATAAAAGTTAATATCTCGTATTTTGTGCAGTGAGTAGAAAATTTAAATCTTATTATCTCGTAATTTGTATTTGTAGAGATTTGTAAAATTTTGTATTATTTTAACTCCAAACAAGGCCGCAATACATGTAATCAATCTTGCATTATGTTATTTTATGTAGAGAGAGAGACATGTAATCAATCTTGCATTATGTTATTTCATGTAGAGAGAGAGAGAGAGAGAGAGAGGAAAAAAGAAAGGTGTTTTGTTTGCAATAAAGCAAGAAGAGCATTTCAACAACCCTCGTGTATAATCTTGTATTTAGGGCACATCTTCATGTGAACCGTGCAGACATGAAAAGGGGCAGGTCCCACTCTTAAAAGTCACATTGGTTTTTAAACCTTGTTATAAATTTGAACCAAACGTTTGAGGATAGTTATATGTAAGTAGTCAAATATAGAAAGTGTAATAACTGCTTTTATAAAACCCAATTGTGAAAATTATTAATGCTCTATTAATTTTAAAAGCTATCTTTGCACTTGTACTTAAAGTCATTGTTGTACTTGAAATTAAAGTGAAAACATGAATACTTAGATAACATTATAATTACACTAATAAATTGTGGACATTGTGCACTTGCAAGTTTAGAGTGAAGTTGATTCTTAATGGGTATTTTGGAATTTAATATTATTTAGAATTTAAGTTTAGTTTTATGTAAAAAGGTATGTGGGTTTTTTTTTTTTTTTTAAAGGAAGTGGTAATAATTTTCACCTTTAGCATAAATAATATAAAAGCAACTACCTCTTGAAAACAAATTAGTGGTCATTCTCCTTGCTTTTACTAGTGTTGAGTCAACTGTTCGATGTTCGGGAAAGATCCTTTGGCTACCTATCAGGCCAAGAATCCTTCTCAGGCACGAGGTGTAGGACCTTAGATGTGCAAGAAGGCATACCCTGGGCCTAATGACTTCCGATGGAAGTTTAAAAATTTAATGGTTAATGGGATTCTCTAATTCACGCTAAGGTTCTGTTTGGTTTTTATAAATCTCTTGAAATATTTGAAAATTACTAAAATTTTCTAAAAGTTATTCATTTTTTTTATTTCACTACATGAATTACGAAATGACAATTTATTTAACTTTATCTCACATTTTATCACTCTAAATATAAGCTAAGTATTGCGTTTCGCTACATTCTAATGCGAGAGCCAAGATATTTGTTGCCAAAGATTGCTCCTAACGGGCCAAAGGTGAAGACTGCGTGCTTGCGGAAGAAAACCTGAAGATAGAGCTTAGTCATAGCAAAAAAAGGGTGAAAAAAATAAGGGAATATGAGGATTTTTTATTGCAAATGATTCGTGGAAAATTGGAATTTATGTCCATCGCCTCACTTTATCCTGCGGTTGACACCCAAAAAAAAAAAAGATAAATAAAAAAATAAAAAAATAAAAATAATAAAATAGAATAAAATAAAATAAAATTACTGCAAATATGATGTTCAAACTATACTCTATAAATCTCTTAAAATGGAGGGATATACGCAATACCAAGTATGAGTGTGATATTATATATCTTTTGATTCGGACAGCTTCTCATTAAAATTCAAATATTCAAAATTATTTTTCGTAAAATCTTTTATATAATCATATCTTTTACCTCTTTGGATAATCTATCAATCAGATATTAAACAAAGTTTGAACCTCTTTGTACTCTACTAATTTCTTTTTACACCCCACTTTATTTTTTCACTAATTAGAATTACACAATTGTCCCTCTTCTTTTCATCAAATGCTTGGTATAGTTATAATGTCGTAAGTATCTTGATACAAAAATCTAGTCAAAGGCATATTTATAATCGATAAATACTTTTATTTTATAAATAAAAATATTTTTAATTTTAAACAAAACAATAGAGTAGATAACTTATCAAAATATTTTTATTTGTCTATTTTTTTTTTATAAGTAGAAAGGCAGTTACTATTCTACTTTTTTGAAAAAAAATCACTTAGATATGACATATGAATAGTCTTACTATGATAAAATTTTTAATTCTAGATTATTTTTTTTAAATATTTCTTATTATAAAAATTAAATTAAAGTTTTTAGAAGAAAAACATTTGTAGTTTGTTTGATAACTTTAATTTTTGTTTAAAAGTTAATTTTTTTAATATATTGATTATCTTATTTGTTATTTTTTATATTTTTTTAAAAAGTTTATATAAAATTCTACTAAATGATTTGAGGGCAATGAGGAAATTAGAATGATGAAATATTGTAAAGAAAAAGATATAGAAGAAATTAATTTTTTATTTGGATAAATTAGAAAAAAATATATTTTTTATACTTTTGAAAAATAAATAAAATTTATTTTAATATTTAAAATATTTTTTCTATTATATTGTATCAAAGTAGGCATTATGGTGTTTTTCCATATTTGTAAATTTTTTTTTGAAGGATAATTATGTTGTTTCAAATTATACATAAAAATAATTAGTTAAAAGAAGAGTAATTTTGTAATTTAACTTAATGAAAAAAATAAGATGGACTAAGAAAATCATTTAAAAATATAAATTTAATTAATTTCACTTAATGATAATGTAAATGAATTTTTCAAATAAGCAAAGTAGCAAATGCCTTCCCACTTGTAAAAAAAATCCAAATAAACAAAAACATTTTAGTGAGTTGTCTATTCTATGGTTTATTTAAAAATATATATTTATAGATTATAGATATGTCTTAGATTGAATTTTTGTATAAAGGTAATTAAGGCATTATAATTATATAAAGGGTCTGTTTGGCGTGATGTAAAACGCTGAAAACCTCTAAAATTTTCTAAAAACTTATAAAATTTATTCACTTTTTTTTATCTTACTATACGAATTACGGTTTACAAATTATCTCACTTTTTACAACTCCAAATGCTCCCAAAATATGAGATGAAAATAAAGGGGGCAATTGTGTACTCTCAATTAGTGAAAAGGTAAAGTGAAGTGTAAGAAGAAATTAATAGAATATAAATAGGCTCACCCTAAAAAGATAATTTTGTGTATTATTATTATTTCCTGCAAAATCTCTTCTAGAATCATGTCTTTGAACTTTTTGCATATTCTATCAATTAAAAATCAATAAAATTATCTCATGTATTATTTGATTGTATTATTTATTTTTACATTTTATCAAAAGCAATAGGATGGCGGGGATAAGAAATCACATTAAATAATACATGAAGTTGAATGTAATTTGTGAATTTTTTTTTTTTTTTTTGAGAATTTGGCTCTGTTTGAGAAAAATTAGCATGTGTTAATGGCTGATGATTAGTAGTTAGTTAAAAAAAAATTAGCTAATTTTATGTTTGAAAAAGAAAAAAAGTGACTAATAGCTACTAGTTAACTAAAAAAATTAGCTAATTTTGTGTTTGAAAAAAAAAATTATTTTTTTTAAATGACTAATTTATAAAGATAAATTGATATTTTTATTCTTAAAAATTTTAAAAAAATTAAAATATAAAAAAAAAGTCTAAATTTAATAATTATTAACCTTGGCCAAGGGTTATTCTACCGAGACGGACCCACGGACCCTAGTTATGAATTGCGACATGCGTAAGCCATATGTATATATTGTTTGTGCTCTATGAAACGTGCATAAAGCTGATTGGTTGGTACATATTCCCGATAAATAGCTTCTATGACTACAACCTTTATCGTGCAGGGCGCAAGAACAAAACTGACAAAAGAGGCCCCCCGCATCGTACAATGTAAACAGACTAATATGATATTTTAGCATTTTTTCTTACCTTTAAAAAAAATGATGGTTTAACTAACGGGTTGAGATAGGTTCAGTGCACCGAATCATATCTAATGTACTATAAATCGTCGGATCCACTCAATAATATCTGTACAATACACTGTTATGTTGATCCAATGATCCGATATACCGGACCTACCTTGCTTCCTTATTAACTAATAATTAATTATATATATCAACAAATTAAATAGCATCTCTCAAGATTCTCAACCTGACAGATTTTAACGTTTAAATGATTAATTATAATTGATTAAGCCTCGCAGTGGCTGCTCAAAAGTCAGCACTGAAATTGCGGGGCTTGTTTAATTTTTTATTTTAATTTTAATTTTCATAGTAAAAAAATTAAATTAAAAATTTAAAAACATATTTAGTAATAATAATTATTAATTAGTAGTTATAATATTAAAAAAATAATTAACAACAGTAACTAGAGGCGGGTAGCAGCCGACGTTGATCTGGAGTAGGTGAGGGGTGACAGGACGGAGGTGGGTAATAGACGATAAAAATTAGAGTTTTTTTTGGTTCTGCTATTAATTGGTTAAAATATAGGCTATCTACGGTTGGGAAAAAAATATTTGTGGAAGTACTGATAATAAAAACGCTATTTGAAAATACGTTTTCTGAATTCTAAACCAACCCCTCCTCGAGTTGGCATTTTTAAAGAAAACGCTATCTGATGTAGTGTTTTCAGAAAGTGCTCTTTGATATAGCGTTTTCAGAAAGTGCCCTTTCATATAACGTTTTCCGAAAGTGCTCTTTCATATAACGTTTTCAGAAGGCCTCACCTCAGTAAGTGTTGTTCGTACTAAAAACGCTATATGAAATAGCGTTTTTTACTATCCCAACCCACATTTACATTACATTTATAAAAACTCAATTTTTTTCCTGTTAACCTGCCGAGTTACTGAAAACACCACTCAACATTTATATTACATTTATATAAAGTAAAAGAAACTTAAGCTTAATAAGCTAAAAGCAATAATAAAAGAAACTTTTAAATAATATCCTAAACATATAACGAAATATAAAACAAAATTAACTTTTAAATGATATCAGAAAATCTATAAAGTAAAACTAAATTAAACTTTAAACGATATTACAAGATATGTAAAGAAATAAGATTGCAAGATCAATAAATAAAGTTATGAAGAATATATACATGAACTTTTGAATTGTATATCTTGTACAATGAATCTACAAAAGTCAAGATAAATAATGTCTACTCTATCCCACAAGGAGGATGCCTCCTATTACGAGGAGGAAGAATCCTTCGCCCCTCCTGCGCCTGTGGCTGAGTCCGTGGTGCTATAGGCTGCACCTGAGGTGGTGGGTCCTGAGGTAGCTCTAAATGGGATGGATCCTGACTCGGGTCAAAACGAGCTCTAGGCCTCTTTCGGGTGTAGTGTATGAGAGGAAGAGGAAGAGGTGCTGTGATGTCCTGCGATGGCGATGCTATGGTAGTGGTAGGAACTGATGGCGTAGACTGCGACAGTGGTGACGGTGTAACATCCACGTCATCCATGACTATAGTGTAATCATCAATGCTCTCTAATAGATGATGTGGATTAGGAATCGGTGATGGTGGCCTGGCAAACACAGAAGGTGGCGCTCCTGGAGAACTGCAGGGTATGGCTCCTGCAGAAGTAGAGGGCATATCTCCTGCATAACTAGATGGTCCTGCTGCAGTAGATGATGATGGTCTGCCATCGGGGGAAGCTGATGAGGTCACAGTGCGTTCAGTCTCAGTCAATCGATACTCCTCATCTATGATTGCAATGGTCCTCCTCCTGATGCTCCTCATCATCTCAGCCAACCGACGAACCTCCTCCCAATCCCTACAACTGAGGATATCTATCGCTATCTGAGTAGCCCTCACAGCAGTATCTACCTATAAACGTATGAAGAACGATTAACATGTCAATTAATTAAACTGTATTGAAAACAAGAATAGCAATTCATTACTCAATTAATAACGAGTCACTCACCAGTATAGTCGTCGTAGCTGCAACAAGCTGAGATCCGATTGGAGGCACAGGTCGCAGAGGTCCAATCGGTGTCCTGGTGATCGTCCGATACCATCGCATGTACGGATCATCTGCTGGCATCTGGCCTATAAATGGGTCTGCTGTGACCACTCTATTATGTCGATCCTCCCATGCAGTGATGTGCTCTCGGTGGTGGACATCCCAACAAATCCCCCCGCGACCTCGTCGATTAAGTGCATGCAATGCAAGGCTGGTGTCGCATGTGGCTGGCTCCTCCTGAATCATCTCAAACTGCCGCATGACCCGATCTGGAAAATACATCTCGACCACATCATAGCATATAAGGGGCACTCTAGCCCGCCAAATCGCCCGATCACGTGGTGGAATGGGAAGATCAGCTGGATATGATTGCCACGCCATCTGTGCCTCGGTCATGATATCCAACTGATCTTTATAGCATCTGAGAGTACGGGAACTAGTCATTGTAAGTGGAGCCAGCCACCTACAGTGAGAAAATGTAGTATCAGTTGCAGTAATGCGTATGTTCGATAAAATAACAACCATAATAATAAGTGATTACTGTTCATACCTATAGCCATATGGGTCGGCTGGTAGTGGTGGGGGGTCGTGATGTGCGTCCGTAGCATGGGCTGGGTCAGCAGTTGCTATCCCCTCTGCAGGTGCGGCGTCCTATATAGGTGCATCCTGGTCCGGAGGATCCATAGGTACTGCAATCGGATCCGGCTGGCAGATCAGTGGTCGTACAATGGATAATCGCTCCCATGCCCAAATCTGTAATATGACCAGTGGCCCTGAGATCTCCTTAGCGCCTGGCTGCGCTGCCCTACACATCTCTCGATACAACCACGCAAGTGTTGCGGACCCCCAGCTATATCGACCAACATGCTCGAGATGCTCCAACATCGGTAAGTACATCAGCTTAACCATATTCTCAGACTTGTCTGCAAGCAAGCCACCCCTAATCAACAACAACAACGTGGCCCGTGCATGCTGCCGCACAACTTCGTCATCTGCCACAATCAATATATTGAATTTAAATGATCAATCAAAATAAAAAATGGAACAAATCCATTGCAGCCACAAAGGCTGCCGCAACATCCAAAATAAAAAAAAAACAAAAACTTACCTGAGTTTGTGGGTGGAGCTCGTTAGGTAGAGGTCGCCAGCGGTGAGAGCTCACGGACGAACGAGAGGCCGGTTGAGATAGAGGAGGGTTGCTTCAGTCTTGGGTGAGAGAGAGAGCACGAGAGAGATCGGCTTGAGCGAGAGAGAGCACGACAGAGAGAAGGAAGAGAGACATAGGGGTTCGAATGAGGGGGGAACTGGGTATAAGGTAACGTAGAAAACGCTCTTTCATTGAGCGTTTTCAGAAAGTGCTCTTTGATATAGCGTTTTCAGAAAGCGCTCTTTGATATAGCGTTTTCAAAAAGCGCCCTTTGATATAGCATTTTCAGAAAGCGCCATTTCATATAACGTTTTCAGAAGGGTTAAAAAAATTCGATTCCGGTTTGAGTGTAATATGAAAACGCTTTTTCAAACTCCGCTTTCATTAACCTCACTCTCCCAAATATTTTAATTAAATAACCGTAAAACAAAAAAAATATCCTAAAAATTAACAATTGTCAGAGATAGGTAACATGTGGCGGCAAAGAGATAGTGGCAAAAAGTGTTGGTTGCCCGAAGATGATTAGAGGTGAGCGGCAGTAGTGGTAACCAGTGGTGGAGATAATAACCAATGACAATAACTAATGGTAGAAGTGGGGATAATAAATTATAGTTCTGTCTAGTTATAGTGTTAATTGTGATGGAAAATAAAAAATAAAAATGAAAATTTTAGAAAACACTTTTTTATATTTCTATAATTTTTAAAAATTTTAAAAATAGTTTAAAAAAAACTAAAAAATTGAAAACAAATTTACCAAAAAAAAGTTTGTGTTTAGTTTTAAAAAAATTAGGAAGTATAAATTTGGCCAAACCAAGAATTAGCTATAGGCATTTTATAGCTAAGCTGTAAATAAAGGTGTAAATCAAACCCAAAATCAAATGACGTGTTTCTGAAATTTCAACCTGGCACTGAATTGTAATAATCGTTTTGCGTGAAAGTAAATGGGATAAAAAAAAATTATAAGAATAATTATTAATTTCTTTTACACTAGTTTTAAATTGAAGAACAAGTGCTGACTCATGTTAACAGGGTTAAGTTAAATAATTGTAAAATTTTCTTACACTCTATTTACTCATTAAAAAATTAATTTATAATAAATATTTTAAAAAATAATTTATTTCATTTAATTACTATTAAAATTATTTATTTTATTAAATTAAAATTCATTTTTAATAACTAAAGATTTATGATTAAGATGATTTTTTTTCAAATATTTTACTAAATTAAGATTAATGTTTTTATAAGTAATAATTTAATATTATTTTTTAAAATTTATTATATAACTAATTATTATTACACAATACTAATTTATTGTTAACATTATTTATATTTTACTAAAAATAAATTATTTTACTATTAAAATAATACTTTCTTACTAAATTGATTTTGAATAATAAAATTTTATTAAAATCATTAATAATTTATTGTAAAAATTACATATTAAGTGAATTAAATTAATAAATTATTATTAAATTTAATAATAATATTTCACAAATTTCAAACTGTAAGTCCCATGGTTCTGAATTGAAAATTGAAAAAAAAATTAACTTGATTTGCATCTAATTAGTTGGTTACTAAAAATTTTAAGATTAATTACTTTTATAACCTCTGTAATAAATGTGAAAATTACTAATATTACTCTCAATTTTAAAAATTACTTTACACTCCCTATACTTTATACTAAAATAAAAAATGTTAAAAAATTTATCAAATATAATAGTTTTGACTATTAATAACTTTTAAAAATCTATTTCTATCTCTTATTACTTATGTTACATATACTTATAGTCTTTTATTCTATTTTATTTTTAATTGGCATTTTTGTATTTTCAATTGAAAATTTAAAGAGATAAAAATCACTAACAACTCTTCAACTTTAAAATCCTATTTTTATACCCTTTTTACTTAAAATCAAATTGACTTCATAAATTGTGTTAAATTTTCAACTAAAAAGATAAAAATACCTATTGAAAGTTAAATATAATCTATAAATTTAAGCGTAGAGAATGTAAAGTATAAAAGAATATAAATATTTTTTTTTAAAATTTTTAAGCTCCAAAAATGTTACTTTGGTAGATTTTTTAATTTTTTTAGTTTAATTTAAAATATAAAGGGCATAAAAATATATTTTTAAAGTTTAGATAATATTAATGATTTTTTACTAAAATGTATAAAGTAATTAATCTAAAATTTAATATTATCTACGATTTTACTTTAATCATAAATACAAGAAGTATAAAGTTGAACAACTGTTAAGTAATTTTTATCTTTAATACGGGGATAACAAGGTAATTAATTTAAAATTTTAATATTAATAAGCATTTAAAATTTTGGAGGACATTTGGAAAATGGCTCGACTATCCTAACTGTACAATTATTTCGCACTTTTCACTGGTTATATTTTCAACATTAATTTTTAAATAGAAGATATTATCTTATGGCTATAATGATTTTTAATAAAATGCACTGATGATTACGAATAGTCACCAATTCAAATTAACTAAGCGGTAACTTGTGCCGGAAAAAATAGCAGTGAGGAAGATTAAATCTTTGGAAAAACCCTCGACTACCTCCACTACACAATTACCCCGTACCTTTCATCGTTGATTTTTAAATAGAAGACATCGCTGTAATGATTTTGAATGAAATGCATTGATGATTACAGATGGTCGCCAGTACAAATTAGCTCAGTGAGAAGTTGTGTTGGAAAAAATAGTGGTGAGGGTAGATTAAATCTTTGGAAAACAGTTTGACTATCCCCCTACTGCACAATTATCCCGCACTATTCACTACTTATATTTTTACTTTTAATTTTTAAATGAAAGATATCATTTTATAACTATGATAATCTTGAATAAAATGTACTAATAATTACAGATAGTGACCAGTATAAATTAAATAAATCGTTCCATATTTTTCGGGTCGAGCAGGTCATTTCTCCCCCGATTCCATCTTGTTTGGCTGTTTTCGTTTGGAATCGATCTCCAGATTGTCCGCGGCCACAATCAGTTGGAAACAGTGAAGTTAAAGGCCGTGTGGTTTGAAAAATTAAAAAAAAAAAATTTAACTAAAAAAAATTAATAAGAGGTCATTTGGGATGTTAAAAAAAATCAAAATTTAATAAAAGTGAAATTTTTTAAAATTTAGAGCGTAAAAAGTTGTATAAAAATAATAACTGAATATTTGTTTTTAATTTGACATAAAATTGGTTAAAATTGTATAAATTGACACGTAACAAAATTTTAGCAGAGAACCTCAAAACTCTTAGAGTTTTGTGAAATTTTTTTTTAGTATAAATGTAAGTCTAATTTTTTTAAAAGTCTGTCAAAATTCGTTAAAATGCATTATAATAATTTGTTTTAAAGGATTTGTTGACAGATTTTGACAAATTTTTAAAAAATTGAATTTTTTTGAAGTTTAAAAAAATTAAAATTTTTGAATTTTTTGAAGTTTGAAAAGGTTAAAACCTTCAAAATTTTTTAAAATTTTTTTAAACTCAATTAGAGCTCCCAACAGTCCTAAAAAATTTAAAAATTTTTAATATTTTTAAAAATTCAAACATCCCACAAGCCATTGTTGCAGTGAATAGACAAAGGGGTTTAGTGGGACAGTGGTGGGAAGGAATGGTGGGCTGACCGCACAGAGGAACAAACCATAGGGGAACGTGCTGGGCTCTATCACTCTTCTGTGATTTCCAGTCATATTAGGGTCCATTTTACTTTCCCATTTTCCCAGAAGGTTCTTATTCTTGACTGAAAAAGCTAAGATGCTTTATTGGTAGTTTTTTGTTTTTTTTTTTGTCCTTACATGATTTTTTTATTAAAATTTAATTTTTTTAATTATAATTTTTAAGTATGTTAACCAAATTCATTTAAATTTTTTTTTTCTAGTTCATTTGAGTATAAATTATCTATTTAAGTTGAAAGTAATGAAAAAATTATTTTTTTTTATTTTTACCCAATAGATGTGAATTTTTTTTTATGAACATGATTAATATGCGTAAAAATTATACATTTTAAAAAGAAAATTAGATTTTGATAAAAAATCATATAAAACGAAAAAAAACTACCATAAAAAATTGATAATTTTATTTTAAATCCAAACAAAGCCTCAACATACGTTGCGCCTTGGCTTGTTTTATTTTTATTTTTAAAAATTTCGTCATGTTACACAGTATTCCGCATGCATGCTTATTTTATGTGTTTCAATTCTCAAATTATTATCATACTTTCTTTATTCTTTTTTTTAATAAATTTCAAAAACTGATGGTGATTCATTTTCGTCCGCACACTATAGATTCTCTTAACAGGTATTGTTCATTTTTAGCTTGGTCAAGTGCTTCTCAGGGGGTCACCCATTGTAATACTGCTCCCAATAAAGCATGTTTAATTTTGGAGTTTCTGCTGAATCCAGTACCCTCGCAACTTTAAAATGCATCGTGCTAGAAAAGAGTTAGAGGTATTTTACAACCTACCTCAATCCTTGACTCCTTTCCAATGTGGGACGGTTGTGGTGTCATCTAAGTCCCCTAGTTGAGGACTGAGGGATTGGGAATAGTGAGCTTGTGACCCGCAGGTTTGTGACCCTTTCGATTCTCACAAATGATGCCAACTGACAACTCAATTACTTTGCATCTTCCAAGAGTCCAGTTCAAGCTTGGAATGCTGTTTAGTATACCGGTGTAGTACCTGTCAAAGAATCTCCTGTGCTAGTTAACAAGAGAGCTGGAAAAATATTTTGGCAGAATTTTTGTAAGATAAGAGTGTCTTTACCTGTGCACTTGAGAAGATGGCGTGTATATATATGTGTGGGATCTGTATAGGCAAGATGTATATGAGCCTTACACAATCGTGGTTCTACCCAATCAGATTATACCACGTGTATTATAAGTTCTAAGGTCGATTCTTTTAATTAGTTATTAAAACCATTAAGCAGCAGGCAGCACTTTCATATGCACAAATTATGAAATATGCTAGAAGATGATTATACATATGATTGTGACGTAATTAATCTTCTCTTTAATGCAACAGTCATTCAGCCCCATCGAGATCCATATCGCTTGGTTTGTCACAATAAACTCCTCCTGTGTTTGTTTGTAGGATTATTTTAGAGTGACTAGACTATTTTTTATCATATTAACTTTAATTCTATGTTTGATTTATAGAATTAGAAATCCGCACTATACTACTTATCCTATAAATGGTGGATAAATAACACCATAGGGTGATAGTATTACATGTCCCCATTCTTGAATTTGCTTCTAGCCAGAATCTAAAGATTTAAAATTATTTTTTGTTACATCTCATGTTAAATCACGTCTTTTGTTCCATTTTATATCATATCAATCAAACATAAAAGAAATAATACTACATATAAAATTAATTCTATGTTATATCTAGTTTCACATATTGTCTCATGTTATTATTTATACCCATCATCCAATCCTCCAAATCAAACATAGCTTAAGAGCACAAATATCTCATTCTATCGCTATTTTTTCATTGTTTTCCTAGAACGTTAATTTACATTTGTATCCTCTCTCTTTTTCACAATGCACATACAAAATTAATCTTATATTATATTGAATCTCACATATTATCTCATATTATTATTTATACCCACCATCCAATCCACTAAATCAAACATAGCTTAAGAGCAAAAATATCTCATTCCATTCCTATTTTTTCATTATCTTCTTAGAATGTTAATTTACATCCGTATCCTCTCTCCTTTTCACAACCCACTTTTATTCTTCACGTCCTAAACAAGGAAACCCAAATAACATTATCCTATCTTCAACATTCCCTGTTTAGCTTAAACTTACATAAGAAAGAGAAACAACCCAAAAAAATATATTAGAATAAAACCATATGAACATATCTGTACCCTTCTCAACTCTAATTCGAACCTTGTCTCTTTCACTTTTTGCTTTCAAGTAGGGGTGGTAAAATGGGCGGGTTAAGTGGGTTAGTAATGGGTTTAAACGGGTTGAAGGTTAAATGGGTATAGCCTAAACCCACCCATTTAAAAGGCAGGTTAAATATGGACAGGTTGAATACAAATTATTTCAAACTCATGAACCCATATCCAACCAATTTACTTATGACCTAACTTACTTTTTAAAAAAATTTAAAAATTTATTTTAATTAATGAATATATATATATATATATATATATATATATATATATATATATATATATATATATATATATATATATATATATATATACATCAATATTTATTTTAATTAATATAATATTATACATATTATATAATATTGTATATTATATTTACATTTTTCAGTTAATTTCGAATTTGTATGAATTAATTTATTTTTTATCCAATTTTAAATCAACAACTCTCTCTCTCTGTGCGCACGCCCGTATATGTGTGTGTGGGGTGTGTGTGTGCAAGCGTGCGCGTGTGTGGGTTTGTGTGTGCGTGTGTGTGTGCGCGCGCGTAGGCGTGTCTGCGTGTGTGCGTGCCCGCGTGTGTGGGTTTGTGTGGGCGTGTGCGTGTATGCGCATGTGTGCGCGCGCGCGCGTGTGGGTTTGTGTGTGCGTGCGCGCACGCGCGCGTAGGCGTGTTTACATGTATGCGTGCCCGCGTGTGCGGGTTTACGTGAGCATGAGCGTGTGCGTGTGTGCGCATGTGTGTGCACACTTGTGGGTTTGTGTGTGCGTGTGTGTAGGCGTGTTTACGTGTGTGCGTGCCCACGTGTGTGGGTTTGTGTGGGCACATGTGTGTGCGCGCACGCGCGTGTTTGTGCATTTGTGTGTGCTTGTGCGTGTGCACGCGTGTGTGGGTTTATGTGTGCATGTGTGTGTGCACGTGCGCGCATGTACTTGTGCGTGTGTGGGTTTGTGTGAGCACGTGTGTTTGTGTGCGTGTGCACGCACGTGTGTGTAGGCGTATATGCATGTGGGCGTGTGTGTGTGTGTGGGTTTGTGTGGGCACGTGTGTGTACGAGCGCGCTCATGTGTGCGCCCATGTTGTTTGAACTAAATATGAAAGAGAATAGAAACAAAGAATGGAAAAAAGAAGCAAATTATATGTAATGTATATATTATACATTTATTGTATACGCTGAATATATATACACACACATCATATATATGTAATGTATATATTATACATTTATTTTAAATATTGCTAGAGAGAGAGAGAACAGTGTAAAGAGAGAGAGGGGAATTAAACTAATTTTTTTAATTTAAATGGGTGTTTTAACGGGTCCCGTTTCACAACTTAATTACATCCGTTTATAAATGGGTATTTTATAAGTGACCCAATTACAACCCAATTAATAAAATAATGGGACCCAAACCCATTTATTATGGGTTTAATTGGGTGGATTGATGGGTTTGGGTTGATTTCGCCACCCCTACTTTAAGAGGGAAATATGTTATATTTAGTTTCACATATTATCTCATGTTATTATTTATACCAATCATCCAATCTCCTAAATCAAACATAGCCTAAGAGCACAAATATCTCATTCCATCGCTATTTTTTCATTGTCTTTCTAGAACGTTAATTTACATTTGTATCCTATCTCTTTTCCACAACGCACATACAAAATTAATTTCATATTATATTGAATCTCACGTATTATCTCATATTATTATTTATACTCATCATCCAATCCACTAAGTCAAACATAGCTTAAGAGCAAAATATCTCATTCCATCCTTATTTTTTCATTATCTTCCTAGAATGTTAATTTACATCCATATCCTTTCTCCTTTCCACAACCCACTTTTATTCTTCACGTCCTAAACAAGGAAACCCAAATAACATTATCCCATCTTCAACATTCCCTATTTAGCTTAAACTTACATAAGAAAGAGGAACAACCCAAAAAAATATATTAGAATAAAATCATATGAACGTATTTGTGCCCTTGTTCATTCTCAACTCTAGTTCGAACCTTGTCCCTTTCACTTTTTGCTTTCAAGAGGTAAATATGGAAAAATAATCCACCTCGAATCAAGCTACACTTGTGAAACACAAATTCAGTGAAATTTAATAGATTCAGTTTTTTTGAGATCTATCACATTATCCAACATTCCAACTCAAAAAGTTAATTTAAAAAGTTGAAATGAAGGTTGGGTTTAAACACACTCACACAACCAAATTATAATGTTTATACTTTAATTCAAATTATAACAAGAAGTTTTGTGTTAATTTTTAAACTCAAAAAAAAAAAAAAAAAAAGGAAACAAAAATCTTGTATGCTTGGACCAAATTTTAAGAGGTAATTACTTATGACCCACCTTTCAAGATAAAATGCCAGTAACTTGTATATTTTCACATTTTAACCATCATATGAGCTTAAGGGTTTCTTTAGAAAAATAAACTAATATGTAATATCTATTATTAATTTATTTCTAATAAATAATTAAATTAAATTAGTTATTTTAATTAATAAGAAATACATATTATTAAATTATTTTTAATAAATAACAAAATAAAATATATTAATTTAATTAATATAAAATATATTTTATTAAAATATTTTTAATAAATATTATAATCAAATTATTTAATTTAATCTAAGTTAATTTAAAAATTAATTTAAAATAATGAACTTAACTAATATTAAATAGATTTATTAACTTATTTTTAGCACATATCATAATTAATATAATTTAATTTAATTCATTTATTTAATATAAATTATATTTTATTAAATTATTGTTAATAAATATTGTAATTAAATTATTTAAATTATTATGAAATATATTTTATTCAATTATTTTTAGTAAATAATATAATTAAATTATAATTAATCTATTTTATATTTATTGGATTAGATGATATAATACTTATATTTTATCCAATTGCTTTTAATAAATAATATAATATAATTAAATTAAATTAAATTAATATAAAATATATTTATTAAATTTAATTAATTTTTAAAAATTAATAAAATTAAATATTTTATGAAAATAAAAAATTAATAATTATAAATAAAATTGTATTTTTAAATGTAATTCTAGTTTTCATTTAAAAAAATGATAGTAGAAAATTAAAAATAAAAAACTAAACATATAAATATAAAAAAAAAAATTACAGCCTGACCAAACGGCCCAAACCAAACGTTTTTAAAGTCTGCAGCAATTGAAATCGTTTAGTGGTTGAAAAATGTTGCTGGAAAAGTGGCTTGGAGGAAAGTCAAGGTAAAATCGTTTGTTAAAGGTAAACAATTGTCAGCAAACTCGTTTAGCAACTAAACAATTTCAACTGCTGCAGACTTCAAAAACGTTTAATTAAACAAACTCGTTTTTACGAGAAACGATTATCATCTTATTTTGGTAAAAAAGTTCTAAACCTACCTAACTATATATATTGCCAAGGAATTGCTTACTGAAGTCATTTTCTCATCAATTGATTACTCCTCTCTCTCTCTCTCATGGAAGAAGAGCCTGACGCTCCGACCACCGCTATCTGCAATGGCGGCCAAGCCTCCACATGGTCTACACCGGACTTTCAAAGCTCTAACAATGAAGACGTCACCATCTTTCTTGAATCAAACATGAACTCAGACATCGACAGCACTTGCTCCACGCCTTACGTCAGTGCGCCGTCGAGCCCCGGCCGAGGCGCCGGAGGATTTTTTTACAGCGCTCCTGCAAGTCCAATGCACTTCGTGCTGTGTTCGTCGTCTGCCAACTCGACGCCTCCGGCGTGTGAGGCGTCGGTGTCGGGCTCGTTCGAGTTCGATTTTTCGGCCAGGCTTGGGACGATAGGCTCGGCGTCGGCAGGATCGATGAGCTCGGCGGACGAGCTGTTCCTGAACGGGCAGATCCGGCCAATGAAGCTATCGACTCACCTCCAGCGGCCTCAGGTGCTTGCGCCATTGCTGGATCTGGATGAGATCGAAGGGGATTGCGACGATGTAATGGACGAAGCCAAAAAGTTTCCGAGAGGACGAGACGCGAAATGGCGGGACAGATCTCTGCGACGTAGAACCAGATCCACGTCGCCGTTGAGAAGCTCTTCTTTTCAGTGGCATGAAAGTGACGACGAAGATCAGAAGACTCAGAAAATGCAGAGTAGTCTGGTTATCGAAGCTCTCGAGAGCAAGCAGGACGAGGCGGCGTTGAGCGAGTCGATGTCGGTTTCGTCCTCGTCAAGGTCGTCGTCGGCAAGCCGGAGCTCGAAGCGATGGTTGTTCTTGAAAGAATTTCTCTACAGAAGTAAAAGCGAAGGAAGGAACAACGGCGACAAGTTCTGGAGCTCCATTTCATTCTCGCCGGTGAAAGATAAGAAGGTTAGGACACCACCAGCGCCGTCGTCGGACTCGAATGCTTCTCCAAAAGAGAAAACACAAACATCGACGGTTAGGTCGGAGCCTGAGGGTGCTAATGCGGAGACGAAGAAGGCGAAGAAGAAGATCGTAAAAGAAAAGAAAAATAAGGCAGCTGCTGCGGGGCCTGGAAAGCCGTCGAATGGAGTGGGGAAACGAAGGGTGCCTCCGTCGCCGCACGAGCTCCATTACAAGGCGCACAGGGCGCAGGCGGAGGAGATGAAGAAGAAGACGTTCTTGCCGTACAGGCAAGGCTTGATTGGGTGCTTGGGTTTTAGCTCAAAGAGTTACGGTGCAGTGAATGGGATTGCTAGAGCTCTGAACCCAGTCTCTTCAAGGTAAAAATAAAAACAGTTAATCCCAGTTGTTCTAAAAATGAATTGTATAGAATTTACCCCTTTCTTCTGAGAAACTTGTCAACTATTACTATATCCTCGTTGATGGATTTGCTTTGGCCATTAATTAATTGGATCATCTTAATCCCCATTTTTTTGTGTAAGCCATACAATAAAGCCCCTGTGATGTCTTCGTAGTAAACGGACAATGGCCGGAAAATTATATGTGGCAGAAAATCAGTTTTTGTTCTTCTCCGGAATGGGTTTCGTTGGGGTAGGTTTTTCCACTTGTGGTTTCTACGGCGGCGGAGTGGGGGCGGCCGGGGTTTGTGTGTGTTGAGTTGGGAGGTGACGGCCTCCGGCTTCTGTTGCCTTCGTGGATAGTTGTGATTCTCTGTTGCTAAATTGAACGGATGAGATTGCATCAGTGCGCAAAAAGTCTTTTTCGCACCCTTGCATTCTCCCTCTGCGTTTGATTCACTGTAGAAGTCCGCAAAACTACGCAAATTCTTATAAAATTTAAAATTTTTATCCAATTACGAGATTATAATTTTATAAATTTACATCAATTTATACAACTTTATACACCTATTTTCGAGGCTCGTTTGGTTATAAAATTTGATTGTAATTTAAAAGAAAAAAAATTTGTCTTGTCTAATTTTTTATTAAAATTTAATTTTTCTGTAATTTTTACGCTAATTTTTTATTAAAATTTAATTTTTCTGTAATTTTTACGCATGTCAATCACATTCGTAAAAAAAAAAATAATAAAATAAAAATTTATGTTTATTTGGATAGAAGATAAAAAAATAAAAAAATTATTTTTTCATTGTTTTTTTAATCAAAACGGATCTTTTTACCCAGGATTTGAATTTTTTAATTTTTTTTTGAATGTGATTAAAGCACTTAAAAATTATAATTTTTGAAAAAAAGGTTAAATTTTAATAAAAAAACTGTATAAAATGGAAAAAAAAAAAATTAGGACTAAATTTTGTAACCAAATAAGCTATATAAAGCAGGTCGGCGTGCTCCAGCAGAAACACGTTTATGGTTGTTGGAGCACCAAATTACTGCCCACGTAAGGCCTTGGCAGGTCCACCCTTTGTTGATCCATGGCCCACGGAGGGGTTTGGGGTTTTTTGTTTTTTTAAAATAATTAAAATTATTCATTTACATTTTAAATTTTTTTTTAAATTATAAAAAATAAATATGTCAAATTAATAAAAAAATTAAAAAATTAGTTACTAAAAATTTACTTTTTTTTCTTCTTGAACATTAAAATAAATAAATAATTTTTTAATAACTAGTTAAAAAAATTACTTTTTTCGAAATTGAGTCTTACCCTTTGTTTGGATGAATAATTTGTCGAGCAAAAATAAAAAGCGATGGGATTCAAAGATTCATATCCTTTGTTTGATTAATCAATCATCAATCTTAGAAATGACTACCTCCAATATTTTTGCGTGCTGACGTGAATGATGTCGAGCTATGTTAATCATTGTGAAAGTTATTGTTTAGTAACCATCATGTGAAGTAAACTTTTAATTCACCGGGCTCTGGGTGTGTTTGAAGTTTGTATAAATTTTTAAAAGTTAATGTCTCCTAATTTGTGTAATACGTAAAAAATTTTAAATTTTACAGTCTCATAATTCATGTTTACAGAAATTTGTAAAATTTTATATTATTTTTCTTAACTCTAAACCGATTCTTTATTGGGACGTTGGAGGATAAAGATGACATTTGCTTGCATTTGGGTTTATAATATTATTTATTTTTATTTGTTTTTAAATAGTCTAATTAAATTTTAGTAAATATATTAAATAATTAATTTATTATAGAATTATAAAAAATATTTATTTTATGTATTTGTCTCTCGTTTAATAATTTCTAGTCTATAATATGTTTGAGTTTGCGTTATCATGTTTAATAATTTCTCGTCTATATTAGTGGAACTTAAAATAATATACAATGGAATGCGGTGAAAATCTATTCTAAATTACGAAAATGGTACACAGTGACGGTGATTAGAAATGAATTCCATTGTCGTGATTAAGATCATACTTTTTTAAATGTTAAATTCACAAAGTTTGTGATAATCATTTAGGAAAATTTCTGCATGCGCATTTTAAAATACTATTAGTGAGTTTGGTTTGCAAACAAACTTTAAAAATCTCTAAAAATCTCTGTTAATTTCATATCACATCAATTTTTTTCTTTTACTGCACACATTACGAACTATTAATTTATCTCACTTTATCTTACTCCAAACTCACTCTATATCGTTTTCCAATATCTATAAGGTGCATGTGCATCAGCAGGCATTAGAAAGCTTGCATGTTCTCATGGTTCACCACAAGAAGGAAGAGAGAGAGAGAGAGAGAGTAGAGTTTTTTTTTTTTTTTTAACCTTAGTTGAGGCAGCAAATATCAAAATAGGGTTAGATTAGGCTTATCTAGGAGATCAAATTCGAAGGAATTTACATAATCAATGTGCTTTCATTAATTGCTTTAAACAAATTGAAAGTTTCTTTTAAAAGGCATTGATATTATTAACGTGATCTATTCTAGTATAAATCCTTATAGTTTTCGACCAAAAAACGAGAAGAAGAAAACGAGTGTAAACTTATTAGTATTAAGGCTTTCTAGAAAAAAACATAGCATTAACCCTATCAATACTTTCAGCTTTTTCAAGAAATTAATGAAATATCTGGTAGTTGAAACGTCTTTTTATTTTAGTTTCGTGAATAACTTTAATTTCACCATGTCTTCGTACTTACTTTCCCATGCCTCTCTCTTGCGGCAAAAAATTTATAGAGAGAGAAAGAGAGTTAAAAAAAATTGTTAAAATTTTGTTCTCCTTTTGCGCATCTTATTTTTATTTTCTAATGCGCTATTTTATTTTACAACTTAAAAATTTTAAAGGTAAATTAATCTATATTACTTAACATCTGAGTAATTACACTTGCCACATCTCTATATTTAAAAATTACATTTATTTTTTTTTTTATTTTGAAAAGTCATTAACAATCACTCCCTTTCATTAATTTCTCTCTTAACTTCGGTAAATTTTTTTACGTAGAGACAAATACACCCTTGTATCCTTATCTTAGCCTTGGTCTTCTTCTAGATCAATTTCTTTTGCATTTTTTTCAAATTTAAGTCTTTTCTGTCATTATCTCTCCCATAAAGTAAGACTTTTTTCTTTTAGACAATTTAGTATCAGTTGAATGACTTTATTCAGAACAATTGATTCACTAAACTATTAGATGAATTATCTATATCAATCATTACATGCATTTAGAAAAATAAAAAATACATACATGATTTAAATGCAATGAATTTATTCAAATAAAATAAATTAAGAACAATGGTGTAAATGTGTCATTCCAAGATAGTTCTCTAAAATTATCCAAGACAAAAAGATGTTAGCATACTTTGTTTGTAATTTCGTTTTCCCTGTTAGATTACTGAATAGAGCTTCATAAACAAAATAAGAAGAGGAATACTAAAACCCCACCCCATCCCCCCCCCCCCCCCCAAAAAAAAAGGAAGAGGAGTGCTAGCCCACCATCTCTCGAGGGAGCCAAAGATCTTTACCATTCATTTGTACTGGACTTGTGTGGGTTCCACGCACATCAGTGATCAAGATCGATCAATTGTGAGCCTAGTATTTTTCACAAAATAAATTATCACCTTGGCTGAGATTCTTGTTAAAAAAAAAAAAGTAAATAAATAAAATGTCATTAGCATTGTTCTAGGAAGCACCGTTGGGGTCTCTTCTTGCAGTCTAGGTTGCCATATCATGCGAACAGTGACACTGTGACAAAGTATTGGATTCTTGAAACCAATTATTTGGTCCACATGGGTGTGTGAAGAAAGCCATGTTATGTGTTGGAAGCCCCCCACTCCCCCCAAAAATATATAGACAAACAGACCCCACAAATTGATTCAAAGGTACAAACTCAAGAGATTGACATTAAATTTGAGATCAACTCGCTGATGATCTGATTTGAGTCGTTAGATTTTCAAACACTTTTATGTATTTTTTAAATTAAAAATTGATGAATATGTTTAAACTGTTAACTTTTAATCTAATAATTCAGATCAAATTGTCACCGCACTCCCCATTTTAAGGCTACCCACGTGCCTGACCGCCAACTGCAAATAAATTAAAAAGGACCCTTTAGCTGTTTCTGGTTGTAGCTTCTTGGGCCCAACCTAGCTAGAATGGTTCATATTCCACACACTACTTGATGAGTGCTGGTAGTTGGGATTCTTTTGGGAAGGGAAGATAGAGCTTTAGCTAGAACCTTTGCTTTCACTTGTATTTTTGGACCCCATATATGTGTATATATATATATATATGTATACATTAAGAAAGTACTTGACAATAGCCCTTTCATGTTTTTTTTCTTGGTGCATTTAGTTTGTCTTTTGGCTAATGAACAAACAGAGCTTTAGGAGATAAGGGGCGTGGGAGGATAGTTATCTTCGTTTTGTGGGTCATGATGTTGTGTCTTCTAGACATTGACATAAAGAAGCTTAAGGAAAGGCATTTTCCAAATTAGTAGGAGGCAATTGGTCTTTAGTCAGCGTGCCCAAGGGTGAATTGAGATTAATCATAAATTCAAGTACAACCAACTAAGTCTATTAATCTTGATATAGGAACCGACTGAACAGCACTGTTTTACAAGTAACAAGAACAATAAACTTGGTTGATTCTATGAGTACCTAGAGAAATAATACATAAAATAGAGATATTCCCTGTAATGATAAAATTTGGTGTTCAAAATCAACTGTTTGCCCCTTAGGCTCACTAGTTTATATAGAAAGACGAGGAAATTATCCTAAACTGGGGGCGAAAATACTTAAAAAAATTAGGAAAAAATAAAAGATTACCAAAAATAGCAAATTTGAGTAAAGGCCAAATTTGAATTCTTAAACAAAAAATAAGAAAGCCAAAACAAACGGGACTTAACCGTGAAATTTGCTAAAAAAAACCGGATTAAATCATGACAAAGTAATGACTATTGTTCAGACAGTTGAAACTGATTTAATCGCCAAATTTCGTGCAAACACAAGACGGTTCACTTTTCATCCCTAGCCAAATCCCGGCTTTAAGAAATCGAATCTTTCCATGCAGTGAAGGGAGGGCAATTACAGCTGCATTACACACACAGCAGGAATTCACGTATCATAAAGGGCCCGGCTCTCTCGTTCGTGATTCATGGGCCACGGTCTTTCTGTTGAATTTGGTAACATCCCCAGAATGAATGATTGGGCCAGTATTCTTAGTTAATTTTGTATTAGTTTTATTCATTTTATTAGTTGTCATTTTTTGTAATCCAAAGATTGGATATGAAGGCTCTTAGAAAACGTATTCTAATTAGAATTAGATATATGATTAGTTTTCTTTATAAAAAAGAATCATTTGTAAACACTTTTCATGCAATTTAATACACTTTTGTTTAATTAAAAGTTGTCTTCTTGTTTGGTTCTTCTGATTCAAGGCCACTTTCTTATGAATTCAAGTGCAGTCCGCTGTACTCAAGGATGATATCTCGCCAAACGCGCTATCGTGGATGCGAAATGATCCAGAACTAGACAGAATGTTAAAGGATAGAGTTAGATGGGGTGATCCTATGGCAGAGCTGGTGGAGAAGAGAAAGCACTCGAAGCCTATTATTCTACCAGACCTAGGAGAAAACGAGAAGACGAAAGAGTCAGGGTTTGTAATCCCTCAGGACATTCCTAGTCACAGCTGATAAAAAGAGGACTAGTAGATGCTGCACCAAACCGCTACGGCGTCAAACCAGGGAGACAATGGGATGGGGGTGACCGGAGTAACGGGTTCGAGAAGGAACTATTTAAAAGAATGAACGAGAAACAGGCAACAGAAAGGGATGCATGCCTTTGGTCTGTCTCCAACATGTGAAACTCTTCTCTTTGATCCGATTTGTAGTATAACATTTTGGAGTTTCTTTTTCTTGCTGATGACAAAATTCAGAATTGGAAATAAGCCGTCCGACTTACTAGTTTGGAAACAAAAAAGAGTTGTTTTTCAAAGTTGCTAGCTTAAAAAGTGCTTTTAAAACTGTTATCTGTATCAAAAGAATTCAGGCTGCGTTTGGCGTGCAATATTTTACTGAAAATCTCTGAAAATCTCTATAAATCTCTGTTAACTTTATATCACATCAACTTTTTTCTCTCATTGCACGCATTACGAACTCTCCCCAAACCATAATTTATCTCATTTTTTCTTACTCCAAACAAACCCTCAGTAGGGGTTTTATTTATTATTATTATTATTATTATTATTTTGGGGCTGTGGAATAGAAGCCAGAAAGCCAAAGTGCGTTTTGACCCAAAATAAATAAATAAAATGACCATCGTACCCTTCTTTTACATAAAAGAGCACACTAATCTTCAATGCTCAAAGTTGCATTGAAAGCTAGCTTTTTTTTTGGCATGCCAAAGGCTCAAAAAATAAAATAAAATATAATAATAATAATAATAATAATAATACTCCGAACATTTTAAACCCAAACGAATCCAAATATTCAAAGGAGTGAAAATACTGCAAAAGCTAAAAGCGAATAAGTTTCATGGCCAGAAGCAACTTGTTATGAAACAATGGAGGCAAATCAGAAACTCTGCCCCTAACCTTATGAAAGAGGCCTTTCACCACAATGAGGCCCATTCTTTTTAACTAAACATCACAGATCAATTCTTCTAATGACCAATACAATAAAAGAGAGACACGATCGTGAGCACCTATCGACTAGTGCTTTGTTGTCAAAAAGTTCATAATTATGGGAGTTTTTTCACCTACGTGTAATTAATGTTACATTATTGCTTAAACAAACAATGTCTACTCCTCCCACGTCTACTATTTTTGATAAACAAAATTCATCAAGGTATGCACTTGAAAAGCATCGCTAGTACATTAGTAGAGAAAAACTTTGAATACCAACCCGAGGAAGCAGCAGTACAACTCCGACACGCAGCAACACAGGATATAATTCCTGCTAGGGCTCATGCAAAAGTAGATAGGATATTCTTCTTCAAATTGAATTCATCCGCCTTCTTTTCACTTATAGCCTGCACCGATTGACAACGCACAGATAATTAGAAATAAAAAAAAAATTGCAGATCAGTATCCAAAAGTTGATGGCAAAATGCTACCAGAAAAAAATATGCCAGTGACAAACAACCATGTCTTTATTGTCTAATAGGAGTGAAAAGGAGCCGAACTGAGCTTTAACTTGAGCTCGACTCGAGACATTTATACTGAGCTTGAGTTCAGCTCGGTTCGAACTTTTATATAGGCTCGAGACCGGCTCGACAAAGAAGAAATTTATACTTGAGATCGGCTCACGAATAGCTCGATTAAACCAAAACGGCATAGTTTTAGTCTAAAATATAATAAATAAAATCTTATAAAAATTAAAAAAATTATTAAAAACATAAAAATATTACAATACATATACATTATTTTATCAAACCGACTTGCGAGCTTTCAAGCCGAACTTTTTCAAGACCTCAAGCTCAAATCTAAATAAGCCACAAATCAAGCTTGATTTAAGCTCGTTTTAGTCACGAACCGAGCTCGAGTAGCTCGTGAATAGCTCGATTCGTTTCCAACCTTATTGCCTAATGAGCAGTTTCAATTGTTTGCAATTGTTTAAATGAATGACAAGATACAGGGAGAGCAGCACACTGTTACATGCAGACTCAATGAACATGCCGTAACGGCAACCAATGTTTACCTTGCCTAGCATGCGTTCCAGCCGCTGGATTTCATTCTTGGCATAATCACCACCTTTCTCCATACAGCCCTTGGCAGATTTCAAGTAGATCTTTCCATATCTGAAAAGAAAAGTAGTAGATTATTAAGAAAGAAATAAATAAACGAAATGCAACAAATCCCCAATTCCAATTTCAAGTGTTTATTATGAAGATTCCTTCAGTGATTATGCGACAATCGCTAATTGTCCCCCCACTTTAAAATAAAACCATGAGCTGTAATGACCACCTTGCCACAGAACCCTTGAGCTTCTCAACTTCCTCCTCCATTCGGCCATAGATCGCTTTCTTCTCATTATCACCAGCACTAACAAACTCCTTCACCAAAGTATCCAAAGTCTCGACTATACCAGCCTGAATAAAACAGCAAGAAGTCAACACTCAACAGCAATTAAGGAAAAAGAAAACAACAGAAAAGAGAAGAAACTGCTCTGATCAGATTGTGATTAATTGTCCACTAACCTTGTTAGTAAGTTGCCCTTTTGCATCACGACTGGTGCCACACTTATCATTGATGAAGGTTACAAAGTCATCTAGGTCTCTGCCACCATCATAATCTTCACCTGCTTTGTTGCTCTTTGGGAAGAACTTCAATGTAGGATAGCCACTCACACCATACCTGAGTTGGGAATAAAGCTGCATCAGGGAAGATTTTCCACTATATATGTACACAACAAACTGATATAATTGCTTTCAAAATGAAGTAAATTTAGAACTGGATACTGGACGCAAGAAAGAAAGAATCCATGTCAATATGGCTCAAGCATATATAAATTACAAATTTGAAAGGAAGTTGAATGTGTACTGTAAAACCAAAATTGCTGAAGAGAAAAAGGAAAGGCTAGTTATGTTCAAAATATGAACTCACTTCTCTGCCAGATCCTTGTGGTTGTCGGCATCAAGATTCGCAATTACAACATCTTCCTCAAGTTTAAATGCTGTAGCAACCTTTTCATAAGTCTACATAGCAGACAAGAATAAAATTAGGGGCCTGTTGTTTATATGCACAAAACAAGGACATTAACCAAATAACTAAGAATCTACATACAGGAGCAAGGTTTTTGCAATGGCCACACCTGCCAAGTAAATAAATATGGTCAGGGATGCGAAGGATATAAAACCGGATGTTGGTCAGGAAGAAGCCAGTAAAACACACTAAACGGACCAATAACATAATACCTGAGCCCATTAACAATATGAAAAGAAAATTGCCTCTTACCAGGGTGCATAAAACTCAACCAAAACATCCTTTGTTTCATCCAGGACAATCTGATCAAAATTATCCGCTGATAGAACCACTACATTTGAGGGAATGGTAGCTATCTTCACATTAGTCCCTGAAATATAAAGAAACAACATAATGTCAATAAATGTCTCAGCTGGAGATCAATGAAAGGTGCCTTGTAGAAGAAAATTTACAAAAAATATCATATTGGCATTTGATCTCCTTATATGAATCCTATTGCCTAGCTAAATCAACTAATGGATGTTTCCTTCATAACACTTGCAATGCCAAACTCCGAAAACACAAATTGAAAAGGCGTGTAAATGCCTTTTATCATTTTAGTTAGAAGCAAAAATAAATAAATTTAATATAGTGCAATTCCTGCACAAGTTTACTTCTCTGACAAGCTAGAATCTAAACAAGAACCTCTTTCACCTACTAGCTCCCCATAGAGAACATATCAACAAGAATATCCCAACAATTTGGAATGACCACCGAGTAAGCACTGATAAAAAAAAAAAAAATAATAAGCGCCAGTTGCAGCAATTGGAAGCCTCTACAAGATTAGAGGCTACCATATGAAGTCAAAAATTCTTCCAAAAATGTTACTTATAAAAAAATAAAAATCTTCCAAAAAGTTCACACATCAGAAAAAACTGAATTTAAATGTTTGATTAAAGAAAGCAGGATAACATCAAAGGAGGATATCTTTGAGATGTTTATAATTAGCAAATGACAGCCCTAAGATGCAGTATCCTAAAAAAAATTGTATCTAAAATATAAAACGAATACTATATGATCTGGAAGATACAACTCAATTTGTTTAGATTCTGCTTTTCTTTATTTCTTTCTTTTTTTATGATGAGTAAAAGTAAGGATTTTATTGAAAAAAGTACACCACACAATTACAAAGCAAAAGCAATGAATCTCACTTAAACCAACAATGTCCTCGATAAAGGATGAATAACTGTGTAAATCTACATTTATACTCCCTAACATCCACCTATATAGCGTAGACAAAAGAAAGCTCTTCAATACGTACAAAGCAACTCAACTCCCTCAAAAAATCTCATATTCATGTCCCTCCAAATCACCCAACATAAGCATAAAGGTACCACCGTCCATGTCTCTCCTTTTTAACTGTTTAAAATCCAACTACCCCACCAAATTTTGAAAAACTTGTTTTACTTATTCTGGGAAAATCGAATTCATTCCAAAACATGAAAGAGTCAAATCGCATAAGACCAAGAACAAAAAATAAAATAAATTATCAATGAACTCCCAATCCTTCTTACATAACCAAACCTACTACCAATAATCTTTCTTCGCAAGATAAGGTTACCAATATTGAGGACTTTTCCTTGTATAAAACAGCAAACAAAAAAGCACCTTTTACAGGATCTCCAAACTTTCAAATATTTTTCTAAGAGAAGACTACCTCCCTTCTACCCACCACTGAATCATAGTATGATTTACACTAAAAACCCCCCGATTTAGTCATTATCCAAAGGATGCCATCCTCCCCCATCCTAAAAATTGAAGGTCAAGAAGAATCAATTCCTAGAACTCTGCCGCCCCCCCCCCCCCAAAAAAAAAAAACAAAACCACCATGCAAGAAGATTTATATATTCTAATAGGAATGGAGCAGGTTCACATGGTAAGATTTTTACCTCCTTCACTATTCACAAACTCAGCAAGGGCTTCCACGGTACGGGCACCTTCATACCTAACAAATACTGAATCTATTTAAAAGGAGTTCAAATGATAATATGGAAAAGTCTTAGTGTGGGAGGATAGTTTTAACAGCGCACGCATATCTCAATTCCTTAGATGTTTCCATAATCTAATGATGATTGAAAGGAATGATACACTTGCCCAAAAAAAAAAGGGTTTTTTTTAGAGGGGGGGTTCACTTGCTTACTTTTTAGGCTCCAAGGATCCTTTGGGAAACCACTGGATTGTGGGGTATCCAGAAACACCATATTTGCTACAAAGGCTCTTATGCTCGTCACAGTCCACCTGCACCAAACCATCCAATGAACTATAAAAAAGATATCCAAAACTAACTTTCATTAATTAAAATTAAACCATAATAGTGAGGGAGGATGTGAAATTTTAAAGCTATTACAATTGCACCGCAATAAAAAATAAAAATAAAAAATCCCACTGTTAACCAAGTTGAGAGAAAAGAAGAGAGAATTGAAGAGATTCTCTCTTCCCTCCTCTGTACCATTTTATTTATAATAAAGAGTTCCAACTGAGAAAGAAAATACAATCGAGAAAAATAAGGAAACAATCATGGAGAATATTTTGTAGCAATCCAAAAAACAATTCTACCAAACCACAACTGCCTCTATCAAGATTTTCATATCAATTACGCTTAACAAGGTGACAAACCTAGTACAAAAGTAGGGTTCAGAATATATTTTTTGTTTTTTGGATAAGTGTGACTACTCAAAAAACAATTATGACTCTACAAACAGTGAGCCTTAGGACAATGGTAATGTTGCTCCTTTGTGACACAAAGTTTGTGTGTTTAATACTTCGAAACAGCCTCTTTTGGTATTGGCATACATTATCACTCCTCCTGCACTAAGTCACCACATAAGTTTTGACTTCTCACTCTTAAGTATCACGTAAGTTATGAAAATGAAATATCATTGGAGTTGGACAATGCTTTATCCTCTTCTAACATCAAATTTAAGTAGAGTTTCTATCTTAAAAATGCTAATTTTCTTTATAGCCTATCACATAAATACCGTAATAGCAAGAAAACTTCATATTTTTTTAATAAAGAATTTGCTAGGGAGGCATTGTTAAAGAACTACAAAGAAAATTGGATGAAAAATGATCGAGTGAATAACACCACCTTTCAAGAACTAAAAATAAATGACAGGTGGTGACAAAGGTTATACCCTAACTCAAAATTTAGGGAATAACTACAAAATAATGGCAAGTGCTTACTCTCATCCTTCACCCTTTAAAGCTTGGACTTTGAGGCAATTATATTTAGTCAACAATTTACAAAGCCATCCGTAACATTAAAATGTTTTCTTTGCGAACTAATATATTGACCGAATGACTTGTCATGCCACCCCATAGGGACACTGCCAACCAAAATTTTAAGTCATACTATGATATGGTAGTCACTTTAGATAGAAATTACATCTATAGGTAGTCGTCATAATATTCATGCAAAGAGGTCAAGATATCAACTCCATGAAAAGATAATAAGACATCCAATTGACCTGTTAATTGAACATCATGATATATTTTCACGCAAGCGCAACAAAAACCAATCTACAGACTTGGAAAATTTGTTCTGAGTTCTCAAGACTGACCTTTCCAATCAAAACAGATTTCGCCTTCTTGAAACTTGCACCAAGCTTCTCATACTCAGGGGCAAGCTTTTTACAGTGGCCACACCTGCCATGGAACACAAACTCAAAGTTATAGATACCAACAGCAGACATCCCAACCAAACAAACATCAGATCAAAAGGGCACTGTACAATAAATGGCAACAACAGTATTTTACTACTAACATGCAAACCATTTAGTAGAAGGTACAATACCGAGTGAATTATAAAACTAGTGTTCAATACAATATCTAATTACTGAATTTATCCAATAAAAATGTGGAATCTTCAAGTAGACAAATTTTTGGGAATAGGAAGTTTAGATAAAAACTTGACAAAAGAATGAAGCAAAAACAGGAACAGCTTCAAAAATCAAGTTATCCTCCTATTCGTGAAGCTAAGGCAAGAGAGTTCCTACTGAATGGCCTTTTAGTAAAAATAAAAATTACTGCAATATCATACAACACAATTTCTCACACTTGTCCATATTTAAGGGCTGTAAACCAAACTTGAAAATTCACATAACACTTAAACAGCCTCATGTTTTCTGACACCAAATCCCCAAAAATTAACACTTTTTGCATTTCCCGATACAAAATTGCACCAAGTTTGCAGGATTAACATTCAACATCAAAACTGCAAGCCACAATAGCAAGGCACAATTGCACCAACTTGGTGGGAAAGCTGAAACAGATATGTAGTATGAAGGTTTAACATATAAGTATGGTAGCAATTTGAAAACCTATTTTGCCACTTCCTGAACCAAAAAACAAGGCTGATTATGCTTCCAAAACACAAAGTTTACGTTATGATCCGTCACTGTAAGAGAGAATTGGCAGAATTAATAATAATGACAGTATTGTCACCAACCATCTTTCAATTTGTGCCAAAATCAACTTCCATTAAAGAAGAGGTGGTCTCTAAAACCCGGGGTCTCATATGTCTAGAAATGAACCAGCATGCCCCATATATATCTCCATATAACCCGACCCCCAATCTATTTCCAATACAGACCGGAAATCCTTGTACTGGTCAGATCATCTAAGTAATTGACCAAGTCACAATAATCAACCTGAATAAACACAGATCTCTCCTTCAAGCACGCTAGCCCAGTCAACACCACTCCAAAAAATTACAACAAATCAACAAAGAGCCCGTACATCGTAACGCAAGTAAATATTTGATTCTACTACATTGACCAACAAATCAATCTGAATAACAATATACAGTAACGGAAGGAAAGTAACAATGAACATGTGTGTGCCTAATATGGATGGTGCGATGGTGATGATGAATCGGCGATGAGGATCGTACCAAGGAGCGTAGAACTCGACGAGAGCGCCTCGATCTTGACCGACCTCCTTCTCGAAGTTGTCCTCGGTCAACACAACCACGTCGTCGCCGTAGGCCGATGAGGACAAGGACAAGAACAAGGCTAGGGTTACGAACGCCGAACAGATCTGTGACTTCCTCATTTTTGTTTTTTCAAATGAAATAGAGCTCTGAGACTGAGAGCTGCGAGTAGAAGACGAAAACCACCACGGATGTTGAGGCGGAACATCCAACTCTGTTTGTTATTTATAGAGGAGTTTGGTGAAAACAAAACGGTAAATTACACGTACACTCCCTAAATATTTGTGTAATTACACTTGCCCCTCAAGATTTAAAATTTACAGATACCTCCTTTATTTTTAAAATTTGGTAACCTCCAACCCCCTCTGTTAATTTTACTTGTTAATTTTACTGCTTATTCGCTTAAAAATTTAATAAAAAGACAATAATGTCCCTAACTCATCTTTTCTAATTTTGTCTTAAAATCAATTCATTATTCTCTCTCCCCTTCTAGGTTTTATTTTATTAAAGTCAAAATAATAATTTATAATTAAAATGATTTATTTTATTAAATTAAAATTATTTATTAATAAATAATAATTACGTATTAAAATAATTTATTTTAGTATAATTAAAATTAATAGTAATTAATATTTAATTTTTTAAAAAAGAAAATAAAAAGTCATAAGATTAAAATATTTATTTTATTAAAATTAAAACTACTATTATTATTTTAATTATTATTAAAATGTTTTATTTTATTAATATATTTTATTAAATTATGTTAATTTTATTAAATCTAATAATAATTTATCATTAAATTATGTTATTTATTAATATATTTTATTAAAACTAATTATTATTAAATATTAAAAAACTAATGATTAACACGTGTAAAAAATATAAATTCTAAAAAGAAAATCAAATTTTAGTAAAAAATCATATAAAATGAAAAAAAAATATAAAAAAATTTCAAACTTTATTTTTAACCAAACAAACCCTAAAATTAACTTTTAACAAATAAAATTTGATTTTTATTGGGAGGGTGAAATAAAATTGATTACAAATAAATAAATAAAAATAGCAAAATCGAAAGCAGCGAACCAAACACCTCATGAAGATACATCCATTCACTTGCACAAAAGAATATACCGATTTTTTTCCCTCACTTTTCAATTCTTTAGAATACAGTGATCACTATTTTTGATAAAAAAGGGAAAAAAAGAAATTAGAAAAAAAGAAAAACAAAAAAGATGAACAGTAGGAGTCAGAGTGTTCCGTCAATCATCGGTACCTTCGCTAGTTTCCACTGATCTCATTGGATTCAAAGCTTTCAGAGCTCGTACTTCTTCTTCCACCACTAGGGTTTTTCGAATGGCCGCCGAGCCTTCTTCGTAGTCCTTATTGTTACTGCCACCATCTGTGTCCTCCGCTAATTTCCTAAATTTTCAATTTTAGCAACACTAGCTCATCTCATCAGTCGAAGAAATTTAGAACGCATTTTTCAATGAAATCTGATCAGGGAGCTCAGCCAAAACGGCATTAGCAGTGAGTAAAACGATGCTCGACCTAGCGATGAATCCCAGATTCATTGAGCATCTTCACAAACTCCAACCCTTGCTCTGCATTTGAGTAACCTTAGGAGTAGATCTTAATGAACTCTCCAAATGATATACAATCCCTTATGATCTGCTCGAGTTTGGATTTCACCTTTTTCAGTTGAGACACCCTCAACAGCTTCCTCGCGTCCTCCACTATCAATTTCCCCTCTGATTTGGTTTCTGGTGGTAGAGTCAATCCTTCCAACCAGAGACGATCCATGTAGATGTCTATCCCCCTCAACTTCTCCAACAAATCCTCTCTCATTGGCAAAGTAGGGAGATCGGACAGTTTTAGCTGCCGACTGGTATATGCACTGCACTGAAGGAGTTGCCACGTTCGCTGAGCTAGGGTTCTTGAACGCTATTGATGAGTCTAAAGAGAAAAGAAATGACGGTGTAAATTAAATGCTTACCTTTATTTTACTTTATTTTAGTCTACTAGAGGGTAAATTTAGTATATTGAAAAAAAAATTTGGCTAACATCGTATTTAAACTGAAATCTTAATGAAATACTAACAGAAGAGGATCAGTGTTACAAACTTTTCAAAATAAGGAATGTCTCTGTAAATTTTAAATGTTAAAGGGGTCTAAGCGTAATTACTTAAATATTTAGGAGTCTAGGTGAAATTTATCCAAAACAAAGAAGGGAAGTTTTTTTACTATTTTTGTCGTGGTGACTACAAGTGTTATTTTTGGTAAAAAAATGTGTGTTTAGTAAAAGATTGACAGTGTTAGCTTTTAAAAATTTTACCCTCATTGCTCTTTCGTCATGCGCTAGTCACCGTTTGCTTATTTTTTACTAGTAACTATCAATACTGTATAATGAAAGTAAAGAGCTAAGACTATCCATAGCCAAAATAAGAGAAGGAAAAGAAGAAGTAGAAGAGATAAAGACAAAGAAAGAGTCTGAGAACATTGAAGAAGATGAAAGTGCTATAATGAAGAGTGATACAAAATTGGGTTCCTCGATGTACAAACAGAAGGGCAAATGGACTGAAAAGCCCTCAAATCAACTAAAGATCTACACATATGAACGGCCAACAATTCAACTCCAGCCCTCTTCAATTTCAACCCTCTAAGATATTCAAATGAAGGGACTAGATGCATTGAAGTTGAGTGGAGATAGGTGAAGGGTAAGTAAGATTGATTGATATGAGGGAATCTTCTTGAGCAAGGCTAGTAATTGTGTCAGTAGAATGAAACCAATGGTCACGTGGAGCGCATACCAGGTATTTAAAAAGTCATGGGTCTAAATAAGGGTAATTGGCTATTCAGGTAAGCAAGTTTAGGCTAAATACTAGTAGGCTAAGAGAGTTACTCGAGGAATGGGCCATCTTTAGTTAGAGCTAAATCATCATAGGGAAGAGCCCAATTGTACATGCTTTTTTTTTTTGGAACCCGGAACCCCACCGATTTATTGCAGACCTCGACAGTCTGCGTAGCCGATGGGTAAACCGGGAGGAGATCGGTCCGACCCAAAACATCCCCCTGTTCAGTCGCGATGCTCCTAGCGCGATTCGAACCCTCGCCATCCCGGGTTTACGTTTTGGCGGGGAACTTCTTGATCCCGCTGGGCTACACCGCGGGGTCTCAACTATATATACTTGAATGTACCAAACTGTTAGTTTGTTGGTTGTCAACTACCTTGTTAATAGTTAACCTTGATTAGGTTAACTCTAGTTACAAGAATTAGTTATAAATAGCTCCATAAAAGCAAATGTATTGCAGTAGTAAGAAGTAAGAAAAGTCATTGGGAAAAATTCTCTCACAGGAGGTTGGAAGTCCTCGAATTCTTCCACCTTTTGTTCAATTCATTTCAAGCTTTTCACCATAGGCAAAGGCAGAGGTAAAAGCACTGGGAGATTGCTCCAATTGGTATCAGAGCCAGCTGAGCCACTCCTTCATCAAGAAATGGCTGATAATTGATCATCTGCATAATTGAATCAACAATATCAGGAAACACAGCAACAACTAGGGCAATTGATGAAGATGATGGAAAAGATCAGTCAAAGGTTAGAAGACGTATCTCAACAAGTTCAATCCAACACAGCTGCAATTCAATAAAGAAAAGAGAAGGAAAGATCAGATGTTCACCCCTCAATTCCTAGCAATGCTGAAAATACAGGTCAGTCTACGCAAAGGGCACTAGAATCATCCCGAAAGGTATGAATAGTGGATTTAGTGGGGTACAAGTGAAATCAATAAGGCTTAAGTTTCCAATTTTAAATGGAGAAAATCCTTCAGAATAGGTGTATAAGGCAAACCAGTTTTTTAAGCACCACCAAGTTCTTGAAAACGAAAAGTTAGAAATTGTTTCATTACATATGGAGGGGAAATATTTAATTTGGTTTCAAGATTTTATAAACTTTATAGAGGGAATTGGTTGGGAAGACTTTTCTGAAACTTTGCAAATCAAGTTTAGGGAAAATGCCTGCAAAGATCCCTTAGATCAATTGGTAAGACTCAAACAACATTCCTCAGTTGGGGAACTTAAAACCCAGTTTGAAGCTATTTCCAATAGGATTAAGGGATTAAATGAGAAACATAAGCTCAGCATTTTTTTAATTGAGTTGAAAGATGAGATAAGGGGCTCAGTATGAATGTTTAATCCAGACACCTTGAGTAAAGCATTTGGGTTAGCAAGGTTTCAAGAAGAAAGTTTATTAGCTTTAAAGAAACAACAGGCTAAAGTGAATGGGGGCCAAAATTCTATAGGGATGGGAAGGTGAACAGTTAATTCTGTTATGAACAAGGCTCCAACTTGGAAGTGTATGGTGACTGCAAACCCTCAAATCGAGAGCAGCTTTTAAAAACCCAATGTAGTTAATAAGCTACCCATCCAAAACTAAGTCCTACTAAAGTTGAAGCTAGGAAGAAGAAAGAAGAAAGAATTGTGTTTCAACTGTGATGAAAAGTGGTATGGAAACCATGTTTGCAAAAGCCCCAAGCTCTTTATTCTAGAGTTAGTTCTACAAGGAGTAGAGAGTGATGAATTAAATAGGGAGGATGAATAAGTAATAGAGATAGAAAACCAGGAGGTAGAAAAAGATCCTAAGATAACCTTACATGCTATTACTGAGGCCCCTCAACCAAAAACACTAAGGTTAATTAGGTGCATTAAAAGGAGACAGTGGAATGTCTTAATTGACTCAGGGAGAACTCACAACTTCCTAGATCCTAAGATAGTTAAATGTTTTCATTTAAAGATTAAGTATGGGAATGCTCAACCAGTTAAGGTGGCAAATGGTGCTATATTAAACAATGAAGGGGAATGTGCAAAAGTAAGATTAAAAATGTAGGGAAAGGTTTTTTTTCATTGATTTTTTGCTACTACCATTGACTGTTTGTGATGTGGTTTTGAGGGTCCAGTGGTTGAGAACCTTAGGGCCTGTAACATTTGATTTTATAGCTCTTACTATGGATTTCTATAAGGATAACAAAACAGTAAGTATCCAATGGCTACAAGGCAACATTTAGTTAATTGAGGAAGTGGAATTACAGTAATTAAAGGGGACTGTAATAAAGGGGTTTCTTCTCCAGTTATTTCATATATCAACTAAGCACAAACAACGAGGAGCTAGTATGCCAGCAATACAGAAGGTCTTACAATAGTACAAAAAAGTCTTTAATAACCTTAAAGGATTACCTCCTCTCGAAGGGTATGAACACCAAATCGTCTTGCAAAATAGAACTCAGGCCTTTTCCATAAGACCAAACAGGTACCCCTACTTTCAAAAAGACGAGATAGAAAAAATTGTTAAAGAGTTGCTAAGTTCTGGTCTTATACAACCAAGTCAATCCCTTTTTTCTTCACCAGTTATTTTGGTAAAAAAGACAGATAGGACTTGGCGTGTGTGTGTGTGGACTAGAAGGCCTTGAACCAAGCTACTATAAAAGATAAATATCCTATACCAGTAGTAGATGAGTTACTTGATGAATTATGTGGTGCTATCATCTTTTCTAAATTGGATTTGAGATCTGGTTATCACCAGTTCAGAATGAAACGTGAGGATATTCCCAAAACTGCCTTTAGAACCCACTCGAGTCATTATGAATTTTTAGTGATGCCTTTTGGGCAAATGCCCGAGCCACTTTCCAACACTTGATGAATGATGTGTTTATACCCTACTTGAGAAAATTTATACTAGTTTTTTTCGATGACATCTTGGTGTATTGTAAGAATCTGGATGAGTATGTGATTCATTTGGGCCTTGCTTTACAATTGTTGAAGAAACACCAATTATTTGCCAAAAAGTCCAAATACAGATTTGGCTACTCTAAGATTGACTATTTGGGTTATCTAATTTCTAGATAGGGAGTGAAAGCTGTCCCCAAGAAAATTAAAGCTATGGTAAAGTGGCCAATACCCAAAAACCTTAAGTCATCAACAGATTTTTTGGGACTAACTGGGTACTACTGAAGATTTATTAAGGGATATGGAAGGATTGCAAGGGATATAGAAGGACTGCAAAACCTTTGATAGATTTACTTTAAAAAAATACATTCCACTGGACTACAGAAGCTCAAGATGCTTTTCAGAATCTCAAGAAGGCTGTTACAAGTCCCCCAGTATTAATTTTGCCTGATTTCTCTAAAGTATTTACAATTGAGTGTGATACTTCAAGATTTGGGTTTGGGGCAATTCTAAGGCAGGAAAAGAGACCGGTGGCTTTTTCAGTTAAGCATTAAAAAGGAGGGCATTGCTGTTATCTACCTATGAAAAAGAGCTTTTTACCTTGATTCAGGCAGTAAAAAAATGGAGGCCTTATTTATTAGGCCAGGTGTTCATCATTAAAACTAATCATCATAGTTTGAAATTCTTATTGGAACAAAGAATTAGGACACCTATTCAGCAAAAGTGTATTTATAAGGGCTCATTTGGTTTGTTTTTCTATTTCTTGTTTTCCATTTTTGTTTTTTATTTTTTGTTTTGAACTCATTTTTCATTTTATACTTTTGAAAACAAAGAAAAACCTCAAAACGCATTTGGTCACTTGTGTTTTCAAAATTTGTTTTAGAAAACAAAAAATAAGCTTGCACATAAAATGAAAAATGACAAAAAGTCATTTTGAGCGTTTTTAATCCAAAATAAAGAAAATTTGAAAATAATGAAAATATAGCATTTTTTGTTTCTTTATTTTGAGATTTTTAAAACATAAAATAAAAATAGAAAAATAAACCAAATGCCACCTAAGCTATTAGGGTACAGCTTCACCATTGAATACAAACAGAGAGTAGATAATAAAGTTGCTGATGCACTATCTAGACTCTATGAAGACAACAATTTATTTAATTCTCATGCTATTTGCTGTCCCATCTCTATTGCAAGTCCTATTCCTAATCTATTTAAACAACTATAAGAGGCATACACAAAAAACCCAGCAGTCCCACTGATATTTCAACAAGTGCGACAAGAAGTACTAGTAGCCCAAAGATATTCAATTCAGTAGGGAATTTTATTCTACAAGAAGAGATTATATATACCAAATGACAAGGAATTAAAGCAGCAAATTCTACAATACTGCCACAATGATCCAACAGCAGAATAGAGGGTTTTTAAAAGACATATAAAAGAGCTCAGCATAAATTCTATTGGCGTAAAATGATAGCAAAAATAAAAAATTGGGTTCAAGCATGTCCAGTATGTTAAAAATGCAAAACAGACAAAATAGCACCGGCCAAGCTCCTCCAACCTTTGCCAACCCCACACAGTTTATGGACTAACATATCCATGGATTTTATTGATGGGCTACCTTACTCCAATAGATTTTCATCAATATGGGTAATCATTGATAAACTCACCAAGTATGCCCATTTGATACCTCTCATGCACCCTTACACAACTCCCTAACTAGCCCTTATTTTTATGTACAATGTTTTTAAGCTACATGGTCTTCCTATTACAATTGTTTCAGCCAGAGACTCTTTGTTTGTAAGTGCCTCTTGGAAAGAGTTATTCAAGCTACTGGGCTCCTTTTTGCACTTTAGTACAAACTTCCACCCCCTAACCGATGGTCAGACAGAGGTTACTAACAAGTGTGTCGAAACTTACTCACGTTGTTTCATTTTAGATTCCCCGAGGTTATGGTCACAATGGTTATATTTGGCTGAGTACTGGATTAACACTAGTTACCACTCAGCTATTCAAATGTCACCATATGAAGTGCTTTATATAGTAAAACCCCCTAGACTCACTCATTACATGAATGGATTAGTAGAGTATTCAACAGTCAATGATCTATTACTTTCCTATCAGAAAATTTTTCAGCTCTCAAAGAAAAATTTGGCTCATGCTCAGTGACAAATGAAATAGTAAGCAGATCAACACAAGACTGAAAGAAATTTTCAGTTAAGGATTGGGTCTATGTTAAATTATAGCCATTCAAATAATTGTTAGTCCGGTACTGTAAAAATGTTAAACTCTCTCCCAAGTTCTTTGGCCCTTTTTAGATTGTACAGATGATAGAGGAAGTAGCTTACAAGTTACAACTACCTGAATCTTCATAGATTCATCTAGCTTTCCATGTTTCCCTACTTAAAGCAAAGCTCAAGACAGTTCCTTACCAACCTTACTTCCTACAGATGCTCAGGGCAATGTTTTCAGTACCTCTCAGGGTGTTGGACAGTCGACAACGACAAAAAGGCCATCATTCCTTCATGGAGGTGTTGATCCAATGGCATGGGTAGTCACCCGTAGACGTATCTTAGGAGAAACTCTACAAAATCAAAGCCCAATACCCGAACCTGAACCTTGAGGTCAAGGTTGATTTTGAACAGGGGGTAATTGTAATGAAACTAAAGAGTTGAGACCATCTATAGCCAAAATAACAAAGGGAAAAGAAATAGCAGAAGAGATGAAGACAAAGAAAGAGTTTGAGAACATTGAATATGATGAAAGTGCTATAATTAAGAGTGATACAAAATTAGGTTCCTCAATGTACAAATAGAGAGGCAAATGGACTGAAAATGTCTTAGATCAGTTGAAGATCTGCACACATGGATGGCCAGCAATTCAACTCTAGCCTTCTTCAATCTCAGCCCTCTAAGATATTCAAATGAAGGGACCAGATGCATTGAAGCTGAATGGAGATAGGTGAAGGGTAAGTAAGATTGATTGATATGAGGGAATCTTCTTGAAAAAGGCTAGTAAATGTATTAGCAGAATGAAGCTAACGGTCACATGGAGCACATACCGGGTATTCAAAAATGCATGGGACTAAATAAAGGTAATTAGTATTCGAGTAAGCAAGTTTGGGCTAAATCCCAGTGGGCTGAGAGAGTTGCTAGAGGAATGGGCCATCTTTAGTTAGAGCTGAATCATCATAGGGAAGAGCCCAACTGTATATACTTGAATGTACCAAACTGTTAGCTTGTTGGTTGTCAACCACCTTGTTGATAGTTAATCTTGATTTTAACCTTGATTAGGTTAACTCTAGTTCAAGAATTAGTTATAAATAGCTCTATAAAAACAAATGTATTGCAACAGTAAGAAATAAGAAAAATCATTGAGAAACATTCTCTCGTAGGAGGTCGAAAGTCCTCGAATTCTTCTACCATTTTGTTCAATTCATTTCAAGCTTTTCACGATAGGTAGAGGCAGAGGTAAAAGCACTGGGAGAGTACTTCATAGTGATTGGTGTATTTCGTCTAAAATTATTATAACTGTAAGATGTTATCCTATTTGAAAATGAACAATGAAAATATGAATGGTGATTGGTGCGGAGTAAGTGCGGTGGAATAGCTTTATTGATTAGCTTCCTCTACCCCTAACGTTAGTTTACTAATTAAAAATATATATATATATATATATATATAATATGAAGTGAGAAAAATTAATGGATGATGCAGATAGTAGTGGACCTAAGATTTTGGGTAAGGGGGTTAATGTAAAAAATTTTATATTGAGTGAAAAGTAAATTAATAATTTTATAAACTCTGGAAAGGTCAAATATTATATTATATAAAAAAATCTTAAAATTTATGAGGGTATCAAAAAATTTTCAAAATTTAGAGGGGCCAGACACTATATTACATGAAGAAAATTTTAAAACCTACTAAGGTATTAAAGGATTTTTAAAACTTAGTGGGAGCCATGGCTTCAGCTCGTCCCACTTCGGACTGCCCCTGGATACAAATATTCTCAACTTTATTAAAAATTAATGAAAATTAAAGAAAAGTTAAAAATTTGAAAATAATTTTTGATAATTTTAGTGAAAAAGTTGCAGAAAATTAAAGAGAGAAAAGGTTAAATTTTGATTAAAAGTTGGAGATTTTTTTTTTTTTTGGTAATTAAAGTTGGAGATGTTTCAAATTACTCAAAACCTAACCAAAATAATAATAATAATAATAATAATAATAATAGAATGTGTAAAATAAAGGATATAAAAATCCTCAAATATTTAGAACTCCCTTAATAGAAAATAAAAAGAAAACATCCTTAAAAGAAAAGTAAAAACCTTTTCTTTTTTAAATGGTAAAGGAAAACTTATTAAGTACAGAAATTATCTTAATAATTTACACTCAGTATTACTTTAGTATCTTTATTTTAATTATAATAGTTAAATTTTTACAATTTCGATTAAGGTGTAATTGTATTCTTTCATTAAACACCATTATTAGAATGATAATAATTTTATCAATTTAAATTCATTTTCCCACATTTCTGATCTCTCTTCAACAGCACGTGCTGCGTTAGCAAAGTAGCCCCCTTCTTGGGAGTATATAGGCAGACGAAAAATAAATAAATAAAATGATATTAATGGAGTTGCGAGTATAAAAATACAACTGAAATAGTTTTATTTTAGACTTTGAGGGCGTTTGAATGATCGAAAAGTATAAAAAGTTAAAAAAAAAAAAGTTGAGTTGTGTGAGTCATTTTTTGACATTTGAAAGACCAATCAAAATTTATCAAAACAATTCGTTAGAACGGAAAAAAGTAAATCATTCCAACGATTTTGGTCAGAAACTGTGTAAAAAACTAACATATATTCAAAAAAGTTAGAAAAATGAGTAAATTTTTGAAGCTTTTTATAACTTTCAAGTAAAAGTTTGTGAGATTTAAATTTTAAAAATAAACACACGAAACACAAAAATAACAAAAGTTGATAAAAATAAGTAAATATTAATAATTTTTTATAACTTTCGATCATTTTTGACCAACCAAACGGAGCCTTAAACTAATTAATTAATATAAGTTAGTGGTGAGTTTACAATTAAAATATAAAACCAATTAAGATCAAAAGTTAGAATAATAGCACTAGATTTTATTCCTAAAAAGTCAATTGAAAACAAATTTAGTGTGTAAGTTGATTTTCACCTACCACAAAAAGCTAATTCTTAATAAGATTTTTGTGCATAGATTCAATGTCACTAATATTTTATTTAGTAATTAGAAAGACTAAAATTAATTTTTAATGATAATTTTATAAATTTGGCAATAATTAATTTTTTTTATAGTTTCACTAAAAATATATTAGGAGTGGCCAAACACTATATGTGATTTTTATTTTAATTAAAATAAATTATAAAAAATTAACAAAAGTGACTCAAATAGTAAATAATAATAGTTAAAGTTATTTAACTAAATAATACTTAATTAAAAAGCAATTAAAAAATAAAAAAATTACAAAATTAGTGAGAAGTTAAAGCATATTTAAGGAAAATAAAAATCGAATAGGTGAAATTACTTAATTATGAGTAGTTATAAAAAATTTACTTTTTAATACAATTGCAGTTGTAGATAATTACAAGAAATTTAAGAATATTATGGGAAGGGAAAAAAAAAAAAGAAAAGACTTTACCAAAATAAAGTTTCATAAATTTCAAATGCTCACCATTACCCTTAATGTTTACTTTCTTTATAATAGTATAGATTGCAAAAAAAATAACAAAAGAGTAATCACAAATCTCAGGAATCAATTCAAGAGTAAATATACGTGGTGGCTCAGACTCAAATAGTAGATAATAAACAGTTAAGATTATTTAAGTAAATAATATCTAATTAAGGAACACTTAAACAAATAAAAAAAAGTGGATAGTTAAAGGGTACTTAAGAAAGATAAAAATATAAATAGGTGAAATAACTAGAGTGGTATTTAGATAGCCAACTTTTATAAAAAGTTGAGGTAAAAGTGACACATACCAAAATTTGATTGAAGTTAGTTAAAAAAAAAATATTGGTAAGAATTAAAAAAATTAATATATTTTGATAAGCCAAACAATCGCTTAATTAGGTGGCCGTTGTATTAAAAAAAATTACTTTTTAAAACAACTGAAGTTATAGGAAGTTTAATGATATTATAGCAAGAAAATGAAAAAAATAAAATTTTACCAAAATAAAGTTTCATAAATTTTAAATACTAATCATTACTCTTATTTGTTTTATAATACAACTACGAATTGTCTCTGTCTAAAAGTATAAAAATATCAATTTTTTTTAACTATATTAAATTTATAAATAAATGGATCCCCTGAAATAACCTATAAGTTCATTTACTTTTACTAAAATTAGGATAAATTACATCTACCTTACTTTAATATTTAGATAATTACATGTAACATCCCCAATGTTTAAAAATTATATTTACCTCTCTTATTTTGAAATATTATTAATTTTGATCCCCTTCCAATAAAATAAATTATTAAAACTTAACAGAAAATGTGAAAATAACTAAAATTTTAAGTATTTTTCCTATTTCATCTCTTCATCTCTTACATTTTCATCAGTTTTCTTTATAAAAATCCCAAAAATTAAGTAAAAACAAAAAAATTTTGAGAATTTTCGGTTTAAAAAAAAAGATTAGATATGAGAAAGGGAGGGATAACTTTTAAATATTATGAGTGTTAAATGTAATTATTCAAATGTTAAGGGGAGGTATGTGTAATTTATAATTAAAATTATGTGGTACAATTATAGTGGTTTTATACATTCAAGAAAAAATAAAATAAAATTGTAATTATTTAATAATGTGAGAAAAAAAATTGTGAATGAAAAGAGACGAGAAGAGGAGGGAATAAGAGGAGAGAGTACCACGTAAGATGAAAAAAGAACATAATTATTATAAAAACCTCTAATCCAAGCACAAGCAATGCAGCCATCCACAGTTAAGTGAAATTCAATCCACAATCTACAGACAACATCGTTGTGGTAAAGATCGTAATAACAGAGGAATTATTACGGTAAGGCATAAAGGGGAGGTCATAAGCATTTATATCGTAAGATCAACTTTTGACAGAATAAAAAATATATATATGATAGAATCATAACTATAAAATATCATCTTAATTAAAATGCAAACATTTGTCCCATACATTATGGCTGTGTTTGTTTGGTGGATGAGAGATGGGGGATTGGATTGGCAGTCCGTGGGACCCACCTATGTGAAGTGTTTGTTTGATTTTTTGTTTACTCCGTGGGTCCCACGGATTGGAGTGGCAGTTCGGCAAATGACCGGATGAGCAATCCCAGCTTTTTGTGGTATTATTAATACCTTATTTCTGGATTTGTTTCCCGTCAAGATCCAAAGGTCCAAAATTATTTCCTATCACATCACATATCATATCACATCTTTTATCCCACTTTATATCCCACCAACCAAATACCAAAAAAATAATTCCACATAAAAAATTAATCCCATCTTTTATCAAATCCCATTTGTGAACCCTACAATATTACTTATCCCCCATCATTCAATCCCTCAAACAAACACGCCACATAGGGATAATGAAAAGAGATATATTTTACACCCGGAACTATAAACAGTCCAATGCCTAACCATAATTAAAAAATAGCAAATACCTCCTTTTTTTTTAATTTCCTTTGCACAGGGCCTGAAGGTTGGAAAATACTGAGAAATTTTATTTCAAATTCCCCTTAAGTGAAGGCTTACTTCTAGTCATCTAGGTAGGTTAAGGCCGGCTGTAATTGCAATGGCAAATTCAGAACAAAACAATTGCACTGCTAGCCATGTAAAATTGGGCAACTCAAGCCAAACAAGAAGAATGGGATCATTACAAAGCCAATCAACAGAAACCACCATTCCAAACTAATTTGAGGATTTTTGAAGTTAAATTACAATTTTAGAAGTTAAAGTTACATTTTCAACTTTAAGATTCTTATAAAAGTTCATGCAACATTTAAGGTTAAAACATTTTCACACATTTGATGAACTTTCATAAGAATACAAAGGTTGAAAGTGCAACTTCCATTCCTAAAATTGTATTCCAACGATAGGATCCCCTTATCAATTCCAAACAGTCCACCAAAGCATGTCATTCACATTAAACCAGCACTAATTAATATCCATTGAATTTCGAATTGCAAGTAGACAGCATTAAATGTAGCAAAAAAATAATCATACGGCCAGTACTAATATTTACCAAATAAAAATAATCTTAGTAGACACAGACATCATAGTTTCAAATAAGAGATTCATTTATAAGTACCCTTAAAACAAGAATTCATGTACCGATGACTTATTCAGAAATGCTAACCAAAAAAAATAAAATGTTGCATAAAGACAGTCTACAGGTTTAAACTCCCCCGCAATGAAATTCATCTCCTTCAATTTCTGATCCATCCATCAATCATTTGGCACCACATCATAAAAATAGCAAACAGGGGGGCAAGCATGTTTGTCATTTCACCAAAAGACTGGAACAAGGGTAAATATATCCAACACTGATTTCAAACAGACAACATTGCAACTCGAATTCCAGTACCGAAATAACATGTAAAACATAAAACCAAATTCTTGACCCACTGCCTCCTACTTGATGTACTGAGAAAGCCACTTGAAGCCATCCCCATAGCCCATTTTGCGGACAATGCTGCACATGAATACCTCGAGAGGACGAACTCCTGAGTCCGCCACATTAACCTTCCCCTTGCCTGTGGTGACCCCAGTCAGACCCATGTAGTAACGCAATTCATCTTCTGAAGCAGCGTAAGGGATATCAATCTTGTTGCCCAATATAAGGAAGGGAACATTAGCCAAGGACTCATCAGACAGAAGAGCATCCAACTCCTTCTTTGACTCGGCAAATCTCTCCTTGTCATAAGCATCGACCAAGTACACAACAGCATCCACCTTCACACCCAAGTATTGCATATAAATAACATACAATCAAGTTAATTAAATAGTTTCTAGACTTGTGCCTGTCCTAGGAAGAGGCGTTTGAAGTCATATAAAACCATAAACATAACTGCCAAATCACACCTTGCAACCAAAAAACTTCAAAACAGAACAAACACTTGAAAACAGTCACAAATACATGCACCAAAAACCATAAAAAGAAATGGATGATAATTAGAAGTGCAAAACCGTGAAAAGAAATGGATCATAATAAAAAGTGCCTTAAACAAAATACTGACCCAAAAAAAAAAAAAAAAACACACACACATACAAGTATCAGCTTCATAGCCTCAATATCCCGGCTGTAGGTATGGCCTAGTTTGAACTCGTTCATATGCCTGAACCAGATACACAGACCAAAACCAAGGCTACAATTTCTCCCATTTAAAGGTTGAACGCATGTTTCTCTATCATGGATGGCTTTATAATACCTAGATGAATGGCATCAGCAATTATTTGCCACAACGAATTAGCTATTTCACAACACGGGAACTGCATACAACTATACACAAGTTAGATTGCATGAAAGATGATGTGTCTGGCGAGGTACTATTAAATCACCTCCATGAAACAAAAAGGTGTTATCAGCGATCACCCAATGTTAATGTCCGCCTCCCATGAATCAGGTAAACACAAACATGTTTATCTGGGATTATGAAGGCGCAAAAAATCCTAAATTGGGCACCTAAGAAGAATGTTCACTAATTCATTTAGAATTAAGCAGCTAACTGTCAGATTGGACAAACCTCCGGTTTAGCTTGGGGACAAAACAGATAAGAAAAGTAGACCCAAATAGCAGGCAAATCTTAGTAGGTGATTTAACCTAGTAAATGAGGAAATAAGTTTCCTTTCTAAGTACGTTGAACATAGTCAAAACGACAAATGTCCATCCCACTTTGATTTGCGTGTTGAATCAGAAACTGTTCGTCCTTACAATCTGAGGTTAATTTCTAGAATCAGAGCACTTGCTTCGGCATAGACTACTCAGTGGGTGGTGATTTCAAGATTGGGTTTCACCATCACTGGAAAATCAGCAAGACAAGTTCAGTGGCGATTATTCAACGGTTGATGACCTTGAACATGAAGAGATCAGTGGGTTTTTTGTCTTCAGCTCAACAGAAACTGCAGTAGTCAAATGATTGGATTGACAATCTTTCCATTCGCCGCCACTCATCGGAGATCAATGACCTTGAGCATAAGGTCATTTTCAATGGGGTGAGAGTTGTCATATACCTAAAATCAGTAGCTACAAACAAGAAAGATGTAACTGAAGCTAAGTTTCAAGTAGAGAGAAGAAGAAGAAGAGAATAAGAGTGATAATTATAAAGATGAAGGTGGCAAAGTGTTCATTTGAGATGTCAGAAAAAAGGTTTTGCTTAGGATTAATCCTGACCATTGGATGACTCCACAGAAGGATTGCTTGGATGACATCACGAGTGGAAGACAGATACAGCTGGAAAGCAAGTGCCAAGGCATTACAGCTCCAACGGTAGGCTGTAGGGTTAGTTAGGAACTTAAGAGTTAGTCAGTTAGAATCTGTATTCATCAATAAATACATAGATGTTATGAATAGAAAGGTACAAAAAGCAATATCCTGAGAATTGTTTTCTTATTTGGGGGGAGAAGGGTCAATCTTGAATCAAACCCATTTTCCTTTCATTTTATTTCACTTTCTCTTTTATTCTCTTCCTTACCAAACACTAGAACCAGGTTCATTGCAAATAAATAATATGATTATAAGTTAAAAAAAGGTTAAAGCCAAGGGATATTACAAAGCTTACATTACAAATACTTCTACATATACTTACTACAACTAAATCAAGCTTACATTACAAATACTTCTACATACACTTACTACAACTAAATCCTTAAAAGGTGTATTCATAGAATATCAAACATATGACTTAGAAATTGGATCCATCAACCACAATCTACACAGAATTCCCACAATGTCTTATTTGCACTAGCTAAACCAAAAACAATAAGGGAAAGGAGGATAAACTGATGCAAGAATGCCATTTAATCCATCTAAAAGCCTCTGCATTAAGAATAATAATACAACATTTTGCCTTTTGTAATCAGTTTGTAATAAATATACAATGATTAATCTTAAGACATAACTGACCACCAAAGAAAAAAACATCAAGCTAACATGTGATATAAAACAGTAACGCAGCCAATAACATTGCCAAAACCATGTCAATGTCATATCCAAAAGAAGCAACAAAGTAAAAGAAATAGTGTCTTCAAATAACATAATTTCAATCCAACCACCCCAAAACAAAATCTAACCCAATTCAGAGATTTGATCAACTATTGGCCAATATCATACAACGTGCTAATAATTTAGCTATTAACCCAAAAAAAAAAAAAAGAATTAAACATTAAACAACAATATATATCTACCTTGGCATAGTAATCCTTCCAAACTCTGCGGGCTATCTGATGGCCACCCAAATCAAAAGCCTTAAACTTGATTTTCCCAATACTCAGCTCCTCGGAAGTTGGGTACTGGGTTGGCTGGTGCTGAACCAATCTCTGCCACACCCCAACAGCAAACATATTAGCTCAATATGCTAATAATACAAAAGGAGCCCCACCCTCTGTTTGGGAAATGATGAAATATACAGAAATTCTAAACATGAAATCTGCCAATACCATTGATTTACGTCCCCGGATTAACAAATCCCGGTGGAAGCCCTCCCCCTTGATGGGGGATATGAAGCCATATTGGGGTGAAAATGAAATTTTAATTATAAAATTTACTGTTGCCCATTGATTTAGAACCCCGAAAAACAAAATTAGCGCACTAAACCGAACTTCTCTATTTGCCTAGCTGACTGATTTCTCATTATATAGCAGTTAATTTCAATAAATAAGGATCACAAACAAAAATTTCGCACAAACTAGGAAACATTACACAAATTTTCAAGAAATTTCCTCAAAAGTAAAAATTTTGATTCAAGTATTCTTAACAATTTATCAGACTATATCTTTACATCCTATAACTTGTATTACTACAGAATTTTCCAGAGAAACACACAGAATCAACAACGTATGTAAAAATCAATATACAGGCCAAAAATTCGTATACAAGACGAATGAACATAAATAAAGCAAACCTCGTCTTTCAACATATGAAGCAACGTGGTCTTGCCGGCATTGTCAAGCCCCAAGAACAAGATCTTCGCCTCCTTCTGCCAGAGACCAAGAGATGCGAGAATTCCGTAGAACCAATCGAACAAAAACATGATCGCTAACAACTAATCTATCAAGATCCAAACAATTAACCCCAAAACTTATTCAAAACACAACCAGATCGATCGATCTACGAACACAGAGGTCCGCAATCTCTCGATAGATTTAACGACGACTCACCCGAACGCTCACCCGAACGCTCGGACTCTCACAGAGAGAGAAAAAAAAAAGCGTTATATATATATGTGTGTGTATATAGAATATAACTACAGAAAAAACCCTAGAGAGAGAAAATGGTATCCGTGATCGATTTGTGTGTGTCTCTCTCTCCCCTCTAATGTGCTGTCTTGTGGTGTGTAAATTGTGGGCATACCAGGGGCTTATGTTGTAAATTGGTGAAATGAATGGCCACCGTGAACTGTTTTCGCTGATTGTGACGAGGGGCGGGTTGGTGGTACCGGGAATTGCCGGTTGTTTTTACTGTTTTTAGGAGATATTGATGATTTGAAATTACCTATAAAATATATATATAGGTAATGTTTGAAATTTTGTCAAAGTTTTAAAAAATAAAAATTTGGTGTCAAAAAATGATACGGAAAATTTTGATAAAATAATTAAAAATTTATAAAACTTTTTTTAATTTTTTTTGTACAAATTTGGAGCCCCAAACGAAACAACCATGTTGGTAAAAAATGTTAAAATGTAAATTTCAAAACTACTACTATAATTTTTACCTGTATTTTACTCGAGGGACGCTATAGCTCTGATAGAGGACTTTTGGGCTTTCTATTTATAAATTCATAATTATTTTATTAAATACATTATTATTTTTTTAATTTTATTAACTATATAGAATCATAAATAAGGTCTGTGATATTTATATCAAACTGCACATAACGTCTGAATCATCTATTGAATCATACATTGAATTATCATTCATTTTCTATATTCAAATCGAACTTATTTATTCATTCTATACACTAAATTCTTATCTTCATCGAGTAATTGTTTGATATATCACTCATTTGTAGATAATCATTCAAATATAATTTTTATCTTTATTTTATTCTACACATTTAATTCAATTGGTACTTACTTACCGATCATCATCTCAATCTAATTCTTATTTTCATTTCATTTTTAAACTTATTTATTCATTCATTCTATACACTAAATTCTTATCTTCATCAAGTAGTTGTTTGATATATCACTCATTTGTAGATAATCATTCGAATATAATCTTTATCTTTATTTTATTTTACAAATTTAATTCAATCGGTACTTACTTACAGATCATCATCTAAATCTAATTCTTACCTTCATTTCATTTTATAAATTTAATCCTTCGTCAAAACAATCATCTGAATCTAATCCTTGTCTTCGTTTCATTTTACAAATCCAATTATTAACTTGATATTTTTTGTCCAAATTTAATTCTAATTTTTATTTCATTCTACAAATCTAATTTTTATCTCCATCAAATAGTTATCGTGTATTATATCAATTTATCCAGATCTAATTCTTATCTTCATTTCATTTTATGAATTTAATTTTTATCTCTAGTGTAATGTATTACGTAGTTATCAGCGATATACCAACTCATTTTACAAATATTTTTTATTTGCGCGGTTAGTTGATTCTAATAATTTTTTATTTGTGTGGTTACTTGATTCTAAACACGGCATTATTTTAATCTCAGTGCATTATATGGTCAACAATTTGGATGATTTTTAATTTTGATGATTGATTCGTCGTGGATTTTTAAGTCTCCTTGAGAATGGTATTACAAAAGCTTGTCAATGGATATGTAACTAATGCAAAGAAGATAAGGTTCGAGGGGGGGGGGAATTGAAAGTCCTCGTACAAATGGTTAAAATAAAAGAAATGCCAGAGTTGAAGATGGTGACTGGTTAGGACTTTCTGATTTTTCATATAGTCATTTTCAAAATAAAGATGGGGGGATCACCACAGCTGTGAGTCCTGCTGCCATTTAAGTTGATTTATTGACTTGAAAATTGAAAATTGATTATTTGAATTAGAAATTGTCCTACTTAAGAGTGACACAGTTTGGATTCATCGAGGTAAGTCAAGGAGAATTAATCAGGAAAGTAATATAGTTAAAACATGAATGGATTTATATATTTGTAAGATAATTTTTTTAAATGAAGTAATTATTTTAAATTAGACAACGGTGTATGTGTGATGCATGTGAAAATTTTTTTCTAATATTTTAATATATATATATATATATATATATATATGTATATATATAAAGATAAGGATAACTGTTTAATAGAAAATATATATTTTTTAAATTTGAATATGATAACTAAATTTTTAAACTTGAATTTAAATTTGAAAGTTTTGAATTCGAAAATGTTGTAAATTAACTATTATATTCTTACCTTTTAAAATTAACAAATGTTAACTACCTAAAAAAAAATTAATAAATATATATGTATCTAATTTTAGGGGCATTTTTGTCAATTTAAAAAATAGGAGATTTACCAAAACTGCCGTTTTATAAAAATAAGAATTTCATCAAATCTCGATACTCACACTATAATAGTAGTACTAGACGTCGGTGCACATGCGATGCATGTGAATTTTTTTTTTAATAATCAATAAAAATATTTTAATCTTGCAAATTATGAATATTTACTCAAATTTTTTATTAATTTTTATTTTTTATATATGTGTGTGATTTTTTTTGTCTTAATAATCAATAAAAATATTTTAGTTTTGCAAATTATAAATATTTACTCAAGTTTTTATTAATTTTTATTTTTTATATATGTTCTAGATACTAGTACACATGCGATACACGTAAATTTTTATTTTAAAACTATGTTCGTATCATTAATTAATTTGTTAATCATAAAGAAATTAACAAAAGTGATTCAAGTAGTAAATAATAAGTAGTTAACGTTATTTAAGCAAATAACACATAATTAAAGAGCATTTAAAGAAAATAAATAAATTATAAAATAGTAGGTAGTTAAAAGACATTTAAAGAATAAAGAAAAATGTAAAATTACTTAATTACGTGAAATTTATAAAGAAATTACTTTTTAACTCTATTAAAGTGTAAATAATTATAATAAATTAAAGGATATTATGAAAAGAAAAAAAAAAAAGATTTCACAACAAATAAAGACCATAAAAAAGAATTTCACCAAATTTATGAGTTTGCCAGACCTGTGAATTTTTTTAATAACTTGCACGAAATTATTAAATAATTTGACCATTTGTACAATCCCAGCTGTAATGTATTAGAATTTTAATTTAACAATCACAACTACAACGTGCTAGAATTTTGATTTAACAATCACAGCCACTTTAATGGTACCGAGAGTGGTCAAAGTTATTCTAGACTGGTTACTATTTTGACAAATTGTCTCCTTTTGGTTTGGTATCTTTGAAATCTTAGTACATTGTAAAAGACATTATCTTTGATATTTTGGATTCGTTTGGTTTGAAAAAAAAATTCCAAAAAACTCTATAAATCTCTGTTAACTTTATATTACATCAACTTTTTTCTTTCACTACATGTATTACGAACTCTCAATTTATCTCAATTTTTCTCACTTTTTCTTACTCCAAACAACCCCTTATTATTAGTTAGGTTGCTTCTTTCATATTTTACTAGAGGTCAACATATTTGTGCATAATTTTAGTTAAATTTTTATTTTTTAAAAATAAAATTACAAAAAAATTTAACAAAAATAACTCAAATAAGAATCTATAGTATGATATTAAAATAATATATTTTTTCTCTTCTCTAAAAAAAATCTTTTACTCTAATCATAGTTGGTATGCCTCTTTGATTTTTATTCCACTTTTTCTTTTTTTTTTTAAATAGATTTTTGAATTATTTTTTTATTGCCTCTCTTCCCTCTTATTTCATTCTCTTTTTTCATTCACAGAACTTTTTGTTTTTCTGTCCCACATCACTAAAGTACTACAACTACACATTTTCTTTTATTTATAAAAATACTAAAATTATGACATATGATTTCAATAAATGTAAAAAGAACTTGTAAGTTTCAAAAAAGGACTAAATAACTTATAAGTTCTAAAAAAGTTTGGATTCTGAAAAGAAGTCCACTTGCTTATAAATTTCATATAAAAGAACTCATTTTTAATTTCCAAAAATGACTCACTTTTTTAAATTCAATATAGTTGTAAAATTTGTGTAGTTTAAATATATTAGTAATTAAATTAAAAACACAAATAAAAAAATATAGTTAAATTAAAGAGCACAAAAAAAATTTAAATCATAATTAAGTTTCATATTTGCCATTCAAATTTTTCTATTTTTACAAATCCTTGAAGACATTTTTTTAAAATCAAGCAAAAAATTATTATTAAATCCTAGGTGATACTCTCTTTATTTACCATTCTATTTTTTTCTATTTTTACAAACCTTGAATCAAATATAAATACATATTTTTTTATTAGTTCACTATCGTTGCAAAATTTAAATATTTAAATAGTTAATTAGGTTTGAAAGAAAAAACTAATTAAAATTTAAAAAATCTAACTCTCATAATAAAGAACACTTAGTATATTTTAAATTTAAAATATAAAAAAAAAATCAGCTTATTATTAATTAGGTATGAAAGCGCCTAAATATTAATTAGGCTATAGAGTAATTTTTTAAGTTTATTTTTAAAATTAAATTAATCATGTTAACCATTGGTTAAAAATCTAATTTAATAATACTCAGTAATTAAATTATTTTTATAAAATACAACATACAGCTAACAAAAATAATATTTTTAGTTTGAGTTATTTTTATAAAATCAATCAAAAATTAATTTAATAAAATTAAGATTAATAGTATTTTCAAAAAGCTAATTTTGTAAAACGAGAAAGAATTAAAAAATAAAAATATATATTAAAATTAAATAATTTGATATAAAAAAGTAATCTGGTCGATTAGATAATTTTGTAATTTAATATATATCGTTAAAAAAATTTTAATTTTTATGATTGGGTCAGTAAGTTAAAATATTATATTTTGTCTAAAAAATTATTATATAATTTTGTGCATCACACAGGTCAATACTAGCTAATAAATAGTTAAATGTATTTAAGTCGATAATAACTGATTAAGAAATATTTAAAGAAAATAAAAAATTTACAAAAATAGTGGGTGGTTAAAAGAGATTTAAGTAAAACAAAAATATAAATGGTTAAAATCAACTAATTATGTTTTAGTTATAAATTTTTGTTTTCAATATTAATTGATTAAACAATGATTGATTATTTTCTATTAAGGGACGGTCTGGAACTTAGGAGAAAAAAAAAAAAAGAATTTTTAGCCATTTTTATTTTTATTTTTTTGACATTTGACAATACCTCAAAAATTATTAAAAATTCTTCAAGATTTCTCTAACTTTTTTATTAAATAACCAAAAGTTTATATCAATTACTAAAAATTCTTGAAAATTTTTCTATTTTTTACTAAACGATCAAAAGTTACTAATAATTCTTCAAAGTTGTTAAAATTTTAAACTTTTACCAAAAATATAAAAAAAAATTCACACTTAACAACTTTTACTAAAAAAATTACTAAAAATTCCTAAAAACTTCGCTTCAAATCGGCGCATAATGCATCTTTCTTTTCTTTTAACAAAAAAGTAAATTCATTAGCATAGGAAGTCCTCCTACGAAAAGAGGGCAAATACCTTTTTGTTTCCTCCTAAACAGTATTGACAAGTGAACACACCTAATTAACACAACTATTTTGTTTTTAATAAAGAGTCTATTTTTGTGACAAGCGTGTAATGATTTAGGCTGCAACAAATATGGAAACTACACGTGTATTCTTATTTTTTTAAATGTATTATTAAGGTTCCGTTTGAACTACTAAAGCATCATCTGTTGTATCTATTTTGAACTCATTTTTTATTTTATAGTCTTAAAAATAAGAAAAATAATTAAAAATACATTTGATTATTTGTATTTTTAAAATTTATTTTAAAAAATAAAAAAACAAATTTACAAATAAAATGCAAATTGATAAGAAGTCGTTTTGAGTGTTTTTAACCTAAAACAAGAAAAATTTTAAAATACCGAAAACAAAAGATGTTAAACCAAATACGTTTTCCGTTTTCCTTATTTTGAAATTTTCAAAACAAAAAATAAAAAATAAAAATACAAAATACAAAATAAAAATACAAAATTTTTTTTTTGAAAAACTTTAAAAAATTTCAAAAGTTTCCAACTTTCCGTTAATTAAGGCTGCGTTTGGCGCACCAAAAAAGTGAGATAACATGTGATTTGGAGAAACTTTTTGCGTTTGGTGCACACAGCTCAAATTATGTTTTTTGGAGATGAATAATAAGATTTCCTTTTGAGAGACTGAATTTTTGTTTGGATGGATTTAAAATTTTAAGTAGTTATGACTTTTTTACACTACAATCCGTCTAATCCGTCCAAACGGATTGTAGAAACTGTTTAGACAAAAGTTGGCTACACGATTCCGTCGGAACGGTTTCTACAATCCGTTGGAACAATTTTAAAAACCCCACAAAAAATAGTCAAAATGAGTGTCATTTGATAGTTTAAGAGTCCATAGTGAGAATAGCGAAAAAAATTTTTCTATTTGATTAACAGAATTCTAATTATCGATTTTTTTTTTTTGGAAAGATAGTGAACATTTTTTGAATTTTAAGAAGGCGGGAATGTGTAAGATTTTATAGAAATTTTTAAAAATTTTCAAAGATTTTTATCAATTTTTATTGTACCAAACGCAGCCTAAATTCATCATGTGTTACCTTTTACACCAACTTCAATTTTTTTGTTTTTAAATTTTGTTTAAAACTTCAAACGCTACCTAAAGATGGACGCTACGACTGGAAATATTTTTCGCCATGCCATACTGTTGATTGTCCAATTTTTCGTTAAAAAAAAATTCAGTTCAACTATGTTTTTTTTTTTTTTTCAAATATGATAACAATTACGGTATAAACCATTTGCCTTCGGTAATATATGCATTAGAATCCAGAGAGTCCACCGTGTCAACATGCTTTACGTATGGTACCGTTCACATGCTTTTTGCGTGCGCTAGGAAAACAATAGTTGATTCTATGGAAAAAACTTTTGCTCCACCCCATGCGGTGGAATTACCGACAGAGCTGCGTCTGGAAACCGTACGGCCTCTTTTTTTTTTAAGTGTCCATTTGAGGACAAAAAAAATTGAACTACTAGCTTTTTAATTTTTTTTAATAATTAAATTTATTCTCCTACACAATTTTTTTAAATTTTGAAAGATAAAAATATTAAATTAATAAAAAATTAAAAAAATTAACTAATAAAAAATTAACTTTTTTTCTTACCACACCCAAAAAAAAAAAAAACTTCTTAATATCTAACTAATAGCTAGTTATAAAAAAATTTACTTTTCTCTTCTCAAACTTAGCCCAAAAATATTAGGGCCTCACTTATCTCAACCCCCCATTTGAAATTCCACCTCTGAAAAAACTATAGAGTAACGGTGAAAATGAAATGAATCAAGTTCAATTTTAACTTATTCAAACTCGACTCAAACTCGAGTTCGGTTTAAACTAAAATGATATCATCTTATTTTAAAATATAATATATAAAATATCATAAAAAATATAATAAAAATATTAAATTTAATTCAAATTTTAGTCACGATCTGAGTTCGAATTAAGTTTTTTTCAGCTCCCAAAAAAAAAACTCAATTCTTTTTCACCCCTACCGTAGAGCCCTTCACGTGCCTTCAACTTCTTTAGGTGGAGAATGGTAGCAACCGTCCATGTTGCAATTCAACCAACCACTCATGCTAGTACTCCTCTCTCATTAGGTATCCGTTTAGATTCCAAAGAATGCATCACTGACTAAACAAGGTTAATAGTGGGTCATACCGCCCTGGTTTATCACCATTTTTCGCATATTCCCAAATACAACAAATCTTCCCATTACAAAACTCTTAACAGCTCAAATGCTTGAGAAGTGAATTTATTGGCCAATCCAAAGCAATAACGTGCGTGTATAAGTTTATTACAGAAAATGGGAACCTCTCCAATGTGACCGACACAAAATTGATGGAAACCGAGAACTACATAAAATACCCCCCTTATAAGCTTACGTTTGGGTGTTGTCTTTCTCGTTTTTGGAGAAGATGTGTGGATTCTATGGGAATCCCAGCAAAATGAAGAAATTATACCTTGCTGAGAAGCTTAGACTGCAACTGGTTCGCCAACTGCACTAGGTTTGTCAATTTTAACCTGCGTCACGAGAGGAAAATTATGGATATTGCAATGCTAACCATGATTAATGTTATTTTCTCGATTGTCGAAAGCAGATTATGAAAGACATGGAAAAGAGGGGAGGTGTGTTTTTGTTGTTTAATGTTATTTTGTGTGAAATAGGTGGTCTATTGTACCAGTGCAAAATGACAGAGAAGATAGAGAATCTCAGTTCAGGACCTAAGGAGGCTTTACCCCTTACCTGCAATTTGTACATGCACACATGTAAGGGGTTTATAAACATCTGGCTGTCTCATCTAAAGTTTTCGAAGATAGAGATTGGCAGAACCAGGTGATGCTAAAAGTTGAAAACCTTTGATGAGTTGCTTTAGTAAGCCAAGCTCATTAGTTTGTATTTTAGGCCCCGTCTGTTTTAACGTAAAATGTTTTTTGAAAAACACAATTTACTTGTGTTTTTGAAAATTATTTCCTTGGAATGTGTGTAGAAGTGTTTTCTAGAGAACATTTTACATTGCAATAAATGGAGCCTCAATGTAAATGTTTTTCAGGAAACATATTTACTTATGTTCAGGAAAATATTTTTCAAAAAAATGAGTAGAAGTGTTTCCCGAAAAAATTTTACATTGAGACAAACGGATTGGTGTTAACTGCTAGTCTGTTAACCAATTAATTGGCAAAAGCCAATTCTGACTGCTTTGCATCAGAAACACAGATTGCGATTGACGATTCTGAGTTGATATTGAGAAGAAAACTGGACTACATAGCAATCTCTCCCTACATGCAAATCCTCTCCGGCAGAGGGAAAGCAGATCTTACCTTGGCTGATTTGAACAGTTCATCAAGCACTTCAGATAATGTTGGATGTGCATGAACAGCAAGCTTTATGTCCTGCAGGATGCAAGAACCACAGCTATAGATACAGAATTGACAAGAATGGAAGCTATAATATTTTCTGGGATGGTTCAAAGACATTTGAGCAAACCAATACAATATTGCCCAAAAAAGAGAAGTGTACGACATTCCGTTTATATGCAGTAACAATTTGCAAGATAGGATGAAGAATTGTGAGGCGTTAGACATCCGATATAACATAAGCAATTCAACTCTCTCAAGCATTTCATTTTGGTTAAATTATCAAAACATATCAAATAAATTTCTCTGATTCTATATATAGCCTGGATCATTTACAGCTGCTATAATTACACTAAATGTGGACATATGCTATGCACATGCCAAGATTTGATTATCAGAACAAGTTGAGATGGGACAGGAAGCTTTATCATCCAACTTTGCTTCGTTGTCATATTACATATACTAGACCAGTTAATGAACTATCGTGCCATGTATGAAACAGCAACTCCTTTTTCCATTTTATTTCTTTTGTTTTTAGAAACGAATGATGGTTTGAAAGTGATTTAATCCTTTAATTTTTGGAAAGTTATCTTTTTCAAAGCAATGTTCAATTACCTCCCTGGTCAATAAATCTTGGGAATTTGTTCAAGCTATTGATATGTAAAACACATATTTCAGCTATTAACTTTTCTTTACCATTACGATTTGAAAACTTTTGTACAGAAGCTACTGCCTTGTGTGCTAGAAAATGCAATTTGAAGGGAAAACTATACCTGTATCCGTGTTCCCAAGGCTATTGCATTGGATGCCTCATGTATGAGATCAGCAGCATGCAATCCAAAGATATGGACTCCAAGAATTTCTCCATTGTCAGGTCTATAAATCAACTACATAAAAACAATAAGCTTCAGTAAACATCCAAACTCAGAGTGAGAACATTTTGCAATAAATTCCAAAGAGAATAGAAAGAAGAGGCAGGTCAACCAACAAGCCAGGTCACAAGACAGAAGCTGAAGGAATTATGTATATTACCTTAGCTAGTCCTTCCCCTTCATTTTCAGCGAGGGCCTTTGTGTTAGCCTTGAAACTAGTCTTGGCAACACTGACTTCAAATCCCTCTTTGTCAGCCTTTTCTCTTGCTTGAGGCTGCAAAAATTGAAATTATTCAACCAAACTTGAAAACATGAAAGAGCTACACCTGCGGCTGAAATTAGACTTTTTCCCAGTACCATCTTAAATCTACAGCAAAATGGAAGAAAATAGAAGGAGAAGAGAGGAGAGAGAAAATTGCCAGAGACAGCTAATCAGAGAAACCCAGAAAATTAGGTTGTCTCGCTAATACAAATAGAATTATCACTTGAGCAAATACAGAGGTTGAATAACTAACAATTTACCTCTGTTAGTCCAACCATACTGATTTCAGGATGAGTGAAACATGCTGCTGGTATGCTCAAATGATTCAGCACATGATCCTTCCCAGAAACTTGCTCAACCACTAGTTAAAAAAATAGTGCCAGGAGTCGTATAAGTCTAATGATGACTGAATAACAACAACCATATGATTAGAAAATGAAGTTGTTACCAGAAATTCCTTGTGCACTTGCAGCATGAGCAAGCATCATTTTTCCATTTGCATCACCAATGCAATACAAGTGAGGTACCTAATGATTAAGTTATGTCAGTGAAACATGGGTAATGTGAGCATTACAAACAATTGGAGGAAGTTCATGACTGACCGATTTTCCATTTGCATCAATTACCCGCATGCGCTCATCAACAGGAACAAATCCACGTTGAGTTATGACATTAATCTGCAAATGAACAAAGTAAATTATTAATCAATTTACCACCTGTGAAAATTCACGTTTCATTAGTAATGCTTTTTTATTATCCTAAACTACTTACATTTTCCAAACCAAGTCCGTTTGTAAAAGGAGCCCTTCCAGTCGCAATGAGAGCAGCATCCACCTGGAAAAAATAGCACGCTTTAAATTTATGCCAGGATGGCCACAAGTTGACTGTGAATCATATATATATATATATCACAAAGAACAGAATACTGAACAGAGCAATTGGAGAAATAGGGAACAATCTTAATGGGCTTCACTTTCTCAATTCATTTCCTTGGGAATGACAAACACAAAAGTTCTTCAGATGCAAGAGCAAATTAACACATATCCAAGAGTAAATACTATAGTAGTGGTTTTTCCTGCCCTAATACCAAATCATTAGTTATCACGATACACATGCAGCACTTTTAAGAGAGCTCAAATGCATGTTTGGAGTCAACACTCGCAACACACCTCCAGGGTATCCTTTGGTTCCTTTGTCTTGGCATCAATAAGCTCAATTGTTACAGGCTTTCCATCCTTTGCTGGGGTAATCTGTTTACAGAATTTACCAGAGGAGTAATTAATGAAATGATTAAAAAAAATAAAAATAACAGTAGCAAAAGAAAGAAAGAAAAGAAAAAAAATGCATGTATCTGATGGGAATTTCCATGCAAAGTAAAAACAAGAAATTCGTCATCAGCCATAAAGCACCTTGCTTGCAAATACACCAGTATGATAATCAATTTTTCGAGGATTTATTAGAACCCGCTGAGCCAATTTTCCAATCTCAGGATCAAAGCCAGGCATAAGCTGATCTAGAGCTTCAACAAATGTGACCTGCATGATAGTTTTGTGGTCAGCTTGGTGAATTGGGTAGATCATCATTTATAATGGTCAAAAAGAAAAAAACAGACATAATACCTACCCTCATATTACAAAATATAGAAGGCAACCCCAAGTGGCTACAGAACCAAGGGTGGAATGTCAGACCAAAGGGGAAAAAATGTGGATAGAATGTGGCAGTCAAGCGGGAAACACCTGACATGCATGGAGTAGTGGAAGGAATGCATAGGACCAACAATGAAAAGCCTCACAAAACAAGGTAAATTACATGTTTCAGAAAATAAATCATCCCACTATTTTTTCTCAAAATTTATCCAAAGCTAACGACCCCTCCGAGAAGGAAGCCTGCTCCAAAAGCAGTCACTACCCAGCAAAAGCTTTATTGTTTTCACTGTATTTAGAAATATCTCCAGACTGCAATGTGTTCACACATAAAATTAATTTGGTCACATGGCTTACAGGTGATAATCACAAAGAGCTTCAACAGTTAAAAGAATTAGGAAGGTAACAGAGACAGTTATAATGAGCTCCTAGAGAGAACTGCCGTATATTGCAGCAGGTTCAACTCTTAGCATCCAAGTTCAAAAACGCTGATGTAAGATAAGTGACAAAGAGGTACATTTTCCTGAGAGTATGCCACTTGCATCTATGCGTGGCTTGTGAAAATATGCAAAAAATTTTGAAATCCCTAATTTGGCCTGTCACAGTCACAAAGCATAATTTTAGAACTGCTGTTTTGCAGGATCTGCAAATTTCTATAATTGTGTAGCAAAATTTATAGTTTTAAAGTTTTGGAGCAAATTTGAGATACAAAAAGACATGATATTTCTGATTCCTTAATAGCCATTCTAAATTATCACATTATATCAATAAATAAATGGGTAAATTACACATAGACCCCCTAAACATTTGGGTAGACGCCCTCAACATTTAAAATTTATAAAGACCCCCCTTTTTGAAAAGTTGCTAATCTCCAAGCCCCTTCCGTTAGTTTGAAGCCTAACTCCGTTAAAATATTTGGTGTGAGGACAATTTTGCCCTCAACTTAATTAATTAATTACAAATAAAATGCCCTTTCTCTTCCATCCTCTTTTCTGAACCAACCTATACATATATATATACACATACACACACAGATAAGGGGTGCTGCCAGCAACCAACGTGATGTGCAGCACGCCAGGGAACAAGCCCCTCTTCTCCAACGTCTGCCCTGTCGGGAGCTTAGACAATGAGTTCGTCTCTCTCTCTCTCTCTCTCTCTGTCTCTTTTTTTTTTTTTTGAAAGGTAAGAGGGATGGGGGAACCTGGGCTCGAACCGGGGTGATGAGCAGGCCGAAGGGGTGCTCTGCCACTTGAGCTACAGCTCCGCTCGTCTCTCTCTGTCTCTCTCTATACAACAGAACTCACAGCACCTGATCTCGCCATTGGAGTTTTCCAGCAACGTCTCGCAGAGGCTGGACAAGGATGTTCGGCTTGAAATCGAATGACAAATCAAGATGTTGAAGCTGATTTAGTTTGCAAATTGTTCAGGAATCTTACCAGAGAACAAGTTCTTGCTAAGAAGAACCGTAGACAATACATTGGGCACAGCAGGAAGTTCAGAGTCCAAATGGTTCTCTCTTAAAACCAATAAATGTAGACTATTTAAGGTAGTCAAATCTGGTGATTTTCCAGAAAGATGATTGTTAGACAAAGCAATATCAGTAAGAGATGAAATTCTGCATATTGAAGAAGGAAATTGACCCATCCTGGATGTGACGCTCACGTGCGGGGGTGAAGAGGAGTTGCACAAATCTCTACTGTAATTTTCCCAAATCTCCAAAGCCCAAGGGTAGTCCAAATGCTTCCTTATCTGGAGAAGAACTCCACTTTGAGAGGTTTGTAGTTGATGGGTACTCGAAATAAACAAAACCCATAAAAAAATTGCAACTGCAAACCAATTTGAGTACCCCATTAAACAAGTACGAGAAGACCTTAGATTTCACAATGCTTGGATCATGTGGCGAGTTCAAGGATTGGCGAAGGGTCGAATCGGAGGATTTCAGGCAGGGAGAGATGCAGAGTTTCGATCAGAGTTGAGCTTGTTCATGACCCCGCTGCTGTTCTGATAGGTGAATCAACTTCTGGGTTGGATTCAACTTCAGCCCTTCAAGTAGTTTTGCTGCTAAAATCCATGGCTGTTAATCAAGGTAAAACCACTGTTCTAACCATGCATCAACCCAGTTTTCAGATTCTTGAGCTCTTTGATGGAGTTGTTTTGCTTTCAAATGGGACTGTGATTCATAATGGTTCGCTGAAAATTCTTGAAGAAAGGCTAAAGTTTGCTGGTTATTCCATACCCCGCCATATCAACATGCTTGAATTCACCACTGCAAGAGGCGAGCACCACCGGAATTTCAACAATGCCAGTGGTTGGGCTCCTGGCGAGACCACAGAAGTGGTCCTTCGAGCCTCTGAATCTCCTAGAGCTCGAAGCTCCCATCACAGAGGCTCATCATGCGAATTGCAAAGGTAAGGAGACAGAATTAGAAGGTATGGATTTGAATAGAAAAATCTGAGAAAAGGTATGAAGGTATGGATTTTGTTGATGTATGTTAATTCATATAGTTAGTGTATCCAATATTTATGTATCTAGAGGATATATGCCTAGTGTAAATTCTTCGTACAATATTTATTGTATGTGTATATTGAATATGAGTAAATATCAAGCAGTGATAACTCATTTGGGTGTGCCAAACCTTTTAGTATATACTCTCTCCAGTTTACATAGTATTAGAGCGGATTTTCAACTGCAACTCACCACAGTCCACACTATGCCTATGTCCATGCGGGCTAGCGTGGGGGAGGCTGTTAGAAGTTGTCCCATATCTGCCCATGAAACGAGCAATCGGTCTCCGATATTCGTCCGATCTTCTCGTCTCCCTCTTGGCGACTCTCTTAGCCCCTTCCGATCAACTTGATTCAACACTATTTGCAACTTCTTCTCTATTTCCAGTGCATGCTTGCAACTTTTCTCTCAGCCGAGTACTGTTTGGTTGATTTTCTCACTCGATTGCTTTAAGCTGATTTTTCAAAAGTCTATAGTTGTCCATCGCCCATCTGACTTCTGCTTTTACTTGTCTAGTTTCTTCAAATTTTCAAAAATAAGTTCAGTGCTAGAGTCGATTGTGAAACCCCCTAACAAATGGCACATATAGCTTCTTCAGATTCTTCTACTAGGAAGTATCCACAAATTGTAGCTCTTTTTAAAGAAGAATATTCAAGCTTTCACAGACTGTAAATCTTTCTAAAGAAGAAAATTCAAAACTCCTACAGTATCAAACAGCTCATCAGGCCTCTAGTCTTTCCTTATCCTTTGCTCAACAAAGTAATTCCATTACATGTCTCTCCACTCATTCTCCTCCATCTTAGATTATAGACTCTGGTACTTCCAATCATATGTATAGAACATCTTCATTGTTTTCTGATATTCAATATTCTACCTCTCTCTTAGCAATTATTTTAGCCAATGGGTCAACTACCTTAGTCAATGGTGTTCGTAACGTCATTCCTTCCCCTTCTCTTTCTCTAGCGTCAGTATTCTATGCTCCTTCTTTTCCTTTTAATCTTATGTTTGTTAATCAACTTACCAAATACCATAATTGTTTAGTGACCTTTCCTAATTTTGTTGTTATTCAGGATATGACGATAAGGGAGAAAATTGGCAGAGGGCATGAAGCTGAAGAAGTCTATTATCTTGATATCGAGGTACTTGGAGCTTGTCCTGTAATAGCTTTCCCTTTAAAAATTCATTGTCGTCTTGGTCATCCATCTTTGGATAAACTAAAATGCATGGTTCCTACTTTACATCATTCACAGTCTTTAAATTATAAATCATGTTAGTTGAGAAAGCATCATCGTGTGTCTTTTGTTTCCCAAGTTAATAAAAGGTCATCGACTCCTTTTTCATTAGTTTATTCGGATGTTTAGGGTCCTAGTTGGGTACTTCAAAATTGGAGTTTCAGCATTTTATCACTTTTGTGGACGATTTCTCAAGAATTACATGGATTTTTTTATGAAAAATCGTTTTGAACTATTTTCCAAGCTTTCTATGCTGAAATTAAAACCCAGTTTGATGTACCTGTGCAAGTTCTTTGAAGTGATAATGCAAAAGAACATTTTTCTAAACCTTTTGTTGATTTAATGACCTTTTCTAGTATGCTGCATCAGTCTTCCTATTCCCATAAACCACAACAAAATAAGGTTACTGAATGAAAGAATTTGCATTTTATTGAAACAACTCGGTGTCTACTTTTTCAAATGAATGTTCTCAAAATCTTTTGGAGTGATACTGTTTTAACTGCATGTTATTTAATTAATCGCATGCCCTCTTTTGCTCTCAAAAGATTAACCACTCATTCTGTGTTAGTCCCTAACAAACATTTGTTTCCTCTTCCACCTCGAATTTTTGGGTGCATTTCATTTGTCCATCAACTTGCACTTGAGATTGATAAATTAGATGCCCGTGTTCATAAGTGTATCTTTTTGAAGTATTCTAGGTTACAAAAAGGGTACCGTTGTTATAGTCCTTCTCTTAACTAATTCTTTGTTTGCGCAGATGTCACTTTCTTTTAGTTTACCCATTGTTCTCTCAGTCTCAACCTCAATTTATCCTCAATGAGAGTTTTCCTTTCCCTATTATTCTAGTCGAGTTGAGTTCAGCAAGTCACCATACTCCTTTTAAGTCCATCTAGTCGTTTGTCTCGTCCTAACTTGCAATTCTACACTCAGCGTCGAGAAATGACTACTCCACCTCCTGCTTCCAGTGCTCCACCATCTGCTTCTCATATACCGCCAGCTCCTATAAGTAATTTAGATGTTCTTATTGCTCTTCAGAAGGGTTGTTCTTGCACTTCTCATCCTATTTCTCATTTTATACCTTATAATGCATTATCACTATCCTATCGTTCATTTGCTACATCTTTAAACTCTATTTCTAGTCTTAAAACTGTTTCTAAAGCACTTTCTCACCCTATGTAGCATTCTACTATGGAAGATGAGATGTATGCTCTTTGGGCTAATGATACTTGGGAACTTGTTTTTTTCTCTGCTGATAAGTCTGTGGTTAGTTGTCATTAGATATATATTGTCAAGGTTCATCCCGACGGTAATGTGAACAGGTTAAAAGCACGCTTGGTCACAAAGGGGTATACTCAAGTTTATGGTCTGGACTTCTTTAATACCTTTTCTCCTATTGCTAAGATTATCTCTATTCATCTTATTATCTCTCTAACTGCAATCTATCATTGGTCTCTACACCAACTTGATGTGAAAAATACATTTTTGCATGGTGATCTTGCGGATGAAGTACATATAGAGCAACCTCCTAGGTTTGTTGCTCAAGGGGAGTTTGGATTGGTTTACAAAGTGAATAAATTGTTATATAGCCTGAAACAGTCTCCTCAGGCATGGTTTGGTTGATTTATCACTGTTGTCACTAAATTTGACTTAGTTCGGTGCAGAATTAATTATTTAGTCTTTTATCGTCATTGTTCTAAAAGACGGATTTGGCTCCTTGTATATGTAGATGACATTATTATCATAGGTGATGATTCACAGGGTATTGTTGATCTGAAGATGTTCTTTAAAAGTAAGTTAAGCACTAAAGATTTGGGACCATTGAAATACTTCTTGGGAATTGAGGTTACTCGGTCACGTATGGATATTTCTCTCTAAAAGAAAGTATGTTATTGATTTGTTGACTGAGACAGATATGTTAGGTTCTAAACCTGTAGATACTCCAATGAACCCAAATACCAAGTTGGTTGCTGATCAAGGAGAGTTGTTGCATGATCCTAGTCAGTATCGAAGGTTGGTTGGGAAATTAAACTACTTGACAATCACTAGAGCTGATATATCCTTTACCATGAGTGTGATCAATCAGTTCTTAGAATCACCTCGCAGTAGTCATTAGGATGCTATTGTTCAGATTTTGAGATACTTGAAAGGTCCACCAGGTAAACGCTTATTTTACAAAGACAATGGACACACTTTAGTTCATAGGTACACCGATGTAGACTGGGCTGGGTCACCATCAAATAGGCAAGCTACGACTAGGTATTATATCTTTGTTGGAGGAAATTTGGTATCTTGAAAAAGTAAAAAGCAGACTGTAATAGCACAATCAAGTGCTAAGTCAAAGTATAAAGCCATGGCACACACATCTTGTGAGTTGATCTGGATACAAAACATGTTAAAAGAATCAAGAGTTTGTCACTCACAGCCCATGGAGTTACTATGTGATAATCAGGCTGCGATTCATGTTGTCTCTAATCCCGTATTCCATGAGAGGACTAAACATATTGAGGTCGACTGTCATTTTATCAGAAAAAAAGATTTTACAGAATATGATCAAAACTAGTCATGTAAAGTCTAAAGATCAACTTACTAATTCGTTTACCAAAGCTCTTGGGAGATTTAGAGTAAGGTTTATTTGTAACAAGTTTGGAACATATGACATATATGCTTCAGCTTGAGCGAGAGTTCTAGTGTATGTTAATTCATGTACCTAGTGTATCTAGTATTTATGTATTTAGGGGATATGTACCTAGTTTAGGTTCCTTATACAGTATTTATTATATGTGTATATTGAATGTGCAACCCATTTGAGTGTGTCAATTCTTTCAGTAAATACTCTCCAGTTTACAGATTTGAATAGAGAAATATGAGAAAAGGTATGGATTAATTTAATAAAATAAACTATTTTAATAATTATTATTATTTTAATAAAATAACTATTTTAATTTAACAATTTTTTATTTTTATTTTAAAAAAAATAAATATTCTAATATATAATTATTATTAATTTTAATTTTACTAAAATAAATTATTTTAATACATTATTATTTTAACTTTACTAAAATAAATTATTATAAGTTTAATAAAATAAAAACAAGAGAGAGAGAGAGAGAGAGAGAGAGAGAGAAAGGAGTAATGAATTGATTTTGGGAGGATAAGAAGAAAGGATGCTCAGGGGCATACTTGTCTTTATAATAAAATTTTAACGGAGTTAGCAGTAAAACTAACAGAAGGGGGTCGAGGGATAGCAACATTTCAAAATAAAAAAGGTAATTGTAAATTTCAAATGTTAAGGGGGTCCACATGCAATTACCCAAATGTTTAGAGGGTCTATGTGTAATTTATCCTAAATAAATTCTTTTAGAATATTAGTAGAAGTCATATATAAATTGAATGAGATTAAGGATGATGCCTATAGTTATTTTCTCCCTCATCCCCAACTTTTACATTTTTTATTACTATGCCATTTCTATGACATATGGTGTGAAGACTTGTCTATCTCAGACAGTTATACAGCTTCCTACAATCAAGTTAGAAAAACCCTAAATTCTTAAGTTTTTTTTTTTTTTTTGGGGGGGGGGTGTGAATAGCCATTTCCTTCAATACATTTAATTACAAATAATTGGCCTTCACAAAAAATATCTCTTTGTGACTATTTATCTGAAGAAACTTCAGAGATAATGCTTTTCACTTTCAGTTTAAAGTGAAATTAACTTTACCAGCATCCTATAAAAAGTATAAATCATACCTCACTTCCAAGTGCTGTGTACACATCACTGAATTCAAGACCAATATAACCACTTCCTACGATGGCGATCCAGTCAGGAACAGTTTCCAGTTTTAGTGCATGATCACTGGTTATCACAGTCTTGCCTGCAAGCCATTATCCAACACTCCTTAGTCATCTTATTAAATGTGGGACACAGTAGGTTTTGATGTTAAAACCAAAGGATATTCTATAAACAGAAACCCAAACTCCGAGCCAAAACATTGAAACAAATTTAGACAATAATAAAAGAAATAAATAAAAATAATCTAGCAAGAAAAATTAATGCAGACATTAATTGTCTTTTCCTCTTCTTTTTGGTACATAGAAGACTGAATTCTGGAGAGGGAGAACGAGTAGAACCCAGGATTGATTTGAAAACCTTAATGTTTTTCAAATGTTTTCAAGATTGGTTTTGTCTGTTGTCTTTATTTAAAAAAAAATATCAAGATTGATTTATTTAACTTCTGAACTGATCTCAACAAGCTTCAATTGAGCTAATCACAAGCAAAGCAAGAGTAGCTTGATGTTTTGTACAGTTCTAGAGCACATTTAACATGGTCAAGCCAAGATCTGAAAAATAACGAGTTCGAAATGTGTACAAGCTTTGCTTGTTACATACAAGCCATCTTCCAGTAAGTTGAACATGAGTCAAGTTCAAGTATCTTGATTCATTTTACAACACTAAATTGTTACTCAAAAAACTTGCACCTTTTCTATCTATGAATGATATTGCACCTTCTTTTCATGAGTTAAATCATTTTTCTTCCACATCTCAAGTAGAAAATCTTGACAAAGATCGATGGATGAAGAACCAAGTACTTACCATCCACTTCAATTCCCTTAGGGACAGAGGGTACAGAACCAGTGGCAATGATTATGTCTTTTGCTGTAATTACATTGTCGGTTCCATATTTCACTTTTTGTGGACCCTGAATGTATCCATAAAAATTAAACACCATCATGCATCATAATGAAATGATAACGATAGATTGAATTAAAATAATTTTATTGAATATAGCATTTTTTTTCTAAAAACGAATGCATCAACATTCAGCATACCATGATTGTACCAACGCCAGTCAATATATCAACACCAAGAGCTTTTAACGAATTGGTCAAGTTATTTCGGATTTTTGAGGCAAGATTACTTGCATGATCAGCAACTGCCTGTCTGTCATACCCAGCAGCTGCAACCTATCATCAAATTTAAGATAGAAGCGCAACATTCAGTTACTAACATCAATGCACAATAACACAACAATAATAAACCCTACAGCAGAAGAGCATGCACACACTACCAAAGGATGCAGCAAATCAAAAGCGAAATAATCTACAAGCACATGCCAAGCCGATCTTTGCCATTTATGAAATGAGATGCACAGAACCAATATTGAAAGGACTTTCTCATCTATGAAATTATTTTGCAAGAAAATTTCTTTCCTTTGTCCTGAATGTAATTTTAATTTAATTTATTAGTATATTTGTATGTTGAGCACATCTTTTGCATTCTTAGGCCTTTGTTAATCAATGTCTGATGATAGTTCTTGTTTTGAGATCATTTATGGCGCCTGACAGTGTTGTGAATGGATGCAGAAAGAACAATAATCTTATATGGGCAATTTGAAGTTCACATCTTGGTGTCCAAATTTCCTTATAAGGAAGCCATAACCTGCTACATCCTAAAGAAAGAATGATGTATGGTGATTTTCTATTCAATCCACCTTTATAGAAAAGTCACTTGACGTGCTAATTCACTACCTCAATCTAACAGTACCCCACGCTTATTTCGTAAAATAGACTGTAGGAAATCTTCCTTCCTTAACCAAATCCCAACAATCCTAAAGAAATCTAAATGGGGGAAGTGTTGCCTGAACCAACACCAACAAGTACTATAAGTGCTTTTTTGTTGAGGCCTAGGTGTAACAGCCTAAGAAGTATGGATACGGATATAGAAAACAGATACGATACAGTACAGATACGGATACAGTAATTTTAAAACAATAAGGATACGGATATGGTAGAGATACGGCCAAAAAATTATAAATTTTGTATATTTTTATTGGTTATACATGTGAATATAACATTCACAACAAAATTAATTTAATATAAAAATATAACAAAATATAAGTCACAAGATTTCTTTCAGGAATTTCAACTACTCAAATCTAGATTTTTCTTAATCATATATTTGAAGAACAATGATAAAATAATAGGATACGTCATGTGGCGTATCCGATACATATTTTGAAATATCTGAAGAGTATGTGTATCTGATATGTATCGGATACGAATACGGCACCTATTTTAGAGTATCCGTGCTTCCTAGGTGATATAGCACACTGTAGTATTATCATAGAACTGTGAAATAGTTAAATGGTAATCCCTCTCCAACTTGTGTAAAATCATGTAAGTATTGGCTTCACAACATGGAAACATGCAACTGTGAGTCTGTTAAAAGACCAGACACCTTGAAGCAAGTAAACGCCATTTTTTCTAGAGTAAATGACAAAGCCATGGATTTTTGTGAATCTGGGATAAATCTAAGATTTTTCCTTCATTCATTTTTTTGTGGGGGGGGGGGGGGGGGGATAGTGGGTAAAACATAAATACATACAAAGGGAAAAAAAGGGTGATAACAAAGGCCATTATGAAGAAAACAAAATGGCTTGAGAAAAAGTTCTTCAGAGTCAGCACAAAATCACAATATTGTTAGATCCACAAATTTAAGGGACTCTTCTTTACCTGTAAACCAAAAGCTTTCATGTGGTGTTCATTCTGTAGCTCCCGCATGCGGCCACTTACTGCAAGAAGGGCTTTAGAAGGAACACAACCCCGATTTACACATGTTCCTCCGACAACATCCCCCTCAATGATGGCAGTTTTTAAGCCCTGGAAATGTAGTATGAATTCATCACATTCAGAACAAAAAACTAAAATAAAAGATAAAGATAAATATAAGAACAACTAAATACCCAGCCATCTAAAAAGAAGGAGAAAATTAAAAAATATATATATAATAAATAAATGAAGAAATGAACGGGGACAAATTTCAACTATCATTTCAAAATTTATAAGGAAAAGGGAATATGGTTAACATCTAATGACAGATTACATTTATTGTCTAATTTTGACTCCAAGCGGGCCATTAAGTCAAAACTAAGAACAAGATTCTTTTTCAGTGTTATCAGTTTCTGCATAAAATTTTAACTAAAAGACAAGGCTGAAAATTTGGTCAACTTCCGAATAATAATGGTCTAAGACAATATTGGTTACGCTTATAGAAAGTACTAATTGGCTTTCCTAAGCTTGAAATTCGTATAAAACCCATAGGTGTCAATAATGACAGTTCCCCACTAGCATTGAAGCTAGCTTCAACTTCAACTGTTCCCAGCTTTTCAAACTCCATCAGTATTCATGATCTACCTTTAAGCCAATTCAACAAATTTAGAGTCAACAAAATTAAATTCAACAGCATTTCCACACCAATCTTGAGTCATACTACGAATTCAGGTACTAATTCAATGCCAAACAAAAATCATACAAAGAAATCACATTTACCTTCTCAACAGCGTGAAGCGCAGCACCATGACCACCGACGCCGGCCCCAATTATGACCAAATCGTAGTCAAACCCCTTGGCGGGAGTGCCATTGCCCGACAACGCCGCCGACACCTTATTCAAATGCCGCCGCTTGGACGCCGCCGCAGCTAGCCGAACAGAACGCGAGGATTGGAATCCGCAGACCTCTGTCCGGAGACCGCAGAACCTGAGCGAGCGCGGCGAGATGGAGCCGTTTCCATTGAAGAAGATGTTGTCGCCGACGACCGTGCGGTTGGATCTGGCAACGGCAGAAGAAGTCGATGAGAGAGAAAGAGAGAGCGAGGATTGCATTTTCTCACAGAGAGAGAGAGAGGGGGGGGAGTGTTAGGGCTTCTCAATGAGAACAGAGAGAAGAAAAGAGGAGAGTGGAAAGTAGTGGTTTATGAAGTGACGAAAGAGAGAGAAAAAGAGGGAGAGCTTCGAGAGGTCCGTCGCCGGTTGGAGGTGGCGGAGCTCACAAAGCGAGAGGTTTGAAGAAAGAGATGTTTTTAACAGTGAGCGTGTGCCGTTGTAGTTTTGATCAACCACCTGTTTACTAATGACGCTTACTTCTGTACTGACGTCTCAAAGAGGTTTTTATGTAAATAATAATATTAATTTAATTATACACAGAAATAGATTCGCGGATGATTATTTATAAAAATTTGCTGAGTGTCGTCAGTGTTATTGACAACACCCTCTATTTACTAAAATACCCTGGGTGTCGTCAGTGCCATTGACGACACTGATGTCGTCAGTGCTATCGACGACATTGGGTGTCGTCAGTGCCATCGACAACACCTGCTTACATATCATCAGCCCGCAGCACCTCTGCTCAGTTCGTGCGTTCTCCCTCCTTCCGATTTCTCTCTCAACGGTCGACTGCTGCGAGGTCACCTCCGTTGCCAAGCGTTGTTTGATTCCTCTCCTCCATCACCTCCATCTCCAACGGTTCACAAAATGTAAGTTTTATTGTACCTAACCGTTTATATATATATACGTATATGTACATGCGAGCTGTGCATCATTTCTTCAGATCACCTTCGTATATCTGTTGAGTGAGTAAAGTTTGTTTGTTTCATGCTTGATTGGAGTTATTTGGGTACCTGATTTGAAGAAATTAAAATCTGCATTTGTGTTGTCAATTTTGATTTTGAATTTGGGTATTATTGGGCTGGATTGATCTCATTTCTTCACTTCACATTTGTATACTGTTTGGGTGAAAAACAGGTGAGTTATTTGTTTGTTTGAGAATGTATAAAATTTGTTGCATGTAAATTGAATTTGTTCAAATTGACTAAATTCTACTCAACTTTAGAGGATCCTGGGTTGGGAATTTTTTGAACATGTTAATTTTTTGTTGTATGGTATTGAAGCATAAATTGGCTATTTTGTTTGATAACTTTATTTCTATAGTCTGTTTAGTTAAATTTAATTTGGTTAAATTTAGTTTTATTTAATTTAGTTTTTTTCAATTTATGTGTATAATTTATTGGGTGTTTGTAATTAAAACTACATATTAATTTAATTTTATTCGTATTAATTTATATTAATTTAATTACTGAGATTAAGACAATACATAGGTTTAATTAAACCAACTATACTAATCACATATTTGAATTTATTTATATCAATTGATAAAAAAATCATAGTAATGGTACGATTAAAAAAAGTTAATTAGTTAAATTTAAAAACTCAAGTAAATAATTTTATAATATAAGTTATGAGTGGTTAAGATAAGATAAGTTAGATAAATTAGTTTAGGTTAAATTATAATATAATCTATCTTTTATTTAGAAAAAAAATAACCCTTAAATTTATACGTAAATATAATCTGTCGTTATTTGTTTATTTCACTATTATTTATCGATTGTATTAATTATTTTTTTGAAAAAAAATTTAAACATTGATAAATATGTATTAGTTTAAACGTAAAGTTAGAATAATGCTGACGTCACATTTGATTTTAATTCGATCAACTGATAAAAAGATTAAAGTATAAATTAAAGTGAAAAAATTTATAATACAAGTTACGTGAGGTTAACTCAAGATAAATTACATAAATTAGTTTAGGTTACGTTAACATAGGATAAGTAACCAAAGTTAGGTTAACTTAAGATAAGTTATACAAAAAAAAAAAAAAAAAGAAAGTAAATGTACTAACCACATCCGTGAATTTAATTATGTCAATTGATAACAAAAAACCATAGTAATGAACATATAGATTTATATGATTAAAAGAAGTTAATTAGTTAAATTTAAAACTAAAGTAAATAATTTTATAATACAAGTTTGGTTACGTTAAGATAAGATAAGTTAGCTAAGTTAGTTTAGGTTAGTTAAAATATAATCTATCTTTATTTAGAAAAAGTAATTAAAGTGAAAAATTTTAATCAACTGATAAAAAGATTAAAGTGTAAATTAAAGTGAAAAAATTTATAATACAAGTTACGTGAGGTTAACTCAAGATAAATTATATAAATTAGTTCAGGTTAGGTTAACATAGGACAAGTAATAAAAGTTAGGTTAACTTAAGATAAGTTACACAAGTCATTGTCCCAGATAAGAAAACTTGAAGGAAACCTTTTTCACTCTTACAAATATATAAAGTTAAGAAGGTACGATCCCTAACATTTATTTCGTTCAGGGCTGTAATTGGTTGTTCGTTCATTGCTCGTGATGTCTCAAGAACGAATTTCACTGTTTTGTTTTTAGGGAGGGAATCTTATAGATGTGGATGATGATGTGGGTTACGATAGACCATTCAAGCATTGTATCAGGGTTAACAGTCAGTCTACCTACATGATGCTGTTGACAAAACTGTATGAAACTGTTGGCATGGACCCGAGGCAGGTCGTTTTACGAGTACTGTGTAGATACCCAATTGTTGGTAGTACGGGTCAAATACTTCACAGGCCTCTACAACTAGTGGACGATGATACAGTCGAGGCAATGTTTGCTATCATTCATAATTTGAACCGCAATCACTGTGACCTGTACTTGGAGTTCGAGCCGACTAATCCTGAGCCGGTGGCTAGCGAAGGTAGCCTCCAAATGAATGCTCCGACTGATCATTTGGTGGAAATCTACAACGAATTCACCCCTCTTCCCCCTACAATGAATCAGAAAATCAGTTCGGCGCCACTCATGAACCCACTAGTGATCCTGTCCGTGACTACGTGCAGCAACAGGATATGTCTTGGGACTACGTGAATGATCAGGCTGATGATTCGAACATTGCTGATGGCCCAATTGACGAAGAAGACATAGAACTGCAAAACATGGACATGATGGGTGAGGGAGTTACTGGAGACTTGGTTGTGAACGAACATGATGAACGTACAGATCATCGACTGCATGAACCAATGTCCGAAATGTTCACTGCTGTTGAGTTAGATGACAGTGCACTTCACTGGGCCCCTTCACTTCGACATCGAACGTGGAACCCAGAGAATGAGGATCCTTGCGTCGGACAACTTTTCAAGGACAAAGAGCACTTACTCCAATCTATGAAGTTGTATGCTGTTAGATCAAATCAGCCCTACATAACTATGGAATCAAGCCAGAAATCTTGGGTAGCTGAGTGTCCAAAGAGGAATGAAGGACAGTGCAAGTGGTGAGTCCGAGCAACCAAGCTAAGTACGCACGGTTTATTCGAAATAACTAAGTATGAAGGCCCCCATACTTGTATATTTGCACGGCTGACTGAAGACCATGAACAACTTGACTCGAACTTTCTTTGCAGCAACATCATCCATTTGGTTAAGTCTAACCCCGCTTGTTCGTTGTCTCGCTGCAAGCCGAACTGAAGGATCGATTCAAGTATCATGTGTCTTACCGAAAGGCATGGCTTGCAAAGCAGAAGGCGGTTGCCCAGATATTTGGTGATTGGGAGCAGTCGTACCTATTCCTACCAAAGTTCATGAATGCCGTACAGACTTACAATCCGGGCACGATAGTTCACTATCGACATCATCCTTATATGGGTGGGGCTCAACGGGTTCTACAATACGTGTTCTGGAGCTTCAAGCCTTCAATTGATGGGTTTGCTCACTATATGCCCGTTGTTTCGATCGACGGAACACACTTGTACGGTAAGTACCATGGTAAACTATTGATAGTAATGACCCAAGATGCAAACCTCCAAGTGTTCCCATTAGCATTTGCATGGGTTGATGAAGAGGACAATGACAGCTGGTTATACTTCTTAAGGATGCTTCGTAGGTATGTTTGCCCTGACCGACAGTTGTGTTTAATCTCCGACAGGCACAGTGCGATCAAGTCTGTAGTTGAATCCCCCCAGTCTGGTTGAGCAAATACACACCATTGTTTCTGCTTAAGACATATAGAGGCCAATTTCAAGAAAAAATTGGCCTGCCAAGCAATTAATTGACTTGTTCAATCAAGCAGGAAGGGCTACTCAAGTTCGCAAATTCAACGAGGTCATGGAGTTACTTAAGTCCCTCAACCTAGAAGCATGGAAATATCTTACTAAATTGCCAAAGGAAAAGTGGACATTTTGCTACGGTGGTGCTTTTAGATACGGAATAATGACAACCAATCTTCCGGAGTGCTTCAACAACGTACTGCGTGGTGCTCAAAGCCTCCCAATTACTGCAGCAGTTCAGCTAACATTTTACAAGCTTGTTTCATACTTCCACCAGCGGTGCCTAATTAGTTACGATGGTTTTCATATTCCCTCATGTGCTATTTGTTAATACTTACTAAATTTTTAGTTCTGCAGTTCGAGGAGGTCATTCGAGTTCGGGCCACACAGACTGCCTTACGCCAGATATTGGATCCACCCCAGGATCCTCGTGTTCTCCAGTAGTTGCATAGGGCCGGATTTTACGGTATATACCGATTGGGAGCTATCCATTTCTACTGGCCGCTGATCATATCATTGGTCGAGCGATGGAGACGGGAGACACATACCTTCCACCTCCCCGTCGGCGAGGCCACTATTACATTGCAGGATGTTGAGATCATTGCTGGCTTACGGGTTGATGGTGATCCTGTTAGTGGGATTGATGACTTGCATGGTCTCATGGCATGACAGGCATTATGCCAGGAGCTACTTGGTAGGACTCCAGATGCAGGGGATTTTAAGAGGGGACATTTGAAGATTAGCTGGCTGACAGAGCATTTCTTGACATTACCAGATGAAGCTGCGAAGGCTGACGTACAGTACCATGCCCGGGCACTTATTCTCATTGTTATCGGAGCACATTTACTATCGGACCACTCTGGTAATATGGTCAAGATACATTACCTATCTTTGCTTCGAGACTTAGATGCCTGCGGCCGACTAGTGTGGGGAGTTGCTGCTCTAGCCTGCTTATACAGAGAGATGTACTCGGCTTCCACCACCCGCACGGCCGAGATGGTAGGACCGATTTGCATACTTTAGGTAAATATAAACTTTATTTACATTTGATACTAATTTATATTAAGCTTATTTCGGAATCAATTGACAGTTTACAATGATAGGTTTGGGCATGGGAGCGGCTAGCACCGTTTATGCCCGTCATTACACGACCACCTCCCCCACCTGATTATGCACTGGATGATTTTGGGCTTCCCGAAGATCCTTGGGGTTGCAGATGGAAGGGAAGCCTAGCAGTGAGCTTCGCCAGGCCATTGAGAGATTGCCGAGAGCAGCTGAAACTCTTGAGAGAGGATCAGATGACCTGGTGTCCATACCCAGCATCCGTTTTGAGCAGACTTCCTACATACTGCCATGCTGGTGAGGTAGTGTGGCGCTCGACCTGTCCGTTGATTTGTTACGAGATCGTCGAGTACCACCTACCGGGACGTGTGATGAGACAGTTTGGCCTCCGTCAGGTAATCCCGGCTGAGTTTGACACAGATGCCGCATTGCATGAGTTGACTAGGCGGGGCCGGGGAAAGGTGAACTGGCTACAGTACCATCATCGATATGTAGAGGAGTGGGGTAGACGACTACAGACGATTGTGCATGGCAAGGTTTTCACTGCACCTATCGCATTCGATGACCCGTATATGGAGTAGTTTCGTCACATCACACGGACTCACATCGCACCACCCTTACATGTGCCGCCTGTTGGTTCACAGCCAGTGGCAGCAGATATGTCCATTCTGGTATGATATTATATCATGGGTTTTTGAATAATAAATTTACTTTTTATTTATGTTTTTCTGTTTGATATTGACTAATATAGTTTCTTCAAACGTTCTAGGTTAATACTATTGTTAGCATGTATCACATTGCGGTTGCAGCGGTCACTGGTGCGGATCATGCTGGTTACCTTCGGGCACTACAGGAGATTATTCATCAGGCATGACCGGTGATCACTGCTATCGATCATGAGGAGAAGCTACGAGCCCCTGTTGACAGTAGGCAGACAGGCTCATCCTCTCAGGCTAGACCATCACGTCCCAGCAGACTTCAGCCTGTCGGTAGACGAGCGCGGGGGCATCATGATACATATGGCCCCGATCCGCAGACGATCTGCCCCCACCAGTTGAGTCAGACATCCCTAGCAGTTCTACAGCATGGGACCGTTTGCCTGCGGAAGAGACGCAGATACAATTTTCAGATCCTGTCGTCGACTATCGGACCCCACCCCTAGCTACACAGGCATATGCTTCACCCTCGGCGGATGTGGATGACTTCTGGTCTGGCGTTTTCCACATAGAGGCATTCCCTGCCTCTCCAGCATACATCTTACCTGTCCGCCTGCCCATATCTCATACACAGACATCAGTGGCGGCCCCCCAGGCTCCAGCTAAGTATTACACTCGACGACGCAGAGCACGAGGGATAGACATATCATCATCGTCGCACATTCCTATGGCTTTGCAGACAGAGGAGAAGCATGAGCCATTAGCAGGAGAGACACATGTGGAGGACACATCGACAGCAACACCTGGCTAGGAGCCATGTGTGGAGGAGCCACCGGTGGTATCAGCGGCCATGGTTGACGATACGCCTCTACACCTAAACCGACCACGCCGTGCACGAAGGAGGCCTCCGTGTGCGACGGAGTGATCCATTACATTTTTGTCTTCTTAACATGTAAACACAAAACATGTTTTGTAAAAGTTTAGAATTAAAGGTTTAGATTGGAGGTGTAATGTTATCAAAAACCATTTTGCTTATGTTTTGATTTAGTTTAATCATCTTTATTTTATTCTCTAATTTAGCAATTAAGGAAGCAATCGTTTATTTTTTTGTTAATTGTTTGTAATGATTTATACTTAAAATCTGAAAATGTTTTTGACTTTAACAGGGTTTTTGTTGTTGTGTTGTTGTTTTACTGTTTGGGGGCTGGATTTATACAAACTGTTGTGGAGGGGTTTGCCATGGTGTCGTCAGTGCTATTGACGACATGGTGTCGTCAGTGCCATTGACGATACTTAGGCAGTTTAGGTAGTTAGTCTGATGTCATCACTGCTATTGTCGACATAAAAGTGTCGTCAATAGCACTGACGACACCCAGCAGATTTTTGTCAATAATCCCCAGCGAGCCTATTTCCGTACATAATTAAATTAATATTATATTTACGTAAAAAACCCCTCAAAGTTGGTATTTTCGGCTGCTTTGTTGCTTTGTATTGGGATTTGTGGCCCAAGCCCATTTGGTCTAGACCTTTTTCAGAATTTTACAACCCGAATGATCACCTGGAAGGAAAATAAAAATACAAATAAAAATATAAATTATTCTGGTCTCCCAAAATACAAACTAATTTTCTTTTTTGTCATGGAAAATATTTATTGAAATGTTATATGAAAAAAAGAATGAATAAATCACCCGTCTCCGCTCAACCTTTAAATAATTACATTTATTATCCTCAATATTTAAAAATTACACTTTTCTCCTTTATTTTAAAATATTGTTAACATAATAACATTGATTCCCTTTCATTAAATAAATTATTAAAACTTAATAGAAAATGTTAATGTGACCAAAATTTTAGGTATTTTTTGTGTTTTATCCCTCTCTCTTTGTCAGTTTTTTTTACAAAAAATTATTTATTTTACTTATTTTTACATATTTTTAGAAATTTTTTAAAGAAAACTGATGAATATATGAGAGATAGAATGATGAAATAGGAAAAACACTTAAAATTTTAATTACTTGAACATTTTTTGTTAAATTTTAATGATTGATGTAATGGAAGATAGTAATTTTAACAATATTTTAAACAAGGGAACAATGTTTTAAAATAAGGAAGTTAAATATAATTTTCAAAAATTAAGGAATAGTAAATATGATTATCCAAATATTAAGGGAAGATATGTATAATTTATCTAAAAAATATTTAAGAGAATACTGTTAACAAAAACACGTCTTCAAAGTGTAATTTCATAAAATCTATAAGTTTCAAATTGAGTTTTCTTTCCAAAATTTTCACTTGAAAGTGCATAATGAAAATGCAACTTCACTTACCCTAGAAATGCAAAATCAAATTACTTTTTCTTTTTAGTTTACCCTGCTTGAAAACACATTTTCAACACGTGTTTTCTAATTCTTAACCACCTCACTATTTGATATGTTTATCAAAAACCAAGTTAAAAGTTGTATAATATGATGACCATATTTTCCCTTGAAATCAAACACACATCATATCTATATAATAAAGCAATCAACAAATTTATTCAATAAAATAATTAACATTTCTTTGTAATATAGCAACACACTGAGTTCATAAAGTAACTAATTTATTAATCCGGTAACATTTTTTTGTTCATTTGCATGAAAAATGTACAATTTGTATAAAACATACAATCTATTCCATTTTACATAAAAAAAAATGTATCTCATCATATTACATGAAAAGAAACTAATGTCTACGACTAAGCATCTTTCTAGTACATGTAGGGTTCATGCGCCTCTCCTCTGCTCGTAGCTGAGTTGGTGACTCCAACAGTTATAATTGGCTTGGTGGCTCTTCAAGGAACTGTGCATTGGTCGAGGGTTTCATATCCAATCGAGCCATTGCTCTCTTCCTCACATAGTGTTTAGGAGGTGATGGGATTCTACTGTCACTTAATATTGTAGGTGATATGTCGTCGATAACAACTACAGGATTCAACTAGTGATAGCAGCAACTATGTCATCATCTCCATATCATCCACGAGGATAGCGCATTCATCAATAGATGGCAATTGATCAAATGGATTGAGTACGAGGTGATGGTGTATACCCCATGGAGGTTATGGTCCCACTCTAGTTGGGGTAAAAGGCCTCGTGATTAGTATGCAATATTGCTATTATCATGTTATTTTAGCATACCAATTACTCGTTTATACTTGCCTATAGCTTAGATTTTATTTTAAATATCTCATTCAATCGTATTTTCAGTATTATGCTATCTTAGGTATTAAATCTGGTATTTTAAGTCTCAAAAAGAAATCGATTAATGAAGATCCAAGACAAGTTAGACTAAATTAAGAGATGTAAGATTGCAAAAAGGCAAAACAAGCCAAAAGAATCAATATTGTTCAAACCCCTATCCGAATGTTTACTTGTGCGAACGCATGTGATTGACAAAGAGTATGCCCATAAGAAAATGTTGAAAAAAAAAATTGAGTGTCAAATTCTCATTTGAACCCTTGTTCAGATAGTTGGTTGCTCCAACAGAAGTCATAAAAATTTGAGAAGAGCTAAAATTTAACAAAGGCATTGAAGCCGTCCCCCTAACCTTGATTTGGTTGATAAGCTATCTGGACTAGTCTGCACAGTGGTTCGACTTCTAGAGCAGTTACACATGTTGAAACTTTAATGTTTGCCCATATATTTATTATTTGATCATATATATAATTAAATGTTTTGAGATTAAATAAGGTAGGAATATTATTAGTTTTTGTAAGCTTTGTATAGTTTTTAATGCAAATCTATTCTCCAATAGGTTTTCTCATCTTGTTCCTCTCCATCTTATGGAGTGAGCTTAATTTTTTTTTTATTGTTCATGTAAATTTCTTCATTTTTCTTTAGGTTACATTGTAAGAATTCTTTTACTTTCAGTTATAGGATTTTCGAAAGACTGATAGATATTTTATGAGATATTTTCCAATCTTTAACCCAATTTAAACACTGAGTGAAAAAATTACAATTTTACACTCTGGCTCATTTTTTGGGGCTAGATTCACAATGTAGGCCTCCAAAAATATTAAATAATGTTCACCAACATGTTTTCTTATTAGTCAAGCAAAGACTAATTTCGACCTAGATTCATATTTTAGACTTTTTAAGAGATTTAGAAATATTCATTACTATGTTTCTAATACCCAATATGATTTATTTTTAACAGATTAAAAGATAACTTTAATTACTAATCAACCATACACGATAAAAAAAAAAAATAAAACTTTACCTTCTTAATAATTAATCCCTCAAAGGTTATCCCTTTAATCTTGAACCCTATATTAAAGGCATCCTAAATTATAAAATTTAATAGTTACCCCATTCCAAGAATTGAAATCACAAAAAGATCAAAAATCAACTTGGAAATTTGGTGTTTTACATATTTTTCAGCGGTTAGGCACTCAATAAATAAATACCCTGCATTTTAATTTTTTGTTAGATTAAGTGAATTTTTTATTGCATTGCCACATTCTATCACTACATACATCTTTGTTGGTCGAGAGAACATACGGTGCAGCTGAATTACAAACTATACCATCCAGCCACCACTTTCGCTTCCAAGTACAATAAATATATTGGTTTTTTTTTTTTAATCAAATCTCACTTTTATCCCTTTATTTTGAATGGTAACAATCAACTCTTGAATTTATTAGTCAAAAGTCCTCCGGGTCCAATATGAGAGGGGCCCAAAATGAAATTTAATGTAAAGTGTAAGGGTGGAAGTTAGTTCACCCACCTCAAAGCACACACATCAAAAACAGGCCATAGCTGGAATCATATACCCTGCCTCTACTCACCTCTTACGCAACATTGAAACGTAGAGAATGCAAACAGGCAATCGCAATTTCTATCTTAAAATATATTAGGTCGGGGGTCAAAATCAGACAAGTTACCCATTGGTTTTAATACTCAAAGATATGTTTTTAACAAATTAAAGCAATTACCCCCAGTCCTTGCCTGCAGCCTCCACTGTTTCTTACCCTGAAAGCAAAGCTAATGCTAAAATAAAAAAGACAAAAAATTTTAAACCCCTCCAAAGAACTGTCAGAACATCTAGGACTCTCTCTCCCTACAGTTCATCCTGCAAATAAAAACCATGAAGAAATAAAATGAGGAAAGCAGTGGAGAGAGGAATTGACTAGAAACAATTTAAGTAGAATGAAGCCCTACATGTGCACTCTCTTCGGTACTGTCAGGTTCTTTCTCTGTATCTTTGACTTCAGTATCACTATCATCCTCGGCGTCGTCTTCATCCTCAACCTGAACGAACAGTTTTTAAAATGGTAAGGACTCAAATAAAACAAACAGGTTAGATCGTTGAGACAGTTCATTTGCTTACGTCAGAGTCGACAGGGTCATCCTTTGATTCCTGACAAAAAAAACCAAATCCAGAAGTTAGACATGGGTCAGAGAAAAGCAGAATCATATTCGCCCAGCAAAATGTTCAGATGACTCGAAAGAAGACAGACAAATATAAAACATCCCCTTTGGAAATTTTAAAAGAAGCAGACAGTTTCAAGTAGGTAATACAAATACTATCAGCATGCTGCTTCTCGAATGACATCCATGTGATAGTTGCCAAATTAGAGTTCACAACAAACATGCTAAATAAAAGGATAAGTGAATATGAAATATCATGTGATGAATAAAATAACAATAGTTGTGGACAAATTACCTCTTCCTCTCTCTTTCTCTTCCTCGTCAAATGCTGCTTTCTCAGCCTGCAGAATTAATATAGTCCTCAACATCAGTAAATGGAAAAAATTTCAAAAAAAGAACTAGCTATTGAAGGGCAGAAGGCAAACATACATCCTTGTGTTTGCCCCAGGTTTCCTCTGCTAGCTTCTTCGCATACTCTGGATCATCACAAATCAAGACATTGTCGAACAGGGTTCCAGATTTTACCTGAGAAAAAAATTACATGTACCCTGTTTAGTCATATTCCAACCTACATAAAAACAAAGATAGCCAATCCGAAGGGAAAAACAGATATACCTGCCACAATTCAATGCCCACATACTTCAAGTTTGGGTAAACATAGAGATCGGGGTCATCTTTAAAATCTGTATATTGTAACAGTATTCGGTGTTAGCAAAACATTTAACTTAACAATGTTGATCAGATATGATATGCAAAGCCTTCAAAGAGAAGAATGTGCAGCAACCTGGGTTGTCAATCATAGGTGCCTTCCACTTCCCCTTGTAGTTGGGATTTTTAATTTTCTGCAAGCAGAAACTTACAGTCACAAATAGGCGGTTTCCAATCACCACATTATCAAATTTAAATTAGGTATTCCACAAACCTTTTGCTTCCAAGGACCCTTGTACTCAGGATTAGCAATTGTTGGCGGTGTCCATTCACCATCTTCCTCATCATCCCAGTCTTCAGGCTGAAATTGCAGACCATCTTGTGGGTAAGTACAAGAAGTAACTTCAACAGGAGTACATAAAAACCAAATGAAAACTCTTAAATGAATACCTTCTTGGCATCAGGATCTGGTATCTCCTTTGGGATATCATCATACCCCTGTGAAAAGAATTTTTCAGTCCAACCATAAAAGCCATATTCTCAGTTGTCAAATAAATTTAGAACGAAATAAGGATAGCTCAGTAGTTAAATGTTAACAACCTCTGGCTTCTTATCTTCAGGATCAGGAATGTATTCCTTGTCATCCCAATCTTCGGGCTGTCACCAATAAGCCAGTTGGATCATTATCAACAACCAAAAACACCAAATTATCAAATATGAGACAATTAGTAACCAAGTAATAAGCAATTACCTTCTTTGCTTCGGGATCCTTGATTTTCTCGGCTGGTAGAAGGCTCCAATCAGAGTACAAGCTACCAGATTGCTTCTCCTCATTGTCAATGAGGATGCTGTAGGTAGCATCTGGGCGGAGGATGAACGTATATACATGAGTCAGCTGGTCAGTCTCACAAGGAACATCCTTCTTGATCAAGTGATTTGTCCCATTGTATGTAAGAATAGCATGGACTTTCTTGGTGCTGTACCCACAGATATCTGGACCAAACATGATACTGTATACAACCATATGATATCACAAATCAGTGACATTAAGAGACACAAAGCATGCCAACTGGAAGATAAAAAAAAGATTGTGTGTTACCTGTAAGGTGTATCACCACCGAATTTCTTTTGATCAATTCCACTGCTAAGCAACTTCATATAGCCACCACCACAGTCAAGCTTCTGCTCATGCTTGACAGAAAATTGGAAAACCAATGTCTTCTCCTTATTGCTGAATTCAGGGAACTCAGCTGATATTGCATAGAACCTGTAGTCTTCACTGGTCTGGATGCCTGCACCGGGACATGAAAGTCATAAAAAGTGAAGAAACAAATTTTCAGAATAATTCATTATGAAGAAAAGCTGCAAACAACTTATACTACTTTCTAGATTGTCATGAGATATCATGGGCATAAAAATGAATCAGAAGGTACCTTTATCATTGGGATCTCCATTCCATTTACCAGAAGTATAGTTCCATTCCCCAGCCAGATTCTCATCTTTCTTCCAGTCAGATTTAACCCATCGATTGTCCCAACCATCTTAAGAGTACACCAAGGAAAGGCATAATGAGAATGAATAGACAAATCGGAAAGCCTCACATACTTCATAAATTGCTTCAAATAGTTATCATACAGTCATGGATCCAATTACCACAAGAATGGACGGCATAAACACAACAGTTAGGGATGACAGAAAAGTAATCCATTTGTGCATTCATGCTCAAATGCTACAAGAAAATTATAGTTTATTACAGTTCTTAGTTAATACTCATTCTATTCTCTCTCACTTTTGACCACATTTAACATCGACAAGATTCCAGATAGAAGCTCAATATAAGGAAAATGCATCCATATATAGCTATCTACAGACATGCATTGCATTTGTAGTTGCACACCTAGATTAGAGGCTAATCCTGCAAAGGGAAAACAGAACAGATGAGAGCAAAATGTTGACAACAATTCCCAGATAAAATAAAATCCACATATGACAGTCAATTGTAGATTTGTTAATTGTTTAGCTACTCAGATGAAATCAACTGAACAAGAGGTATTCAGAGATAATCACAAGCTAAACCAATATAATAATTAAAACGCAAAATAAACCAATATATCTACGAGAAATGCAGATAAGGTAATACAAAATGACAAAAAAACGAACCAATGTATCAATTTCTCAACAGATCGACTAAAACAGTTCTAGTTCCGGAAGTATACTGTTAAAACGCACCCTCAAAAACAAAGTGCTCGTTCACAATCACCGGATCGCAACACACGTGTTACCAGAACACCAATATTCGGCAACAAAGATCAAACTCAACGTCATCAATTTATTCCCCACGGAAATGAAAGCGAAACTCATCTACTAAGAAAAACGAGCTAGAGTACAGAGAGAGATCGGAAGTACCGTCAAAACGTTCTTCGAAGAACACTTCGGCCGATGCGATCGCGAAGAGAGATAAGAGAATGAGAGAGAGAAGACGAGAGCTCCGTCTCTCCGTCGCCATGGCTATACAGTGAGAGAGAGAGATGTGCGATCCGCTGCTGAGAGAAAAAAAAATATAATATACAGGCGATCTGGTCTCTTGCCTTTTAGGGTGGGGGATAAAGATCGATATTCAGCAGGGCATATTGTCTGAGCTGGACTTGAGGGATGACGTGGACGAGTAAGAAAAGTACATGTCAGATTTCGTTGTCATGAATGTCACGTGGCGGAGATCAATTGGAAAGTTACACGAATTGGGAGGCCCAGGGACTGTCAGACACGTGAGCATTGTTACTTGGGTGATTTTACGAGATTGGCCTCTGGATCTTTTCATAAACTAAACGGGCAGGCTTCGCCCCTAAATCGGGAGTGTTGGCCAAAACGGCTACTTGTATAATGAATTTGTAGTAATTTTTTACCCATTTGGTGAGGGGAAGTTTTATTTGACCCATTTAAAGAGATTCGTCTAATTAATTTTGTTTTATAAGAAACATATGCATATATACTAATAAAAAACTCAAAATTTTAAAATTAAAATATTTTTAACCAATAAATTTATTTAATAACTAATATTACTTTTTCTTCTTCTTTTTTTTGACCAATTTGAGATTTTGACTTGAAAGAAATACAAAAATTTACCGTGACATCATCACATCACTCTATATTATTGAAAAAATTAAGGATGAAATTAGATTGAAAACTTCTTAATTTAGGAACACAAGTCAACAACTCTTAACATCGTAAGATCTACTAATTGGAGATTTTTTACTTTTTTTTA